>JANAVB010019600.1:9717911-10322911 GCA_029216955.1 Iris pallida
TGGTCCAAGGAACAAAGTGTAATGCCTGTGGTTCGTATTACGTATTTTGGAAATATGTGTACGTATCTTTTCTTGTATTATTCCTTGTTTAGCTCTCGGCTTAGTTTAACTCTCGATTTGGGTTGGCTTGGTTCGGCCGGCCCAATGCTTGGTTCATCATGGGCCAAGGGTGGAACACCTTAGCCTATGCTTCTCCTTCATTTCCACCACAACCCCCTTCTTTATTATCCCCACCAACCTTCTCTCTCCTCCATAATTCTCATTTACTTCTCCTTCCCCCACCATTACTCTTCTCCACCAACCAAGAACACCATAGGCAAGTGCAACTTGCTTCCACAAGAGAACTCCTTTTGATGGTTTTATTAGCTTCTCCTCATGATTCTAAACTACATTAGAACTTGTCATTTTTCATTTTGAGGCTTTAATTCTTGTAGATCTAGAGTTTTGCTATTTTCGAATTTTTGGTGTTTTGATCTATCAAACTTGCTTGTTTTCAAGTTTTGATGGTTCCATGTTTTAGAGAATTTCATTCTACCAAATTTTGACCTTTGGAAAGTTGGATTCGGACTTGTTTCGACCAAGATTTAGACAATTGAAGCTTAGATTCAACTTTAGAGTTCTTGCTGTTCTTGCCATTTGGAGAAGACAGTGAACAGTGAGCTAGCTTTTTAGCATACGCTGACTTGTGTACGCTGCTCTTTAGCGAGCGTACGCTGACTTGTGTACGCTGCTCTTTAGCGAGCGTACGCTGACTTGTGTACGCTGCTCTTTAGCGAGCGTACGCTGACTTGTGTATGCTGCCCTTTAGCGAGCGTACGCTGACTTGTGTATGCTGCTCTTTAGCGAGCGTACGCTGACTTGTGTACGCTGCTCTTTAGCGAGCGTACGCTGACTTGTGTACGCTACTCTTTAGCGAGCGTACGCTGACTTGTGTACGCTGCTCTTTAGCGAGCATACGCTGACTTGTGTACGCTGCTCTTTAGCGAGCGTACGCTAGCCTTGATACGCTGCCTGTTGGTAGCGTGTCTTGAGCGTACGCTAGCTTGAGCATACGCTGACCTGTAGCTTGAGCGTACGCTGACCTGTAGCTTGAGCGTGCCCTTGTGTACGCTGACCCTTGCGTACGCTTCCCATTGGAAGTGTATGGATCCTTTGGTACGCAGACCTGAGCGTACGCTAGCCTGAGCGTAGTCTGGCTTGAGCGTAGCCTGATTACCCTTGATCTTCTATAGCCCTGTATATTGATATTTTATTAGATATTTAACATCCATTTTATATCCTTACGCCTTTTGTCATGAACTTGATAATCATGGATTTTGTTTAATATATTTGGAAATGATACTTGAGCATGACGCGATAGTGACCCGTAGTGGTGCACTCCTGACATAATAACCTGACATGACCTGATAGTGGCCCGTCGTGGCGCACTCCTGACCAGTACACTTGACATGACAAACCTGACATGTTATATCTTGATAAGCTGTTGCGACGGCTACCTGACATGACATGACCTGTATGAATAACCTGGACACCATGGGCGATTGTGCTTGTATAAATAATCCAGTCCTGTCCTGCATCATGTCTAGGAGGGGACTCCTGAGTATCACGGTCAGGAGTACCTACTAAAATGGACTAAGGTTAACAACTAGATTAATACATTAGTCATGAAGAGATTTTCCAGCTACAGGCAATCCCGTTACCTGGGCGCGCTTGGGATCTGTAGCCTGCCGTCGAGTAGGGCACATTTTCAGCACACTGTCATGTGTTGTACCCTTCGAACTGCTTAAGGGTACATACGTTTCCTGGACGATGTACCCACCTGAATTCAACCCTAATCTCTCGACCTGGGTAACTTGGATGGTCTGCAGGGCTTGTGGCTGTGGAATAATCTCACTGCATCTTGTTAATAATTAGGCTTGTGACAACCCTAGTTAGTTAAAGTATCAAGCCGTAGTTCTTGCTTGGCCGTGAAGTGATTGGATGGAGTCTAACCAGTCTAGTCTTGCCCTGACCCTGTTCCAGACTATTGAATGACCAGAATGCTTGTATTTATTTTACCGATAAATGGTGAGAAACCAAGCTCCGTTCAGACGAAAGGTTACAACCCCGGTCCTTGTTTGGTTTACGGGTTGTAACCTGGCTATCTGAAAAGTTCTATGGTTATCTCGTCGTATATCATTCTGATATGTTTCCTTTTATTCCAGTCCTTATTTTATTTATATTCCTGTGCTGATTGCTGGTTTTAGTTCTTAAGTGAAGCCTCCTTTGTGGCACTTGCTCTTTCTGGTGTCTGATCCAGCTAGTTTTGTGTGGCCAGATTTCGGAGCAGCTCCAGAGGATCTACCGACTTCCCAGCCAGATGGTGGCCACTAGACGGAACCCTGGCAACGAGTGGGTTATTGTTGGCTCTCCCGCTCTAGTGTAAAAATATTCTTTTGAGGCGTTTAGCCGACGAGCACCTGTTTAGCT
This sequence comes from Iris pallida, assembly GCA_029216955.1. Classification (NCBI taxonomy): domain Eukaryota; kingdom Viridiplantae; phylum Streptophyta; class Magnoliopsida; order Asparagales; family Iridaceae; genus Iris; species Iris pallida. The sequence continues at coordinate 9,720,381 of JANAVB010019600.1, forward strand.
CGATTGCACTTTATTTACTGTCTGCCTACGGGCTGTAACATGATTGACAAATCCTAGGGTTGATCATGTATGACTAAACTCTTGCTAGTCCTAACATTTGGAACGACTAGCTTCATGATCAGCTGAATATGTAATATTTGGGACGCCTTATTATTGTATATTTAATGATCATACATCTTGTGACTCTTACTTACTTGCTTATGATTGAGACACTAGGCTTATTCATGACCTTAAGAGACTGTTGGCTTATAGATAAACCCTCATGTATCCTAGACAGCCGTGACCGTATAGCGAGATGGAATCTATTTCAATATACGTAGCTGGCTATGTCTGCCCCCGCTCTCCAGTATTCTGGTTTTGGGGCGTGACATGGTTTAAGTGGTGGCCCATACAGGTCTTATAAATCAAGATATGTGAGGGTTTACCGAATAGATGTCTCAATCAGTATTCGTCCTTGATCTCTGCTCGTATCTTCTGAATCCCTCGATTCTTGTCCTGATCATATACTTGTATCGTTGATCTGTCCTGGTCCTTCCTTATTGTTCCCTATGTCGTCTTCTTCAGCGACATTATTCGTGGTCCTACCGACCAGCAAGGCGGAGCACCTCCCGCGGACCAGCAGCAACCTGGAGATCAAGCCCAGCATTCCGGAGTAGCCTCCAGAGTCGTGCCTTCTGACGTAGAGCCACCAGTCCAGCCAGTTCAACCTGTAGAACATGATGATGACACTTTGGTAGGACTCGTCAGGACCTTGATAGCTTCTCAAGATCGTCGTAGAGATGCATTGCAACAGGCAGTGGCGGATGCTTTGACCAGAGGCAGTCATCCAGGGAACAGCACGCGCGGCCAACAGCTTCAAGCGCTTGAACCCTCCATTCTTCGACGGTAGTGAAGATGCTATCGCTGCAGATGCATGGCTTAGGACACAGAGGTGATTCTAGAAGCAGCCAAGACTCCAGAGAATGAGAAGGTAGCCGTGGTACGCCTGCAGTTGTTAGATCTTGCCCGCAGCTGGTGGGCAGCACAGGCCGTTGGATTAGCAGCACCTATTGCTTGGACAGTGTTCAGGGAGAGATTCCAGACCAAGTATTTCGATGCCGTGGCTCGGTATGATCTGCAGACGAGGTTTACCAATCTGAAGCAAGGAGGCAGGACGGTCGACGGATATGCGGCCGAGTTTTCCAGACTCAGTCGGTTTGCTCCCACTTTGGTGGCAACCGAGTATGATAGAGCCCAACGGTTCCAGCAGGGACTTCACTTGGAGATCTTGTTGGCAGTTGAGCAGTTTGAGCATCAGACTTTTGATGCAGTCTTGAGAGCAGCCCGGAGGCATGAGTATACCTCCCAGAGGATTATGGACAGGGTCGGAGGTCGGAAGAGATCCCACTGCCAAATAAATCAGTCTTCAGCACCGGCCCCGGCAGCCAGGGCTTTGACTATTGGAGCTCCGAGGCGAGCGGCCTCAGCAACGTCGGTTCAGCATTCAACTCCGACGCACCCTCACCAGCAGCAGAAGCAGAAGCAATCTTCCGCAGTGGGTTGTTCTCATTGTGGGAAGCCAGGCCATGTGGTGGCAGAATGTCACAGGGCACAGGGATTGTGTCTGGCTTGTGGAGCACCAGGCCATAGGGTTGGATCCTGCCCGAACAGGGGTGGTTCATCCTCGTCCAACCTTTCTAGTTCTTCGGTGAGAGGACCCGCACCGGTCCAGCAGCAGCAGCAGCAGTATCCATTACCGAGGCCCTTGCTGCCTCAGTCCCAGGCGTTTCAGCAACAGAGCCCCCAGCAGTATGCGCAAGCCCAGGCCTTGAGTCAGAGTAGGCAGCGAGGGTTTCAGCAGAGGGGACCAGCACCCCGAGGGCACGGTCAGGCTATGGTAATGACCGTGGAGGAAGAGTTGGCACCATGTGAGGTAGTGGCAGGTACTATTCTCGTCAACACCTTTCCAGCTTCAGCTTTATTTGATTCTGGTGCATCGCATTCATTTATGTCTGCACGATTCGCGACACGGGTAGGATTGGAGCCCGAGTCATTATCAGTAAGGCTCAATATACTTACTGGTAACGGACTTGTGGGAGTAGATAGAGTATTTTCCTCGTATCGGATCGTAGTTAGCGGTAGGGAGTTTCCCGCTAGATTGATAGAATTCTCGATGGCCGATTATGATGTGGTCTTAGGGATGGATTGGTTAAAGAACCAGTATGCTAGGATAGACTGCCACCTTGGTAGGGTTGTTTTTAGCATTCTAGGCGAGCCGGAGTTTTCTTTCTCTCGAGGTGAGGTTGAGTCATCTCCTCCAGTATTGCGGATGGCAGTAGCAGCAGTTCAGTTGCCCAGGATAGTGGATGAGTTCCCAGATGTTTTTCCAGAAGAGCTTCCAGGTATGCCTCCGGAGCGGGAGATCGAGTTCACTATAGACTTGATTCCCGGGACAGCCCCAGTGTCAGAGAGATTCTACAGGATGGCGCCGTCAGAGTTGGAGATATTGTACAAGATGATTGAAGAACTCAGAACCAAGGGATTCATTCGTGCTAGTGGATCGCCTTGGGGAGCCCCGATGCTTCTTGTGAAAAAGAAGGATGGTACGTCCAGGTTATGTGTTGATTATCGTACCTTGAACTCAGTGACAATCAAGAACAGATACCCTCTTTCGAGGATAGATGACTTGTTTGATCAACTCAAGGGGGCTTCAGTCTTCTCGAAGATTGATTTGCGCTCAGGTTATCATCAGATCCGAGTCAGAGAGCAGGACATCCCGAAGACGGCTTTTAGATCGAGATATGGACATTGGGAGTTCCTTGTTATGCCTTTTGGAGCAACCAATACGCCGGCAGTATTCATGGACCTCATGAATCGCATCTTCATGCCTTACTTGGATCAGTTCATGATTGTGTTCTTGGATGACATTCTGGTCTACAGCAAGAGTGAGGCGGAGCATGAGCAGCATCTCCGTATGGTTCTTCAGATCCTCAGGGAGCACCAGTTATATGCCAAGTTCAGTAAATACGAGTTCTGGCTCGATCGCATTTCGTACTTGGGTTATATCATCACCAGAGGAGGAGTAGAAGTGGATCCCCAGAAGATTGTAGCTATTGAGTCATGGCCAGTACCCAGCACAGTTGCAGAGGTTCATAGTTTTCTTGGATTGGCCGGCTACTATCGGCGGTTTGTTTCGGACTTTGCTCGAATTTCAGCGCCATTGACGCAGTTGACCCGCAAGGATGTGCAGTTTGCTTGGACAGCAGAGTGTCAGAGTTCTTTTGAGCAGTTGAAGCGAGAATTGATAACAGCTCCTATTCTCACGCTTCCAGATGGAACCGGAGGATTTTCAGTGTACTGTGATGCTTCAGGCAGAGGTTTAGGATGTGTTCTGATGCAGCATGGGAAGGTAATAGCTTATGCATCACGACAACTTCGTGATCATGAGAAGAATTACCCAACCCATGACTTGGAGCTGGCAGCAGTGGTGTTTGCACTTAAGTTGTGGAGGCACTACTTGTATGGAGATAGGGTGGAGATTTTTACCGACCACAAGAGCCTGAAGTATGTTTTCACCCAGAAGGATCTTAATATGCGTCAGAGAAGGTGGCTGGAGCTTCTTGTGGATTATGATGTCAACCTGCAGTATCATCCTGGGAAGGCCAATGTTGTTGCGGATGCATTGAGCAGGAGAGCGGGAGTTTATTTTCTAACAGCGCAACCAGAGCTGTTAGCAGATCTTCAGAAGATAGGTATTGAAGTTGTTCTCCCTTCTAGTGTGGCCTTGATGGCCAGCATGCAAGTTCAGTCCACTATAGTCGAGAGGATCCGGATGGCGCAGTCGGCAGATTCCAAGCTTCAGCGACTCAGAGCAGAGTGTGAAACAGGACGAAGACCAGAGTTATGTATTCATGAGGATGGTACACTTCGACATGGTAAGCGTCTTTGTGTACCCAATAGAGATATCAGGCAGGAGATCATGTCAGAAGCGCACAGTTCGCAGTATTCCATCCATCCCGGCAGTACGAAGATGTACCGTGATATCCGGCAGCACTTCTGGTGGAATGGTATGAAGCGGGAGATAGCTCGGTTTGTCTCTCGGTGTTTGGTTTGCCAACAAGTTAAAGCCGAACATCAGAGACCGGCTGGACTTCTTCAGCCCTTACCGATTCTAGAATGGAAGTGGGAGCATGTGACCATGGATTTTGTGACTGGACTACCTAGGTCCCCAGCTGGTAGAGATGCTATCTGGGTTATAGTTGATCGGCTTACGAAAGTGGCTCACTTTCTTCAATTCAGAGTTGCTCAGTCGACAGCTCAGTTAGCAGAGATGTACCTCAGGCAGATTGTCAGATTGCATAGAGTGCCAGTCAGTATCACCTCGGACCGAGATTCAAGATTTACGTCGCACTTTTGGCGTAGCTTGCAAGAGAGCTTGGGAACTCATCTCCAGTTCAGTTCAGCATATCACCCGCAGATAGATGGCCAGTCAGAGCGCACGATCCAGACTCTTGAAGACATGTTGCGGTCTTGCACACTTGACTTCGGTGGTTCATGGGAAGATCACTTGCACCTGGTGGAATTCTCGTACAATAACAGTTTCCAGGCCAGTATCCAGATGGCACCGTTCGAGACACTGTATGGTAGGAAGTGCAGATCCCCGCTAGCCTGGGATGATGTTGGAGAGAGACAGATGCTCGGTCCAGAAATGATTTCCCAGACAGTTGAAGTGGTCAGGCGAGTCAGAGATCATCTTCGAGTTGCCCAAGATCGCCAGCGCCATTGGGCCGATTCTCATCGGCGCCCTCTCGAGTTTTCGATCGGCGATCATGTATTCCTGAGGATTTAGCCTAACCGTGGCGTCATTCGTTTCGGCGTACGGGGAAAGCTTAGTCCTAGGTATATAGGGCCGTTCGACATTCTGGAGCGAGTAGGAGATGTATCCTATCGTCTCGCTCTTCTACCGTCGCTAAACGAGGTACATAACGTGTTCCATGTATCCCAACTACGACGGTATATTCCGGACCCGAGCCACATCCTGGATCATTCGGAATTGGTTGTTGGTACCAACCTTTCGTATGAGGAGAGGCCCGTGTCTATATTGGATCGAAGAGAGAAGATCCTCAAGAACAAGACTATCAAGTTAGTCCGAGTTGCTTGGGGTCATCACTCTTTGGGGGAGTCAACGTGGGAGCGTGAGGATGATATCCGATCGCGATATCCCGACTTGTTTGACTCGTGAGGTATAATGTCCTTCTTATGCCTCATGCCATCAATTCCTTGCTTGCATGATTGATTGATTGCCTAGTATAATTGCCTGTGAATAGTGTAGCTTGTTCTTGTCCCTCTAGCCTCTTAATTAAATTCCGAGGACGGAATTCTTTTAAGGTGGGTAGAGTTGTAATACCTGTGGTTCGTATTACGTATTTTGGAAATACGTGTACGTGTCTTTTCTTGTATTATTCCTTGTTTAGCTCTCGGCTTGGTTTAACTCTCGGTTTGGGTTGGCTTGGTTCGGCCGGCCCAATGCTTGGTTCATCATGGGCCAAGGGTGGAACACCTTAGCCTATGCTTCTCCTTCATTTCCACCACAACCCCCTTCTTTATTATCCCCACCAACCTTCTCTCTCCTCCATAATTCTCATTTACTTCTCCTTCCCCCACCATTACTCTTCTCCACCAACCAACAACACCATAGGCAAGTGCAACTTACTTCCACAAGAGAACTCCTTTTGATGGTTTCATTAGCTTCTCCTCATGATTCTAAACCACATTAGAACTTGTCATTTTCCATTTTGAGGCTTTAATTCTTGTAGATCTAGAGTTTTGCTATTTTCGGATTTTTGGTGTTTTGATCTATCAAACTTGCTTGTTTTCAAGTTTTGATGGTTCCATGTTTTAGAGAATTTCATTCTACCCAATTTTGACCTTTGGAAAGTTGGATTCGGACTTGTTTTGACCAAGATTTGGACAATTGAAGCTTAGATTCAACTTTAGAGTTCTTGCTGTTCTTGCCATTTGGAGAAGACAGTGAACAGTGAGCTAGGTTTTTAGCGTACGCTGACTTGTGTACGCTGCTCTTTAGCGAGCGTATGCTGACTTGTGTACGCTGCTCTTTAGCGAGCATACGCTGACTTGTGTACGCTGCTCTTTAGCGAGCGTACGCTGACTTGTGTACGCTGCTCTTTAGCGAGCGTACGCTGACTTGTGTACGCTGCTCTTTAGCGAGCGTACGCTGACTTGTGTACGCTGCTCTTTAGCGAGCGTACGCTAGCCTTGATACGCTGCCTGTTGGTAGCGTGTCTTGAGCGTACGCTAGCTTGAGCGTACGCTGACCTGTAGCTTGAGCGTACGCTGACCTGTAGCTTGAGCGTGCCCTTGTGTACGCTGACCCTTGCGTACGCTTCCCATTGGAAGTGTATGGATCCTTTGGTACGCAGACCTGAGCGTACGCTAGCCTGAGCGTAGCCTGGCTTGAGCGTAGCCTGATTACCCTTGATCTTCTATAGCCCTGTATATTGATATTTTATTAGATATTTAACGTCCATTTTATATCCTTACGCCTTTTGTCATGAACTTGATAATCATGGATTTTGTTTAATATGTTTGGAAATGATACTTGAGCGTGACGCGATAGTGACCCGTAGTGGTACACTCCTGACATAATAACCTGACATGACCTGATAGTGGCCCGTCGTGGCGCACTCCTGACCAGTACACTTGACATGACAAACCTGACATGTTATATCTTGATAAGCTGTTGCGACGGCTACCTGACATGACATGACTGTAGGCCTCAAAAATAAAGTCACGCTGAGTTGATCAGAACAAGTCACGCAGAGTGATCCGAGAAGCAGCACAAAAGATACGCTAAGTTCTGCCTGGCCATCTTCTTTAGAACTCACGCAGAGACAGCTCAGCCATACGGCAGAATCATAATGACTGACAACACAACAGTCAAGAAACGTCTCCTCGTATGCCACGTATGCACAGAACTCGAGAGATCACAGCCATCTTTTGCGTGATTTTCGAAATCTTCCTTAGCAAGACTCACTCTTCACCAAGTTGGCGTGACTTTGGGTCTTGTCTTCATTTAATGCGGCTGACAATATAATCAATGTCAGAGATTTTGTGTCAGACGAAGCGTGCCAAATCAAGACAGCTGGCGGTTTGCGTGGATTCTGAACCTTCTCCTTCCTCAAAACATTGCGTGACTTTTGAGTTATTCTTCTCAAAGCCTGCATGAATTCTGAAGTATTCTTCTTCAAAGCTTGCGTGGATTTCGCCTTCAACGAGTCTGCGTCAACGAATCTGCGTGGATTTTTGCCTTCAGCAAGTCAGCGTGGATTTCATTTCAACTGGATTACGTGGCAGCCATGCCACCGATCTCTCTCTCTCGCTGCCCAGTAACTTGCACACGACCCATGCACTGATGCCATGTGTCCAACAGTTATGGGCCACGTCCAGTAACTACTCACTAACCCTACGTGTATTTAGAGTCTGCGTGACTTTTCAAGTGTACCAGTGGTGAGGTAGTTATCTTTTCAGTTACTGTTTTGACTCTATAAATAGAGTTCTTTTTTCTCATTCATTGTACAGATACATTGATATCTACTGTCAAAATTTTGAGAGCTTTTCTTCTTCGCATAGTCCAAGGGATAAAGCGATCGTCTTCTAGATCGGATTCCTACAGTGTTAATTTTCCCAGAAACACAACAAATAAAGAGAATTTCTTTATGGAAAACAAATTGGCGACTCTGCTGGAGAAAACCATCTCCTCTTCTTAGATGGCAACAACTCAATGCGACACTTCGTCAATCGGCTCGACGAAGAAGGTGATGACGATCAAATTCGATCAACTCGCCTATGAAGAAATGCAGCGGGCTAAGGGTGGCAAGCCCACTCCAGCCTCCATCATCACTGCCAAGTCGAAGGGACACTCTGTCTATGTCCCTAAGAATCTGTTGGCAGTCAATGGTGAAGTCTCTGCCACAGTGTCTGCTCCTAACACTGGCAAGAACTCTACTGCAAGCACGCACACTTTTGTGCACTCGAAGATGACAGCAATCAAAGATCACGCTAACAGTACTGGCTCCTTAGCCAAATCTGTTCCAGTGTGTATCTCCAAAGTTGAAAGTCACGCTGACAGTACTGGCTCCTTAGCCAAATCTGTTCCAGCGTGCAAATTTAACTCTAAAAGTCACGCTGACAGTACTGGCGCCTTAGCCGAATCTGTTCCAGCGTGCAAATTCAACTCTAAAAGTCACGCTGACAGTACTGGCTCCTTAGCCAAATCTGTTCCAGCGTGCAAATTCAACTCTAAAAGTCACGCTGATAGTACTGGCTCCTTAGCCAAATCTATTCCAGTATGTAATCCCACATTCAAAAGTCACGCTGACAGTACTGGTTCCTTAGCCAAATCTGTTATAGCGTGTAATTCTAAAATCAAAAGTCACGCTAACAGTACTGGTTCTTTAGCCAAATCTGTTTCAGCGTGTATTTCATCAGAGAAGAATAGCTCCTTAGTTATCTCTTCTTCTTCACCGAGTTTTACTAGAACTGGGGGTAGTCTTCCACACAAAGTCCCTTCGAAAAGGAATAACTCTTTAGTTGTTTCTTCTGCTCCTGTAGTTTTTACTTCAGGAACAGCTTTGATTGATACTTTTGTTAGTCAAAGGAAAGGAGATGGTCTTTTGACTACTCTTCCTTCTGGACATTCTATATCTCAAAATCTGAATGAGTCTAAGAAGAAATATTCCTTAATATCTTCTCCTATGACTTCTTCAAATTGGGCACAGAATCTGTCCATTAAAGAGGGTCTGTTACCAACTCCTAATCAAAGGAGTGGTTCAACTCTTCCTTCTTTGCAAATATCCAGATCAATGGAAGGAAAACTCCATGTTTCCAAAACCAATGTGTTACCTTCCACTGATTTAAGAACAAAACTCAGCACTTCTGGTGTTAAGAAACCATACCAATTGGATATGAAGATAAAAGATCCAGATGCAGAGTATGCAAGAAATTATGTGGCTCACATTAATCACTCTTTGTATAATCAAGAGCCATCAAGACCCAAGAACAGGAAGTATACTCCTCAATCTTCACAAACAGATTTGCGGGAATATCTTCAACAGAAGAGAAGGAGTAATTCCATATCAAAGGAACATGCTGAATGTGACTTCTATCCAAGAGTCATAATTCAGTGCAGATGTCAATCAACAGTTCAAGACCATGGTGATCATGAATGTGACTTCCAGCCAAGAGTCACAATGCAATACAGATGTCAAAATAAACGACAGTCTGTCTTCAATAGGATTCAGTATGAACCTATGCCTGATGAAGATGAGCCTTTGTTTGCCTCTGTCAACATGAGTTCTCGGGACACCGGGGGTAGAGTTGATAGTCCAGATGGAGTATATAGAAACACCAGAGCAAGAGTCCTGGCTTCTAGTCAAAGAAATTTGATCCCTGAAATTGATTCTGAATTTCTTGGAGAATCTAACTTCCCACCTCTTCCTACTGGGGGTAATTCTCCTATAGTTGACTTTGATGCACGAAGCAATGATTCAGAGTAAACAACATCTACTAGTTCATCAATAATCCCTCATACAGTCACGACTTACATGGTTGATAGGAATACTGATGAACCTTCTTCTTCCTTGACTCCTCAAGATCAAAGAATTGCTTCTTTGGAACAGCAAATAAAGTCTATGACTGACACAATGAAGTCGATGTATGAACTCATGACAGCTCAGTTACAAAATCGACAGACTGTATCAGATGCCATACCAGTTGATACTGATATAAGTCCAGTACAAGTTCCTCCAGCAGTACAATCCAATACTCCTGGACCAGCTCAACCAAATCCTAGTCTCTCTGGAGCTGGGGGTAGTGCTTACAATGCTGTTCCTCCTCCCAACTATTCTCTACAAGCCACAACTCCACAATCTTCGGGAGTTGTCTCTAAAGAATTGAAGAATCTCAAAACTCAATTCGAGGCATTCAAACAGAAGGATGGTTTACAAAGGTTAGGCATCAAACAGCCTTATCCGATAGAATGGAAGAAAGTATCATATCCTCCTAAATACAAGCCTTCTACTATCTCATTCTATGATGGAACCATTTCTCCAAGTCAATTTATTAATCACTTTGAAGTGATGACTGATCAACTGCAACCAAGTGATGCCCTCCTTACTCGGGTATTTATTGGATGTCTCAAGGGAACGGCTTATGAATGGTATAGGAGTCTCCCAGATGGGAGTATTACCTCATTTGCTGGTTTCAAACAGATGTTTTTTTGAAAGGTTCTATGAAGGGCTTAATGACATGACTATGTCTGCTCTTATTAGAATCAAGCAGAAAAATAATGAATCCATAGAGGAATACATTGAACGGTTTCGAAGAGAAGCTCTGAAGATGCCTCTTGGAACTCCTGATGCTGTCACCATTGACACGTGCAAATCAAACTTGTTGCCAATCATCAGTATGTGGACAGGGTCCACTCAATTTCAAGATTGGCCTTCCTTCATAGTCAGTGCCAAAGCTGCAGAAATCAGTGCTGAAACCTTCAAAGGTTTAGGAGTGCAGATGACTCCTAAAGAAACAGGACAAGGTGCTAACAATAAAAATAATGCTCGCAAGGGAAAAGAAACTCTTGAAGTTAATCTTCAGAGCAAAGATGTATCAAATGTTCAAACTCCTGTCTCTACAACTCAACAATCAAGAACACCTCGCCCCAAAGAAGAATATTCTTTTGACGACGACGATGTCCTTGGTATCTTTCAATGTCTGCTGAAAGGTAATAAAATACAATTACCAGAGATCAAGAAACCTGATGAAGCGGGTAAGACAGATCATCCTAAATACTGTCCATATCACAGAATGCTGGGTCACACAATTCGTACATGTTATGTACTGAACGGAAAGATCCAAGAAATGATTAAATCTGGAGCTATCTCTTTTACTCCAAAAGAGAAGACCGTCACTTCCAACGTCGTCTCTATGCAATTTGGAGATTTCCCTCCTCAACTCCTTGAAAGTGGGATTGTTCCTATTCCCAAGGCAACTCTTGACATAGTGAATCTTCCTCCTCTACAGTCTGAAGGATTAGTGCCAATCACTTTGGAAACAGGGGAAATTATGTGGATCCATCCTGATCTAGTGGCAGATTTTGAATTGCCTTCTCCTCAAAATATTTTTTCTCAAAAATCCAAGAAGGCTGGAAAGATCAAGTCATGTCATATGACTTCTCTTGGGTCTACCTCTGACACAGAGCCAGAAGACAAAGAAGAAGCACTTGTTAGTGCTACTCGAACGGGGAAACCTTACCTAAAGGATTATTTTAAAAATCCTGAAGATCCTACTGATATTCCTTCAGATGCTAAAGATGCTCCTAATGTTCCTCCCGAAGAAGAATCATCCACTGAACCTGTTCCTCCCAAGCCTACGGCTCTGGAGAAAGGCAAACAACAGGCTCGGTTTGATAAGCCAATCAAGAAGTCTTCTCCTCTTGGACTTCAGAAGCCTTACAACTTTGACATTTTGGCTCAACTTGCTAATACTCCAGCTAGAATGTCCCTTTTTGAACTTCTACGTCTTTCCAAAGAGACTCGGGAGACGTTAAGTGAAGCACTTCTACAAGCTGACTCTTGTCTTGCACAATTGAAGAAGCCAGATGCGGAACCTGCCACTTGCTTACATTGCAACAGTGTACTGGAGATTATCCCAAATATCACCTTTACACAAGACGACATGCTACTGGAGGATAATCGACATGACCGACCTCTCTACTATACTGGTTATATTGATACGATGAAGATAGATCGTATCCTCATTGACCCAGGGTCTGCAATAAGCATAATGCCGAAGAGTCTGTTGAATGAACTAAAAATCCCTCTTCACAAGCTCTCCAAGACGGTTACTACTATCTTGGGATTCAATCAAAGCCGAAGTGAGCCTTTGGGAAAGATTCATCTGAAGCTTCAGATAGGCGATTTCAGATCTAAAGTCACTTTCTATGTGATCGAGATCGCGGGATCCTATAATCTTCTTCTAGGGAGGCCCTTTCTTCATGAGAATAATGTGGTGCCCTCTACTCTTCATCAATGTTTTAAATACATTGATAGCAATGGAAGAGTACAAAAAGAAGTTGCTGATATAAATCCCTTCCATGGGGTTGAAGCTTATTTCAACGATTCCCGAATGTACAAAGAAGAGTATACAAGGATCATACAAGCTATGGAGAAAGAAGATGCACAAAGTGAGACTTTAATAATCCCTGTTAAAGGTCGAACTACTCAGCAACAATCTCCTAAACCCTCTGGAGAAGATTCTTTCATCATTCCAGTGAGTAGACGGATCTCTCCGTTACCTCAGTCATCTACTCAAAATACACTGATCATTCCTGTCAGTGGGCGTACTACAGTTCCTGTACCTTCACAAGATACTCTGCTAATTCCAGTTGGAGGGCGGACTACTCTTCCTACTCAAACTTCAAGGGAGCTCACCTCTTCTGAGCCATTTGTTATCGATCTTAATCGAAACAAAGCTTCTTCTTCTTCTCCCCCTTTAGTCATTGACTTGGCTAAAATCTCTAAGTCTCAGCCTTCTCCTAATATAAATATTACTGCTTTTATATTTAATGAAAAGTCTCCACCTTTGCAGTACGTTGATGTGTGTAATTATGTTCATAGTTATTTACATCTGTTAGATGACTTGAACACAATAACCATAGGAGTTGTACAGACTGTTCATACAGATGTATCTCTAGAACCTGTACAATCTTCATACTTTCTAGTTCCCAGCAGAAAGCCAGGAGACATTCCAATATTCTTCTACAAAGGGCCTCAAAATCCTTCTGATCTTGAAGATGATGACAAAAATGATGATACTGGAAGATTACAACTACGTCGTTATAGTCAGCAATCTAGAGACATCATCAAAAATATGGGCTATGACTTCAGGATTGGCCTCAATGATGGAAAAGAAAGAAAAATACCTGTCCGGATTCCTCCTTTGAAATATGGAAGGACGAAATGCGGATTGGGTTATACTGCTCCTACTCCTTTCATCAATATTATCCATGAAGATCCCGAGTCTGACGAAGATAAGAGATCTGATTCTTCTAGTACCACTTCTTGGGATTCCGATACGAGTATCGGTGACTTCTATTGCAACCTTCTGTCTTCCAATATGGTTTCTATTGACTGTTTTGAAAAATGATTCATATTTGACGGTTCATCCGTTCATCTGACGGTTTGACCGTTCATTAATACCTGACGGTTCGTCCGTTCATCTATCCGACGGTTCGTCCGTTCATTATAATCTGACGGTTAACCCGTTCATTCATCTAGTCTTTTGATTTCCGAGTCTAAAGATCATGAAAAATTGAATTTAAAGATATTTTTATGTCTGAATTCTATTTTTTCCAATCAGTATTAAACTAAGATCATTTCTGGTTTAATATCATTTGATAGAGTTACAAAGTTCTTTTGTATATTCTATTCTACTGAAATATGTCATGTATTATTTACCTCTGAACATATTTTCTATGAATCTATCATTTTCAAAACAGCAAAACCAAAAGTCAGATCAAGGATTTTTATTTACTCTCATTCCAGAATCAAAACATGAAATACAAGTGAAAGTGAAAATAAAAGAAGTTCACTCATTTGGAGTTATCAGCTCCCTAATACGATCTAGAACAGCAGTCAGTTTCTCTTCATGAGTTTTTCTAACTCGTTCTGCTGCTATAATTGAAACATTCTGTTCATCAAAAGTAATGATGGTAGACTGGCGACGGCTGACTTCTTCAATCTGTTCCGCCTGCATCCGTTCTCGTTCCTTCCGAAGAGTCTCATAGTGTTCAACTTCAGAGATATAAGTAGTAGCAACCTCAGCTTGATCTGCTTCTATGACAGTAATGCGCTCTTGAAGATGAGCTAATTCCTCTTTTAATTTTTTCAGTTCTTCAGCCTTGGACGCTTTATCCTTCTCCAGAAGCTCTACTCTTTGACGAATAGCTAATATTTCTTCACCCTTTTCTACTAATTTTTCAGTAGAAGAGGCAAGGAATGCTTCAAGAGCTGCTTGTTGGGATTGTGCTTCATGCTCTAGTTGACTAATTTCAGTTGCAGTTAAAGATTGAAGATCTTCCTTCTTAGTCTCCCAGTACTTTCGGATAGTTACTTCTAACTCATCCAGGAGATGTTTGAAGAAAATGCACTGAGATTCACAACCAGCATGATGCAGCGCCATGAGAGGGAACTTAAGCATAGTTCGAAGATCAGAAAATGGCATAGCTTCATCCTTCAAGAAACGTCTGGAATATGTATCTAGATATGAGTAAATGATATCTGAATACATTCCTAGAGTTCTTGTTAACCCAGTCTCAAATCCAGGAGTCGCTGTTATCATGGAAGAAGAAGCTTGAATATTCTCTATCCTCGGAACAGAAGTATGTGCCATCGGAGAAGTTAAGTGTGAATTCCCTTCATCGGCATCAGCCTGGATAAGCGGAGTATGAGTCGAACTCATTGCTGCAGCAGTTCCTACAGTTAAAGAAAAATGTAATCGGCATTTAAAGAAAGAAAGAAGCAGCGGAAACAGAATTTGAAATAAAGTTCTACCTGGCTGAGGTTCATACTCGGTATGTGGAGGGAGCTTTGCTTCCTCTCGCAACCGGTCCATGATTGTATCTGATACCTACTTTATATGGCTGCTTCCAGCTCTAGAATTACTGGGTGCTAGAGCGTTGTTCGGTGATTGAGCAGGTTCAGGGCTAAGTTCCATTTTGTTTCCCTTGACTTTGTCTTCATCATAAGGAGTAGAGGTGCCAGCATGCCAGTCTTCTCCTCCTTCAGCTTCTTCTTTTTCTTCGTCTTCAGGATGAGCTTCTGATTCAGAATCAATGATATTTACATCTTCATGAGTCTCTGGAACAATGATGATAGCAAGCTCAGTATTGGCTGTCGGTTCAGTTGTCTCTGGAATATCGGTTCGAAGAATGATATCTTGACAAACATTCTTTAACAGATCATCAGCAGCTGATAGCTCAGACGCCGGCACATCTTCGTCGCCTCTGGCCAAAGAAATGTTTTCTTCAGCTTGAATTTCAGGAACTTCTGATTGTTTGGTAGTTTCTTCCGGAGCTGTTGCTTCTTCAGAGTAATCAATCTGGTCATCCAGTGCTTGAATGACACCTTCTGTCCCATGCTCAAATGGGATTACCCTCGTCTTCGAGGGTTCAATAGCTACTCTACTTGTGGTCGGAGCAGTTATTTTCTGAACTTGAACAGACTCTACTTCAGTCTGTTCAGTTGAAGCTGTTGCAAGGTGAATATCATCAGATTCGGTCTTCTCAGTAGAAGCTGCTTCACTGATTTCTGGCAAAACTCCTCCACTCATGATCCTTTCTAAGAGTTTGTTGCCCCTAATTTTGCTGGTAGACTTCTTGACATATCTGCCTCTTGACCTCCTTATCAAAGGAGCGTCGTCTTCATCAGTCTCTTCGTCTTTATCAGCGGCATCGTCCTCATCAACCGAGATACCGCCTAAAGATGATGTAGCCGTCACTGAGACTCCTTTCTTCTTTTTTCTAGATGTTGGAGACTTAGTACTCCTCTTGGAGATGGTCTCAGATTCATCACTTCTCTTCCTCTTAGAAAGAGATATAAATATAGGAGGAAGGACCTCATCAGAAAAATTTCCTTCCTGGAATAATTCATAGGGAGGCTCAACTTCTGTTGTCTCATCTTCGGGTTCTGAAGGAAAGTGCTGAATAACTATTTTCTTCTTTGACCTCTTCGATGGAGCTGGATCATCCTCTGCAACAAAAGTCTTCAGATTGAAACTCGGTCTGAAAGTGCCCGACGACACATAGAAACGTGCATACGTATAAAGCATCTTTGGCCCCGAGCTAGACAAAGGATTAGGCATAGAGAATACAACCTTTGTATCTCTAGCTGCAAAATATCTCCAAGCTCGAGCTCCGTCAATGAGTCCTCCGCGAGCAGATAAACAAGTAGTGGCGTTCCCAACATGGAGTTGGTCGTACCCGAATTGTCTGGCAAATCGGCTTGGTAAATATGGTTCCAGATATGCCATTTCTTCGTGACGATATACTAGATGAGAAGGCCGGATCCTCTGTAACCATTGGAAGGCTACATCATCTAGTCGGTTTCCCATATCTCCGTCTATCATATTTAAGGGCATACTCTCATAGCCCGATGGTGGAGGGACACATTGGATCAACCAATGTGACGCCCTATTCAATACATTTCTACATTCTGGGAGGGTGTGAACCTTCTAGAACGTCTCTCCAGAGTACCTCTCCAGAAAAAGACTGCTACTTTCTCCTGCCCCTGGAGGTATCAGACCATCATGATGAAGGAGAAGCCAACCATAAAGATACGTGAAGGGCATCTCTATCCTTGGGAATTCTTCAGTCATCATCCTCTGAGCAGACAACATATTAGTGACAAAATTCTGGAGACCTGCATTTAGCCTACAGGTCATCGCCGATAAAAAATCCAGCTTGTAACCATACACAAGGCGTACTGCTGTAAAGATAACACCTCTGTGTATCCTGTCCAAAGAGCTGGAGCCAGGAATGATGAATCTTCTTAACCACAGGGATAGGAATCCGGCCAGATGACCGTTCCTTGACAGGCTCTTTCCGCTCTGTCTAACATAAGAGGTGAAAGTGGTTCCAGCTTTGAACTCGTACCAGTCTTCAGTAATAGTGAAATCTTTGCAATCATATTTCTCCAGCAAATGAGTGATTTCACTTTCAGAAAGAGGTTTGAAGTTGCTGATCTGATACCACCTCTTCTCATTTATTTTCTTTTCATCCTTTTCACGGTTCATGTAAAGGTAGGACATCCACTTCTGAATGTGGTTGCCAGCTTCATCCTTGGAACCCTTGTAATATAGAGTGCATGTGCCAAAATGGCACATCATCTCTTCAAATAGATGGACCATCTCTGGGTTCTTCTCTGACAGAAAGTTCAGTTCCTCTGTTGTAGGAACATATTCCTTATACGGCAGCGAGCCTGAAGGCAGGTGTGAGATGTATTCCATCTCATGAAGGGCGAAGCCCATCTCTCCTTTCGGAGTCATAAAGGTCCCCGTCCTGTGATTATATCTCTCAACCAAAGCTAAGAATAGGAAAGGGTTGGGCTTGAAGCCGTAGGATGAATTGATGACGGCATCATAGAGATTTATCTTCTTCAGTTCAGTCGCAAAATTCTTCAATGCCCAGTTGACCAAAGTCTTCCATCTCACATTCTCCTGATTCATTAGGCCGTTCATCCTCGGTGTCGAGTCGGTAGGATAGAATGCATTCTTGTTAGACATGAATTCATTTATGAAAATGGGCATCCTGAATGGCATCAATATGGCTGAGTCTTCAGGTGGTATGCATCCAGGCTTCAAACCCCGAAATACTGATACATGATCCTCCGGGGCACTGAAAAATCCCTCTTTCCTGTAAATAATACGGCTTGCCTTCGCCTGCTGATATTCTGTCAAATACCAGGACATCTTTCTCGGATAGCTGGCATGCATAAGTCTCATGATTGATAAACCCCGGGAAACCTTTGGCCAGTACATGGGTTGTTTCACATCCCTCTCAAAGCAGAAACACACCTTCTCCCTGATGCCCTTCGGCTGAGATTTTTGTGCTATAGCATCTCCGAATAAGAATGCTGGTTTCTTGTGGGATACTAGATCCAGACTCTGAAAAGGTTGTCCATTCATCAAGCAGAGTAAGGTTGTGTGGTCTTGATTGGCCAACAATGATAGTCTTGCTTCAGGAAGATCAAATTGAGGGAATGTTACATGAGATAAATCATGCTTAAATGAGATACTCAAGCACCCTTCAAAATCTGCTTCTTCGCTTCGGATGTTCACTACAAGAAATGGCAGAAGACAAAGTCAGATATAGACTCTATATGGATATACTACCATGACATACTGAGTGAGTTATTCACGCAAAGTCCAGACAGATTAGGATGAAGACTAATCTATCCAGAAGATGACTTTCAGAAGTCTGCATGAATAATTCAACATTGATATCTCTGTCAACATGTGAAAAATCACGCAGCGTCATCCTGAAAGCTGCGTGACTATTTCAACATGGATATTTCTGCCAACGTAAAAAGTCATGCAGAATCATGAGAGTCATGCTCCTTTTGCGTGGAACACAGAGCTTCGTAAACACGAAGATGTGAAGTATGGCCGACCCTAAAGAGGGAGGCATACTTTATTAATATCCTTTGCCCTAAGAAGGGGGGATATATTTCTGAAGTTTATTATTTTAAGATCCTAAAAAGTTCTATGTGGAGTTCATCTTCATCAAACTCGTCTTCAACAGTTCATGTTCTTCCATCACTTACGATGCATAGGAGCTTACGGAACTTCCTGTCGAGGAAGTCTGTCAGTAGTGGCACGCGAAGAAGTTGCAGGGGCTTTCCTCTTGGCCTGAGCATCAGCTTTCTTGGGAGCCATTTTGGCTGAGAAAGGAGAAGAAGAAGTCGGGGAAGAAGGAGTTCGTCGGCGAAGATGAAGTTCTCTTCTGTGGGTTCTCTCTTTCAAATGCAAGTAAAGAAGGAAAGAAGTAATCTATGGCTTATTTATAGGCTCATTCTAAATGGCCCATCATGATTTGTCTCGATTTAGGAGCTTGATACGGGATCCTAACTGCACAGAATCCCAACAGTCCAATCATTTAGGGATAAATATCTCTTTAAAGTCATCTCAGCGTGACTGATTTCATTTTATCATCTCGTTTTCAAAGTATTTCGAAATATTTTATCATTTTTCGAAAACTTTGAAGGGGGTTTTGTAGGCCTCAAAAATGAAGTCACGCTGAGTTGATCAGAACAAGTCACGCAGAGTGATCCGAGAAGCAGCACAAAAGATACGCTAAGTTCTGCCTGGCCATC
The DNA here is from genome assembly GCA_029216955.1 of Iris pallida. NCBI lineage: Eukaryota > Viridiplantae > Streptophyta > Magnoliopsida > Asparagales > Iridaceae > Iris > Iris pallida. Next base: position 9,739,304 of record JANAVB010019600.1, read on the forward strand.
TTCTTTAGAAGTCACGCAGAGACAGCTCAGCCATACGGCAGAATCATAATGACTGACAACACAACAGTCGAGAAACGTCTCCTCGTATGCCACGTATGCACAGAACTCGAGAGATCACAGCCGTCTTTTGCGTGATTTTCGAAATCTTCCTTAGCAAGACTCACTCTTCACCAAGTTGGCGTGACTTTGGGTCTTGTCTTCATTTAATGCGGCTGACAATATAATCAATGTCAGAGATTTTGTGTCAGACGAAGCGTGCCAAATCAAGACAGCTGGCGATTTGCGTGGATTCTGAACCTTCTCCTTCCTCAAAACATTGCGTGACTTTTGAGTTATTCTTCTCAAAGCCTGCGTGAATTCTGAAGTATTCTTCTTCAAAGCTTGCATGGATTTCGCCTTCAACGAGTCTGCGTCAACGAATCTACGTGGATTTTTGCCTTCAGCAAGTCAGCATGGATTTCATTTCAACTGGAGCACGTGGCAGCCATGCCACCGATCTCTCTCTCGCGTGCCCAGTAACTTGCACACGACCCATGCACTGATGCCATGTGTCCAACAGTTACGGGCCACGTCCCGTAACTACTCACTAACCCTGCGTGTATTTAGAGTCTGCGTGACTTTTTAAGTGCACCAGTGGTGAGGTAGTTATCTTTTCAGTTACTGTTTTGACTCTATAAATAGAGTTCTTTTTTCTCATTCATTGTACAGATACATTGATATCTACTATCAAAATTTTGAGAGCTTTTCTTCTTCGCATAGTCCAAGGGATAAAGCGATCGTCTTCTAGATCGGATTCCTACAGTTGTAATTTTCCCAGAAACACAACAAATAAAGAGAATTTCTTTATGGAAAACAATGACCTGTACGAATAACCTGGACACCGTGGGCGATTGTGCTTGTATAAATAATCCAGTCCTGTCTTGCATCATGTCTAGGAGGGGACTTCTGAGTACCACGGTCAGGAGTACCTACTAAAATGGACTAAGGTTAACAACTAGATTAATACATTAGTCATGAAGAGATTTTCCAGCTACAGGCAATCCCGTTACCTGGGCGCGCTTGGGATCTGTAGCCTGCCGTCGAGTAGGGCACATTTCCAGTACACTGTCATGTGTTGCACCCTTCGAACTACTTAAGGGTACATACGTTTCCTGGACGATGTACCCACCTGAATTCAACCCTAATCTCTCGACCTGGGTAACCTGGATGGTCTGCAGGGCTTGTGGCTGTGGAATAATCTCACTGCATCTTGTTAGTAATTAGGCTTGTGACAACCCTAGTTAGTTAAAGTATCAAGCCGTAGTTCTTGCTTGGCCGTGAAGTGATTGGATGGAGTCTAACCAGTCTAGTCTTGCCCTGACCCTGTTCCAGACTATTGAATGACCAGAATGCTTGTATTTATTTTACCGATAAATGGTGAGAAACCAAGCTCCGTTCAGACGAAGGGTTACAACCCCAGTCCTTGTTTGGTTTACGGGTTATAACCTGGCTATCTGAAAAGTTCCATGGTTATCTCGTTGTATATCATCCTGATATGTTTCCTTTTATTCCAGTCCTTATTTTATTTATATTCCTGTGCTGATTGCTGGTTTTAGTTCTTAAGTGAAGCCTCCTTTGTGGCACTTGCTCTTTCTGGGGTCTGACCCAGCTGGTTTTGTGTGGCCAGATTTTGGAGCAGCTCCAGAGGATCTACTGACTTCCCAGCCAGATGGTGGCCACTAGACGGAACCCTGGCAACGAGTGGGTTATTTTTGGCTCTCTCGTTCTAGTGTAAAAATATTCTTTTGAGGCGTTTAGCCGACGAGCACCTGTTTAGCTCGATTGCACTTTATTTACTGTCTGCCTACGGGCTGTAACATGATTGACAAATCCTAGGGTTGATCATGTATGACTAAACTCTTGCTAGTCCTAACATTTTGTAACGACTAGCTTCATGATCAGCTGAATATGTAATATTTGGGACACCTTATTATTGTATATTTAATGATCATACATCTTGTGACTCTTACTTACTTGCTTATGATTGAGACACTAGGCTTGTTCATGACCTTAAGAGACTATTGGCTTGTAGATAAACCCTCATGTATCCTAGACAGCCGTGACCGTATAGCAAGATGGAATCTATTTCAATATACGTAGCTGGCTATGTCTGCCCCCGCTCTCCAGTATTCTGGTTCTGGGGCGTGACACAAAGTGATCGCTCTCAGATCAAACTTCCATAGCAATACTTTCCAGAAACAATTTGTACTTTTGTACTTTTTCTCGTTTTCTTTCAAAAGCCAATTTTAGGTATTTTGTTAAGTGAAACAAATTGGCGAATCTGCTGGGGATGACTTTCTCCTCTGACGAGAAAGCAATTGCTCAATATGATGATGTGTCGGTCGGATCAACAAAAAAGACTCTGGTTGTTCACTTCGACCAGACTGCTTACGAAGAAATGCTCCGAACTAGGGGTAGTACTCACTGCTCCAATGTTCAAAAATTGCGAAAGGCAAGAAAAGTTTGAATTCCTAAGTCCAAAGCATCCTCGGATATTCCTGCTGTCTCTGAAGGCAAAAGAATCCTTCCCACTCATGTCGTGGAGGCTCCCATCTGTGACGAGGCAGTCTCTACTTCAATGATGCGCCCCGGGCGTAAAAATTAGTCTCCCATCTATGACATGGTAGACTTCCAAGTTTTACGCTCTGCGCGTAAAAATCAATTTTTACACTCTGCATGTAAAAATTTGTCTCCCGTCTGTGACATGGTAGACTCCCAAGTTTTACGCTCTGCACGTAAAAATCAGTGTTCACTCGTCTGTGACATGGTAGACACCCAAGTTTTACGCTCTACGCGTAAAGGAAAATCTTCCATCTATGACGTGGCAGATGTTCATGTTTTGAGCTCCATGCGTAAAGGTAAATCTCCTGTCGGTGACAGAGTAGATGAAATTCACAATGACGCCTCTACATCTAAAGTGAATTTTCCTACACGCATGCAGCGTAAAAACAAAAATTCTATTGTTGGTAAAACTTTAGTTTTTTACCAACAACCTTCTTACACTGCTTTACATAAGATACCAAACCTTCAAATTACATGTAATGCTGATGGAGTCCTTTGTGCACAAAAATCTCAGAATTTACGTACGCAACTCCAGGCGCATAAAAATGTACAGTTTGGTTCTGCTAATACAGCCAGCAATCTTCATTATACGCAAGGGACTAAACGTTTCTTTGTCCCAAATGTAATAAAGAAGACGACTCCCTCTATTCCTTCTGATTTACGCGAGTTGCTTGTACAAAAGCGTAAAAATCGAAAATCTCCTGTGACACTCCCCAAAGAAAATCACCATTATGAGTGTCACCAGATTGTAATCAAATGTTGCTGTTCGGCTTCTAAACGGTCAGTTTTTGACCGACTAAGCTACAATGTGCCTCAGCAATCAGTTGATGACCAAGAACACGAGTTGTCATATGCTTCAGTCAATATGGCATCTCATGTCAATAGAGGACGATGTCCAAGATGCAATTCGTCCCGGACTCCAAGCCAACAATAATTCAACCGACTCCTTGATACTTTTGAAGGGATATATCAGAATACTCGATCAAGAGTTCAAAGATTGTTACAATCTTCATATTCAGAAGGTGGGGGTACTCAGTCTTTGGGGTCCGAAACTGATAGCGTTGATTCATACCTCTATACCAATCCATCTGTATGTTTAAGGAAGGTTGAATCCTATGCTATCGGAGATGAACCATAGACGTCAATTGCTAACACAGAACAATGTCTCTCTGCAGTTGAGCAATCACTGAAGGATATGCTTGCTATGATGCAAAGTATGCATCAAATAATAATGACTCAGCAAACTGTTCAGCTGGCAGTAGTAACACCGGTACAGGTAGCAGCACAAACTTAAAATAGTCAAGGGGTTGATGTACCTTTGAATAATCTTAGTCAAGTGCCTGCTGTTAATCAAAATTTTGCATCTCCAGATCCTTTCATTCTAGAAGATGTACCACCTCCGATGGGGGTTACGGTGCATCCAGCAACTATTCAATTGAATGTGTTTTCTCAAACTAGTGAAGCTATTCAAGCCGTGTCACGACCCACATCCACTGTGAGGGTACGAGTACGTAATAGCGCACAGCCTACGCCGCAGTGTTGGCAGTTGAACGCTGTTCTAAGTCTCTAACTAACATCAACTCATGTAGTATATAATGTACTCATCATAATCAACTCCGAACGGAGGACAAGTATAAGATATGGTGTAACTCAATTACAGTCTAAGCACGAAAAGATAACACAGAAATATGACTAAGAAATTGAAGACAACAATAACTACTGAATAAATAACAACATCTCGGACAATCTCAGATACATCTCAAAACTCTATTCTATACAACAAGCTCTAAATAAAAATAAATGCAAGTTTACTAAACTAAATCCCGATCACTCCCGAGTGTCGAGGCCCAAGGTAGCCATTCCGTCTCAGGGTCCATAATACGTAGGGCATGTGTCCTCAGGGCAATCATCTGTAAAATTTTTAACAGGTCCAGTCAGGACAGGAACGAGCACAATCTCATCTAGAAAACCCAAGTAAATGACAGAGAACTATAAAGCAGTTATAGACAGTTGTATTGATGAATATGGTAGTTTATATTCAGGTGATGGTAAAAAAGACAGATAAAGTGCAAGGAAAGTAAATAACTTTTAAATAACTAAACAAGAGACGAATCATAGCAATGAAGACTGTAAAAATAGATTAGCTGAACCAGGGTAATATGATATAAAGTCCAGACAGCAATGTAGACAAGTGTAACTCCAATGTAAGTCCAGTACAAGATAAATCTAATACAAGATGAATCCAGTAAGGGATGATTCCAGTCATAGTGATCAATGATTCCAGGGTGAGTCCAGCCTATACTCTAGCAGTGTGTTTTAAAATACTGAGATCGACATGTAAACGGCTATGGGTAATCCGGCACATCACACACCTGGCCGGGTGTGAGATGGCTATCATTCCAGTTTGATTCCAGCATAGGGTGATTCCAGAAATAGGGCATGTCTACATGTCTTACTCTAGTATTTCTCCTTCCAGCAAGTGAATCCAGAAATCCGACACAATGATTCAAGATGAGTCCAGCCAAAATATAATGATACCAGTAAATGATTCCAGGGTGATTCCAGTAATAGAAGCCAGAAATGATGATACCAATAATAGAGGCCAGAAAATAAATATGTGTCGTATACATGAATCCAGAATATCCATAAGTGTTGTAACAGAGAATCACATACAACTATCTAGAACTGAAGTACAGTAATTGACAAGTAAATGAGAGAACTATCAGAGAATGTACTCGCCTGATACTCTGAAAAGAGCAGTGTAATATCAGATGTCTGTACCGGAGTCACAATGTCCTAAACAGAGTAATACAGATTATAATGTGTTTGAAAAAAAAAGACAAATGAAGTTTATGATGCAATCTACATGATTTCTAGGCCAATCTAGGTCAAAGTCAACTCTAAGTCAAACCTGGTCAACTGTCTAGGTCAAACTAGGTCAACTGGTCACACCTAGACTCAATGTTGACTTTTGGTCAACTTGGTCAAAAGTCCACTATTGGTCAACTAGACTATTTGGGTAAAAAACTCTATGCCATATCATATATCCTAGTATACCACACAAGGCCTATATCATATTTATATACATATCACATATATACATTACACATACACATAACCTTAACCATGACTCAACTACCTCAACACATATATATCTACATAGTTATATATATATATATATATATATATATTTATATATATATATATATATATATAATATATATATATATATATATATATATATATATATATATATATATATATATATGTATATATACCTTACCACTATTATTGCATATCTATATATAAGCCATATACAATCATCCTATAATCTCTCATAAAACCATACACACATACCTACTCCATAGCTATACACTAACCTATATATATCCTAGGCTCACAAATCACATACATACATTACCTACTAACTGTTGTTTGATATGTAAACTAAATACTAAAAAGATAAGGAAAATTGGAATCCAACTAAGACTAATATCTAACACTATATTCTAGATAACCCATGGACTCTCATGTAATCCTTCTAATGCACTCACACACACATATCCAACCCTATAGGTTCAGGACACAAGAGTAGCAACCCAAGGACTGGACCATGCCCTAGGGGACTGGACATCAAAGGCATATGGAGACTGCTCAAAGTAAAGGCCAAGTGGACTGCTATAATGTAGAGGGGACTGAATGCTAAGAGATGTAACTCATAAAATACATCTCCAAGGTACTAAGGAATGAATATTGAATGCAATTTAGTGATGCAATATGCAGAAGAAGATATTAAAGTGTGGATGGTGAACCACCTTACCAATTATCAAGTCCATTACTGGACTGATATAAGGGCAGAATACAACACCCTAAACTGAACTGAGGAGATAAACCCATTCCCCATACCAATATTGGCTGAACATAATTCTGAAATCCAAACCAAGTCTCCTTACAAACTCCCTCTACATGTCCCTCACTCACAGGCCCTTCTAAACACACATGACAGTTAGTAGATAGGTTTTAGTGATTAGTTAAGACTATGTGTGTGTAAATGTGTGAGTGTAATATGGAGTGTGTGAGCTGTTAAGGTGAGGGTCAAGGCTGTTCTCAGTTTTAGGCATGCGTGTGTGTGTAGTATGTTAACAGTGTGTGAGTGTAGGAGTGTGTGTTTGCAATGAGTGTAGTGACAGAAAATAGATGGGGGAAGGCAATGTGCATACAAGGGGAGTGCAGGAAAATCTGTGTGCATAATCTCAGATCTCATGAATTAGTGAAGTGCCAGTTTGTGTATATGTTCAATCATCAAAAATCTATTTCGAAATCCTATCACCCAACCTCCAACACAATCACAAACTAACCTTAACTCAGAAATTTATATCAATTACTAATTATCCTTACAACAGTGAAGGGAACATTACTGTGTGTGTGTCCTGTGACAGTCTAGTTTAGGTTGTGTGTGTGTGTGGATGAGTGTCCAAACTAGTTGGCAATCTCAGGAAACCTGAAACCCAACTTCCTGCATTAACCATTCTCAGATAATCCAAACCAAAATCGGTTTAAGAAGGAAAGGTTTAAAATCAGTGTCAATTGACAGTTAGGGTATTTCAGTTGTGTGTTCAAGGCTCATTCGAAACCAATACTTCCAACACAAAACAAACCCCATATCAATATCTCAGTAATCCCACACAAACACATGTTAAACACTATCAATTTGTCATTAACTGGAAATTAAAATCAGTTCAGCCATACCTATGGATACAACCTAAAACCCAAAATTGATATTAACATCAAACTTAGGTAAAGGTATGAACTCATATTGAAATCAAATGAATCATTGAAAACATAAAAAGAAAAACAGCAAACAATGTATCAGTGATAAAATGGAATCGAATTTCAAATGCTAAGAATATGCTAATATGATCAATAATATATAGGAAAATAACCTAGATACATGTAGGTGGATCAATCACTGCAAATAATCATTGGAAAAAAATAGTTGTAATCATATTAAATCTTAGAAAACAGGTTCCAATTGACTGCCAGTTCATTGGACTGATACTCTAAAAATCCCCATTTCAAACCCTATGAAAACTCACACAAAATTGAATTAAAAAAAAGCAAGACACGAGTACAGTCATAGGGACATGTCCCATGAGTCCAATGGGACACCCACGAGTCCAAGAATCAGGACACGGGGTGTCCAAAACCAATTTGAAATCGAGTCTGGAAACAGGATTTCCCAGTCCTCGTGCACACGTGCACGTGTGTCCAGTGCACGACACAGGCCACGTGGTGACATGTGGCCGTGTACACGTGTACGTCTAGACTAGGGGGACGTATCCAAGTGCCTGTCCCGTGTCCAAGAGACGTGTCGTGTCAGTTAAACGTGCGTGTCAGTAGTTAAATTCTATGCGTGCATAGCGCGCGCGCGGCCATTGTGGCCAGTGCGGGTCGGTTTTCTCCGTGCAAACTAAACGAGAACCCACAAAATTTTGTAGGTGTCGTGTCAGTCACTAGGGGAACATGTCCACCGAATTTCAGCTCACGAGAGCCCGTGTCATGTCCACATTGGCACCCGAGCAGCAGGACACTGCACGGTGTCCTCGTGCACGCGTTCGTGTCCAATTTTGGACACGAAAACCAACCCAAATCGTGTTCAATCATATACAAACATAATCTACATATAATAAGCTTTCCAAATATGTAATTTGTTTTGAAAAACTTTAACATTCAATCCATTGAGCCATTTCTACAAATACCTTAAATAACATAAAGACACGTGTCCGATACGGATACCAAACGGACACGAAATCCATCCAAATTTTTGGGACACCTAGGGGACTCCTAGATCTAGCCCTACATGCAAAGAAAACCGAAATTTAAATCAATTTAAAGGGTTTTACCTATATGTACAATGGGGGATTCCTCCTCTTGATGGCAAAAGCTCCAAATTGACCCAAAGCTGGGATTAAACCCCAAAATCAGAAAATAGGTGAGTATTAGGTTCTAATGCAAGAAACTAGGATTAGAAAGGAATAAAATAGATTTATGGAGATTTTTGGAAGGGGGACAAATACCTTTCTTTTCCAATGTTGAAATGAATAAAAGAAAGAGGCAAGCCCTAGAGAATAAGTGTTTATATAGGATGGGGATCCCTATGGCTGGTCATAAAGGAAGAAATTAGGGTTAGGGTTTCCTAAATTGGCCCATGGGCTTAAGTTATGATTAATCAAGTCATGAAGTCATAAGCCATGACTTAAATTCACTTAAACTAATCCTCATAATCCAAAATTAGTTTCTAATGACTAAAAGTAGGATAACCTAAGTTAGACTAGGGTCACCATGGCTAGGATTAGCTTCTAGGCTAGTTCACTAGGTCTCAACAAGTCAAGTCAACCAAGAATTCACCAATTCAATAAATTATCAAATAATTCAAATAAGTCAAAATGACCAAATTACTCCTAGGCTAAAAATGATAATTAAATCATCCTAATGACATGATTAGGCTCTAGGGTAGACAGTCTCTACGGTTTCACTAGCTGTACACCAAAATCATAAGTCAGGACTTAAAGCAGTTTTTAAATAGTTTTAAAAAATAATTAAAAATCACCAAAAATTATAAGGTGAAATAAATATCAATAATTAATAATTATAATTACAAAATTTCAAAATTACCCTAATCTAGAAAACTGGGCATTACAAGCAGTACGTGAGCTAAAAGCACAGTTTGAAGTTCTGAAGCACAAGGATCAGCTCCAGGGGTTAGGGATTAAGCAACCTTATCCTCCTCATTGTAATGATGTACCCTTTCTTCCAAAATTCAAGCCACAATCGATGGTATTATTTGATGGATAGGCCTCTCCCAGTCAATATATCAATTATTTTGATATTATGACTGTACATTTGCAATAGAATGATGCTCTTCTCACCCGATTTTTTATTGGGCGCTTGACGGGTTCAGCATAAGACTGGTATCGTAGTCTACCCGACAATTGCATATCGTCTTTTGACGAGTTTAAAGTAATGTTTCTCTTCCGTTTCTATGAAGGAGGAATGGACATGAATATGTCTACCTTAATAGAGATCAAACAAAAGGAGAAGGAAGATACTCGGACGTTTATCGAACGTTTTCGACAGACAACTTTGAAAATGCCTCCTGGTATGCCAGATTCAGCATTAATTGATACGTACAAAATGAATCTACGACCAACTATTACTGTCTTTACGGGCTCTCAATTCACAGATTGGGCCTCGTTCATTATAGCAGCAGTTTCAGCTGAGACCAATGGTAGGTTGGCTCATGAACAGGGGATGATCTTTGCTTCGAAAGATAAAGGAAAGAAAGGCTCTTCTGGTAATAATTCCGACAATCGTAATGGGAAGGGGAAGGAAACCCTAGTGGTTAATCTTTTAAAACCCAAAACGATGCCAAATAATTCGGAGTCTTCCAAACCAAAAGAAGAATACTCTTTTGATGACAGTGATATCCCAGGGATATTCCAATGTCTTGTAAGGAGTGACAAACTCCAGATTCCAGAGCCAAAAAGATATGATGAGGTGAATCTGACTGATAATCCCAAGTATTGTATCTATCATAGATATATAAATCATCCTACCAAGGCTTGCTATGTCTTAAAGAAAAAATCAAAGAGTTGATAAATGCTGACGCCATAGCTTTAACTAATGATGAGCATACGGTTACAACTAATATGATTTCTCTTCAATTTGGAGGTTTTTCTTCACAGCAAGTTCCAGATGGGATTATCCCAATTCCCAAGGCGACAATAAAAATTATGAATCTCCCGCCTGCTAGAGAGCAAAGTGAAGGATTATTGCCTCTCACATTAAAAAGTGGTAAAATCATGTGGGTACATCCTGACTCAGTACCTGAAATGGAAGATGAAGGTAAAACTTCAAAATCCAAGAAAGGTACAAAGTTAAGACCAGCAATATGATTTCTCATGTTGTTACTCCAGATCATGATGATTTGGATCATCTTTGGGATGGCATTCCTTTGGAGGATAGATTGAGGGGTTTGAATATATGTCCTCCAAGTTTGCCTCCTCCTACCAAACTCAAACTTACTCATCGACAATGGTTAGCAATGAATAGTGTCCCCTTATACAGGGCACAAAGAGTCTTTTCTGCTTATGAGAAAGCTCATGTAGGGATTTTTCCTCCTGTCCCGAGTATTCCTACTCCTATGGTTACAGAGGTTTCTATTCCTCCTTCTCCTGAGGCTACAGAAAAACTCCAAATTCCAGGGCCAAAAGACCTAATGAGGTGAATCTGACTGATAATCCCAAGTATTGTATCTATCATAGATAAATAAATTATCCTACCAAGGCTTGCTATGTCTTAAAGAAAAAAATCCAAGAGTTGATAAATGCTAATGCCATCGCTTTAACTAATAATAAGCATACGGTTACAACTAATATAATTTCTTTTCAATTTGGAGGTTTTCCTCCACAGCAAGTTCCAGATGGAATTGTCCCAATTCCGGAGGCGACAATGAAAATTGTGAATCTTCCGCCTGCTAGAGAGAAAGTGAAGAATTATTGCCTCTCACATTAATAAATAGTGAAATCATGTGGGTACACCCTGACTTAGTACCTGAAATGGAAGATGAAGGTAAAACTTCAAAATCCAAAAAAGATAGGAAAGTCAAGACCTACAATATAATTTCTCATGTTGTTACTCTAGATCATGATGATTTGGATCATCTTTCGGATGGCATTCCTTTGGAGGATAGATTGAGGGGTTTGAATATATGCCCTCCAAGTTTGGCTCCTCCTATCAAAATCAAACTTACTCATCGGCAATGGTTAGCAATGAATAGTGTCCCCTTATATAGGGCAAAACAAGTCTTTGCTGCTTATGAGAAAGCTCCTATAGGGATTTTTCCTCCTGTCCCGAGTATTCCTACTCCTGTGGTTACAGAGGTTTCTATTCCTCCTTCTCCTGTGGCTACAGAGGTCTCTGTTCCTCCTTTCTCTGTTGAACCCTCTATTGAAAGTCCGCTACCCACTCACATGTATGGTCAACAATCAGTCCATCTCATGAAAAAGATGGGCTATGACTTTCAAAAGGCGAAAGGCTTAAACTATGATAAAGGAATGCGACTTCCTTTACAAATTCAAAGTCAAAAATCCACTGTTGGATTGGGTTTTGAGGTTCCTCATAAAAATTCTTACAATAAGAAGACTAAGGGAAAGAAGAACAAATCCTGTAATATGATACTTTATTCTCCTGAGTCAGAGGAAGAAACCTTTGCTGGTACGAGATCTGGAAAAAAGTACCACAAAGATTATGAGGGAACTTCTATAGAAGCGGAGGACGTTGCTGAAACTCTACCAGCTCAACCATCTCATGTTCCTGCTGATGCAAGACCTTCTAAACCATCTGTGGTTGAGAAAGGAAAATAGAAAGCAGTACGCATTGACGTCCCATTGAAGTCTACTTCAAATCAAGGGCTGGTGATGAAGCCTACAAGTTTGATATTCTAGCCCAATTAGCTAATACTTCAGCTAGACTTTCTATCTTTGAGTTGCATCGTCTTTCTAAAGAAAGCCGTAAAACTTTGAGTGAAGCTTTGCTACAAGCAGACTCATGCTTAGCTCAGCTCAAGAGTCCTGACAATATACCAGTATCGTGTCCACAATGTCATAGTATGATAGAAGCAATTCCTAATATCACCTTCAGACAAGAAGATATGCTGTTGAAGCATAATAAGCACGACAGGCCTCTGTGCTACATAGGGTATATTTAATCTACTAAAATTGACAGGATTTACATTGATCCTGGGTCTTCTATTAGCATTATTCTTCAGATTATGCTATGACCCTTGAGGATTCCAACTAGTGATTTGACTTACACTAGTATAACAATGGTTGGTTTCAACTCTGGAAAGAGTAAACCATTGGGGAAGATTCGTCTGAAGATTCAGATTGGTGATCTTCGAACTATGGCAACTTTTATGTTATCAACTAAGATGTATCTTACAACATTCTCTTTGGAAGACCGTGGATACATGAGCATAACATTGTGCCTTCAACTCTCCACCAATGCTTTAAGTACGTTAATTCTCAAGGAATTGTGAAGACTAAATTCGTAGATATCAATCCTTTTACTGGTGTTGAAGCCTATTTCTCTTATTCAATACTCTACAAACAGAAGCGTATGAAGGAGATATCAGATATGGCCGAAGATCGATCACCTGCAGAAGATCAATCTGTCAATGAAGATCCTCCAAAAGAGCAACCTTTGAAGATTAAAGTCAAAGGCCGAATCCAACCTGTCAATGACTAACCTCTGATGATCAAGGTTAAAGGAAGAACTCGAGCTTTGTCTGAAGAATCTGTAAAAGTTCCAGTCAAGAGCCAAGTTCAACCTCTCATGATCAAAGTCAAGGGACGTACTTCTCATACGAATGATCCAGAACCACTGATTATCAATCTTGGCAAGTCTACGCAGAAGACGGATGACGGTCCGTTAATGATCAATCCGAAGCGTAGTAGTCATTTTGTAAATGATGTAAATATTGATCATTCTATACTTTCTAATATTAATGATGAATTTTTTTTGGAGTATATGGCTGTCAAATCTATTGAAAGAATGACTTTATCTGCTGATAATCAAAGTCATCAACAGAAATATGACATAAATACAAAGGAAACTTTATATATTAATCATAAGGAAAATTCTTTTCCTTCTCATGTCGATGTTGGATCTTATGCTCAAAGGTTCCTAACATCTTCTTCTTATCTTCTACCGGTAGCCTCATCATCACAAGCTTGTGTAACTTATAGACGTCACGAAGAATCTTATTTTGTGATCTCGTCTAATAAGAAAAACAAGCACCAAATTGTGTTTGTCCTGGCTAGAAATATCCCTATTGCTCAGACAGATGATCTCAGAGCGAAAGATAAAGGAAAAATCTGATTTGACAAATATAGTCAACAATCTCTTAAGATTATCCAGAATATGGGATATGATTTGAAGACTATGCAAGGTCTCAATCAAGGCAATGGTAGACAATTACCATTATGTGGTGATCCTTTTTACCAGAAAACTCGTCATGGGTTGGAATACGATCCATCCCACATGTTTAATGAAGATTTACAAGAAGAATTTTCTTCCAGTTCTTTACTGTAACACCGAGTTTCTAAAATGAGGGTAATTTTGAAATTTTGTGTTTAATTTATTTAATTATGACATTTAATTAATAATATGATTTTTGTGATTTTTAGTCATTTTAAAACTATTTAAATATCATGACTTGTGATTTTGGTGTTTGCTAGTGAAACCGTAGAGACTGTCTGCCCTAGAGCCTAGCCATGTGATTAGGGTGTTTCAATTATCATTTTTAGTCTAGAGGTAATTGGGTCATTTTGACTTTTTAGAATTATTGATTTATTTGTTGGATTGAGGGTTGTTGATTTTGACTTTTGCTAAGTTGTGTCATAGGAGACTAACCTAGATGTGACCCTAGTTAAGGTGACTTGATTAGCATGGTGAGATCCTAATCTAACTTAAGTCGACTTGGTTTTGACTTGAGTGATTTAGCTCTTGAGAAATTAGGAAGGATTTTAATGTTGGACTTAAGGCTAAGGTAGAGAGCCCATTTCTTATATGACTTGGCCCATGGCCCATGACTTGTAACCCTAACCCTAATTTTCCCTCATTAGGACCAGCCATAGGGCATCCCCTCCCTGTAAATAATCTCCTGCTTGAATGTTCTTGCCTCTTTTTTATTATTCTCCATTTGGCAAAAACTAAGGTTTGTTCCCTTCTTCAAAAATTTTATTTTATTCATTTAACCTCCTTTTTCATCCTAGTCTTTTGCATTGGGTTCTAATTGGTTTTTATGGGCTGTTGGTGGAGAGCCATTTCAGTTTGGGACTAATTTGGAGCACTTGGCCATCAAGAAGAACCACCCCCTTTTGAAGCTTTTTCATGCAAATTGCACATATAGGTAAATCCCTATTCCCTCTACCAAATTACATTTTCTTTGCAGGATAGGAAGCCCTAGGTGTCCCCTAGCCGTAGGTATTAGATTTGTGTCGATTCGTGTCCGTTTGGTGTCCATATCGTACACGTATCTTAGTGTGTAGCTAGGTGTTTGTTGAAATATCGCATAGGTTTTTATTTTTGATTTTTAAAAATCTAATTACATGGGATTATAGATCTATGTGCGTATAATATATTTTGTGAAGACTGATATGGATTTCGTGTCTAATTCGTGTCATAAATTGGACACACACGCACGCACGGGACACAACACTGTGCCCGTGCAGTCTCCTGCTGTACGGGCTCGACACAGGACACGACACGGCACGTGACACCACAAAAATTTGTGGAATCGTACAGGCAATCACTGACACGACACATACAAAATTTGGGATGATTTTGTCGAGCGGTTTGGAAGAAATCTCGACCGTACTGTCTCGACCACACGCACATACGCGCGTGAAAATGCCACTGACACGCGGCTACAACTATGACATGACACCACGTGGACACGTTTCAGGTACGTGGACACGTACCTCTACCCTAGGCGTACACGTGTGTACGGCCACGTGTCACCATGTGGCTTGTGTCGTGCACTGGACACACGTGCACGCGTGCACGACACAGCCTGTGCACTGAATTTCCTGAATATGATTTTCTTCTTTTGAAACGCTCGTGTCCGATTTTTTGGACACGAATGACTTCCTTGACAAACGTTGACACATAATTCATGTGGGCACATTCGTATTTGGCATTTACTGGGTTTTAATGGGGTTTTTGATTGATTTCGAATGTGCATTCCCAAATATCACTGATACCATTTCCTGTTTTTGAAACTGAGTTTAATTCCTATTTTTTAAACTAAATATTGATGTTAAATTTGTCATATTGATTCACCCACATGTGTGTTAGTTCCTGCTAAGTTTGGTTTTACATGTTAGGTTGGTTTTGCACTAGAGTAATGAGATTTTGAATATGGGTTGGACTGCTTGAGTAGACTGTTACACATGTTTTACTGAAATTGGATTTCTAACATTTAATCCCTATTTTACAACTGATTTCGAATGAAAATTGTCATGTTAATTTCTTACACCTGTGTTATGTGGGATATTGATTGGGTTGTATATGCACTGTTTCAACTCAAACCTGGAATTGATTACATTCCCAGTTGACAGTTTGGAATGTGGTGATATTTGAGTAATTCGTGTGTTAATCCATTTTATTTTACTCATAATTTATTGGTTTGATGTGGTGCTATATTCTGAGTTTATAATTGAGTTGTTGATTGAGGTTGGTTGTTGAGTTTGATATTTTGAGGATAATACATGTGCAGAGGATTACGTTTCATGTGATTACATGTTGTGAGATGCTAAGTTATTGATTCCTGAGTTAGTAGGGGTTGAATTCGATGTGGGTATTGTTAGGATTAGGCTGAAATCAGTATTGCCAATGGCTTACTGTGAGAAGCTTGGCATATGGCACTTGCAATAGCACTTGGCCATTTGACTTGGCCATGGCTCACTGCATTCGCAGTTGGCCTGAAATGTTTGCATTGCAGTAGCTAACTGTACAGGTGGCATTAGCAGCAGCAGTATGTAGCAGTTACATTGGCCATAGGCCAATGTTCAGGCAAAGGGTGCAGGCTTAGGGCCTGTACAGGTAGGAGGCAGTGGGTGTGTGTGTTTGTGTAGGTAATGTGAAGGTTTTTCCTGATACCTGTCATGAAGGACAGTCTCAATTGGATTGGTGGGGATTATGAAACTGTCTTTTTTCCAGATTTATACACAAATCTGAGTTGATGTTCAATTTTAGGATTGATTCATGAATACTTTGTGTTAGCCATTACTAGAGTGTTGGTTTGTGTTGTGTTAGAATTTAGGACTCAATTGTTAAATGGGATTTTGTATGTGGTTGGGGAGTCTTGAGTTAACTGTCATTGGTCATTATTGATATAAAACAAAATTGATTTCTAACTTAATTTTTAGTTTTCAAACTAAATCTTGATGAGCTTGTTTACTGTTTTTTTTATATCCCTCACTGTCAGCTTGCAGATTAGCACTCATATGTTATACACCCTCATATATCACTCCACCCTCATATACACTACCTTAAACTCTAAACACACAAACACACCATGCTACACGCACACCTCCATGGCTGAAATTAGCACTATTTCCCTATTGAGCTTAGAACCAACTTCACACTCCTTCACACTCACAATATAAGAACAGTCCCATATTCATTACACACATATGCAACCTATCACACCCTTATATGTATGGATATTGACTTCATAATGATAGGCAAACATGCTAGTTAATGAGGTTGTTGAATAAATGCATGAGGGTATATATGTATGGATGCATGATGACATGAATAAGTATGAATAAAGGTAATGTATGAATAAATGTATATGCATGAATGAATGATGATGTATAAATGCATGTATAAATACCTTAGCCTATGTGTATATATATGGTATATGTATATATATGAATATGTGTTGCTTTGTAACCTTGTGATTGTGCTTGGATGCTAGTCTAGACTTGGTTAGGCCTAGTGAGACTTGATTGGACTAAGATTGACCTAGTTGACCTAGTTTGACTAGTGTAGTTCACCAGAGTTGACCATGAGTTGACTTTAGTCTAGCTCGACCTAGACAGCATGCAGATGCGTTGTAGATTACATTTATCATTCCCTGTGTACATCTTGACTTGTGTTGCTCTAACTAGGAGTCAGGTACCTCATCTCGGACAGTACATTTACTTTAAACATTCAGATACCAGGCGAGTACATTTTTTGATTATTTCATAACTTGCTTAGAATTGTATTCCTGCTCTAGTTTACCTTATTTGATGCTGTCACGATATTATCACAGATTGGTCCTATATGGATCACTACATTGAGATATTATCCCCCTCGGGAGAATCGAATACATCATGTCATGTCTTTCGTGTACATCATGTATTCCTCGCTCTCATGTTATTCATGTTTCTCATGTGCTTCATGCTCATTCATGCATGCTCGTGTACTCTCATGTGCTCTCATAATCGGTCATGTTTCTCATGTATCTCATGTATAACCTATACTTCATATGCACTCATTTATGAGCCTTCATGTGAATTTCGTGTACACCCATTTATGGGCCCCCATGTGAACTTCATGTGCACTCATGATGAGCTCTCATATATACTTTATGTGCACCCATTTATGGGTTTCATGTGAAAACCATGTACGTAACATAACTTGTCTTGATCCTTGTATATTGATTGGGGTATGGGGGAGTATAAATAGTCATGTGAACAATTCCAAAGTAGTATAGCCATGTACGCCTCTTTAGTATAGCCATGTGCAAATCAAGCCGTTCACATGTCGACTTTGTACTCTAAATCACTAGTCACTGGTAGCTCTCTACTTATAGTAGATATTTCTATTACAGTTCTCTTTCTCTGTTTACATCATATATTTTTTTTTAGTTTCACGTATCGTACTCTCTTGGATGTTTATATTCTCTAACCTGTTATGATCTGCATGAGATGTATTATACTCGCTCCCGTCCTGACTGGACCTGTTGAAAATTTTACAGAGGATGATGAGGAACCCTGCACCCCTTACCTTGGAGCTTGCCTAGATGACACTCGCGACTTGGACCCCTGGGGAGGTTCAGGCAGCTACTGAGGATGATACCCATGCTTAGTATAGATAGCTGAGACTCTTACTTGTCTTTCTCATTGATACATTATTGTATATATTGGGAGTTGTTTTATTTGGATGTTGTGGAGACGTTATCATAGACACTTAGTCTTTATCTGGATTGTACCTCTGTGGATTTTCTTCTGTTCATATCTATCTATCTTTATCGTATTCCACCTTAGATGTGATTGAGACTGTATTGTTCTGTTACCTCCATTCGGAGTGTATATACTGTACAGGTAGCTTATATATATTATTAGATGATTGACCTAGGACAGCGTTCTACTGCCGACACTGCGGCGTAGGCGGGACGCTGTTACGTACTCGTACCCTCACAGTGGGTGCAAGTCATGATACGTTTTTAGTGGTGGCCCATGCAGGTCGAGTTTGTGTAGTGGTATTCGAACTAGAGTACCACTATAGCCTGCAGTAGGATTAGGATTATTTTTGAGGTACTCAATCATATTAGGAAAAACTCTTGACTGAATTCCTGCCATCTGAATTTCTGTTGGAGATTGCTTCCTTGAATAGCTGTCCTTCCTTGAATTACTATTTCTATCTCAGTATTGATTCCTTGTTTGATCTGTCTCCAGGATGGTGATGGAGACACGATCACATCGCTCTGGCTCAGCAGACGCTGGTGATAGGCCTACCACCCTTCGCCTGATTGTGGACACTGGTACCACATCACCCCCTATTTCTGCTCATATAGGAGCTTCTGCAGCTTTTGGGAGTGCAGCTCCACCTGTCCGAAGGTCTTCCTCCGTCATTCTAGATATGTATCAGCAGCAGTTACCTTCAGGAACAGTAGATACGGATCAGATGTTTACCCTTTTTTAGCGATTCTTGGAGTCTTAGCAGCAGATGCTGCAGAGCCAGTCTGCTGATATCCGACAGAGCATACAAGATACTCACCAGTTGGTCAGGACGACAGTAGAACTGGTGGCTGCTCAGCCACAAGGAGGTCAGATGCAGTCGTATCAGCCGAGGACTCCAGACATCCAATCCTTTAAGAAGATGGGACCTCGAGACTTCAAGGGTACAGAGGGCATCATATACGCTGACGATTGGATAGAGCATATTGAGAAGATATTTTGATTGGCACAGATACCAGCAGGATTACAGATCGAGGCAGCAGCCAGTCAGATGCAGGACTTGGCCCGTACTTGGTATCAGACGTACCCGAGGGTTGGTACAGCCAGTCAGACTTGGGCAGCGTTCAAGAAACTGTTCAAGAAGAAATTCTTTCCCGATACAGCACTCCGTGCTTTGGAGGCGCAGTTCGAGAGTTTGGTTCAGGAAAACCAGACCGTTGAGGAGTACGCAGGAGAGTTCTGCCATTTGAGCAGATTCGTCGAGGATCTTACCGAGGCCGGAAAGGTGAGGAGGTTCCGCAGGGGCTTGATCAGGGAGATCATGTCATATACTAAGAGCGGCCGCGACGCCACTTTCGAGCAAATTCTATAGGAGCCATGACAGCGGAGGACGATCTTGGAATGAAGGAGAAAAGGATGCGAAATACTCAGGGAGCTAGTGGTAGTGCGGGCCCGGCTAAGAGGCCACACCTACAGATTCAGCAGCAGTATCAGCAGCAGATGCCCCGTTTACAGATTCAACAGCAGTATCCGCAGCAGATGCTACCTCTACAGTTTTAGCAGCAGTATCAGCAGCCGAGGGTCTACTTTCAGCAGCGGCTGTTTCAGGACCGTGTACCCTTTTAGCAGGCACAGCAGCCACAGAGACAGCAGTAGGCCCTGGGACAGCAGCTTGTCATTCTTTGCCCCTTCTGCAAGAGGCCAGGGCATGGTTGGGGTGAATGCCGAAAGAGGTTGGTCAAATGTTTACTTTGCGGAGGATCTGATCATCTGCTGATAGAGTGTCCCGAGTCGTCTGGACAGACAGTTCAAGGAACAGGAGCTTGGGCTCCGGTAGGCCAGCAGAAGGGATCACCCTTGTCGACTCAGCAGCAGAGGTACATGCAGCATCAGCAGTAGGCCAGGGGAGGCCAGCAGGAGCGAGCTTTCGCCAGGACAGTCGAGGATGCTCAGGCCGTTGGAATCTAGTTGCAGGTTCCGTTCTTTTGATTCTATTTCCGTAATTGCCTCTTATAGCTGTTTTGAATTTTGATTCCCTCGGTTCCTTTTTGGTTGATCAATTCTGTCCTGTTGTTCTTGTGTTATGTTTGATTTTCTTCTGAGATGAATCATATGGGCTAGGTCACCTCAGTTATGGGATCTAGAATCTTTGATGGTCGTATTTAGCTTGCATAGTGAGGATATATAGTCAGATTTAGGACGTATTTCTCGGGTGTAGGAATTTAAGGTTTTCGCTGCCAAGCATGCGGCAATACAAAAATTTTAAATACCATTATTCTAGAGGTATGTGCCCTAGTCGAGGACTCTGTAATTATCGTAGCCTTGTTCACTAGCACGACGAAGATTCTGAGTATCATAATTTTGGACAGACGCATATGATTATCTGACGGTATGTTTGAGACTTTGATTGTGGGGTGTTTGACCTATAAGGACTACTACCATTTTGAATTTCGAGGACGAAATTTTTCTAAGGTGGGTAGACTTGTAACACGCAGTTTCTAAAATAAGGCTAATTTTGAAATTTTGTGTTTAATTTATTTAATTATGACATTTAATTAATAATATAATTTTTGGTGATTTTTAGTCATTTTAAAACTATTTAAATATCATGACTTGTGATTTTGGTATTTGCTAGTGAAACCGTAGAGACTGTCTGCCCTAGAGCCTAGTCATGTGATTAGGGTGTTTCAATTATCATTTTTAGTCTAGGGGTAATTTGGTCATTTTGACTTTTTAGAATTATTGATTTATTTGTTGGATTGAGGGTTGTTTATTTTGACTTTTGCTAAGTTGTGTCATAGGAGACTAACCTAGATGTGACCCTAGTTAAGGTGACTTGATTAGCATGGTGAGACCCTAATCTAACTTAAGTCAACTTGGTTTTGACTTGAGTGATTTAGCTCTTGAGAAATTAGGAAGGATTTTAATGTTGGACTTAAGGCTAAGGTAGGGAGCCCATTTCTCATGTGACTTGGCCCATGGCCCATGACTTTTAACCCTAACCCTAATTTTCACTCATTAGGACCAGCCATAGGGCTTCCCCTCCATATAAATAATCTCCTCCTTGAATGTTCTTGCCTCTTTTATATTATTCTCTATTTGGCAAAAACCAAGGTTTGTTCCCTTCTTCAAAATTTCCATTTTATTCATTTAACCTCCTTTTTCATCCTAGTCTTTTGCATTGGGTTCTAATTGGTGTTTATGGGCTGTTGGTGGAGAGCCATTTCAGTTTGGGACCAATTTGGAGTACTTGGCTATCAAGAAGAACCACCCCCTTTTGAAGCTTTTTCATGCAAATTGTACATATAGGTAAATCCCTATTCCCTCCACCAAATTTTGTTTTTTTGCATGGATAGGAAGCCCTAGGTGTCACCTAGCCATAGTATTGGATTTGTGTCAATTCGCGTCCGTTTGGTGTCCGTATCGGACACGTATCTTAGTGTGTAGATAGGTGTTTGTTGAAATGTCGCATAGGTTTTTATTTTTGATTTTTGAAAGTCTAATTACATGGGATTATAGATCTATGTGTGTATAATATATTTTTTGAAGACTGATATGGATTTTGTATCTTATTCGTGTGAGAAATTGGACATACACGCACGCACGGGATACAACAATACGCCCGTGCAGTCCCCTGCTGTACGGGCTCGACACAGGACACGACACGGCATGTGACACCACGAAAATTTGTGGAGTCATGCGGGCAATCACTGACACGACACACACAAAATTTGGGAGAATTTCGTCGAGCGGTTTGGGAGAAATCTCGACCGCACTGTCTCGACCACACGCACACACGCGCGTGAAAATGCCACTGACACGCGGCTACAACTATAACACGACACCACGTGGACACATTTCAGGCACGTGGACACGTACCTCTACCCTAGGCGTACACGTGTGCACTTCCACGTGTCACCATGTGGCCTGTGTCGTGCACTGGACACACGTGCACGCGAGCACGACACAGCCTGTGCACTGAATTTCCTGAATCTGATTTTCTTCTTTTGACACACTCGTGTCCGGTTTTCTGGACACGAATGACTTCCTTGACACACGTTGACACATAATTCATGTGGGCACATTCGAATTTGGTATTTACTGGGTTTTAATGCGGTTTTTGATTGATTTCGAATGTGCATTCCCAAATATCACTGATACCATTTCCTGTTTTCGAAACTGAGTTTAATTCCTATTTTTTTAAAACTAAATATTGATGTTAAATTTTTCATATTGATTCACCCATATGTGTGTTAGTTCCTGCTAAGTTTGGTTTTACATGTTAGGTTGGTTTTGCACTAGAGTAATGAGATTTCGAATATGGATTGGACTGCTTGAGTAGACTGTTACACTTGTTTTACTAAAATTGGATTTCTAACATTTAATCCCTGTTTTACAACTGATTTCGAATGAAAATTGTCATGTTAATTTCTTACACCTGTGTTATATGGGATATTGATTGGGTTGTATGTGCACTGTTTCAACTTAATCCATTTTGTTTTACTCATAATTTATAGGTTTGATGTGGTGCTATATTCTGAGTTTATAATTGAGTTGTTGATTGAGGTTGGTTGTTGAGTTTGATATTTTGAGGATGATACATGTGCAGAGGATTACGTTTCAGGTGATTACATGTTGTGAGATGCTAAGTTATTGATTCCTGAGTTAGTAGGGGTTGAATTCGATGTGGGTATTGTTAGGATTAGGCTGAAATCAGTGTTGCCATTGGCTTGCTGTGAGAAGCTTGGCATATGGCCCTTGCAATGGCACTTGGCCACTTGACTTGGCCATGGCTCACTACATTAGCAGTTGGCCTGAAATATTTGTATTGCAGTAGCTAACTGTACAGGCAGTGGCATTAGCAGCTGCAGTAGGTAGCAGTTATATTGGCCATAGGCCAATGTTCAGGCAAAGGGTGCAGGCTTAGGGCCTGTACAGGCAGGAGGCAGTGGGTGTGCGTGTTTATATAGGTAATGTGAAGGTTTTTCCTGATACCTGTCATGAAGGACAGTCTCAATTGGATTGGTGGGGATTATAAAACTATCTTTTTCCCAGATTTATACACAAATCTGAGTTGATGTTCAATTTCAGGATTGATTCATGAATACTTTGTGTTAGCCATTACTAGAGTGTTGGTTTGTGTTGTGTTAGAATTTAGGACTCAATTGTTAAATGGGATTTTGTATGTGGTTGGGGAGTCTTGAGTTAACTGTCATTGGTCATTGTTGATAGAAAACTAAATTGATTTCTAACTTAATTTTTAGTTTTCAAACTAAATCTTTATGAGTTTCTTTACTATTTTTTACTATTTTTTTTCCATATCCCTCACTTTTAGCTTGCAGATTAGCACTCATATGTTATACACCGTCACATATCACTCCACCCTCATATACACTACCTTAAACTCTCAACACACACACCCCATGCTACACACACACCCCCATGGCTGAAATTAGCACTGTTTCCCTATTGACCTGAGAACCAACTTGACACTCCTTCACACTCACAATATGAGAACAGTCCCATATTCATTACACACATATGCAACCTAACACACCCTTGTATGTATGCATCTTAATTTCATAATGATAGGCAAACATGCTAGTTAATGAGGTTGTTGAATAAATGCATGAGGGTATATATGTGTGGATGCATGATGACATGAATAAGCATGAATAAAGGTAATGTATGAATAAATGTATATGCATGAATGAATGATGATGTATAAATGCATGTATAAATACCTTAGCCTATGTGTATATATATGGTATATGCATATATATGAATATGTGTTGCTTTGTAACCTTATGATTATGCTTGGATGCTAGTCAAGACTTGGTTAGGCCTAGTGAGACTTGATTGGACTAAGATTGACCTAGTTGACCTAGTTTGACTAGTGTAGTTCACCAGAGTTGACCATGAGTTGACTTTAGTCTATTTCGACCTAGACAGCATGCAGATGCATTGTAGATTACATTTATCATTCCCTGTGTACATCTTGACTTGTGTTGCTCTAACTAGGAGTCAGGTACCTCATCTCAGACAGTACATTTGCTTCAGACATTCAGATACCAGGCGAGTACATTCTCTGATCATTTTATAACTTGCTTAGAATTATATTCCTGCTCTAGTTTACTTTATTTGATGCTGTCACGATATTATCACGAATTGGTACTATATGGATCCCTACATTGAGATATTATCCCCCTCGGGAGCATCGGATACATCATGTCATGTGTTTCGTGTACATCATGTATTCCTCGCTCTTATGTTATTCATGTTCCTCATGTGCTTCATGCTCGTTCATGCATGCTCGTGTACTCTCATGTGCTCTCATGATCGATCATGTTTCCCATGTATCTCATGTATAACCTATACTTCATGTGCACTCATTTATGAGCCTTCATGTGAATTTCATGTACACCCATTTATGGGCCCCCTTGTGAACTTCATGTGCACTCATGTATGCGCTCTTATGTATACTTCATGTGCACCCATTTATGGGATTCATGTGAAAACCATATACGTAACATAACTTGTCTGGATCCTTGTGTATTGATTGGGGTATGGGGGGTATAAATAGTCATGTGAACAATTCCAAAGTAGTATAGCCATGTACGCCTCTTTAGTATAGCCATGTGCAAATCAAACCGTTCACATGTCGACTTTGTACTCTAAATCACTAGTCACTGGTAGCTCTCTACTTATAGTAGATATTTCTATTACAGTTCTCTCTCTCTGTTTACATCATGTACTTTCTTTCAGTTTTACGTATCGTACTCTCTTGTATGTTTATATTCTCTAACCTGTTATGATCTGCTTGAGATGTATTGTACTCGCTCCCGTCCTGACTGGACCTGTTGAAAATTTTACAGAGGATGATGAGGAACCCTAGACCCCTTACCTTGGAGCTTGCCTAGATGACACTCGTGACCTGGACCCCTGGGGAGGTTCAGGCAGCTGCTGAGGATGATACCCGTGCTTAGTATAGATAGCTTAGACTCTTACTTGTCTTTCTCATTGATACATTATTGTATATATTGGGAGTTGTTTTATTTGGATGTTGTAGAGATGTTATCATAGACACTTAGTCTTTATCTGGATTGTACCTCTGTGAATTTTCTTCTGTTCATATCTATCTATCTTTATCGTATTCCACCTTAGATGTGATTGAGACTGTATTACTATGTTACCTCCATTCGGAGCGTATATATTGTACATGTACCTTATATATATTGTTAGATGATTGACCTAGGACAGCGTTCTGCCGCCGATACTGCGGCGTAGGCTGGGCGCTGTTATGTACTCGTACCCTCACAGTGGGTACGGATCGTGATATTCACAATCCTCAGATTCTGAAGAGATCCAGTTCATCGAATCTGATACATCCCACATGTATAAAGAAGATATGGAAGAAGAATGTTCTTCCAGTTTTTTACAATCCTCATATTCTGGAGGAAACCATTATGATGAATCTGAGTGCGTATTCTCAGTCAACATGGTTTAAACTGATGGTGAATCTGAGCCATTTGAAAATAACCCGTGGGCACAACAAATGGATACTCAATGGGAGCTTCGTTTTGAACAGCGACAGCCACCTATAGAAGATAAAATTGTCCAGATTGATATTGGCGATGGAATTACGTCCAAGCCGATATTCATCAGTAAAAATCTTTCTGAAGATGAAAAGGAAGAGTTGGTACAACTGATTAAAGAATATATTGATATCTTTGCATGGAGTTATGAGGATATGTCGGGTCTACATCCTAAAGTAGCTACTCATAAACTCAATATTCTTCCTAATGTCAAGCCTGTAAAACAACAGCAGCAACATTTTTTTGACCAGATATGATGGATGCAATTGAAGCAGAAGTCAAAAAGCTGATCACATGTGGCTTTGTTCGTGAAGAACAACACCCAGACTGGGTTGCCAACATTGTTCCTGTTATGAAAAAGAATGGAAAAGTCCAAGTTTGTATAGATTTTCGAGATCTTAATGCAGCTTGTCCAAAAGACGAATTTCCAATTCCAATTACCGATGTCATGATAGACAATACATGTGGTTTTAAACGCATGTCTTTCATGGACAGATTTTTAGGATACAATCAAATTAAGATGCATCCAGGAGATGAAAAGCATACCGCTTTTCGTACACCCCTTGGAGTTTACTGTTATACGTTTATGCCGTTTGGCCTAAAAAATGCCGGTGCTACGTATCAATGGGCCATGGGAAATATTTTTCAAGAACATCTACGGAAAACAGTTGAATGTTATGTGGATGAATTGCTGTCAAAAGTCCATCAAAAGATGATCATATTCAAGACTTAAAGACAGTATTTGAGGACAGTATTTGAGTTGATGCGTCAATATCAACTGAAGATGAATCCTACTAAGTCTTTCTTAGGAGTTTCTAGTGGCAAGTTTTTGGGATTTGTCATTACTTCTCAAGGTATCCACGTTGATCCTGACAAAATCAAAGCAATTCTTGAAATGCGTCCTCCACGCAATCTAAAAGAACTTCGTGGCTTCCAAGGTCGCATTGCTTATATCAGGAGATTTATATCCAATCTTTCTAGGAGATGTCAGCCTTTCTCTCGGCTATTAAAGAAAGGTGTATCATTTGTTTGGGATGAAGCGTGTCAAAAAGTCTTCAATGACATCAAAGAATACCTTACAAATCCACCTGTCCTGGTACCTCCAGTGGTGGGAAGACCATTTCTGCTCTATGTTCGAGCCTTAGATCATTCGCTTGGTGCTCTTCTTACACAGAAAAGTGATACGGGCAATGAACAGAAAATTTATTATCTTAGCCGAATGATGGTTGGAGCTGAACACAGGTGTACTCCTGTGGAAAAAAAATGTCTGGCCTTGGTTTTTGTCATTCAAAAGACACGACATTATGTGTCAGGACAGACTATTCATGTCATCTCCAGAATAAATCCTATTCGGGTATTAATGAGAAAGCCGAGCATTCTTAACTCCAGATTAGCTACTTGGGCGATGTTGCTTACTCCTTATGATATGGTCTATGTATCTCAAAAATCAGTGAAGGGTCAAGCATTAGCTGATTTCTTAGCAGCTCACCCTATACCTGAAACATCTAAGCTATATGAGGACATTCCAGATGCAGTCGTGGATTGTAACATTACTTTGAAGGATGACATTTGGCAACTATATTTTGATGGAGCATCATGGGTTGGACCTAAGACAATATTGTCTCCGGAGTAGGCATCGTCTTGGTCTCTCCTGATAAAATAGACATTTACCGTGCTTATTCTTTTAATGAACCATGCTCCAACAATGTGGCAGAATATAATGCTCTATTAATTGGTCTTCAAGTAGCAAAAGAATTAGACATTGAGTTCCTGGAAGCTTATGGAGACTCTCAACTGATTGTTAATCAGGTCAGAGGGACATATAAAGTCAGAAATCCTGACCTCATTCCCTATCATCAAGTGGTAATTGAATTGGTCCTTTCATTTAAAGGATTCTTCATTAAATTCGTACCATGTTCTCAAAATTTGGAAGCTGATGCTCTTGCTAGTTTAGCTACAGACTTAGCTGTTCCAATCAGAAGATAAAACACCATTACTTTGTTGGATAGAGATCTATTTTTTATAATGAATAATTTACATATCGAACAAAGTTATACTACAGAATCAAATTCTCAGCAAAGGGATTGGAGGAGTCTGTTTATAGATTATGCGGTCCATAGGATTTTACCTGAAGATCCAAAGGAAGCTGCATCAATCAAGAGACGATCATTTCGATTCTACTACGATTCTTCTTTGCATATGTTATATCGTCGTTCATATGACGGACTTTTGCTGCGTTGTCTCTCTGAGAGTGAAGCTAAGCTAACACTCCGTGAAGCTCATGATGGTGTCTGTGGTGCCCATCAACCGGGTCCAAAATTACAGGTCCGTATCCAAAGAATGGGATATTATTGGCCTTCCATGATAGCAGATGCTGTAGATTATGCCAGACGGTGTAAAGCATGTCAGATTTATGCTGATTTTATTCATCAACCATCTTAATTCTTACATCCTACAGCAGCTTCTTGGCCCTTCGAAGCTTGGGGTATGGATATTATTGGTCCGATTAACCCTCCTTCTTTCAAAGGATATCGGTTTATCTTGGCTATAACCGATTACTTTTCTAAATGGGCGGAAGCGGTTCCCCTTGTTGAAGTAAAAACATCTAATGTGGTTAGCTTCATTAAACACCATGTTATTTATCGTTTCGGGATTTTCCGAAGGATAATTCATGGCAATGGACCACAATTCGCCAGTCAGGTATTTTATCGATTCTGCGATAAGAATCGGATCCAAAATCTGGCCTCTACGGCTTATAATCCAGTTGCTAATAGTTTGGCCGAAGCTTTCAACAAGACAATCATTAAACTTCTTAAAAAGTTCGTCTCTTCTAATAAACCGTGATTGGAATGAGAAACTTGTAGAATGTTTATGGGCTTACCGAACGACAGTCCGAACTCCTACTGGTTTTACACCATTCTCACTGGTTTACGGATGTGAGGCTGTTCTTCCACTGGAAATTCAGATTCCATCTCTTAGAATAACCATTGCAAATGAGCTAACCTCAGAGAATAATGATCGCTTACGACTCCAAGAACTTGAAGGATTAGACGAGAAGCATCTTCAAACGCAACAACATATTGAGCAATATCAAGCCTGCATATCTCAAGCTTTCAATCGCAAAGTTAAAGAAAGGGTATTCAAAGTTGGTGAGCTAGTTCTAGCTATTCGAAGACCGATGGTGATGACTCATAAGAGCAAAGGGAAATTCCAAGCAAAATGGGAAGGTCCTTATGTAGTCGAGACAGTGTTCTCCAATGGTGCCTATAGGTTGTCTAAACCTAATGGAGATTTGCTCATGATGCCAATTAATGGCAAATTCTTGAAGAAATATTATGTCTGAATTTCTTTTTTATTCCCCAGCTACCAATGTTTGGTTAAGCTGATTATTGTCTATATGTTCTAAAAATCAAGTTGCATCTAACAAATAGGCAGAGAATTCTCAACTGCGCACCCTTCAAATGGACTGCACAGGAAACAGATTGCGCTACAAATCGAATGCGAGAACTGAACTGCGCTACCACCAGAGCGTGCTACGCTGATGTGGCAATGCCATCATTTTCTGACAAAGATCAGATCTTCTGACAGCCTGACAGCCCAAAAAATAAGGAGTATGTTCGTTTCTTGTGCAGCACAGCGCTCGAGAATAGCTGTACAACGTCAGCGCAACCCGCCAGTCCAACCTCAACGCAGTTTGACCAAGCCTGAATCCCAGCGCTTTCCAGTAACTAGAAGGAAGTGCAGTCTGAAGCTAGCGCTATTCGGTTAGCATAATTCATCGAATAACTGATATTTATTACGTGGCATACATGCCATCAATTACTCACCACGTGGCAACCGTATGTACACAACCAAGCGTATTTCAATCAAACAATGCCACGCGTCTGAATACAGTTAGCCAACGATCGAGCAACTGCCCAATAGGCCAGCGCAGTTTATAGTCTATTACCAGCGCAGTTCATCTTGCACAATCCAGAATAACTACAAATTAGTTATTTCTAGAACTCTATAAATAGAGTTTCAAGTCCTTCATTAAAGGGATTAGATCATTATTATCATCAGAGATCAGGAGTTCTTGTCCAAGTGCTGCTGCATTCTTCAGAGGCTATCGTCTTCAAAGTTCACATCGTCCAAGGGATAAATCGATCGTCTTCAGATCGGATTCCTATAGTTGTACTTTTCCAGAATTCAATTGTAATCTTCTTACAAAGTTTGTGAAATAAAGACTTGTTTTTGCAAACAAAATGGCGACTCTGCTAGGGACGACTTTCTCCTCCGACGAGGAAGTGACAACTGAATGTGATGTTGCGTCTATCGAAAAGACGCAGAAGACGCTGATTGTGAAGGTCAACTAGACTGCCTACGAAGCGATGATCAACTCTGGGGCTACTCGTCGTACTGTATCCTCTGCCAAGAACAGGGTCTGTTCAGTGTGGACTCCGAAGTCCTCTACGCAATCCTCTGTGCAGTCATCTGCGCAACCTACTATCTCTGCTGCCAAAGAACCAGTAGCCTCTCCTGTTCTTGCACAAAACATCACCTGCACTGCCAAAGCGCAACCCAAAGCTCCTACTGTCCATGCGAGTGCACTGCTCCTCTTGCTGCAGTGCAATCCACAACCTATACTGCTTTGGCAAAATCTAAAACCCTTCTTCCTCTGGCGCAATTGGCGAAGTCTTTCCCTCCTGCGCAATCCACTGCTCCTTCAAACAGAGCGCAAATCAAGCCCTCCGTTGCCAAAGCTTCACTTGTTGCTTCCTCTAAAACACAAGTTGCACCTCCTGCTTGTTCTATGGTCGAGAAACCCTCTGTCATCATCTCCAGAGGGCAAGTTGCTGCTTCCTCTGTTCCTGCGCAACCCACAGGGGGTAGTCTTTTGACTATTCCTCCTCCGTCTCAGCATAAACAGAAAGGCCCTTTGGTCTTTTCTCGATCTTCCGCAGTCCAGAACTCGAAAAACAACAGAGGGAAATGCTCTTTAGCCAACCCTTCGTCACAAAATAAAGGAAAAGGCCCTTTGGTCTTTTCTCAGTCTTCTCCGATTTTTACTGCAGAAGATCTATCTGAATGTGCCTCGGTACTAAACAGTACAAAAACTTTCCCTGCTAAAGGGAAGAACATTGATCAAAGAGGCATCTTGCCTACTCCAGTTGTACATTTCTAAGATCTTCCAACTCTTCGGATGTCCCGCTCAAAGCAGGGAAAATTACTGGTGTCTCCGACAGAAACCCCTGGAGGTGAGTTTGCTGATCTACGAGTTTATCTCAATAGACCTCGGTCTACATTAACTTTGGTGAAACGCAAGAAGCCAATGCCGAAGATGAACCTGCATCAGAGGCAAACTTCCAGGATGAAAAATCCTGACACCTATGCTAACGAAGTGAGTACTTCCCTGTATACTCACGGGACAAAACATCTGAAGAGCCGGAACCATGTTTTGAATGTTGTCAAAGAATACGTCCCTTAAACTTCTTCTCGTCCCGTCATTGTTCCTGACCTCCGAGAGCACCTCAAGCAAAAGCGGGACAATATCTCAACACCTCCAGTTCAACCACTTGAACGCCATTTTAATCACAAGGTTGTCATCAAGTGTTGTTGTCAGACAACAAAGCGATCTGTCTTCGATCGTCTAAATTTTGCAACTTCTGAACCAATGTCAGAAGACGAAGACGAAATGTTGTATGCTTCCGTCAACATGGCTTCTCGAGACACTGGGGGTATAAAGTGCTCCAGACACGGCAAGCCTTACAGGCCCAGCCAACGGTACTTAGATTTACTCCAAGAATCTTCTGAAGGAGTATTTCGACACACCCGATCCTAAAGTCGAGACACAATCGGTCATAGGAATCTTCTCCAAGATTCCTCTGGTTATCTTCCTATTTTTCATTCAGGAGATGATTCCTTCTCTGATTATGATGCATACAGCAAAAGTTCTGAACAGACAGTGTCTTCTACTGTACCTAGAGAAGTGACAGCTTATGTGGTTACTGAAGACCAAGATGCTTCTAGTTCGACAAATCAAGAACAACGAATAGCTGCACTGGAGGATAAGCTGAAGACCATGGCTGAAATGGTCGCAAGTATGCATTCTATAATCGTGGCCCAACATACAGTACCACCGACCGCACCTACTGTAAATCCTGAGATTATAGCATCGTTAGTGCCTGTCAATGCAGGTCTGGGGGTAGTATCTCCTCAAATACTCCTGTACAAATTCAACCCACACCAGTCAGTCAGGAGCTGGGGTAGTACTTACCACGCTGTTCCTCTCCCTAATACTATAATTCAGTCTGCTCATTCTTCATTATCAGAGGACGCTAATGAAGCTGTCAAACTCTTACGCACTCAATTCGAGACTTTTAAAGAGAAGGACAATTTACAGAGATTGGGGATCAAACAATCCTATCCGGTTGAATGGAAGGAAGTCCCATTCCCTCTAAAGTATAAGATTTCCACAATTTTGTTGTTTGACGGCAGCACTTCTCTGAGTCAGTTCATTAACCACTTTGAGGTAATGACTGTTCAACTTCAGCCAAATAACGCTCTTTTAACCAGGGTATTCGTCGGCTGTTTAGCTGGTGTAGCATACGATTGGTACAGGAGCTTGCCTGATGGCTGTATCGCCTCTTTCTCGGGTTTTAAATAAATCTTCTTGGAGTGATTCTACGAGGAAATCAATGACATGACCATGTCGGCCCTCAACAAGATCAAACAAAGATATAATGAAATCGCTGAGAGTTTTATTGAAAGATTCTGTCGAGAAGCATTAAAGATGCCTCATGGAACTCCGGCCGCTGTAACTATAGATACCTGCAAGGCAAATCTTTTACCTATTATCAGCATGTTGACGGGGTCAACTCAATTTCAAGACTGGCCATCATTCATTGTCAATGCTGAAGCAGCTGAAGTTAGCGCTGACAAGTTCAAGCAGTTGGGGGTACACATGTCTAACCCCGACCGGGATGAACACCCGACATCTAGTAGCGGTAATCGCTAGAACAACCGCAAGGGTAAAGAAACCTTGAATATCAATCTCAAGAACAAGGAATCCTTGGCTGTTAACGTAGCTCCACCTACGTCTACTTCTACTCCTTCTGCCCCTCCACCAAGGAAACCTCGTCCGAAAGTAGAGTACTCCTTTGACGAGAATGACACCGTGAGCATCTTCGATTGCTTGATCAAAGGCAATAAACTCCAACTCCCAGACCCGAAGAAGCCTGACGAGGTCAGTAAGACTGATCATCCCAAATATTGTGTTTATCACAGGTTCATTAGTCATCCCACTCGAGCATGTTATGTGCTCAAAGGCAAGATTCAAGAGTTAGTCAACGCTGGTGTTGTCACCTTCAACAAGATGAGAAGACTGTTACTGCGAACATGGTCTCAGTACAGTTCGGTAACTTCCCTCCACAGATGGTACAATATGGTATCATCCCTATCCCCAAGGCCACTCTTAAGATCGAGAATCTCCCTCCTCCACTGAGTGAAGGTCTCGTCCCCTTATCCCTTGATAATGGTAAGATTATATGGATCCACCCTGACCTTGTTGCAGACTTCGAGGCTCCTTCCTCGTCTAAGCAAAAAGATCGCTCCAAGAGCAGAACAAAGATCTGCAATATGGCGTCTTTTGACCCCATAGTTGAAGAGGAAATCCTGCTGGACACCAGGTCAGGGAAAGCCTATTCACGAGAATTTCCTGAAACTTAAGAAAACCCTGCTTCTTCTTCTGAGTCTGCTCCAGTGCAACCTGTCTCTACTGAGGACATCCCTTCTGCATCCTCACCGGTTGTAGAATCCATTCCTCCTAAACCAGCAGCAGCCGACAAAGGCAAACAACAAGTCCGCTTCGACAAAGTTTTGAAGAAGTCATCCCCCTCTGGACTTGAAAAGCCATATAACTTTGACATATTGGCTCAACTGGCCAACACACCGGCTAGGCTGTCCATCTTCGAGCTCTTACGCCTCTCTAAAGAGACTCGAGAAACACTGAGCGAGGCTTTGATGCAGGCAGACACTTGCCTAACTCTTCTTAAGAAACCTGAGGCAGAACCTGTCTCTTATCTCCATTGTCACAGTGTGCTGGAATTAATTCCAAATATTACCTTCACACAAGATGACATGTACTAATGGAAGACAATCGACATGACCGTCCTCTCTACTTTACAGGATATGTCGACTCCATGAAGGTCGATCGTATTCTGATAGATCCAGGGTCAGTATTCATCATCATGCCTAAGACAATGTTAGATGCTCTGAAGACTCCAATGCATAGCCTCTCCAACACTATCACCACCATTCTGGGATTCAATCAGGGAAGAAGTGAACCTTTAGGCAAGATACGCCTAAAACTCCAAATCGACAATCTTCGTACGAAGGTAACCTTTTATATTATAGACAACCATGGTTGTTCCTACAATGCTCTTCTGGGGAGACAATTCCTGCATGAACACAACATTGTTCCTTCTACTCTCCATCAATGCTTCAAATACGTGATGACAAAGGAGAAGTCCAAAAAGAAGTGGCGGATCTCTACCCGTTTAAAGACGTTGAAGCATATTGCAATGACGCTCGCATGTACAAAGAAGAGTTCATGAAAGTGGTATTAGCCATGGATGGTGAAGAAAAACAGGAAGAAGTGCCCAGTAACACTCTCATCATACCTGTCAAAGGGCGTGTCTCTCATCCTCAATCCTCCAAACCACTAGCTATTCATCTGCCAGCCCAGAAGCAATCGACTGGTGATAATCAAGATAAAAGGAAGCTCACCTCTTCTGAGCCACTGGTTATCGACTTACGTCATAACAAAGATCAAAAGGAGCTCATCTCTTCTGAGCCGCTTGTTATCGACCTCCGTCGTAACAAAGATCAAAGGGAGCTCACCTCTTCTGAGCCGCTTGTTATTGACCTCCGTCGTAACAAGTCTAATCCTCCCCGCTCTTCTTCTCCTCCTCTTGTAATCGATCTGACCAAGCCAGCTAAGGCTAAAGGTCCTATTGTAAATATGGATGTACAAATCAATGAAAAAGTATCTACTTTCCAGTATACTGATGTCATTTATCATACTAAATGCTATTTGGATATGCTAGACAACTTTCAGTCATTTACAATAGGAGTCGTAAAATCCCTTCAGACGGAAGTATTATTTGAACATCCAGATGACTTATATTTTGTTGTCCCTTCTCGAAAGAGAGGTGAGAGGCCAATACTTTTTAGTAAAGGGCCAGAACAAAAATTTAGCTATACAGATGATAGCAAAAATAACGATATGGGACGTCTCCAACTTCGTCGTTATAGTCAACAATCAAAAGACATCATACGAAAGATGGGTTATGACTTCAAGAATGGCCTCAATTACGGTAAGGATAGACGGACTCCTATCCGTATGGTTGTTCCGAAAGGACAGTGATAGATGTATTACAGCAGAACGAAAAAAGGTCTTGGATATACTTCACCTCCGATTTTATCTCCAGCAGCCTCCGAGTCTGATAGTGAGGAGCGCTCTAACTCTTCTGATTCCAGATCTTGGGATTCTGACACCAGTATCGGCTAAGTTCATCGATTGATTGTATCTTCTAACATGGTCTCCGCTGAACTTCCAGAAGGTTATGCCGAAGATATCAAAGAAAATCCCGAAACAGATCCTTAGGCTCGACGAATGGATACCCAATGGGAACTCCGATTCGAACAATGAGAACCTCCTACCGATGATCAATTGGTTCAAATTGACGTGGAAGAAGACGGGTCACCTCGTCCGATATTCATCAGCAAGAACCTCCCATAGGCAGATAAGCAAGAATTAATTCTTCTTATTCGAGAATATATTGATGTCTTTGCTTGGAGTTATGAAGACATGCCAGGTTTAGATCCCAAAATTGCCACTCATAAACTGAATATTTTGCCTAATACAAAGCTAGTTAAACAGCAACAGAGGCGGTTCAAGCCAGAAATGATGGACGCGATTGATGATGAAGTCAAAAAGCTTATAGCTTGTGGCTTTATTCGAGAAGAATAATATCCAGATTGGGTAGCCAACGTTGTTCCAGTCTTGAAGAAAACTGGCAAAGTTCAAGTTTGTATCGACTTTCGGGATCTTAATGAAGCCTGTCCAAAAGATGAGTTTTCTCTCTCTATTACAGACGTCATGATCGACAACACTTGTGGGTTCGAAAGGATATCCTTCATGGATGGATTTTTCGGATACAATTAGATTCGGATAAATCCTAAAGATGAAAAACACACTTCTTTCCGTACTCCTCACGGAGTCTACTGCTACACAGTGATGCCATTTGGTCTCAAGAATGCTGGTGCAACATACCAACGAGCTATGAGTACCATCTTTTGAGATCATCTGCGCACGACTGTCGAATACTATTGTAACGCCCCCGTCCCAAAATACGAAGGACTAAGAACGTAGACATGCCAGCTGTATACATACGAAGTATACTCTAAAATATAAAAACCTCGTATGAATACATAAGCTGTAAAATGCAGTAAACCAAGAGTAATCTAATCTCATCCACGAAATATAATAAATAAAGATGTCATATAATGATAATGAATTGTCATTGATACATATTGTTGGGCGGAGACAAATCTACTACCAACTATGAAAAGAAATACAAGATATACAAAAGAATAATTTTGGCTAGCGAAGCGAACACGATCTAAGCGCAATCATCCTCGAAAAAATAGAGATTGTCACAGCTAGAGCTAGAGCACCTGCGAAAGACAAGAACACACCTGGAGAGATAACCAGGTCCTCAGAGGGACGTAACAAGACACATAATATCATGCCATATAAACTGAATAAATATTGCTCAAATAAATAAGTCAATTGAATTATAACATGGTCCAACATGCACCTATTGAACTAGCGTACCATCCCCCCAACCAAACAAGGACAGAAGATGGTAAACTAATTCACGGTGACGTATCTTTCCATACTATGAATCCAATATGGTATCCGAACCCCAACAAGGTTTAATAACTTCTCATCGAAGTAGTTAGTCACACCTACAACCAAACAAGGACAAGATGCGACGAACTAATCCGCGACAAGTTATTGTTCCAAGCCACGGTCAGATACAAGTACCCAAACCAAAAGTACTCGTACCTAACGGATAAAGGTAGCCTAACCAGTCTAAGTGAATACAGTTTTAAGAACAGTTCATGGTCGCAGGACTACCGGGTCAAGTCAAGAAAATACCAATGCAGTACCTCAGTAGCGAGTCACAACACCATATACTATTCTTCAGTATCGAGCGAGTCTATAGCATATAGTCTACCTATCGTTCCTCAGTAGCGAGCGAGTCTACGATAGATAGGGTTGTAGTCAACTTCCAATCATGTTCTTCCCGCCCAATGCTAACTCATAACTGCTAAGTCTTCTAGCATGCAATTCTAATAGCAGTTATTTCCTAATGCACGGCTTATGCGTACTGGTGGCCAGCCAATCACGCATGTCCGAGTCCAATATGCGACTCATAATAACGTGGTACAACATGTCAAGGCCAATGAATGCAACACACAAGGTGGTCCCTTAAATCTAGGTTTATTGTATAAAAAAAATAATTTATAGCAGGAAATATAACGAAACAGTAAGTCCTAACAAGTTATGCTATGTATCACAATTTATTTTGCATAAAGAAAATAATGAATAATGCATGAAATATGAGCTAAAATAAATAAACAGCAAATGGCAAGGTGTCTTGCCTGATAGTATGCCGGGTGTGCTACAATGATCAAGTTGGCATAAACTGCGACTTCGGTGCAACCACTATGCAAGATGATCTCGGACGATGACACAAACGGTTTCATTGGGTTCAGAAGGGTCAAATTAGCTAGGGTGAATATAAGGTAGGCTTGAAATGGGCGAAGGAATAGGAAGGATTTGGTTATGGACCAGAATAAATAATCATAGAAAATAAATATAAATAAATAACGATTTTGAAAAATATTTATTACATTTGAGAACTATATATTTTCATTAGTAAAATAGTCTTTGATAATTATTTGAAAGTCATGCAAAATCATCTTATACCAAAACTATAATTTTATGCAAAAACTTTATTTAAATTACCAATAATAATAATAATATATTTTATAGATATTTTATTGTATATAATAATAAAATATCAACATTGAAATAGGTACAGCTAATGAAAAAAGTAATAATAAAATTTATGACTATTAATAAATGATAATCATCATTATCCTAATATATATATAAATATATATACACACAGATTAATAATAAAATACTACTTTATTTTTAATCTGTCATAATATGTTAGTTAATAATAATAATAATAATAATAATAATAATAAACAGAATATTAATAATAATAATAATAATAATAATAATAATAATA
Organism: Iris pallida; assembly: GCA_029216955.1. Lineage (NCBI taxonomy): Eukaryota > Viridiplantae > Streptophyta > Magnoliopsida > Asparagales > Iridaceae > Iris > Iris pallida. The sequence goes on from JANAVB010019600.1 coordinate 9,777,668, forward strand.
ACAATAATAATAATGATCTCGTGCTTCCTTGGAAAGCAACCAGGATAAGCAAAACTAATGTCAAATAATGGAGAAGCACAGAAACCTAAACAAAATAAAATAATGAAAAATAAAATGATAAAATAACAACACAACAAAAAAAATACAAATCAAAAACCTATATACTATTGAGCAGTCAACCGACTGCTGCTCCTCTACGGTGAGAACAGGAGAAAGGAGAGGAAGAAATAGTGGGTTGAGAGAGGTCAGGATAAGGCGGCGCCGGCAGAGGAATAGGCGGAGGGAAAGGGTTTCACGGAGGAGCTTGGCCGGGGCTCGTCGGCTGGTGCTGCCGGAAAGGGTGGAGAGGAGCGGGGGAGTAGGCGGCCGAGAGGCGGAGGGAGGACGGCGAGGCCACGGTCGACGGAGGGTTAGATGCTCGGGGAGACGAGCGGCGGACACGGGCGGCGCTCGCCGAGCGCGGCAAGGCGAGGTGCCGGAGAGCCGGAGGTCGGAAGAGAGGAGGAAGCGGACGCTTGGGTCAAGCCACTCTCGTGGCGGCTACAGGTGCTCGTTGCGGCACCGGCTCGCCGGTGGAGGCAGATCGGCACGACACAGCGGTGGTGGCTCCGGCGTTGGAAGGAGACGGAGAGAGCGGTGGAGGTGCGCGGGGAGATCGGCGCATAGACGACGGCTACGGCACGCCGACGGCAGGAGATTGGTCACGGTGGTGGGAGCAAGGGCTGCGAGGGTTTCTCGGCGGTTGTCGGAGTGGGCTGAGCCAACCAGAGAACGGCTAGGGGCGCAGGGGTCTCCGGCGGCTCACCGAGGGTGCGCGCACGGATTTCCCTAGGGAGCTCCGGCATTGGGGCGGCGGCGGACGAGCCAGAGGAGGTACAGGTTTTAGGTTTTCTTTTGATTTTCTTTTCTGGTGTGGCCGGAGAGATGGCGGGGTGATACTGGTGATGGTGGGGGTTTGGTCGTGTGGTGGTGGTGCTTGGTTGTTCGGGTGTGGTGGACGGGTTCGGGTGGAGACGGATGGGAAATGGTGGAGGCGACGGGTTCGAGTGGTGACGGCTGGGAAATGGTGGAGGCGACGGGTTCGAGTGGTGGTTTAAGGATCGATGCTGGTGTCGGGTGACGGTCGCAGGGGACGGGGTTGCAGGGGATAGATGGTCGGGATTATGGCTGGTGGTGTTTGTTTTGGTCGGGAGTCGGGGTTGATGACGAGGGTCGCAATGGTGTAGGGAAGACGTGAAGCGACAATGGCTCGCCGGAGTTTGGTTTAGGATTCTTATTTTGGTTGTTTGTGTCGGGGTGTGTCCGACACATGGGATACAATATATATGTATTAGAATAAGAACGGAGAGGGGACACGGATACGGACATGATGCCTATTTTTTGTTGTAGAATTGTGGAAGATGATTGTGGAAAAATAACGGAGGAGTACCTGCCTATTTATAGGATGTGGGAATTTCCAATTGGATAAGAACTAGGAGTATTTAAAACCCAATTAGATAATTTGCTATTTAATTTAAAATCAATCAATCCAAATCCAAATACAAATTCAATTTAAATACAATTAAATTTTTAGTTTAAAAAAATCAAATGGGATAAATCAAATTGCAAATATTTAACTATTTAAATAAATCCATAAATTCAAATCAAGATTTAAATGCCACAATAATTTCAAAATATATTTTCTAAAATACTACTAATATTAATTTCAAAAATTACATTAAAAATAAACTAATACATAATTATAAATTTATATGTATGCACAAATAATATTTTCATAATTATACTTTTTCTAGTACACAATAAAATATTATTTATGATTAATAACTGCTAAAAACAAAAGACTTTTTATAGTAAGAATAATAATTATATATAATATTTTGAAAGCGTATAATAAAATAGAAAAAAATATTTTTCTAAAATATGTACGCTCGCACGTATTCGCACTCGACGAGCAAGAAAGATAAATTTTGTGCGCGACGTACAATACGACTACGCGATGTACAATACAAAATTTTAAATCAGTACCAAATTTAATAAAAAAAATAGTAGAAATTTAGGGGTTTTACATCCTACCCAACTTAAAAGAATTTTGTCCTCAAAATTAAGAATTAGTAGGGGGTGAGAAGGTATGACAAGTCTTCGGATGAGGCAAGAAATAACGCTTTAATATAAACAAGCATGAATTTGAAAATTTCGAAAATAGTCATGGATATGGAGGGTTGCTAGTTAAGGCAACAAAATCATGATAACACGAATTGAGTAGATCAAGGGATTTAGTTTTTAGAGTCTATAGGAGAGGTAGTTCCTTGGAAGGAAATTGGGCAGTGGACGTCTAGGTCGAAGGCATGAAAATAGGAGAACGATTGTAGTTAAATGAATTAGAAGGTCACGATGGTAGGTTTAGGATCAAGGGAAAAGATGAAATAGTTTTAGGATGAGAATATAGCCACGGGTTGCTAATGGCTAATTACAGTGGTCATAAGTGATCGGGCAACTAAAGGGGATACTCGGCATGAGGGATTTCGTCCTTCTAAGATAGAAGGAAGACGAAAGCGGTAAAGGGCTCCAAAGGTGATATTATTGAATATGAATACGTGGTTCAAAGGCGACCGAATAATTTCAAAAATGAGTTGCCAAGGCAGTCGCAGACGGGACTTTAAAGGACAAGTTTAGCTATATCCCCATCTGTGTAGAACGATAGATAAAAGCGAACCAAAGTGCACTCAGTTGATCAGACCATCATGCACCGGTTCTAATTAGACAATATGTTAGTGGGAGCGACCTAATTAACATATGTCTTGAACAAGCTTGATAAAAGAATAAGCTTGCAAAAACTAGGCTATATTAGCATCATTAGTCTAGATAGTAAAAAATATAGGCACGTGAGATTATGATTGAAATAAAGAACCAATATGAATAGTCTAAGTGCCATAAGGATCTAAGTCTTGTTTTATTCCTATACCATCATTCTACGGTTTTATTAACCAAGGCTTGGTTGACCAAATGGGTTAAATTCCTCTAGTCTCTATGGTCTAGATAATACCATTGGTATTTCCCTAATGGTCAAGGGTGTGTCAGGTCGTGGGTGTTCTACCCAACTTAAAGAATTAAGCTAAGGGTGTTTTGGGACATCTAACTAGTAGGGTCAATCTCTAGCAAGCACGAAGTGAAGATAAAAATTATGATGGAAGGAATCAAGCAAGATGCAGCCAATGAGTCGAACGATAGATAAATTCTAGGAAAAGGTCAAGTATGTAGATGAAATCCTAGACTCTAATCCAATACGCAGGCTTGCTTGGTACGGTAAAGTAACCAAACAATTTATCTTGACTTGCATGGGACACCACAAAAATATGTAACGCCCCAGTACCAAAATACGAAGGACTAAGAACGTAGACATGTCAGCTGTACACATACGAAATATACTCCAATATATGGAAACCTCGTATGAATACATAAGCTGTAAAATACAGTAAACCAAGAGTAATCTAATCTCATCCACGAAATATAAGAAATAAAGATATCATATAATGATAATGAATTATCATTGATACATATAGTTGGGCGGAGACAAATCCACTACCAACTATGAAAAGAAATACAAGATATACAAAAGAATATTTTGGCTAGCGAAGCGAAGACGATCTAAGCACAATCATCCTCGAAGAAATAGAGATGGTCACAGCTAGAGCTAGAGCACCTGCGAAAGACAAGAACACATACCTAGAGAGATAACCAGGTCCTCAGAGGGACGTAACAAGACACATAATATCATGCCATATAAACTAAATAAATATTGCTCAAATAAATAAGTCAATTGAATTATAACATGGTCCAACACGCACCTATTGAACTAGCGTACCATCCCTCAAACCAAACAAGAACAGAAGATGGTAAACTAATTCACGGTGACGTAAGTTTCTATGCTATGAATCCAATATGGTATTCGGACCCCAACAAGGTTCAATACCTTTTCATCGAAGTAGTAAGTCACACCTACAACCAAACAAGGACAAGATGTGACGAACTAATCCGCGACAAGTTATTGTTCCAAGGTACGGTCAGATACAAGTACCCAAACCAAAAGTACTCGTACCTAACGGATAAGGGTAGCCTGACTAGTCTAAGTGAATGTAGTTTTAAGAACAGTTCATGGTCGCATGACTACCGGGTCAAGTCAAAAAAATATCAATGCAGTACCTCAGTAGCGAGTCACAACACCATATACTATTCCTCAGTATCGAGCGAGTCTATAGCATATAGTCTACCTATCGTTCCTCGGTTGCGAGCGAGTCTACGATAGATAGGGGGGTAGTCAACTTCCAATCATGTTCTTCCAGTCTAATGCTAACTCATAACTGCTAAGTCTTCTAGCAAGCAATTCTAATATCAGTTATTTCCTAACGCACTGCTTATGCGTACTGTTGGCCAGCCAATCACGCATGTCCGAGTCCTATATGCGACTCACAACAATGTGGTACAACGTGTCAAGGCCAATGAATGCAACACACAAGGTGGTCCCTTAAATCTAGGTTTATTGTATAAGAAAAATAACATATAGCAGGAAATATAACGGAACAGTAAGTCCTAACGAGTTATGCTATGTATCACAGTTTATTTTGTATTAAAAAAATAATGAATAATGCATAAAATATGAGCTAAAATAAATAAACAACAAATGGCAAGGTGTCTTGCCTGATAGTACGCCTGGTCTGCTACAATGATCAAGTTGGCATAAACTGCGACTTCGGTGCAACCACTATGCAAGGTGATCTCGGACGATGACACGGACGGTTTCATTGGGTTCAGAAGGGTTAAATTAGCTAGGGTGGACATAAGGTAGGCTTGAAATGGGCGAGGGAATAGAAAGGATTTGGTTATGGACCAGAATAAATAATCGAAGAAAATAAATATAAATAAATAACTATTTTGAAAAATATTTATTACATTTGAGAACTATATATTTTCATTAGTAAAATAGTCTTTGATAATTATTTGAAAGTCATACAAAATCATCTTATACCAAAACTATAATTTTATGCAAAAACTTTATTTAAATTACCAATAATAATAATATATTTTATAGATATTTTATTGTATATAATAATAAAATATCAACATTGAAATAGGTACAGCTAATGAAAATAGTAATAATAAAATTTATGACTATTAATAAATGATAATCATCATTATCCTAATATATAATATAAATATATATACACACAGATTAATAATAAAATACGACTTTATTTTCAATCTGTCATAATATGTTAGTTAATAATAATAATAATAATAACAATAATAAAAATAATAATAAACAGAATATTAATAATAATAATAATAATAATAACAATAATAATAATGATCTCGTGCTTCCTTGGGAAGCAACCAGTATAAGCAAAACCAATGTCAAATAATGGAGAAGCACAGAACCCTAAACAAAATAAAATAATGAAAAATGAAATGATAAAATAACAACACAACAAAAAAACAAATACAAATCAAAAACCTATATACTATTGAGCAGTCAACCGACTGCTGCTCCTCTTTGGTGAGGACATGAGAAAGGAGAGGAAGAAAGAGTAGGTTTAGAGAGGTCGGGATAAGGCGGCGCCGGCGGAGGAATAGGCGGAGGGGAAGGGTTTCACGGAGGAGCTTGGCCGGGGCTCGTCGGCTGGAGCTGCCGGTGTGGGTGGAGAGGAGCGGGGGAGTAGGCGGTCGAGAGACGGAGGGAGGACGACGAGGCCACGGTCGGCCGAGGGATAGAAGCTCGGGGAGACGAGCGACGGACACGGACGACGCTCGTCGAACGCGGCAAGGCGAGGTGTCGGAGAGCCGAAGGTCGGAAGAGAGGAGGGAGCGGACGCGTGGGTCAAGCCACTCTCGTGGCGGCTACAGGCGTTCGTTGCGGCGCCGGCTCGCTGGTGGAGGCAGATCGGTACGACACAGCGGTAGGGGCTCTGGCATTGGAAGGAGCCGGAGAGAGTGGTGGAGGTGCGCGGGGAGATCGACGCACGCGCGGCGGCTAGGGCACGCCGACGGCCGGAGATTGGTCATGGTGGAGGGAGCAAGGGCTGCGAGGGTTTCTAGGCGGTTGTCGGAGTGGGCTGCGCCAATCGGAGAACGGCTAGAGGCGCAGGGGTCTCCGGCGGCTCAGCGAGGGTGCGCGCACGAATTTCCTTAGGGAGCTCCGCCATTGGGGCGGCGGCGGACGAGCCAAAGGAGGTACGAGTTTTAGGTTTTCCTTTGATTTTCTTTTTTGGTGTTGCCGGAGAGATGGCAGGGTGATGCTGGTGATGGTGGAGGTTTGGTCGTGTGGTGGTGGTGCTTGGTTGTTCGGGTGTGGTGGACGGGTCGGGTGGAGATGGCTGGGAAATGGTGGAGGCGACGGTTTCGGGTGTTGACGGCTGGGAAATGGTGGAGGCGATGGGTTCGGGTGGTGGTTTGGGGATCGATGTTGGTGTCGAATGACGGTTGCAGGGGACGGGGTTGCCGAGGATAGATGGTCAGGATTATGGCTGGTGGTGTTTGTTTTGGTCGGGAGTCGGGGTTTATGACGAGGGTCACAATGGTGTAGGGAAGACGTGAAGCGACAATGGCTCGCCGGAGTTAGGTTTAGGATTCTTATTTTGGTTGTATGTGTCGGGATGTGTCCGACACAAGGGATACAATGTATACGTATTGTAATAAGAACGGGGATGGGTCATGGACACGGACACGATGCACATTTTTGGTTGTGGAATTGTGGAAGATGATTGTGGAGAAATAATGGAGTAGTACCTGCCTATTTATCGGATGTGGGAATTCCCAATTGGATAAGAACTAGGAGTATTTAAAACCCAATTAGATAATTTGCTATTTAATTTAAAATCAATCAATCCAAATCCAAATACAAATCCAATTTAAATCCAATTAAATTTTTAGTTTAAAAAAATCAAATGGGATAAATTAAATTACAAATATTTAACTATTTAAATAAATCCATAAATTCAAATCAAGATTTAAATGCCACAATAATTTCAAAATATATTTTCTAAAATACTACTAATATTAATTTCGAAAATTACATTAAAAATAAACTAATAAATAATTATAAATTTATATGTATGCATAAATAATGTTTTCATAATTATGCTTTTCCTAGTATACAATAAAATATTATTTATGATTAATAACTGCTAAAAACAAAAGACTTTTTATAGCAAGAATAATAATTATATATAATATTTTGAAAGCGTATAATAAAATAGAAAAAAATATTTTTCTAAAATATGTACGCTCGCACATATTCGCACTCGACGAGCAAGAAAGATAAATTTTGTGCGTGACGTACAATACGACTACGCGACGTACAATACAAAATTTTAAATCAGTACCAAATTTAATAAAAAAAAGTAGAAATTTTGGGGTTTTACAGCTATGTTGACGATATTGCTGTCAAGAGTCGTCTAAAGGAAGATCACATCCAAGATTTAAGAACTATCTTCAATCTAATGCGCCAGCATCAACTTAAAATGAATCCCACCAAGTCATTCTTGGGTGTCTCTAGTGGTAAATTTCTCGGCTTCGTCATTACCACTAAGGGTATATACGTGGATCCCGAGAAGATCAAAGCCATTCAAGAGATGCGTCCTCCACGCAACTTAAAAGAGCTACGAGGATTCTAAGGTCGACTTGCGTACATCAGAAGATTCACTTCAAATCTGTCTGGACGCTGTAGACCATTTACCCTGTTAGTGAAGAAAGGTGTATCTTTCATTTGGACATTAAGAATATCAACGAGCATTTGATGATATAAAGCAATATCTCATGAACCAACTAGTCTTGGTGCCACCAATTTTAGGCATACCATTCTTAATGTATGTCCGTGCCATGAATCATTCATTGGGTGCTTTACTTGCCCAGAAGAACAAAGAAGGCCATGAACAAGCCATCTACTATCTTAGTCGTATTATGATTGGTGCTGAACACCGTTATAGTCCGGTTGAGAAAGAATGCGTAGCTCTTATGTTCGCTGTTCAAAACACTCGGCATTATATCATTGGCCAAACCATTCATGTCATTTCCCGAGTTAATTCTCTTCGGGTACTGATGAAGAAGCCCAACACACTCAATTCTCGACTAGCTACATGGGCCATTCTGCTAGCCCAATACGACATGGTTTATGTTCCACAAAAGTCTGTTAAAGGTCAAGCACTGGCTGACTTTTTAGCAGCTCATCCTGTTCCGGAAACATCTAAGCTTTATAATGAAATTCCAGACGAAACATTGGAATCGAACATGATCTCTGAAGAATTTCCTACCTGGCGTCTATTCTTCGACGGAGCATCCCGGATCAGGCCAAAAGGGACCATTGTCGCAGGAGTTAGGATTGTAGTAGTTTCTCCTGAAGGATTAGCTATCCAAAGAGCCTATTCCTTAGATCAGCCTTGCTCTAACAAAGTGGCTGAATACAATGCCTTGCTTATCGGACTCCAGTTAGCTAAACAATTGGAGGTCGAATATCTTGAAGTCTATGGCGATTCTAAACTGGTTGTTAATCAGATTAGAGGAACATACGAAGTCCGCCATCAAGATCTAGTACCCTATCATGAAGCTGCAATTTACATGGCTACATCATTCAAGGCCTTTTTCATTGAATATGTCCGACGAGCGTGCAACACTGAGGTAGATGCTTTAGCTAATCTCGCGACAGTCTTAGCAATTTCTGTCAAAAGACAACAAGTGGTTGTTGTTTCCAATAGAGAGTTGTTTTTCTGTGTGGAAAACAATCGTAACATCGTGTTCAATAATTTTGCTGAAATCAATGTTATCGATGAAGATTGGAGAGCTCCTTTCATCGACTTCGTAGTTCATGACATACATCCTGAAGATGCTAAGGAGGCTACGAGTATTCGCCGACGATCTCTTCAATTCTACTACAATCAGACCACCAAGACTCTCTATCGATGGACTTATGAAGGCCTACTCTTGCGCTGTCTTGCTGGTGATAAAGCGAAGCAAGTATTGCATGAAGCTCATGATGGTGTTTACGGAGCACATTAACCCGGCCCTAAACTACAAGATCGTATCCGACGAATGGGTTATTATTGGCCCTCTATGGTATCTGATGCTTTTGAATATGCAAGGAAATGTCGAGCCTGTCAAATCTATGCAGATTTCATCTATCAACCGTCGGAATTTCTTCATCCGACTGCTGCTTCCTGGCCTTTTGAAGCTGGGGGCATGGATATTATAGGTCCTATCAATCCTCCTTCTTCTAAAGGACATCGGTTTATACTAGCCGTAACGGATTATTTCTCCAAGTGGGCCGAAGCTATACCTTTGGCAGAAGTCAAAACCAGCAGTGTTATCAACTTTGTCAAACATCATGTTATCTACAGGTTTGGTGTGCCTCGACGAATCATTCATGACAATGGACCTCAGTTCATCAGTTAAAAGTTACCAGATTCTGTGATGATCATCGGATTGACAATGTCGCCTCTACGGCTTACAACCCTGCTGCTAATGGCTTGGCTGAAGCCTTCAACAAGACTATTATCAAGCTCCTTAAGAAGTTTGTGTCCACTAACAAACAAAACTGGAGTGAAAAGCTTGGAGAATGTCTATGGGCCTACCGTACTACGGTCTGCAACCCTACAGGCTGTACACCATTTTCTCTGGTGTACGGTTGCGAAGCAGTTCTGCCTTTGGAACTTCAAATTCCTTCCTTGAGGATTGCCATCGCTAACGAACTTACTGCGGAGAACAATGATCTTCTTCGACTTTAAGAACTAGAGGCGCTCGACGAGAAGCGACTATTAGCTCAACAACATATTGAATTGTATCAAGCCCGCATCTCAAAGACTTTTAACCGCAAAGTTAAAGTCAAAGCCTTTCAGAAAGGAGAACTCGTTCTTACAGTCAGACGTCCCATGACTATGACTCACATGAGCAAAGGCAAGTTCAATGCAAAATGGGAAGGGCCTTATATCGTGAATAAAGTCTTCTCAAATGGAGCTTATCAACTCACAGAGCTAGATGGTCGAGTTACAATGATGCACATCAATGGCAAGTTCCTTAAAAAATATTATGTATGAATGTAAAAAAAGATTTCTTGTAAATATGATCAGATAGTTCATAAATAAAGTTTGATTTTATTTCATCATAAACGATGTTACATAATATCAAGGACGAGAATCACTATCATCCTTCTTAAAGACATGACGAGGACCACTACCGTCCTTTTCAAAAATGTAGTCGACAAAAGAGCCGAGAACATCCTTGCCCGATTTTACTAGAAATGCGCAAGCAGCCATCCTCATGGCCTCTTCTTTTTCGGTCTCCCCTGAGTCAACTAGGAAGTCCAAGATGTCCATTGGTGGCTTGGGTGCAGACGAACCTTCGCCCTCTTCCGTCTGCTTTGGCTGGTTTGGTTCGGCTGGACGTTCATCCATGATTTCTTCAACCTTCGGGACAATCTCAGCCTTCTTGGATGCATCTTCAGACGACATTTTTGTGTTAAAAAGTGAAAGTGATCATTCCATCTAAATTTCTGTTCTATTTATAGGAAGAGATTCTTGAAACATCGAAGCGACGCGTTCTTCGTAACATTCATTCCATTCATTCGACGGTTCACCCATTCATTCCATTCATTCGACGGTTCACCTGTTCATTACATTCATTCGATGGTTCATTCGTTCATTACATTCACACATTCTGACGGTTCATCCGTTCATCCCGACGATTCATTTTCGTTCATACATTTTTGACGATTCATCCGTTCATCCCGACGATTCATTTCGTTCACACATTTTGACGATTCATCCGTTCATCCACATCAGCGACTTATCACGTATTTATTACCTTTGATTAAGTTGTCTACCGAAATAATGATATTCAACAAATTATATTCTGCCATGTCCACATTACCTCTGAGCAGATATAATGAATATAATTATTTTCTAAATCAAGAAATATATTATGTCATGAATCTCTGAATATATTTTCTATCGCTATTATTTATATCCGTAATGGGATATGCAATAAATAATAGAGCCACAAAAATAATGTCTTTTCATTGATCAAAATAAAAGGCATTACAAAAAGACATATAACAAAGGAGAAAGTACAAAAGATTTTCTTTCACTCAATCGGTGGGGTCATTAGACTAGCTATCTGCTGCTTCAAGGTTTGAAGTCGTTCTTCACAAGAATCCAGCACCCGCTTTCTAGCTTCCTCCAATCCAGATTTATCGTCAAATGTCGGCAAGGTCACTAGTCGGCGAGCGATTTCATCTTGATGAGACGTGACAAACTCATTCTTTTTATGGGTCAGAATGTCTAGTTGCTGAACTGCAGCTTAATGCTGTGTAGTCTCTTCCTCAAGAGCAAGTTGAACGATTCTCAACTCTTCTTGAAGTCGGGCAAACTCTGCATTCAGTTCAGCAACCTTCCTTTCTTTCTCTCCAGCAGCAGACGCTAATATCTCCAACTGGGAGTCATACTCTGAAGACTTTGTAACGAAAGTGTCTAAGAAAATCTTGAAATCAGCTTTCATAACTTCGGCTTCTCTTGTCATCCTTTCAAACTCAGCATTCACCAGGGGCTCTACCTCCTCCCGATTAAGATCTTTGTAAATCGTAATTGATTCTTCCAGCTCACCCAGTATATGTTCAAGATGGGCAGCTTGAGCTTCATCACCCTGGCTTCGGATAGCGTCGATCAGATAAGTAGTTAGACTTCTCACAGTGATGAAGCCAACATTCTATCTTTCCATTACCCTTTCTACTAAGGGTCCTAATGAAGTGAAGAAGAGGTTGGTGAAGGAACCAACTATAAATTTATTGGTAGCCGCTGCACTGGGTGTAGCAGCTACTCCTATAGAAGTTGAAGCAGCAGAGGCCTGTAAAGGTGGATGTTCGGCTTCTGGAATATGGGCTAAAGTCTCTCTGGACAAGGGATCCATAGTCAAGCTAGTTGCCCCTCCCAGATGTTCCTCTGCGAAATCAAATAAACATCATCAGTTTGCTGTCATTAGTGATTATCAAAAAGGATCAAAAATAAGGGTAAGCTTACCATTGCTAGGTTTAGTGACAAAATTGTCATTTGTTGACATAGGCTGCAGCCTCGCAGAAGTAGCTTCAGACATCACTGCCTGACTGATTCCTGCTTCAGAACCGCCTGATAAATAACGGCTACTGCTGGCTATCGCCTTTGCCTGTACTATATCGTGCATACCGGAGGAATTGGAGAAGGTTGAATTTCTGCATGAATGAAAGTTAAGATGTCAGTCATTTGATCTATAAAAGAAGATTATCAATATCAGCCAATACCTCTTGGATCAGTGACGGTAGCTTCCTCCGATGCCACGTCATTAACAGTATTCTTCTCTTGGGATGTATGGGCATCGGCATCCTCTTCCAGATTCAGATTGTCATCCTCTGCAGATGTTTTTTATCATTTGTACCCTCTTCTCGTGCTTTCTCGCTATCACTTACGTCGACCGGATCTATATCATCATTGAAGCCGAAGTCACAGTCTTCCAGGGCCTCGATCATCAATCGATCTTCTTCAGCCCGACACGATCTTGGTATAGCTGGAAGAGGGGTAGTTTTCGTTGCAAGCGTAGGAGATTGTACTACTTCAACAGATGATCCCGACTCATTGATTGGGGTTGGAGCTGCAATTGCTTCTCTTGCTTCTGTAGCCCTATCCTGTATCTCTGCGGTCTCCTCTCTTGTCTCTGCAACCTGGTCTCCTTTCTCTGTACTGGAAGCTTCCTGCCTGGGCTCAGGAGCAGGTATAGGAGAAGGCATCATAACCCCGGCGACAGCACTGATCAAGGCCGATGTATGAGTAGATCTCGGGAGAGTGGTTACTTTCTTTCTGAAAGCTAATTTCGTCCTGCGTAGAGGTTCTTTTGGGATCTCTACGTCTACTGCGTGTGTTATTCTTTGAATGGAAGTAGGGGTTGTTGCCTCTTCTCTATGACCCAACTCGGCCTGTTGCCGAGACTGCGAACGAGTAGTGACTCTTTCTGAAGAGTCCACGATGGTCTTCTTCTTTAAGACAGGAGAAGATGTTTCTTCTACCTTCCTCTTTCTCTCCTTGATCGGAGATCTTACAACTTTCAGAGAGACACGTAGTGGTTCGTAGACTTCTTCGGGGAAGTTGGCTTCCCTCGAAGCTTCTAGAGGCGCATCAGCTGGCTCTTGCTCTTCATCATTACCAGGAAGTACCATAACAGGTGCTCCTTTTTTAAATCGAGTTGCCGTCACAAAGCTGTCTGCTAGATTGAAGTTCTCAGCAAAAGTATTTGTTGATGTGTAAAAGATCGAATAAGTATACAGCATGCGAGGGCCACGATCACTTCTTGTCGGCATCGAGAATGTCATCCTTGTGTCACGGGCATTGTAATATGCCTAAGTCCGGGCTCCATCAATTAAAAAAACTTTTCCCTGTAGGCCTGTTATAGCATTACCTACATGAAATTGGTCATAACCGAATTGGTGTACAAATCGGCTGGGGAGATAAGGCTTGAGATAACATTCATCTTCAAACCGGTACACCAAGTGTGATGGCCGCATTGTCCTCAGCCAGTCGAAAGCTATATGGCCTAACATCTACATCCTCATAGAGTCGACTAGGTTTGTTGACATATGCTTATAACCAACCGGAGGGAGAACATAATAAAAGTTCCATCCCTTGCCGAGATTCAGAGTTCGCCGGCAGTCTCTCAACGAGGTGTAGATCCACTTACATCCCAAAAATCTTCTTAAAAAGCTGCCGCCCACTACCCCCATGTTAGGATTCATCAAAGAAGGATGGTGTAAAAGCAGCCATCCAAACAGATAGGTGTATGGCAGTTTCAGCCGAGGAAAAGTTCTCTTCTCGCCTTTTCCTCGAATCATCGAATCAACGAAGAGGCGGAGGCCGACATTCACCCTGCATGTCATTGCTGACAGCAGATCCATCCGGTAGCCGAAAACCAGACGGACAGTAGCAAATAGTATACCACGATGGAAGCGATCAACTGCACTGGCCCCAGGAACGTCATATCGTCGAAGCCAGTAAGTGAGGAAACCTGCCAGTTGGGCTTCCTTCGACATGGGCCTGTAGCCCATCCTCAAGTAGCGTTCAATGATGTCGTCTTTCTTAAAAGGAGGATATTTAAGATCATCCTCAATTTTGATATCCATATCACCATGCGTCTCCATCAGCTCTATCACTTTGCTATTGCTAAGTGGTCTGAAGAAGTTGGGATTGCAGTTTTCATGCTCTTTGGTTTTCATCTCAATAATATGGTTGAGAAAAAGATACGGCAACCATTTGATGGAATAGCAGGTGCCGGCTGTGCCACTCTTGTAATATAGAGAGCAAATCTTGCAGTGGCAGAGGAGTTCTTCAAAGACAGCTACCATATCGGCATTCTCCTGGCGCAGTCTGTCCAACTCATCGTTTATCGGAACAAATTCTTCATAGAGGATATCCCCCATTGGCAGGTGAGAGATATACTTCATCTCGTGCAAAGCTAATCCAATCTCTCCGCGTGGCATCATGAAAGTCCCAGTCCTATAATTGTATCTCTCCGCCAACGCGAGGAATAGGTGAGGATTGGGAGGGAAGCCGTAAACAGTGGCATACACTGCATGGTACAGATCAATCTCCTTGAGCCGAGTTTTAAATTGGACCAATATCCAATTGGTTATATAGATCCATCTCTTATTATCCGGGTTCACAAGACCTGTCAACCGTAGATCCTGGTCCGGATACCTTCCCTCCACCTTCACAAACTCATTTGTGAATATCGGAGTTCTCACTGGAAGTAGCAGGGAAGAATCTTCCGGCGGGATACAACCGGGTTTTAATCCTCTGAGTAAGGAGCTATGACGCTTAGAGCAACTGTAGAACATATCTTTGTTGTCTGGTCCCTTCTTAACACAGATATTTCCCGCTCGGGCTTGCTGCAGCGGAGTTATGTCCCATTCCATTCTTCTGGGATAACCCACAAAAGTATATCGGAAAAAAGGAAGGCATCTGGAGATCTCTGGCAGAAGTATCGTCTTCTCACCCCTCTGGAAGATTCTCTGTTCCATGCGAGGTCTCGACTGAGAATTCTTGTCAAGAGCCTCACCAAACAAGAACAGAAGTTTCTTATGGGTGACTGCATCAGTAGTCTGAAGAGGCTACCCGTTCATCAGACACGGTAAAGTGTCATTATCTTGTGCAGTCAGGATGGCCTGCCGAGAGGACGGTAAGGCGTATTGAGGAAATAACACATGCGAGAGATCTTCCTTGTATTCAGGTTCAGGCAGGGATCCTGTAAAATCCTCATAGTTGGGATCTTCCCTGAGGCTAACTGCATCAATAAAGAAGGCAAAGATCAGTATATGTAAAATCAAAAAGTTTCTTCAAAAGATCATCAATTTGTGCTGTGTGAAACAAGCTATCAGATTGTGCCAGCACAGTCAGCTTGCGCAAGCTATCAGATTACGCCAGCACAGTCAGCTTACACAAGTTATCAGATTGTGCCAGCATAGTCAACATTCGTAAGTTATCAGATTACGCAGCCAACGTGCGCAAGATGTCTGGTTGCGCTAACATACTTGTGCAAGACATCAGTTTGTGCTGGCACAACCGACTTGCACAAATCGATGGATTGCGCCGAACATTTTGTCAGCGCTTTCCACCCGATTGTGCAAGAGTATAGTTTTCCTAAAAATAAAAACTATTGTATATACAGCCGAAACCCTAAACATGGTGGCACAAATACCATCAATCTCTAAAAAGAGAGAGATATGAAGGTCTAAAAACATCAAAAACCCTAAAAAGGGTTTCGATCATAGTTCGTCATTTACCTTGAAGCGCTGGATGACCCGTCTTGTGACGAGACACTCTTGGTACAACACGAGTCGAGGGTTCGACGGGGGCCTTTCCCTTCTCGACAGCTGATCGCTTGGGCGCCATTTCTGTCGTCGACGAGAGGAAGAAGAAGAAGTCAGAGTAGGGGAGGAGCTTCTGTCTCTGGAGAATTCGAAAGCAAGTAAAGGTTGAAAGAATGAAAAAATAAACTATTTATAGTTTCAGAAGTGTAACAGTCATCTCCAATTGGGCCACAAAAGATGGAGCTAATTCCTTCAAACGCGCAATTAAAGCGCAACTTGCGCAACTCGATTTTAAATTTGAAATTTAAAGTATTTCGAAACTTTGAATATATTCAAATTTTGAAAACATTGAAGGTGGTCTTGTATGTTCTAAAAATTAAGTTGCATCTATCAAATAGACAGAGAATTCTCAACTGCGTACCCTTCAAATGGACTGCACAGGAAACAGATTGCGCTACAAATCGAACGCGCAAACTGAACTGTGCTACCACCAGAGTGCGCTACGCTGACGTGGCAATGCCATCATTTTCTGACAAAGATTAGATCTTCTGATAGCCTGATAGCCCAAAAAATGAGGAGTCTGTTCGTTTCTTGTGCAGCACAGCTCTCGAGAACAGCTGTACAACGTCAGTGCAACCCGCCAGTCCAACCTCAGCGCAGTTTGACCAATCCTGAATCCTAACACTTTCCAGTGACTAGAAGGAAGCGTAGTCTGAAGCTAGCGCTATTCGGTTAGTACAATTCATCGAATAACTGACATTTATTACGTGGCTTATATGCCATCAATTGCTCACCATGTGGCAACCGCCTGTACACAACCAAGCGTATTTCAATCAAACAATGCCATGCGTCTGAAAACAGTTAGCCCACGATCGAGCAACTGCCCAATAGGCCAGCGCAGTTTGCAGTCTGCGCAGTCTGTCGCCAGCGCAGTTCATCTTGCACAATCTAGAATAACTACAAATTAGTTATTTCTAGAACTCTATAAATAGAGTTTCAAGTCCTTCATTAAAGGGATCAGATTATTATTATCATCAGAGATCATGAGTTCTTGTCCAAGTGCTGCTGCATTCTTCAGAGGCTATCGTCTTCAAAGTTCACATCGTCTAAGAGATAAAGCAATCGTCTTCAGATCGTATTCCTATAGTTGTACTTTCCCAGAATTCAATTGTAATCTTCTTACAAAGTTTGTGAAATAAAGACTTTTATTTTTGCAAACATTGTCTTCCTTAAAGAGACTTTTGATCTCCTATCTTACCAGCTGAGTAAAAAGATTTATTATTTATTATGTTCTTATGACCTCTGAATAAATATTAAGTCTACTTCTTCTCTTATCTATCATGTCCCTAGGGCCTCTGAATAGATATTAATCTATTTTCTTTGAGTCGTTACGATCTGTCACGTTCATATTACCTCTGATAGTATTGTACACTCTAAAAAGGAAACAAGATTCATTATCTATCATGTCCATATTACCTCTGGATAGATATAATTTATTGAGTCTAAGGACTTGTCATGTCCATATTACCTCTGATAAGTATTTTCTATCTCATACATATTGTTTAACTTCAAAATAAATGATAGGGTCACAAAACAAATATTTTATTTATTTCTTAAAAATATTGCAGAATGAAAAAGACAGAATAGTACAAAATTTTGTATTAAATACAAAAATGCCTAAGATAGAGCAGATACGTCTTCGAGCAGTTTTTGCAGCTCTGCTAGACGCTTCTCGCGAGATCTCAGCACGGTTGCAGTAGCCATAGTACGTCGAGCTTCTGGAGTACAAATATGGGAGAATTCGGCGAAAGTAGCTATCATCTTATCCTTGGCGATGGTAGCTTCAGCATCGAAGACTTGTTCCTCCAAAATAGAACTCTGTGTCAAGTGTATGTCTCAAGCTGTGATCAACTGCTCCCTTTCCGCCTTCAAGTGAGCCAATTTTGCCTCAACTTTACGAATTCTTTCATTCTATTGATGAATTCTCATATTTGAAGTTTCATAGGCTTCTCACTGGATATCCAGCTAAGGTTTAGCTTCAGTCAGGGATGAGTAGCTTGGACGAATGCAGATAAAGGATAATCTTTGGCCATGTCGGAAAGATACATTGCCCTCTCTCTAAACTTAAACACCCAAGCCTCCTTCTTAGGGTGTGTTTGTGATTGGAAATCTATAGCATCCCTGAAAAAGAAGGCTGGCTTCAAAAATTGTTGGTCATGTAGCGATACCAACAATTTTCCATTTATCTATACAACAACATTCTGTCCCCCTGAGCAGCTATTAGCTGTTGTCTCCCTTTAGGGTATTCTGGATTTGACTGAGGGAACTCCACATGGGACAAATTCTCCAAGTAATTTGAGCCCACCATACCAGCTGACAAGCCAAATATTTCTGCAAGCAGATGAATTTGCAAGTACACTGCCAAAAGAAAAATCAAGTTAGTAAAAATCTAGTTTAAATTTTTACGCAGATGACTTAGTCTAAATTTTACGCATAAAGATTAAAGACTCTGTACTAGAGAACTTGACTATGCAAAACTTTACGCTTATGTGCAAAAAATTAAAGTTGATAAAGTATAAAAGTTCTTTGTCTTACGCAAAGTCTTTCACTTGTGAATTTTATGCTGGCACGTATTGACGTGAGCATATTTTGAATTTTACGCTGGCACGTATTGACGTGAGCGTATTTTTAATTTTACGCTGGCACGTATAGACGTGAGCGTATTTTGATTTTTACGCTGGCATATATTGATGTGAGCGTATTTTGATTTTTACGCTGGCACGTATTGACGTGAGCGTATTGTGCTTTTACGCTGGCACGTATAGACGTGGACGTATGTTTTTATTTTTACGCTGACACGTATAACACGGGCGTATTTTGTTATTTCAATTTCTACGCTGACACGTATAAACGTGGGCATGAAGTTTAAAGTTTGAATCTTCTTCTTCTCCGGCGAACTCACGGCCGAAGTTAGGTTATATTCTACCTTTCCTAGCCGGAGCCACAGCGGGGTTGGTCTGTCGGGGTGCCACCGATGAAGGGATGTTGGTTTCTGTGCGATCAGTTGTCGACGAAGCAGCGACGGGCTTTTTGCCCTTGGCGCCGGCGGTGGTTTTGCTCTTGGTGGCCATTGGTTTGAACTGAAAGAATGAAGAGGAAGGGAGCAAAGGAAGATCGAGATTACGAGAACGATTAAAGTTCTCTCTCTACTCGTAAAGCTCTATTTATAGAGAATTCTGAAATCTGTTCAAATTCCCAAAATTTATGCTGACTGTTGGATATCTCGACTTTTATGCGGACTGTTGAGTATCCCGAACTCTACGCAGATGACTGTTGGGTATCCCAAATTCTACGTGGACTGTTGAATATCTCGGATTTTACGCTTCTATTCAAAGTATTTCAAATTTTGAAAAAAAATTTAAAAACTTTGAAGGAGGTCTTGTAGGAGCGTAAAAAGTGCTTCATGGACCAAGTCAAAAAAGTTGAGAGCTTTACACAAGTCAAATAGAGTCAGACTCAGACTTTACGTAGAAATCAAACAAACTAAAACTCTATGCGAGCTACTTTACGCGAGAGCTATCCTCAAAACTTTATGCGGAAGACAGGCTGTCCACATCGCATTTAATGCCCGTGATACTGTTCTGACATAATGATTTTCTGACAGCGGATTGCACAGAAGCCGAGAAGATTTGATTTACACCAAACCCAACACTTGTCGTTTAGTGTGCTGATGGGCTACTTTACGCTCAAGAGATTGCTTCTTTTACGCACGAAAGCTATTCGAGCTTTTACGCTCAAGGCTGTTATATGCGTAAAGTTTATTTGAGTTAATTACGCTCAAGGCTACTTTTCAGCCACTTTACGCAGGAAGTTTATTTTGGGCTATTTTATGCCCAGTCTGCTACTTTACGCAGGAAGTATATTTTGGGTCATTTTTACGCACGATCTTTTCTTGCAACATGAGAACGTGGTCTGCTTACGTGGCTTTCATGCCACTATAGGAGCGTAAAAAGTACTTCAAAGATCAAGTCAAAGAAGTTGAGAACTTTACGCAATTCAAACTGAGTCAAACTCAGACTTTACGCGAGCTACTTTACGCGAGATACTTTTACGCGAGAGCTATCCTCCACTTTTACGCGTAGGCGACAGACTGTCAGGCCGCGTTTAATGCGAGTGATTTGATCTAACATAATGATTTTCTGACAACAGTATATAGAAGCCGAGGAGATCTTTTGACCAAACCCAACGCTTGTCGTTTAGTGTGCAGATGGGCTACTTTACGCTCAAAAGATTGCTTCTTTTACGCACGAAAGCCATTCAAGCTTTTTATGCTCAAGGCTGTTGTGTGCCTAAAGTTTATTTAAGCTAATTTTTACGCTCAAGGCCATTTTAGCCACTTTACGCGGGAAGTTTGTTTTGGATTATTTTACGCCCAGTCTGCTACTTTACGCAGGAAGTATATTTTGGGTCATTTTTACGCCCGATCTTTCCTGGCTACATGAGAACGTGGTTTGCTTATGTGGCTTTCATGCCACACTTATCGAGGAACGTGTGTACGTGCTCTCCTGATTTTGTTGAAGTAGTAGGACACGTGTCACCATGCGTAGAGATCAAAACTATACATGGGACATGTGTCAACATACGTAGAGGATGATTTGCATCGTGGGTAACAGTTACTCGCAAAGAGACCTAATTTTGTTGCTTTTTACGCACAAAGGGTCAAGTCTATAAATAGACTTATTTTCACATAGACATCATCAGGAGATCAATAGGGAGACAGAAGAGGAGATTCTGAGAAAACTCATAATTTCAGAGTGATATTCCCAGAAGCATTTCTTCAACTTTTTCTCAAGAACAGGGTGAAGCAAAGCAAGAAAGCATTCGATTGTGCCATCAGTGCCGTTACTCGATACCTTTTCGGTGACTTAGTTCTTCCGATTGTTCGTCTTCTTCAAGCAGTTTTTTTCATCGTCATCATCGTATGGTCCAAGGAACAAAGTGATCGTTCTCAGATCAGACTTCCATAGCAATACTTTCCAGAACAATTTGTACTTTTGTACTTTTCTAGTTTTCTTTCAAAAGCCAATTTTTAGGCATTTTGTTAAGTGAAATAAAATGGCGACTCTGCTGGGGACGACCTTCTCCTCCGATGAGTAGGCAATTGCTCAATATGATGATGTGTCGGTCGGATCGACAAAAACGACTCTGGTTGTGCACTTCGACCAGACTGCCTACGAAAAATGCTCCGAACTGGGGGTAGTACTCACTGCTCCAATGTTCAGAAATTGTGGAAGGCGCGAAAAGTTTGGATTCCTAAGTCCAAACCATCCTCGGATCTCCCTGTTGTCTCTGAAGGCAAAGGAATCCTTCCTACTTCTGTTGTGGAGACTCCTGTCGGTGACGAGGCAGTCTCTACTTCAGTGATACGCCCTGGGCGCTTCCGTCTGTGACGTGGCAGACTCTCAAGTTTTACGCTCTGTGCGTAAAAATCAAACTTTACGCTCTATGCGTAAAAAGCAGTCTCCCGTCTGTGACGTGGTAGACACACAAGTTTTACGATCTGCGCGTAAAAATAAGTCTCCCGTCTGTGACGTGGTAGACACACAAACTTTACGCTCTACGCATAAAGAAAAATCTTCCGTCTGTGATGTGGCAGATACTCATGTTTTGCGCTCTACGCGTAAAAGTAAATCTTCTGTCGGTGACAGAATAGATAAAATTCATAATGATGCCTCTGCATCTAAAATGAATTTGCCTACACGCATGCAGCATAAAAACATGACTTCTATTGTTGGTAAAACTTCAGTTTTCTACCAACAGCCTTCTTACACTGCTTTACGCAAGGTACCAAACCTTCAAATTATGCGTAATACTGATGGAGTCCTTTGTGCACAAAAATCTCAGGATTTACGCACGCAAATCCAGGCGCATAAAAATGCTCAATTTGGTTCTGCTAATGCAGCCAGTAATCTTCTTTGTATACAAGGGACTAAACGATTCTCTGTCCCGAATATAATAAAGAAGACTACTTCTTCCGGTCCTTCTGATTTATGCGAGTTGCTTGTACACAAGCGTAATGACAGAAAATCTCCTGTGACACTCCCCAAAGAAAATCATCATTGTGAGTATCACCAGATAGTAATCAAATATTGCTGTTCGGCTTCTAAACGGTCAGTTTTTGATCGGTTAGGCTACAATGTGCCTCAACAATTAGTTGATGACCAAGAACAAGAGTTGTCATATGCATCAGTCAATATGGCATCTCATACTAATATAGGACGACGTCCAAGACGCAACTCGTCCCAAACTCCTGGTCAACAACAGTTCAACCGACTTCTTGATTCCTTTGAAGGAGTATATCAGCATACCCATTTGAGAAATCAAAGACAGTTGCAAACTTCAGATTTAGAGGCTGAGGGTACTCAGTCGTTGGAGTCTGAAACTGATAGTATTGATTCATACCTCTATACTAATCCCTCTGTATGTCCAAGGGAGGTTGAATCTTATGCTATCGGAAATGAACCGGAGACGTCATCTGCTAATACAGAATAGCGTCTCTCTGCCGTTGAGCAATCTCTGAAGGACATGCTTACCATGATGCAAAGCATGCATCAAATAATAATGACTCAGCAAACTGCTCAACCAGCAGTAGTAACACCGGTTCAGCTAGCAGCACAAACTCAAGATAGTCAAGGGGTTGATACACCTTTGAATAATCTTACTCAAGAGCCTGCTGTCAATCAAAATTCTGCATCTCCAGATCCTATCATTCCAGAAGATGTACCACCTCCGGTGGGGGTCACGGTATATCCAGCAACTATTCAATCGAATGTGCTTCCTCAAACTAGCGAAGCTATTCAAGCAGTGCGAGAGCTAAAAGCATAGTTTAAAGTTCTGAAGCACAAGGATCAACTCCAGAGGTTAGAAATTAAGCAACCTTATCCTCCTCATTGGAATGATGTACCCTTTCCTCCTAAATTTAAGCCACAATCCATGGTGTTATTTGATGGAAAGGCTTCTCCCAGTCAATATATCAATTATTTTGATATATTGTACATTTGCAGAAGAATGATGCTCTTCTTACCCGAGTTTTCATCGGGTTCTTAACGAGTTCAGCTTATGATTGGTCTCGCAGTCTACCCGACAATTGTATATCGTCTTTTGACGAATTTAAAGCAATGTTTCTCCCGTTTCTATGAGGGAGGAATGGACATGAATATGTCCTCTCTAATTGAAATCAAGCAAAAGGAGAAAGAAGTACTCGGACGTTTATCGAACGTTTTCGACAGGCAACTTTGAAGATGCCTCCGGGTATGCCAGATTCAGCATTGATCGATACATGTAAGATGAATCTGCGACCATCCATTGCTATCTTTACGGGCTCTCAATTCACAGATTGGGCCTCGTGAACACGGGATGATCTTTGCCTCAGAGGATAAAGGAAAGAAAGGTTCTTCAGGTAATAATTTCGGCAATCGTAATGGAAAAGGAAAGGAAACCTTAGTGGTTCATCTTTCAAAATCTAAAACGACGTCGAATAATCAGGAGTCTTCCAAGCCAAAAGAAGAATACTCTTTCGCTGACAATGATATCCCAAGGATATTCCAATGTCTGGTAAAGAGTGGCGAACTCCAGATTCCAGAGCCGAAAAGACCTAATGAGGTAAATCTGACCGACAATCCCAAGTATTGTATCAATCACAGATACATAAATCATCCTACCAAGGCTTGCTATGTCTTGAAGAAGAAAATCCAGGAGCTGATAAATGCCAATGCCATCGCTTTAACCAACGATGAGCATATGGTCACAACCAATATGATTTTTCTTCAATTTGGAGGTTTTCCTCCACAGCAAGTCCCAGATGGAATTGTCCCAATTCCAAAGGCGACGATGAAGATTATGAATATCCAGCCCGCCAGAGAGTAAAATGAAGGACTTTTATCTCTTACACTAAAAAAATGGTAAAATCATGTGGGTACACCC
This sequence comes from Iris pallida, assembly GCA_029216955.1. Lineage (NCBI taxonomy): Eukaryota > Viridiplantae > Streptophyta > Magnoliopsida > Asparagales > Iridaceae > Iris > Iris pallida. Next base: position 9,801,516 of record JANAVB010019600.1, read on the forward strand.
TGATTTAGTACCTGAAATAGAGAATGAAGGTAAAACTTCAAAATCTAAGAAAGGTAAAAAAGTCAAAACCTGCAACATGATTTCTTATATTTTAACCCCAGACCATGATGATTTGGATCATTTATGGGGTGGCATTCCTTTGGAGGATAGACTGAGGGGTTTGAATATATGCCCTCCAAGTTTGGCTCCTCCTACCAAACTCAAGCTTACTCATCGGCAATGGTTAGCAATGAATAGTGTCCCCTTATAAAGGGCACAATAAGTCTTTGTTGATTATGAGAAAGCTCCTACAGGAATTTTTTTCTTTTGTCCCGAGTATTCCTCCTTCTCCTATGGCTAGAAAGGTTTCTATTCCTCCTTTTATAGAAGTCCCTTGCTTCCTTCTCCTGTAGTTACAGAGGTTTATGTCTCTTCTTCCTCTGTTAAACCATCTATTGAAAGTCCGCTACCCACTCATTTGTATAGTCAGCAATCAGTCCATCTCATGAAAAAGATGGGCTATGACTTTCAAAAGGCAGAAGGCTTAAATTATGATAAAGGAATGCGACTTTCTTTACAACTTCAAAGTCAGAAATCTACTCTCGGATTGGGTTTTGAGGTCCCTCATAAAAATTCTCACAAGAAGAAGACTAAGGAAAAGAAAAATAAAACATGTAATATGGTACTTCATTCTCCGGAGTCTGAAGAAGATACCTATGCTGGTACAAGATCTGGTAAAGAGTACCACAAAGATTATGAGGAAACTTCACAAGAAGCAGAGGGCGTGACTGAAATATTACCAGCTCAACCATCTCCTGTTCCTGCTAAACCATCTGTGGTTGAGAAAGGAAAACAGAAAGCATTTCGTTTCGACATTCCATTAAAATCTGCTTCAAATCAAGGAGTAGTGATAAAGCCCTACAAATTTGATATTCTAGCCCAGTTAGCTAATACTCCGGCTAGACTTTCTATCTTTGAGTTGCTTCGCCTTTCTAAAGAAAGCTGCAAAACTTTGAGTGAAGCATTGCTACAAGTAGACTCGTGCTTAGCTCAACTCAAGACTCCTGACAATATACCGGTGTCATGTCCACAATGTCATAGTGTGATGGAAGCAATTCCCAATATTACCTTCATACGAGAAGATATGCTGCTGAAGCATAATGAGTACGACAAGCCTCTGTGCTACACAGGGTATATTGAATCCACTAAAATTGATAGGATTTTATCGATCCTTGGTCTTCTATTAGCATAATTCTTCAAAGTATGCTACGACCTTTGAGGATCCCTACTAGTGATTTGACTTACACTGGTACCATAATAGTTGGTTTCAATTCTGGAAAGAGTAAACCACTGGGGAAGATTCGTCTGAAGATTCAAATTGGTGATCTTTGAACTATGGCGACCTTTTATGTTATCAACTCAGATGTATCTTACAGTATCCTCCTTGGAAGACCGTGGATACATGAGCATAACATTGTGCCTTCAACTCTCCACCAATGCTTTAAGTACGCAGATTTTCAAGGGATTGTGAAGACTGAATTTGTAGATATCAAACCCTTTAAGGGTGTTGAAGCCTATTTCTCTGATTCAATACTCTACAAGCAGGAGCATGTGAAGGAGATATCAGATATGGCCGAAGATCGATCACATGTTGAAGATCAATCTGTCAATGAAGATCCTCCGGAAGAGCAACATTTGAAGATTAAAGTCAAAGGCCGAATCCAACCCCAACCTGTCAATGACCAACCTTTGGTGATCAAGGTTAAAGGAAGAACTCGGACTTCATCTGAGGAATCAGTGAGTATTCCAGCCAAGAGCCAAGTTCAACCTCTTATGATCAAGGTCAAGGGACATACTTCTCGTACGAATGATCCAGAACCACCACTGATCATTAACCTTGGCAAGTCTACGCAGAAGACGGATGACGGTCCGTTAATGATCAATCCGAAGCATAGTAGTCAACTTGTAAATGATGTAAATGTTGATCATTCTGTACTTTCTAATATTAATGAAGATTTCCTTTTAGAATAAATGGCTGTCAAATTTATTGAAAGAATGACTTTATCTTTTGATGATCAAAGTCATCAACATAAAAATGACATAAATACAGAGAAAACCTTATACATTGACCATAAGGAAAATTATTTTCCTCCTCATGTCGATGTTGGACCTTATGCTCAAAGGTTCCTAACATCTTCTCCCTATCTTCTTTCTGTAGCCGCTTTATCACAAGCTTGTGTAACTTATAGATGCCATGAAGAATCTTATTTCATGATTCCGTCTGATAAGAAAAACAAGCACCAAATTGTGTTTGGTCTGGCTAGAAATATCCATGTTATTCAGACAGATGATCTTAGAGAAAAAGATAAAGGAAGAATCCGAATTGATAAATATTGTCAACAATCTCTCAAGATTATCCAAAATATGGGATATGATTTGAAGACTATGCAGGGTCTCAATCAAGGCAAAGGTAGACGGTTACCATTATATGGTGATCCGTTTTACCAGAAAACTCGGTACGGGTTGGGATACGATCCGTCCCACATGTTTAATAAAGATATACAACAAGAATTTTTTTTCAGTTCTTTACAATCCTCAAATTCGGAAGAAATACAATTTGTCGAATCGAATACCTCCCACATGTACAAGGAAAATATGGAAGAAGAATGTTCTTCCAGTTTTTTACAATCTTCATATTCTGAGAAAGACTATTATGATGAATCTGAGTGTATTCTCAGTCAACATGGTTCAAACTGATGGTGAATCTGAGCCATTTGAGAATGACCCTTGGGCACAGCAACAGGATACTCAATGGAAGCTTCGTTTTGAACAGCGACAACCACCTACAGAAGATGAAATCGTCCAAATTGACGTCGGAGATGGAACTACATCCAAACCGATATTTATCAGTTAAAATCTTTCTGAAGATGAAAAGGAAGAGCTGATACAATTGATTAAAGAATATATCGATATCTTTGCATGGAGTTACGAGGATATACCGTGTCTAGATCCTAAAGTAGCTACTCATAAACTCAATATTCTTCCTAATGCCAAGCCTGTGAAACAACAGCAGCGACGTTTTTGACCTGATATGATGGACGCAATTGAAGCAGAAGTCAAAAAGCTGATCACATGTGGCTTTGTTCGTGAAGAACAACACCCTGATTGGGTTGCCAACATTGTTCCTGTTATGAAGAAGAAAGGAAAAGTCAGAGTTTGTATAGATTTTCGAGATCGTAATGCAGCTTTTCCGAAAGACGAATTTTTACTTCCAATTACTGATGTCATGATAGACAACACATGTGGTTTTGAACGCATGTCTTTCATGGATGGATTTTCAGGATACAATCAAATTAAGATGCACCCAGGAGATGAAAAGCATACTGCTTTCCATACACCACTTGGGGTTTATTGTTATAAGGTTATGCCATTTGGACTAAAAAATGCCGGTGCTACGTATCAACGGGCCATGAGCAGCATCTTTCAAGAACGTCCATGAAAAATAGTTGAATATTATGTAGATGATATTGCTATCAAAAGTCGATCAAAAGATGATCATATTCAATACTTAAAGACGGTATTTGAGTTGATACGTCAACATCAACTAAAGATGAATCCTACTGAGTCTTTCTTAGGGGTTTCTAGTGGCAAATTTTTGGGATTTGTCATCACTTCTCAGGGTATCCATGTTGATCCTGACAAAATCAAAGTAATTCTTGAAATACGTCCTCCACGCAATCTAAAAGAACTACGTGGCTTCCAAGGTCGCATTGCTTATATCAGGAGATTTATATCTAATCTTTCTGGGAGATGCCAACCTTTCTCTTATTTATTAAAGAAAGGTGTATCATTTGTTTGGGATGAAGCATGTCAGAAAACCTTCAATGACATCAAGCAATACCTTACAAATCCACCTGTTCTGGTGCCTCCAGTGGTAGGATGACCATTTTTGCTATATGTTCGAGACTTAGATCATTCCTTTGGTGCTGTTCTTGCACAGAAAAGTGATATGGGTCATGAACATGCAATTTATTATCTTAGCCGAATGATGGTCGGAGCTGAACACAGGTGTACTCCTGTAGAAAAAGAATGTCTGGCCTTGGTTTTTACTATTCAAAAGACACGACATTATGTGCCAGGACAGACTATTCATGTCATCTCCAGAATAAATCATATTCGGGTATTGATGAAAAAATCGAGCATTCGTAACTCCAGGTTAGCCACCTGGGCGATGTTGCTCACTCCTTATGACATGGTCTATGTACCTCAAAAATCAGTAAAGGGTCAAGCATTAGCTGATTTCTTAGCAGCTCACCCTATACCTGAAACATCGAAGCTATATGAGGACATTCCAGATGAAGTTGTGAATTGCAACATGACTTTGAAGGATGATATTTGGCAACTATATTTTGATGGAGCATCACGGGTTGGACCTAAAGGCAATATTGTCTCTGGAGTAGGCATCGTCTTGGTCTCTCCTGATAAGATAGTCATATACCGTGCTTATTCTCTCAATGAACCATGTTCCAACAATGTGGCAGAATATAATGCTCTGTTGATTGGTCTCCAAGTAGCAAAACAATTAGACATCGAGTTCTTGGAAGCTTATGGAGATTCTCAACTGATTGTTAATCAGGTCAGAGGGACATATGAAGTTAGGAATCCTGACCTTATCCCTTATCATCAAGTGGTAATCGAATTGGTCCTTTCATTCAAAGGATTCTTCATCGAGTTCGTACCACGTTCTAAAAATTTGGAAGCTGATGCTCTTGCTAGCTTAGCCGCAGACTTAGCTGTTCTAATTAGAAGATAAAATATCATTACTTTGTTGGATTGAAACTTATTCTGTGTTAAGAATAATTTGCATATGGAGCATAGTTATACTACAGAATCAAGTTCTCAACAAAGGGATTGGAGAAGTCCATTCATTGATTATGCGGTTCATGGGATTTTACCTGAAGATCCAAAAGAAGCTGCATCAATCAAGAGGCGATCATTTCGATTCTAGTATGATTCTTCTTTATATATGTTATATCGTCGTTCTTATGACAGACTTTTACTACGTTGTCTCTCTGAGAGTGAAGCTAAACAAATACTCCGTAAAGCTCATGATGTTGTCTGTGGTGCCCATCAACCGGGTCCGAAATTACAGGACCGCATTCGAAGAATAGGATATTATTGGCCTTCTATGATAGCAGATGTTGTGGATTATGCCAGAAGATGTAAAGCATGTCAAATTTATGGTAATTTTATTCATCAACCATCGAAATTCTTACATCATACATCAGCTTCTTGGCCTTTCCAAGCTTGGAACATGGATATTATAAGTCCGATTAACCCTCCTTCTGTCAAGGGACATCGGTTTATCTTGGCTATAACCGATTACTTTTCTAAATGGGCGAAAGTGGTTCCCCTTGTTAAAGTGAAAACATCTAATGTGGTCAGCTTCATCAAACACCATGTCATTTATCGTTTTGGGATCCCTCGAAGGATAATCCATGACAATGGGCCACAATTTGCCAGTCAGGCATTTTATCGATTCTGTGACAAAAATTGGATCCAAATTCTGGCTTCTACAGCTTATAATCCAGCTGCTAATGGTTTAGCCGAAGCTTTCAACAAAACAATCATTAAACTTCTCAAAAAGTTTGTCTCTTCTAATAAACGTGATTGGAATGAGAAACTTGGAGAATATTTATGGGCTTACCGAACGACAGTCCGAACTCCTACTAGTTTTACACCATTTTTACTGGTTTATGGATGTGAGGCTATTCTTCTACTAGAAATACAGATTCCATCTCTTAGAATAGCCATTGCTAATGAGCTAACTACAGAGAATTATGATCGGTTAAGACTTCAAGAACTTGAAAGATTGGACAAAAAGTATCTTCAAGCGCAACAGCACATTGAGCTATATCAAACCCGCATATCTCGAACTTTCAATCGTAAAGTTAAAGAAAGGGTATTCAAAGTCGGTGAGCTGGTTCTAGCTGTTCGAAGACCGATGGTGATGACTCATAAAAGCAAAGGGAAATTCTAAGCAAAATGGAAAGGTCCTTATGTAATTGAGTTGGTATTCTCCAATGGTGCCTATAGGTTGTCTAAACCTAATGGAGATTTACTCATGATGCCGATCAATGGAAAATTCTTGAAGAAATATTATGTTTAAATTTTTTCTTTATTCTCCAGCTACTAATGTTTGGTTAAGCTGATTATTTGTCTTCCTAAAAGAAAATTTTGATCTTCTATCTTACTAGCTGATTAAAAAAAAAAGGGAAGAGATTTATTATTTATCATGTTCTCATAAACTTTGAATAAATATTAAGTCTACTTCTTCTCCTATCTATCACGTCCTTTTGGCCTCTGAATAGATATTAATCTATTTTTTCTTTGAGTTGTTACGATCTGTCATGTTCATATTACCTCTGATAGTATTATATACTCTAAAAAAAGGAGATTCATTAGCTATCATGTCCACATTACCTCTGGATAGATATAATTTATTGAGTTTAGAAGACTTATCATGTTCATATTACCTCTGATAAGTGTTTTCTATCTCATACATATTGTTTAATTTTAAAATAAATAATAGGATCACAAAACAAATATTTTATTTATTTTTTTTAAACATTACAGAATAAAAAAGATAAAAGATTACAAAAGCTCTTTATTTGCCTAAGACGGAGCAGATAAATCTTCTAGCAGTTTCTGCAGCTCTGCTAGACGCTTTTTACGAGAGCTCAATACATTCTTAGTAGCTACGGAACGTCGAGCTTCAGGAGTACAGATATGAGAAAGTCCAGCAAAAGTGACTATCATCTTATCCTTGGCTTCGTCAAGGGTTTTGATGGTAGCCTCAGCTCCAAAGACTTATTCTTCCAAAATTGAGCTCTGTGTTAGTTGCTGGTCTCGAACTTTGATCATCTGCTCCCTCTCCGCCTTCAAACGAGCCAATTCAGCCTCAACTTCTTGAATTCTATCATTCTGTTGATGAATTCTCATATTCGAAGTTTCATAGGCTTCTATTTGGATCTCTAGCTGGGGCTTAGCGTCAGCCAAAAAAGCTTTTTCGTTGGCGACCTTTATGCTGTACTCATGGAGGGCTTCATTGAAAGTCGTCTCCCGAGCGAAGTATTCAGCTGATAAAGCATCATACTGACTTTGAATAAGACTTTCAGTAGTTTCGCTTGACAGCCTTAGATATTCTTTAATGGGCTGTTCAAGTTCCTCCACGGTCTTCTCTAATGCCGCTGCTCTCGTTGCATCATTGAACATGGCGACATTTCTGATCGTAAGAGAAATAGACGTCTTCAAGCTTTCATAATTGAGGCCCTTATTCAGGACCATTTTGATCAGAGCTGCCAGAGTCTTGTAAAAAGTCTCAGTATGAATCTCAACTAGGAAATTTATTTTTGCGTTTGAGCTTGGCGTTGCGGCGATGTCTACCAGATCTCTTCTCCGAAGACTAGGAACGGATGTGGTTGCCTTAGTAGCAGATTGAAAGGAAGTCGTTGTTGTCGTTGTTACTATGGCCAACTGATCCCCAGGAGCTTCAGGGACAATGTCTTCAACACTTTTTACTCCAGCCATTTCTGGAGTCAAAACTACATGAATTTCAGTGGCGGTGATTGGTGCGGGTGGAATTGTAGTTATAGCAGTTGATTCCGGTTCGTGCATTATTTCCTCAAGAACTTGTACTGGATCAGTAGCAATAGAAGAGGATGCTATTACAACTTCTCTAGTTTCAGTTGATGATTCGACTATGTCTTCATCACCTTCTTCGGCTACCGGCTCTGCAGGATCTTCAAGTATTTCAGTTGTAGCGGGTCTTTCTACAACTGGTTCTTTGTTGAAGTCTAATTCTTCCTCAGTAGACGCTTCATCATCTACAGTAGGTTCTACTGTAGTTTGTTCTTTATCTCTGCCCTCAGCAGGAAGAGACAATTCTGGCTGAGCTTGCACCTCTGGCTCTTGTTGCACCTCCGTAGATGGAGGACATTCTTCTTGAGCATCTTCTTCTTCTGAAGAAGAAGAATCCTCTTCTTCGGACTCTGTGTTTTCCTAATAAATATCTTCTTGAGGAGGAGGAGGAGCCACCAGCTTTGATGTGATGATAACACCTACATGAATTAAACAAAATAAGTTAATATACAAAATATCATAATTTTGTATCGATTTTGTATAATTTATATTTACCTGGGGTAGGTGCAGAACGTGCTAGGTACGAATCATAATCCCCATCCCAGTCATCATCATCGAAAGTTAGAGCTGCTTCATCAGAAGGGATGAGCTCTCGATTGACAGTATATGTAGGGGCAGCCTCTTCAGTAACTTGTGCCTTTGGTGGTAAAGACAGGTGAAGCGACGAGCTGAGGCATCCCAGAGATAGGATTACCGTAGCTTCTGTTGATGTTACTGGTTGAGATGCAGAGGATCCTTCTCCAAGATGAGCTGAAGAAGATGCAACATGTTGTGGCTCATCGACCGGAGTGCCACTCTCTCGGGTAGCGGCTCTTGATCTAAAAGGTCCTTTGGTGGTAACCTTTTTCTTCTTTTCTGGGGTCTTCTCTAGAAGAGTAACAGCTGTACCTTGTTTCCGTTTTAGGGTCTTGCCAATAATGATAGGTTTCGCAGCTTTTTCCTCCATTCTCGTTGGAATTACTTTCAGATACGCATCTGGAACGGCAGCATCGTCAGGTATGTCTGATGGTACCCGAATTGGTTCTTTGGGCCAGCGAAGACTTCCCTTCATGTTGTACCCATGGGCGAAGGAGCGATGGATGCGTAAAAGCGAGCATACGTATGAAGAACTCGTAGCTCGGTTGTTCTTGTAGCAGTCGATATACGAAATTTGGCGCCGGTACAGGCAGTGCTAAAATATCTCCAGCCTCTTGCACCATCCATTAGCTTCCCATAATGACGAAAACTGGTGGAGGGATTACCAATATGAAGTTGGTCATATCCAAATTAGCGAGTGAACCGACTTGGTAGATACGGTTCAAACGCGCAGTTGTCTTCATTTTTGTACATCAGATGTGAAGGTCTGATGCACATTAGCCACATGAAAACTGGCACAGAAAGTAAAGTTCTTTCTTCAACTTCATCTTCAAATTGTGCACCTAGGCAGTCGGCTGGAACTGGTGGCCGAGTACAGAAAAAGTTCCATCCATAGGAGTAGTTTAACACTGCCCGAGTATCTGCCACTGAAGTTGCACTCCATGTGGCTTTGCTGAACTTCTGGAGGAAGACCTCTACATCATCTCCAGGGCTTGGTGGCAACAAATTATAGTTGTAATACAATAACCAGCCCATCAGATAAGTGTAGGGCATTTCTACCCTAGGGAATACGTTCCGGTGAGGAGCATTGTTGATTAGTTCCTCACCAAAAGTTCTCAAACCTGCATTTATTCGATACACCATTGCCGATAGCAGATTGATTCTGACTTTAAGCACCAAACATACCGCTGGCCATAGCAAGTTACGGTAGATTCTATCAACTGTTCCGGTCCCCGGTACAACCCATTTCTCAACCTCAGAGAAAGAAAGCCTGCCAGCAAGGCTTTCTTGGAGATCTTCTGGCTGCCATATCTGAGGAAACTCAAGGCTTCGGTTCCTGCAGGGAGTTCCCCAGTCTTGGTGGACAAATATTTTTTGAAAATTTGTAGCCAACCCTCATATTCCGTATTTTATCAACAGGAATTGTTGAACCAGTGTTGAAGGTTGGAGCCTTGTTCTCCTGAAATCTTTCTTTATCATCTTTGGATATCTTATCCTTATGGTAAAAGAGATATGTTGTCCACTTGTTGTTGTACGCCAGATGAGATCCACTTTCATGCATAGTAGTACAAATCATGTAATGGCACATCAACTCTTCATATACCTCAACCAATTGAGGATTTTTCTCCCTAATTTCTGCTAGTTCCCGATTGGAGGGAACATACTCTTCATATGGGGCTTCCTCCATTGGCAGCTTATAGATGAATTGCATCTCGTGGAGTGCGAGACCCATTTTACCTTTTGGGGTCGCAAAAGTTCCTGTTGAACTGATATATATCTCCATCAGAGCCAGGAACAAATTACTGTTCAGTGGTATACCCTGATTAGTGGAAGCCACTGCTTCATACAGGCCGATGACTTTTAGCTTCGTCTGGAAGTTCCTCATAATCCAAACATTAATTTGGATCCAGTTCTGATTAAAAGGAGTTAGCCACCCTGGTAGCCTAGGGTTGGCCTGAGGATATAATACTGCAGCCCTTATGAACTTATTAATGAACATTTGGGTCTGCACTGGTTGTATCAGAGCAGAATCCTCACTCGGAGTGAATCCAGGCAAGAGACCGAAGATGGGGACAACACCACCACTGGGAGTACTGGTGTGGTAGCCCATGTCATTTCTCTCTCTCTCTCTTGAAAATGATTCTTCTTGGCCTACCATGACTGCTGGGAGTCAGGTTCCATAGCATCTTTCGGGGATGGATGGCATGGACAAATGTAGAAAGAGGATAATCCATGTCCATGTCAGGAAGGTACATTGCTCTATCTCAAAACTTGAACACCCAAGCCTCCTTCTTGGGGTGTGTTTGTGATTTGAAGTCTATCGTATCCCCGAATAAGAAAGCTGGCTTTGTAAATTTTTGGCCATCCAGTGATGTCAATACATCCCCATTTATCATGGACAGCAGCATTCTGTCCCCTTGAGCAGCTATCAGCTGTACTCTCTCAGTAGGATATTCCGGATTCGACTGGAGAAACTCCATGTGAGACAGGTTCTCCAAATAATTTGAGCCCACCATACCACCTGATGAGCCAAATATTCCTACAAGTGGGTGAATTTGCAAATCTACTGCCAAGAGAAAAAGAAAAATCAAGTTAGTGAAAATCTAATTTAAAATTTTTACGCAGATGATTTGGTCTGAGTTTTACGCATAAAGATTAAAGACTCTGACTATGGAAACTTTACGCTTATTAAAGTTGATAAAAACTTTTAAAGTGTAACAGTTCTTTATTTTATACAAAGTCTTTCACTTATAAATTTTACGCTGGCACATATTGATGTGAGCATATGTGAATTTACGCTGGCATGTGTTGACATGAGCGTATTTTAATTTTTACGCTGGCACGTGTTGACGTGAGCGTATTTTAATTTTTACGCTGGCATGTGTTGGCATGAGAGTATTCTAATTTTTACGCTGGCACGTGTTGACGTGAGCGTATTCTAATTTTTACGCTGGCACGTGTTGACGTGAGCGTATTCTAATTTTTATGCTGGCACGTGTTGACGTGAGCGTATTTTAATTTTTACGCTGGCATGTGTTGACGTGGGCGTATTCTAATTTTTACGCTGGCACATGTTGATGTGAGCGTATTTTGAAATTTATGCTGGCACGTATAGACGTGGGCATATGTTCTTAATTTTACGCTGACACGTATAACGTGGGCGTATTTAATTATCTCAGTTTCTACGCTGACACGCATAACGTGGACGTGAAGTGAAACGCTCGGGTCTTCTTCTCCGACGAACTCGCGGTCGAAGTTCAGTGCTTTACCCTTCATTGTCGGAGCCACGGTGGGGTTGCTCTGTTGGGGCATCGCCGATGATGGGACGACAGTTTTTGCACGATCAGCCGATGATGAATCAGCGACGGGCTTCTTGTCCTTGCCGACGGCGGTCTTGCTCTTGGGGGCCATCGGATCGAAGCGAGAGTATGAAGAAGGAAGAAGGGTAAAGAGAGACCGGGATTACGAATGACAAGTAAAGTTTTATCTCTACTCGAAGAGCTCTATTTATAAAGAATTTTGAATTCGGTTCAAATTTTTGACTTTTACGCGAACTGTTGGGTTTCCCGAATTTTATGCGGGCTGTTGAAATCCCGAATTTTACGCTTCTGTTCAAAATATTTCAAATTTTGAAAATAATTTGAAAACTTTGAAGGGGTCTTGTATGAGCGCAGAAAGTACTTCAAAGACCAAGTCAAAGAAGTTGAGAACTTTACGCAATTCAAACTGAGTCAAACTCAGACTTTACGCGAGCTACTTTACGCGAGAGCTATTCTCAACTTTTACGCGTAGGCGACAGACTGTCAGGCCAAATTTAATGCGAGTGATTTGATCTGACAGAATGATTTTCTGACATCAGTACACAGAAGCCGAGGAGATCTTTTCACCAAACCCAACGCTTGTCGTTTAGTGCGCAGATGGGCTACTTTACGCTCTAAAGATGCTTCTTTTACGTACGAAAGCCATTCAAGCTTTTTACGCTCAAGACTGTTGTGTGCGTAAAGTTTATTTGGGCTAATTTTTACGCTCAAAGCTATTTTAGCCACTTTAAGTGGGAAGTTTGTTTTGGGTTATTTTACGCCCAATCTGCTACTTTACGCAGCAAGTATATTTTGGGTCATTTTTACGCCCGATCTTTCCTGGCTACATGAGAACGTGGTTTGCTTACGTGGCTTTCATGCCACACTTATCGAGGAACGTGTGTACGTGCTCTTCTGATTTTGTTGAAGTAGTGGGACACGTATCACCATGCGTAGAGATCAAAACTATACATGGGACACGTGTCAACATGCGTAGAGGATGATTTGCATCGTGGGTAACAGTTACTCGCATAGAGACCTGATTTTGTTGCTTTTTACGCACAAATGGTCAAGTCTATAAATAGACTTATTTTCACATAGACATCATCAGGAGATCAATAGAGAGACAAGAGAGGAGATTCTGAAAAAACTCATATTTTCAAAGTGTTATTCCCAGAAACATTTCTTTAGCTTTTTCTCAAGAACAGGGTGAAGCAAAGCAAGAAAGCATTCGACTGTGCCATCAGTGCCGTTGCTCGATACCTTTCCAGTGACTTAGTTCTTCCGATTGTTCGTCTTCTTCAAGCAGTTTTCTTCATCATCATCGTATGGTCCAAGGAACAAAGTGATCGTTCTCAGATCAGACTTCCATAGCAATACTTTCAAGAACAATTTGTACTTTTGTACTTTTTCTAGTTTTCTTTCAAAAGCTAATTTTTAGGCATTTTGTTAAGTGAAACAGCCACGCTTATCGAAGGACGTGTGTACGTGCTCTCCTTATTTTGCTGAAGTTATGGGACACGTGTCATCACGCATAGAGTTGATTTTCAATCGTGGGTGACAGTTGCTTGCGTAGAGACCCGATTATGTTGCTTTTTACGCACAGAGGGTCTAGTCTATAAATAGACTTATTTTTTAACACAAACAACATCAAGAGAGATATACAGAAGAGGAGATTCTGAGAAAACTCATACTTTCAGAGTGATATTTCCAGAAGCATTTTTTCAACTTTTTCTCAACAACAGGGTGAAGCAAAGCAGGAAAGCATTCAACTATGCCATTAGTGCCGTTGCTCGATACCTTTCTGGTGACTTAGTTCTTCCGATTGTTCGTCTTCTTTAAGTAGTTTTCTTCATCATCATCGTATGGTCCAAGGAACAAAGTGATCGCTCTTAGATCAGACTTCCATAGCAATACTTTCCAGAAACAATTTGTACTTTTGTACTTTTTCTCGTTTTCTTTCAAAAGCCAATTTTAGGCATTTTGTTAAGTAAAACAAGCGGTGACGCCGTCCCCTGCCCACGACGCTCTACCGCCTTCCTCCAGCCTCTGGCGCTCCCTCCGGCTCATGCTGGAGGCCCCTCCCTCTCGCCGATGACAGGCTCTGAGCTGCGTCGGCCGGCCTCCCCCTCTCGCCGGCCGAGAACCCACCCTTCTCGCGTGACCGCACCCGCGGCTCACCCTTTCCTCCTCCCCTCCTCTCCTCCTCCCCTTAGCCGGCTCCCGCCGGGTTTCCTCCTCCTCCCCCCGGAGTCGACCTCCAACCCCCCTTCCTCGGCGGCGGTCTCCTCCTCCCACCGGAGTCGTCCTCCCTCCAGTCGGTGGCTCCTGGAGCTGCACCCAGGCGAGGGGGGGAGGAGGGGGCGAGGCTCCTCGAGCCGTGCGCTCCCCTTCGGGCAGAGCGCCCCCCCGGGCAGCGTGTCTGTCTAGGGCTGCGTGCCCACACTTTCGAATTTGTCGTTTTTTTCTAACTTTCGAATTTCGAAATTTCGAACTGCTCTGTCACGGTTGTATTTAAGAATTTTGGGTCCCCAAAATTTCAAAATTTAGTATTTCTACAATCTGCTTTTACTACTTTGCTCCACACTTTCGAAGAGAAGTCGGACAAGACTCGATCTACTCGTCCTAGAGAGAGTCTCCGTAACTCGAAGGACGGACGAACTACTCAGTAATGACAGTCCTAACCTGGAATGTCAGGGGTGCTAACTCGGTGGGAAGGTGGAAGGAAATACAGCAGAGAATCTGGAGTACCAAAACTTCGATAGTGGCTATTCTAGAAAGCAAAATTAAGTCGATGGATAGGCTTAAGCAGAGAACTCCTACAAATTGGGAGTGTGTTCATAACCTACATCCTGGAGGTTCGGCACGGATATGTGTTATGTGGGATGCTCGCGAATGGACGGGCAGCGTCCGATACTCCTCGGATCAGATTATTGTCCTCGACTTTATCAACAAAGGTGGTCTTGAAGTCACCGTCGGGGCTGTGTATGGTCATAACGACCGACGTCTTCGTGGGCGATTGTGGGAAGATATCATCAGAATTTCTATTGAAATACAGAATCAAGCACCATTACTCATTAGTGGGGACTTTAATGCAGTTCTTGGAAGCCATGAGAAAGTTGGAGGACGACCAGTGCCTCCTAATATCCTGGCCGATTTTCAGAACTGCTTATCTGGGTCGGGGCTTGTCTGTATGGAAAGAACGGGGCAAATCTGGACTTAGAATAATAGTTCTATCCTCAACAGAGTCCAGTGCCAACTAGATAGAGCCCTATGTAATGTGCGCTGGCTCGAAAAGTTTCCAAACGCCAGGACGGAGGGTCTCCATAGGGGAACCAACGATCATACGCCCATCCTTATTCGAATGGTACCTCTGCTTAAATCTGGAAGAAGAACTTTCAGGTACTCAAATGCGTGGAAGACAGTTGACGGCTATAATGAGGCGGTAGACAGAGGACTCCAGCTTGACATATCGGGTACTCCTCAGTTCAATCTCATCCGCAAACTTAAGCAGGTTAAAAAGGAGCTCCGGGTTTGGAACAAACGACGATCTCCCTAGTCGTTAGAAGAGAAGATCCAACATCTCTAGGAAGTACAAGAGCAACTCAAAGAATCCCCATTCGATGCAGATCTGGCGAGTCGAGAGGCGGGCTTGCAAGATGACGTGCGCACGCTCCGTTTCCAGGAGGAAGTCCATCTGAAGCAACGAGCCAAATACTCTTGGTTGCAAGATGGAGATCGGTGTACGAGATTCTTTCACGAAACAGTTAAAGCTCGGCAAAGCAGGAACTCGGTGGCTACACTGATTGATCCGAATGGTAATCGGATTGAACAGGCTGATCACATAAAGGAATTTGCAGTCGAATATTTCAGAAATCTATACTCAGCACCGGAAGAGGAGGAACCTACTCCGGAGATTATTTGCAAAAGAGTTGTCACTGAAGCAGGTAATATTGGTCTCAGGAGGAAGGTTCGGATGGAAGAAATTGAGCATGTCATCAAACGTGCTGACCCGAATAAGTCTCCTAGCCCAGATGGGTTCAATGCTGCATTCTTTAAACAACACTGGCATCAACTGAAGGAGCTCTTGCTCCACATAGTGGATGATTTCTTTGCAACTGGACGCCTCGTCAGAGAACTGAATCATACGTTCCTTGTCCTCATTCCCAAAAAAGAAGGAGCGACCGAGATGGGAGATTTTAGGCCTATAGCCTGCTGTAATTTTATTTATAAAATTATATCTCACATTATGTGTGACAGGATGCAGGAAATTATGAAGAGTCTCATATCTATGAACCAGGCAGCCTTCATTAAAGGTCGGGCTATAGCGGACAACTGCCTCCTCGCCCATGAAATGGTTCGCGATTTCAACAAGGCAGGTGGTCGCAAGGGTTGCATCAAGTTGGACTTGCGCAAGGCCTACGATACGGTAAATCATAAATTTGTTTGCAAAATTCTTATTGCTATAGGATTTGATCACTGGTGGGTTGATCGCATTGAAGAATGTATTACCACACCGTCATTCTCCGTCATCCTCAACGGCCAACCAAATGGGTATTTTACTAGTAGCAGGGGTTTGCGGCAGGGAGACCCATTGTCTCCGTACCTATTCCCTATTGTTATGGAGTTCTTTACTTGTTTAATGGATGAAGAAGTGCACAAGCGAAATATAATACCTCTATTTAGACATATACACTCGGTTGTATCTCACCTCATCTATACCGATGACCTGTTAGTATTTATGGTGCCTTCGGAAAAAGGAGTATCTTCTCTCGAGAATGTTCTGGAGATGTTCAGGCAAGGCTCGGGCTTGGAGATAAACAAAAACAAATCACAAATCTACTTCAACAAAAGCTGCCCGCAGCAAGCTTTATGGGCGGGTAAGCTCGGGATCGAGCGCTGCCAATTACCAGTAAGGTACCTTGGCATTCCTTTGTCGATTACTTATGTCTCCAACTCGGATTGTAAGGGATTGGTGAATTATGTCCAAGCAAGGTTGGAAGGATGGCAGTCCCAACTTCTCTCGTTCGGTGGACGCATTGAATTAGTGCGTTCAGTAATATGGGCAATCACAGGTTACTGGTTCCAAGCTGTCATTATTCCTCTCGGAACGTTGAAAGAAATTGAGAAACTGTGCGCTAATTTTGTCTGGAAAGGAGGGATGCACATAATAGCATGGGAAGAGCTATGCCAGACTAGGGAGGAGGGTGGCATTGGACTCAGATCACTTCGGCCTCTTAGAGAGGTGGCAAAACTTAAGCTCGTATGGCGATATCTGACAGGGTCATCGGTGTGGGCTACATGGATGAGGGCGCGATATGATAACTCCGGAAATTTTTGGGTGATGAAGAGTAATAATAACTTCTCTGTTACGTTCAAACAAATTCTGAATCAAAGATCGACTTTGAAGGCCTGTGTTACTAGAATCATTCGAGACGGATCCTCAACTAGTTTATGGAAAGACCCATGGCTTAATAAGCAGAGCTTCATCGACCGTCTAGGCTGGCCTATCTATGAGATGGTCGGGACTGATGTCCCGCTCAGCAGCATCATGGCTGGAGGCGAGTGGCGTGTGCATAACCGTCACATTCAACAATGGTTCGGAGAGGAAATAAGCAGGATTCCTATTCTCAACGAGGAAGGGGATGACTACTGGGTGTGGGACGGCACGGCGGATGGATCATTCACACAAGGGCAGGCCTACGAATTACTTCGAATGTTCTTTCCCGTGGTAAGTTGGTCGGCGGTCGTATGGGCTAATGAGGCGGCAAACAAGTGGAAGCTGTGCCTCTATAAAGCGATAAGGGATGGGTTGCTGACTCGAGAGAGATTACTTCAATTTGGTGTCCATATCCCTGATACAAGCTGTGTGTTATGTGGAGGCGGAACTGAATCCAGAGATCACCTGTTCTTCGAGTGCTCATACTCGGACAGGATTTGGCAAATCTACAGCCAGGAGGTAGGTTTACCGAATAATCGACACCAATCCCTGACGGAAGTGGTGGACGAGATCAGTGGAAGAGGATCACAAGGCAATCAGAATTTTCGGAAAGCAAGAACCCGACTACTTGCTGTGGTTTGGCACATATGGCGTGAACGCAATAGTCGAATGGTCCAAGGTCGTTCTCTCTCATATTCGAGCCTAGTCAACAACATCAATGCTGATATCTTGATCATTGAAGATAGACGCAGAAGACCGGATGATTGATAGGAGGAATACTTATATTCTGTGGTCGGAGTAGTAGGAGATTGTTTTGGGGCAGTAGGCTATATGTTGAGAATACTGCTGCTGTTGGTTGTATATTATCTCTTTCATTAATCAGAAGAACCCTTTGCTTCAAAAAAAAAAAATAATATATATATATATATATATATATATATATATATATATATATATATATAATTTCGGAACCAGGTAAATTGTTTCTGCAATCGCCCCTACTGGAATTCGAACTCCTGACCACTTTGGCCGTAAGCATCTCTCTTAACCACTAGGCTAGAGGTCATTTGCAAAAAACTAAAAAAAAATATTATATAATATATATATATATATTTTTTTTTTTTATTTTTTTTTATTTTTTTATTTTTTTATTTTTTTCAAAAAATTATATAATCCATATCAAGTAATTAAACTAAAAAAACGTTAGGATATTAGATAAATCCATATCAAGTAGTTAAACTAAAAAAATGTTAGATAAGTCCGTATCATTTTCAAGCATCTTTATAATAGTATTAGTCACACACAAAAGAAAAATCTATGATAAATCCTCTCTCCACTCTTTCGGTTCTCCTCCATCTTCTCTCCTATAACGCGCGCCAACTGAGTTCCACCCACTCTGTGCGCCAACTCTATTGGCTCTCCCTCTCTCTCTCTCTTCTTTTTTCTCTTTGCACGCCAAGTCATTTGACGTTCTTTTATCCCATTTAGAAATATTCCAAATTTTTCCTCTTTTTTAGAATTTAAAAAAATTTCTTTACCTTACATGAAAATTTTTGTAATTCTAATTAATTTCAACATATCAGATTCATCAAAATTTCTATTATATTATTATTATTATTATTATTATTATTATTATTATTATTACTATCCCAAAAAAAAGGAGAGAGAGAAAGAAATAAATTCTTTTCCAGTCCACATCATACAAAGTAATAGTAGTTGGCTAATTATTAAGCATCTTCTTCGGATTCTTCCATGGCTATATCTTATTCTCTTCCAAATTATTCAAGAGAGACAGGTTTCATGCAAAACAAACAAAGATTTCCTACTTGGATCTCAACAAGCCTTAGAAACGATTCCTTCCTTCACACATTTTTGCAGCACAAGCAAATATTAATAGACTGCACTGCCAAAGCGAAGGTCAGAAGTAATTAATTAATTCTGTATATATTATTGCTAAAAGAATTCACTATTGATCACGTTCCACATAAATATAGTTCGGTGAGTAATACTAAGCTATTAAGTATGAAATTAGATGCTTGTTCCAGTCTTAACCATTACTAGTAACGTTCACGTATATTAGCCTAATGATTATGTATCATGTTTTTAAATATGGCTAATCAATTAAGTTTACCATAATGACATCACTAATATTCATGTACTCACTATCATGTTGCTATTTAAACTTAGCATTGTCCATACCTTAGCATTGTCCTAAATGTTCTATAGCATATTGCTATGCTTGTATCATATTGTTTTGTTTGTCTAACATGTATTTGTAGACATGTTGTAAGCATGATCAAACATGATCAAATCAGGACATATGCAATGGAGAATTATTGATGGGCCAAAGACGGCGTTATACAAGAAGATTTTTCTGAACTGCCTAACGACCTATCTGGGGCCTCGCATCGGGGGTTCCGCTGTCCGGTCAGCGAACATGGGTCCAGGGGACAGCGCCCCCCGTAGGGGTTCGGAGGCGAAACCCCCGAAAGGTATTCAGATTTTCAGATCTGTTTATCTTTGGACGACCGCCGTCAAGTGAAAAATGCGTCTTCAAGTCTGCTCAAATATTTGAAGAAAGGCATCATCAAAGGGCTCTTGGTTTTCCTATTTCATTAATGATATTTTTTTCATATTTATTGAGTTTAGGAATACGATGTACACTGCGTCGTACTGACAAATAGGCTATCCAAGAAACGTTTTCAAAATACCCTTTCATTTTGAAAACAAGCCCACTTACAAAAGCCCAAACTACTTCCTAACTGTTTGACTTTTCAAAAAGCCCAAAACCAATTTGCAAAAATCCTGACAGAACTCCAACAGAACTTGGTCACAGTTTGGCCAGAGTTCGGTTAGTGAACGTTGCTTTTTGAACTTGATCTTCTCGCAATTACGGATTCCAACGAGATTTTCTCATAGAGTTCTGTCCGAATTCTGTCCAAATTCTGTCAAAATTCTGCCTTTGGAAAAACTATAAATAGAGAAGGATTTCGATCATTTCAATTCACTCATACACTAATTCACTTTCATATCTCTTCTCTATAAGCTTACTACTTCTTCCAAAGTATTCTGAGCTATTCATTTTCAAATTCCAAGCCAGTTATAATCCTCTAGTCGATTTGCCAGTGGGTACGGTCTAGAAGTTTTAGAGTGATTGTAATCAGAGGCTTGATTGAAGATAGACACTTCACAATTGAAGTTGGACGAGTACTTCGGATCAAAGCTCGCGTTGTAGAAGTTGCAAGAACTTCGGATGAAAACTTGTTGTGATTTTTTATAGTAGATTTAACTGGAAGATAGAGTTCTTCCGACTGGACTAGTCCTCACAAGAGAAAAACTAGTATACATCCTTATGTTTGCATTTGCTCTCTACTCTCTACTTTTTATTTATTTATATATCTGTGATATATATATTTTGTGATCTTGCTACTAACATTTTTAATTAGCTAAATTTCGCTGCCTACTCTATTCACCCCCCTCTAGAGTATTGCGCTTTACAACTCGTTCCTACAATTGGTCCTATAATTGGTATCAGAGCCAGTGCTGCAACTAGAGGTATTATATTCTTATCCCAATTGTTCCTACAATTGGTATCAGAGTGGGTGCTTGTTATATAGATATTGCTGCTCATACCAATTACTCCTATAATTGGTATCCTAGCAAGGACTCTATTATTTGGCTTAACATCCTTGGAGCAGATCCTCATTACCAAAGCCGGTTATACAGGTAAAGCGAGATAACACTGCTATTATATTCTTATTTATAACTGCTGTTACATAGATCACTATATCACATATGGCAAGTATGTACTTTACAACTGAAGAGCAATCCTCAAATAGACTCCCACTATTTGATGTAACAAACTATAGTTATTGGAAGACACGAATGAGCTTCTACCTGAAGTCTCTAGATTTTGACTTATGGTCAATTGTTGTCAATGGCTACAAAAAGCCTACTATCACTTCTATTCTCACATCCTCTATAATCAATAAGCCTTATTATAGTTATACGGAGGAAGAGAAGAAGTTAGCTAGCCTTGATGCAAAAGCTATGCATATCTTTTATTGTGCTGTAGACACAAATGTATTTAATCTTATTAATACTTGTACAATATCTCATAAAATTTAGAAAGTTCTTGAAGCTACTTATGAGTGCAGGTATGAAAGCAAAGCTAGCAACTCCAGAGAGGAGGATAGTCTTCATAATGATGCAAATATGTGCATGATAAAATTAGGATTTAAGGTACAACACAATCCTTTATACGAAGAAGAACTTGTATGTGACAACTGCAAGAAGATAGGCCACATCCAAGAAGATTGTACTACTAGAAAGGAGACTCACTACGAACGATCAAAAGATGAAAGATCATCATCTCACAAGTACATTAGCACGAGCATATGGTGTGAAAGCGAAGCAAGAGATTCTGAAGAAGAAGAAGAAGAAGAAGAAGAAGAAGAAGAAGAAGAAGAAGAAGAAGAAGAAGAAGAGAGGCCTCATAAAGCTGCAAATTTATGCTCAATGGCATTATCTAACGAGGTACAGAATAATTTCCTTCTTGAAGAGAATAAATTTTCTTATGATGAGTTATCTGATGCTTTCAGTGATATATTAGAAGAACACAAGAAAGTATTATATAAGTATAAGCAAGCTAGAAAGGATATTCTATCATATAAGCGGGAGAATGAAAAGCTTACTTGCTTACTGAATGATACCAGAAATAGTTCTCCTTCTGATAATTCTACTGAGATTTCTACACTTGAGTTTAGATTGCATGAGGCACTTGATTGCATAGAGAAAAGTACTCAAGAAAATGCTAAACTTAAGGAAGAATTAGAATCAGAAAAGAAGAAGTATTCTATTGCTTCATATAGAATTGATGCTCTTTCTGCTAAATATGATGAGATCAGTGCTAACTCTAAAAAGTTAGAGATTAGACTGGAAAAGCAGGTAGTACAACCTACGACTCAGTCTAACACAAGACACGTAGCATATCACAAGTATCCACGCACATCATGTCATCCCACTGCACGTTCTCATACTGCTGCACATAACACTATTAATACTTTCTGTCATTATTGTGGTTTGAATGGATATATTTCTAATCATTGTCAGATTAGAAAACTTGTTGATATGAACTTGTGCAAATGGGTTCCCAAAGCTAACAAATATGGATCCAAGTATTGGATACCAAAGTCTTCACCTAATATTTCAGGTGGAGGTACTTATGCTGAACCTTAGAACCATGGAGAATGTTGGTGATTGCAAAGCTACAAAGGTCATCTTCCAAGCAATTACACCAACATAAGTGTGGTCACTAGAACCACTTTAGTAACATGCTTCCTAAACAATTTTTAATATCTAGCATGTTCTTATTGATGTCTTACTATTAGCTCTCATTGATATCTTTTAATTTGTTTATTGTTTGAATCAATATGAGACATAATCCTAGTTTGACTAGTTGTTTAGCTTAAATGATTAGTTTACACTATATAGTATTTTATTTTCTATTAGTGTGACACATTTGTCTATGTATGCTATTTACTCTTAATCTTTATTCTTGAACCATGCATAAGAGCTTAATTTTGTTTTGGTGAATATGTTTTGACTCTTCGTCTTTAATATTTTTAATGGTCACTTCTTCCCAATTTGTCTTGAACATGTCGTATTTACTTTGATCAGTATTTTATGAGTATGTATTGTAGAATCATGGAATTTCAGGAACATAAATCCTATGCGCCTAACATTACATGCGTCCGGAAGCTCAGATGAAGTACTTGGCACAGCAAACAGCAAAAGCATAGACATTAAAAGATGATTTTTATTTCATATAAAAGTCTATTGCATGTCTAAAAAAGGCTGTATAAAGGAGAACTTCAAAAAGAAAAGACCTAAGTCTACAGCCAGGCGCAGCAACCGCCATGCACTCTCAAACAGGCACATCTCTTCGGCGTCTCAGTTAGGTGCATCTCTTCGGCATCTCAGTCAGGCGCATCTCTTCAAGGTGCATCATGAAGTCTCAGCATATATGCCTTATTTCGACCCGATCAAGTACTTCGACTAATGAAGCATTTATTGAGCAGAACCAGGGCGGACAATCAACCCCCTAGCTGGAGGAAGAGCTCTCCAAAGCCCAAGGAAGAGGAGAGCACCGCAATCGATCCGCGGCAAAAGGAGGCTTTCAATACAACCAGAATGGGCAACACCCACTCTGACAGAAGAAAGAGCCTCCAAAGCCGGGAGCATCGTAATTCCGATATGCGGTTATTCTAGCATAACGGAGACGAGGCTCGAGCATCCCGATCTTTGGATGAAACAGGCACCTTCCTCCTGCCTCAGAAGCCATCGACCTTGACTTTTGGATGTAACAGTCACCTTCACGAGTGCATAAATGAAGACAAGTCGTCGTATCTTCATCCTCGGGAGCATCTCGTCAACAAAATGTGCTCGAGCAAATAAGTTCATTCGGGAGGACGTAAGAGAACGAGAAGCAAACTCTCTCCTTGCCACTATTTATAGGCCGGACAAATCAAACCCATGCGCCAAGTGGCTGGCTCTCCGAATCCCGTGCAATGAATTTACATTAATAGTAATGAACCTGACGCTTTGAATTCAGCCAAGTCAAAAACGGCTATTTAAAGCACTCGAAGAACGTAACAGTCGGACCAATAAAAGATGTGTCATGCAAACGGATGTGCCGGTTAGACCGCGTATCATACAGACGCGCCCATCAACACCAAGCGCCTCATAAGGATGCGCCCCATGCGTCCCTATGCGCCTAGTGGAATGCAGATCGATGCGCCCACTCAACATCCCATTACCCGTCAAAGAACAATAAATGCTGAAGACTGACACGACAGCAGCCAGTCCCCGAGGACTGAACAGTTGACAGTTTTTCAGAAAATAAAGCGTCGCTGACGTCAGCATCATCATTACTTTCCTCCGGCGGTTACAAGCTACGTGGCCACCCAACCATTTCGCATATGCTTCCGCAGCCATGCGCCCAAATCTTTGCATACGCCTCAAAAGCCATGTGCCTCAGACTTTTCTCTGATCCTTAGAAGACAGAAGTCAAGTCACTACTAAAGTCTCGCATGAGCCTCAAAAGCCATGCACCCAGACTTGTTCATGACTCCTAAAGGTTACAAGCCAAAGTCTCCTCATGCGCCCAATTCCAGTCGCATCCGATCAGATTACTCTCCACCAAATCCGAGATCTTCGAGCTATGGACCTACGACACGTGTCCTTTGACTCGATTCAGCCTTGAAGGGGTGCTAATCACCCAAGATCTCAGCAACTGAAAGATCCTCTCCATTGCTATGTGTCAGCTCGGCCACAGCCCACAAAGGCAACATAAAGGGTTCAACTCCTCAATCAGAGTGCATCGCCCGTGTGCCTCCATCAGCAATCACCATATGGCATCCCCACAAACAGGCGCATCCTACATATGCGTGCATGAGCAGCCAGCCTGTAAGCTATAAATAGAGGGATCATTTCCTTCTTCTAGACAGTCGAACACACAAGGAGACATACCGACAGACAGAGACCTGCACACAGTGAGAAAGGCAGATATAGACACTCAACGTCTTCTTCCTCTTCGCAAGCTCCAGTGTCCAGAACAACTCAGACCGTCAGAGAACCGAGAACCGTCGTCAGATCGTCAACGGAGTCAACGCATTACCACTCGCTCTATCAACACAGGGACCCAGATAAACAAAAGTGTTCACCTAGGACTACATCTAAGTCCTACATTGTAACACTGTTCTGTTTGTAATTGAAATTTCAATAAAAAGATTTTAATAGCAAACAAGCTGGCGACTCTGCTAGGGACCTCTTTCTCCTCTACCGAGAAAGCTGTGTCGCAATCTGACGGTGTGAAAGTGGGCTCCTCCCACAAGACGCTGGTCGTACGCCTCAATCAACAGGCGTATGAGGAGTTCATCTCTGAAGGCAGCGCAAGTCCTTCAAAGCGGCTGCCAAAGCTGAAGAAGACTCGCCAAGTCTGGGTACGCAAGGTCGAGGCCCCTGGCACCACCACTGAAGGGGATGCACCGATGCAGTCCACCCTTCTCGCTGACGACCTCAGCAGCCAGGATGCGCCTACCGGTGCAGCGCATCTTTCAGAAAAACATGGTGCTGACCACATTCCCCAGCCATCTCCTTCTCAGACAAGGAAGATGTGCCGACGGAGCAAGGGCGCAGCTAATGCCCTGCGCATCACCTCTGATGCGCCACAGAAGGCCTATGTCTTTGACAGACTCACTCGCTGTCGTGGCGAAGAGAATTTGGACTCTGAGTACTATACACTCCAGCGGGCTGGTATGAAGAAGTCCAAGGCAGTACGGGCCATGCGCCTCAAACGTGCTATGCCGGCAGCAAACCAGAAGTATGCGCTCACAATCATGTGCGCTGCTGATGGTAAGCTGTATAAGGTCGACTAGGGTACTTCTGTGCTAGAAACGAGCCGACCTTCAAAGTCCTTGCCTTACTTGGGCGAATCTGTTGCGTTCGCAACCAAGTCTAGCATGGCAAACTCTGTGGTCTTGAACCCCAGCGCCTACATAGGATGTGCATCTTTGGCTGGTTCAAGTCACTATAAATGTTGTGCCCCCACTACTGATCTGAGCGCATCTTCTGCGTTGGTTCAGGGGGCGCAGCATTCATCTGACCACCCCGGCGCTTGGCCTTGCCATGCGTCTGATAGGGGTGCTAAGGTGGCACTCTCCTCCAATGATTTGCGTAATGTGATCAGTCACAAGCGCAGATCAGGAGAGTCGACTGACAAGCACAATACGCCCTTCACAGGGCACACCTGTGCTGTAGTTACAATCAAATGTTGTTACAAAATAGCAGTCCCACCACCAAGGCAGTCGGTGTTCCAGTGGCTGCAATCCTCAACACCCCTCCGATGTCGCCTCGAAAAGAAGGTGTTAATTGAAGAGGAACCAGAACTAAAGGTTGCTTCATGCAACGTAATCTCTAACTCCTCGTCAATCCGAAAGGCGACTGGTAATTCCTCGTCCTCATCTAAGAGCCAGCCTAGGAAAACCAAGACGACTGTCCCGTCCTATGAAGTGTTTGAAGGCACTCGAGGAGAAAGATGATCTTGGAGGAAGCTGGGGGTAGTCAAGCCCTTATCGATCCTCCTTCTGAAGGCGAAGACGTCCTCCAGAACATAGCTGGGGGTAGCCAAATCCTTGCTGATCGTCCTCCTGAAGACGAAGATATCCTCCAGGACATAGCTGGGGTAGCTAAGACGAAGCTCCAGAAGAAGCGACTCCTCTACAGGAGAGTGAGGCCGAAAGAGAAGCCTCAACCAATCCATCTACTTCTAGCCACGTCATGACTGTATACATGACTGGGGGTGATACAGAGTCAGATGCGCCGCCAACAGATCTCGTCCAGCACATGGATACCTTGGAGGGAGGACTCAAAACCCTATTTGCCTCCATGCAAACACTGACTCAAGCAGTGTTTGAGATACGGTCAGCTTTGGCCAGGGCACCTTCTACCGGTCCTGACCGAGGGGCCAATAAAGAATCAAGCGTACCCCTTCAACGGTTATCCTTGGATACGGATCGTCGCAAAGCACCACGGACGTCGGAGCCATCAAATGCGCAACTCCAGGCTGTACCACCTTTCCCGACTCCCAGCTCCACGGAAGATATGGTTGAGATGATCAGGGACTTGTGCGAGCGCTTTGAGTCCAAGAATAGACAAGAGAAGCACCAGAAGATGGGGATCCCATAACCGTACCCCCTCGAATGGAACAAAGTGGTTTATTCTCCCAAATATAAACCACAAATATTGACACCATACGACTGGAAGGACTCTCCGTGCCGCTATCTGGCGTACTTCCAGTCTCAAACAGGACATCTCCCGAAGGAAGACGTGCTACTCACCAGCATATTTGTTGGGGCACTGAAAGGAGTGGCTTACGACTGGTACTGCAGTCTCCCCGACAACTCCATATCTTCCTTCGACGACTTGACATGTCTTTTTTTCGATCGTTTCTACGACAGAGAAAAGGACATGACAATGGCGTCCCTCATAGAGTTACGTCAGAAGGAGAAGGAAACAGTTCGAGCATTCATCGAACGGTTCTGACAGGCCTGTTTCAGATTGCCACCGGGCATGCCAGAACATGCACTCCTCTCCTCCTACAGCATGAACATACTGCCTGCAATTAAAATCTGGCTCAACTCCACTCCTCCTTCCGACTGGAGTTCATTGATCATCGAGGCTGAAGCAGCTGAAAAGAAGGCATCCAATGCTCGTCTTCTGGAAGACAGTTTCCCTGCCTTTGACGATAAGGGAAAATGGCATGCAGCCAACAACCCTGGACGAGAGACGAAGGGGAAGCAGGCGTTGACTGTCAATGCCTCCAAAGGTGCATCAGCACCTACTCAGAAGCCTCCACTTGCACCAAGGCCAAAGGAGGTTTATTCTTTCAACGATGAAGACACCCTGCAACTCTTCGAGATATTGAAGCAGGGTGACAAGATCAAGTTGCCAGATCCGAAGCATCCCGACGAGGTTGGAAGAGTGGACAATCCGAGGTACTGTCACTACCATCGATTTGTCGGACATCCAACTAAGGACTGCTACGTCCTCAAAAACTACATCCAGCGCATGATCAATGCGGATGTTATCTTCGTCGACTACGAGGAGAAAACGGTCTCGGCCAACCTGGTGTCACTCCAATTTGGCACCTTGTCGCCAACCACAACACAAGATGGCGTCGTCCCCATCCCAAAGGCAATAATGGAGGTGGTTAACCTACCACCTACTCGTGACAACGTGAGTGGACTCATCCTGTTCACCACATCCCGGGGAGAGGTCTTATGGGTTCACCCTGACCTCGTCTCTGAAGTTACTCAACCGGAGGTACGCTCTGCCTCCAAAACCAAGGGCAGGAAGATCAAGTCTTATCGCATGGTCTCTTCCTCTGCGGAAGAGGCACTTCCTGTACAGACGCGTTCACATCAGAACGCCCAACCTGACGAAACTGTCGTTGAGGTGGTGCCTCCCTGCACTGCCCCTGCTACCGAAGAAGGAGGTCCATCCAAACCTCCAGCAGCCAATAAACAGAAGCATGCAGAGGCCCGTTTCGACAAGCCTTTACGAAGGGAGAATGCTTTGGGGCTAGCCAAGCCCCACAACTTCGACATACTGGCACAACTGGCCAGTACTCTTGCCCGTCTATCTCTGTTTGAGCTTCTTCGTCTTTCCAAGGACACTCGTGAAGCTCTCTGTGAAGGCTTAAGGATGCTGAATCCTTCATCATTCAGGTCAAGCAGCCTGAGGATACCCCGACCACTTGTGTGCACTGCCATTGTGCAGATGAAGTTATCCCCAACATAACCTTCACCCAAAAAAACATTCTGCTCAAGCACAACCGACATAACAGGCTACTGTATTATATAGGGTATGTCGGTTCCGTCAAGGTAAAGCAGATTCAGATCGATCCAGGGTCTTCCCTCAGCTTCAATGCCATCAAAAGCGAGCCGCTGGGCAAAATACGGCTGAAGTGTCATATCGGTAACCGCCGAACCGAGGTGACTTGCTATGTCGTGGACGCTGACGTCCTCCTACTGGGTCGTCCGTGGCTGCATGAGTATATGATGGTGCCATCTACACTCCACTAATGTATGAAGTACGTGTCCACCAACGACATCATCCGGACAGAGTTCGCGGACATTGACCCTTTCAAGGGGGTCGAAGCCTACTTCATTGATTCTACCCTGTACAAGTTGCTCGACGAAGGGGAAGCCAATGATGCTGACGATGAAGTAAAAATGGCAGCGGAGTCGGACATGGAGCCATAGATGATTCCCGACGCTCCTTTGAAAATTCGACTCAAAGGAAAACTGCCTCAGATTCTGCCTCCCATGACCATCAAGCTACCTGGAACAGCACCAACTTCTCTAGGTAGAACACCTACTGAAGCTCCCTTCAAGATATGGCTCAAGGGAAAGCCGCCTCAAACATCGGCTCCCCTTGTGGCAAAACTACAGGAGAAGGCACCAATCACTGAAGGCGCAGTTGAGGCACCTCTGAAGGTGTGTCTTAAAGGCAAGCCTCCACAATCATCCGTCTCATCCAAGCTGCCATAGAAGGCCCACATAGCCCTCTCGGACCCCAAGGTCAAAGCTGCGGTGGACTCTCCCGAACCAACCCCAGTACTCACAGATGAAGAGCTAGGGGAATAAATATCTGCTGATGTAGATGCACCCTCTCTGGACAATGTAAATCTACAGGATAAAATCTCATTTTTCATCAATAATAGAGTATCTTTTAATTATTCTAGTCTTCCACATTGGAATGCCATGTATATAATAGATAATGCTCTACGGTCGTTGCAGACACAAATAACTACCGTCAATCATGTAAATCGAGTAGTCCCATCCCAAGGGGTCTGTTTTGTAGTCCTATCGCGGAATCGGGACGAAGAATCCATCATCTTCGGCAAATTCGAGAGTCATCAAGACCTTCCGCCACTCGAGCAAGAACCAGATACCGACAGAATACAAGTCTATCTGTACACGGACAAGGCAAAGTACCTCATCCAAAAGATGGGTTATGACCTAAAAAGCAACAAAGGCCTGAACTACGACAAGGGTCGACGTCTTCCACTTTGGCTCCCAACACCTAAAGGAAAGCCGCAGGACTACTATCATCGAACTCGACGGGGAGTGGGCTATGTTACGCCACCAGCAACTCTAGAGAGTTCGGAGGGAAAAAAAGTAGAACATTTTCATTCGTCCGAAGCATCAACCTGGGATTCCGATACCAGTATCGACTCAGTCTTCAAGAAGGTGCTATCAGTCAACATGGCATCTGTCCAATCTCAAGAAGATGAAGGTGAAGACCAAACGCCAGAATTCTTTGAGGAAGAACCATGGGCTCAACGCCTAGGAGCACAGTGGAAGTCTCGCTTTGAACTGCGCGAACCCCCTACCAAAGATGAAGTCGAACAGATCGACCTTGGGGATGGATCTTCTTCTAAACCCATCTTCATCAACAAGAGTCTAAAGGCACTGTAACACCCAGTTTTCCAAATAAGGGCAATTTTGAAATTTTGTAATTATAATTATTATTTATTGATATTTACTTCAAATTATGATTTTTTTGATGATTTTTAATCATTTTTAAACTATTTAAAATCATGACTTGTGATTTGGTGTTTTGCTAGTGTAACCCTAGAGATAAGTGACCTAGAGCCTAGCCATGTGATTAGGGTATTTCATTTATTATTTTTAGCTTGAGGGTATTTTTGTTATTTTTAAGTTTATTTGAATTTATTATAATTTATTTGAAATTATGGGAATTTTTAGGATTTATTCTAAAATTATTTGAATGATGGTTGACTAGGTTGACTTTGACTAGTGTTGACTTGGTAGACTAACCTAGAAGCTAACCCTAGTTATGTTTGGACTTGGTTAGGTCATGTAACCCTAGTTAGACTAGAGTTAAACCATGGTTAGTCAGTAAACTCAAGTTAGAATAGAAAGGCTTTTAGTCATAAGCCATGACTTATGGTTTGAAACCACTAATTAGCAACTTAGCCCATAGAGGCCCAAGCCCAAGCCCAACCCATTAGCGAACCCTAACCGTAATATAGCATGGTCGGCCAGCCCATATTGGTATTTCCCCCTATTTATACTATCTTCCATTAGGGCTAGCCTCTTTAGGAAAGGTCAAGTTTAAGGAAGAAGTATTTTCCCAACTTCATTAATTCATAGAAATTCTATTTTATTTCCTTTTTCCCTCAAACTAATTGCATTAGGTTCTAAATCACCTATACTTGTTGTCCAAGGTGTTAAATCTCAGCTTTGGCACAATTTGGAAGGATTGGCTAGCAAGGAGAACCACCCCCTATTGAAGCTTTTCTTGCTTTTGGACACTAATAGGTAAAACTATTTAAACACCATTAAAATTCTAGTTTCTTTGCATATTTGGAAAGTCCTAGGTCTACCCTAACTGCAGGTATGCCTAAACCTAGGTTTCGTGTCCATTTCGTGTCCTAAATGGACACGTATCAGTCCCTACATATAGGTGTTTGATGAAATGCCCGAAAGGGCATTTCGATTTGGTTTTTAAATTATGTTTGAATAGGAATTTAGATCTAGGTGTGGGTTGATGTTTTCCAGTGGTTTGAGTTTGTTCTCGTGTTGTGTCGTGTCAAAAATTGGACACGAACACGCGGGTTTGGACACCGCACGCAGCTACAGTATTTTCCTGCTACTCGGGGTGAATTTCTCCACGGACACGGCGACTCGACACGAACTACTTGACACGTGGCTAGGGGCAATGGCTGAAACCACGTGTGCCAAGTCTCATGTGTCCTCGTGTCGTATCGAGGGAACACGAGACACTGTACTGATTTTGTACTGGGTTCTGTTCAGTCGATATTCGAGCTCTGATACGCTCTGATTGACACGACACGGAGACACGTCGACCTAAATCAGGGTGACACGTAGGTAGCCCTATGTGTGGCGAACCTAGGGTTGTGAGCTCGTGTCCTGGTTTGGTCTGTGTCAGAGGCACGACATGCGTGCACTTGTGCACGAGACTGCACTGGTTTATTGTCCAGTTTTGTGCGGTTTTAGGTTTAATTGAATTGGACACGTCTGTAGGTCCTAAAAATCAAGTTGCACCCATCAAAGAAATCATGAAAATCAATTTATGCATCTTTCAAGTGAACTGCGCAGAAGACAGATTGTGCAACAATTCGATTGCGCAGACTGAACTGCGCACTCATCCAAGTACGCAAGCTGATGTGGCCTAGTCATCATTACCTAACAGAGAATCAGATCTTCTGACAACTGACAGCACGGAGAACGAGAAAACTGTTCGTTTATCGTGCATCACAGTGCTCGAGGACAGCTGTACATGCAGCGCAATCTACCAGACTCTCTGCAGCGCAGTCCATCCCAGTGCAGTCCATCCCAGCGCAATCCGAAGCCAGCGCAATTCAGGTGGCGCACTCCATCAAGATAACTGACAATGTACACGTAGCCTTCATGCCATCAATTACTCACTATGTGGCAACCGTCTGTACACGATCAAGCGCACTTCATTCAAATAATGCCACGCGTCACATACAGATGGTCCACGATCGAGTAACTGTCTGCACAGTTCGTCGCCTGCGCAATCCAAAGTGTGCGCAATCCAACCTGCGCAGTCCAGAATAACTAAAAAGTAGTTATTTCTAGAACTCTATAAATAGTGTTTCAAGTCCTTCCCAGAGGGGATCAGATATACACATATACATATCAGAAATCATCACCAGAGATCATGAATTCTTGCCAAAGTGCTACTGCAATCTTCAGAGGCTACCATCATCAAAGTTCACATCGTCCAAGGGAGAAAGCGAACATCATTCAGATCGGAATCCTATAGTTGTACTTTCCCAGAATTCTTGTAATCTTCTTTACAAAGTTTGTTGAAATAAAGATCAACTTTTATTTTTGCAAACAAAATGGCGACTCTGCTGGGGATGACTTTCTCCTCCAACGAGGAAGTGACAACTCAATGTGACGTTGCGTCTATCGAAAAGACACAGAAGACGCTGGTTGTAAAGGTCAACCAGATGGCCTACGAGGCGATGATTAACTCCAGGACCACCCCTCGTACTGCAACAACTTATGCCAAAAGTAAAGTTCATCCAGTTTGGGTCCCCAAGACTGCTGCGCAGTCTACTGTTTCTGCTGCTCAGCCTGCTGCGCAGTCTACTGCCTCTGTTCCTAAGACTGCTGTCTCTGTTGCACAGTCTGCTGCTACTGCTCATGCACAGCATGCTGCTTCCCTTGCTAGTGCACGAACCACTTTATATGTTGCTCTGTCAAAGTGCAAGACTCCTATTCCTCTGGCACAGTTGGCTGCAACTCTGCCTGCGCAATCCACCAATCCAGCAACAAGAGTGCAACACAAACACTCTGGCAACAAGACTCCTGCTGCGCAAGCCATTGTGACTGAGGCCAGAAGACTTTCTGCCAAAGTTACTCATGCACAACCTGCCAGTGCTCCATCAACCCATACGCAAACTGTGCTAGCGCAATTTAAGAGAGACAGCCCTTTGGCTAATCTCTCATCTTCTCACAATAAAGGGAAAAGCTATGCTCCTCCTCTCAAGCACCCTGTTGCTCCTGTGTAATCCACTGGGGGTAGTCTTTTGGCTAGTCCTCCTCCTCCCCAAAACAAAGAAAAAGGCCCGTTGGTCTTTTCTCAAACTTTCTCGTCCCACGACTTGGAAGACAACAGAGGGAAACGTTCTTTAGCTAACCCTTCTTCACAAAACAAAGGAAAAGGCCCTTTGGTCTTTTCTCAGTCTTCCTCGGTTTTTATCAAAGAAGATCAAACTGAATGTGCTCCGGCACTAGTCAGTACAAGCACTCTTTCTAATAAGGGTTCTTCTTCTCTCCTTGCCAAAGGGAAGTGTACTGATCAGAGGGGTATTCTGCCTACTCCGGAAGCAGAATTCCAAGATCTCCCAACTCTCAAAATCTTCCGTTCAAGACAGGAAAAATTGCTGGTATCTCAGACTGAAATTCGTGGGGGTGAGTTTGCTGATCTAAGAACTTATCTCAATCGACCAACTTCGGCAAAACGCAAACAGCCAATGCCGAAGACCAACCCGCATCAGAAGCAAACTTCCAGGATCAAAAATCCGGACACCTATGCCAATAAAATGTGTACTTCCCTGTACACTCAATTTGAAGAACTGGAACCATGTTCCAAATATTATCAAAGAACATATCCCTCGAACTTCTTCTCGTCCCGTTGCTGTTTCCGATCTCCGAGAATACCTCAAGCAAAAACGGGACAATATCTTAACACCTCCAGTGCAATCACTTGGACACCATTGTAACCACAAGGTTGTCATCAAGTGTTGTTGTCAGACAATAAGATGATCTGTCTTCGATCGTCTGAATTTCACAAACTCTAAATCTATGTCAGAAGACGAAGACGAAGTTCTGTGCGCTTCTGTCAACATGACTTCCAGAGACACTGGGGGTAGAAAGTGCTCCAAACACGGCAAGCCTCGCAAGCCAAGCCAGCGGTATTTGGATCTACTCCAAGAATCTTCTGAAAGAGTATACCAATATACCCGATCCCGAAGCCGAGATACAATCGGTCAAAGGAATCTTCAAGATCCTTCCGGTCATCTTCCTCCTTCACACTCAAGAGATAATTCTTTCTCCGACTACGATGCATGCAACGAAAGTTCGGAGCAAACAGTGTCCTCCACTGTACCTAGAGAAGTGACAGCTTATGTTGTCATTGAAGATCCCGATGCTTCCAGTTCAGCTAGCCAAGAACAATAGATCGATGCGCTAGAAGACAAGCTGAAAACTATGGCCGAAATGGTTGCAAGTATGCATTCTATCATTGTGGTCCAGCATACGGTACCACCGACCGTACCTCATACAAATCCTGAAATCATAGCATCGTCGGTTCCTGTCAATGCAGCACTGGGGGTAGCATCTCCTCAACTACCTCCTGTACAGATTCAACCCACTCCCAGTCAGTCAGGTGCTGGGGGTAGGGCGTACCATGCTGTTCCTCCCCTAACACTGTGATTCTGCGCACTCAGTTCGAAGCCTTCAAAGAGAAGGACAACTTACAGAGGTTGGGGATCAAGCAACCTTACCCAGTTGAATGGAAGAAAGTCCCATTTCCTCCTAAGTACAAAATCCTTACAATCTCGCTGTTTGATGGCAGCACTTCTCCTAGTCAATTCATTAACCACTTTGAGGTTATGACTGTCCAACTTCAACCAAATGACGCTCTTCTTACCAGAGTATTCGTTGGCTGTATAGCCGACGTAGCATACGATTGGTATAGAAGCTTGCCCGATGGTTGTATCACCTCATTCTCTGGCCTAAATCAAATCTTCTTGGAACGATTCTATGAGAGGATCAACGACATGACCATGTCAGCCTTCAATAAAATCAAACAAAGACACAATGAAACTGCTGAGAGTTTCATCGAAAGGTTCCGCCGGAAAGCTTTGAAAATGTCTCCTAGAACTCCGGCCGTTGTCACCATAGACACCTGCAAGGCAAATCTTTTGCCTATCATCAGCATGTGGACAGGATCTACTCAGTTCCAAGACTGGCCATCCTTCATTGTCAACACTAAAGCAGCTGAAGTTAGTGCCGACAAATTCAAGCAGCTAGGGGTACAAATGTCTAACCCCGATCGGGATGAACATCAGACATCGGGTGGCGGCAAACGTCAGAACAACCGCAAGGGGAAAGAAACTTTGAACATCAACTTGAAGAATAAAAAATCTCTGGCGGTCAACGTAGCTCCCCCTACGTCCACTTCTACTCCTTCGGCACCACCACCAA
Organism: Iris pallida; assembly: GCA_029216955.1. Classification (NCBI taxonomy): domain Eukaryota; kingdom Viridiplantae; phylum Streptophyta; class Magnoliopsida; order Asparagales; family Iridaceae; genus Iris; species Iris pallida. The sequence continues at coordinate 9,836,867 of JANAVB010019600.1, forward strand.
GGGAATCTTGTCCAAAAGTAGAGTACTCTTTGGACGAGAATGACACAGTGAGCATCTTTGATTGCTTGATCAAAAGTAATAAGCTCCATCTTCCAGAAGAAGTCTGATGAAGTTGGTAAGACTGATCATCCTAAGTACCGTGTCTATCACAGGTTCATTGGGCATCCCACTCGAGCATGTTATGTGCTCAAAGGAAAAATCCAAGAGCTGGTCAATGCTGGTGTTGTTACTCTGCAGCAAGACGAGAAGACTGTTACCGCAAATATGGTCTCAGTTCAATTCGGTGACTTCCCGCCACAGATGGTACAGCAAGGTGTCATTCCTATCCCCAAAGATACTCTTGAGATTGAGAATCTCCCTCCTCCATGAAGTGAAGGTCTCGTCCCCTTGTCTTTTGACAATGGCGAGATTATGTGGATTCATCTGGATCTTGCCTCGGAGTTCGAACTTCCCTCTTCCTCCAAGAAGGAAGACCGCTCCAAGGGCAAGACAACGACTTGTAATATGGTATCTTTTGACCCCATAGTTGATAAAAAAATCCTGCTGGGCACTAGATCAGGGAAAGCCTATCTAAAGGATTACCCTGAAGCTCAAGAGAATCCTGTTTCTTCTTCTGAGCTTGCTCCAGTGCAGCCTGCTTCTACTGAGGATATTCTTACTGCATCCTCACCGGTTGTAGAGTCTACTTCTCCCAAACCGACGGTCGCAGACAAAGGCAAACAACAAGTCTGCTTCGACAAACCTTTGAAGAAATTATCTCCTTCCGGACTTGAAAGGCCTTATAACTTCGATATCTTGGCTCAACTAGCCAATACATCGGCCCGGCTGTCCATCTTCGAGCTCTTGCGTCTCTCCAAAGAGACTCGGAAAACTCTGAGTGAGGCTCTCATGCAGGCAGAAACCTGTCTAGCCCTTCTGAAGAAGCCGAAAGCAGAACCAGTCTCTTACCTCCATTGTCATAGTGTGTTGGAGTTAATTCCAAATAACATTCACACAGGATGACATGCTGATGGAAGACAACAGGCACGACCGTCCTCTATATTATACAGGATATGTTGACTCGATGAAAGTCGATCGTATTCTGATAGATCCAGGGTCTGCTCTCAGTATCATGCCGAAGACAATGTTAGATGCATTAAAAATCCCAGTGCATAGTCTTTCCAGTACAATCACCACCATTTATGGGTTCAATCAGGAAAGGAGTGAGCCTCTGGGCAAGATTCGCCTAAAACTCCAAATAGGCAATCTTCGCATAAAGGTGACCTTCTACATCATTGACAACCATTGTTGTTCTTACAATGCCTTGTTGGGAAGACCATTTCTGCATGAGCATAACATTGTTCCTTCGACTCTCCATCAATATTTCAAATATGTTGATGACAATGGAGAGGTGCAAAAGGAGGTTGTTGATCTCTATCCTTTCAAAGGCGTCGAAGCATACTGCAACGATGCTCGTATGTACAAGGATGAATTCATGAAGGTTGTCCTGTCTCTGGATACTGAAGAAGAGCAAGAAGCAATGCCTAATGACACCCTTATCATACCTGTCAAAGGACGTGTTTCTCGTCCTCGGTCCTCCAAGCCACTGGCTATTCACTTGCCAGTCCAGAAGCAACCAACTGATGATGATCAGGATCAAAAGGAGCTCACCTCTTCTGAGCCACTTGTTATCGACTTACGTCGTAACAAAGAAAAAAGGCAGCTCACCTCTTCTGAGCCACTTGTTATTGATTTATCTCATAACAAGGATAAAAGGGAGCTCACCTCCTCTGAGCCGCTTGTTATCGACCTCCGTCGTAACAAAGCCAATCCTCCTCCACGTTCTTCTTCTTTTCCTCTTGTAATCAATCTGACCAAGCCTGCTAAGGCTAAAGGTCCTGCTGTAAATACAAATGTACAAATCAATGAAAAAGCATCTACTTTCCAGTATACTAATGTCATTTATCATACTAAGTGCTATTTGGACATATTAGATAGCTTTCAATCATTTACGATGGGAGTTGTGCAATCTCTTCAAACAGAAGTCTCATTTGAACACCCAAAGGATTCATATCGTATTGTTTCCGCTCGTAAGAAAGGCGAGAGTCCAATACTTTTTAGTAAAGGACCGGAACAACAATTCAGTTATACGGATGATAGCAAAAGTTACGATACGGGACATCTTCAATTTTGTCGTTACAGTCAACAATCAAAAGACATCATCCGAAAGATGGGTTATAAATTAAAGAGTAGCCTCAACTACGGTAAGGGTAGAAGAACTCCTATCCGTATGGCTATGCCGAAAGGAAAGTCAGAGATGTATTATAGCAGGACCAAAAGGGGTCTCGGATATGCTTCACCTCCGGTATTATCCCCAGCAGCCTCTGAATTCGATAGCGAAGAGCGTTCTAACTCTTCTGATTCCAGATCATGGGATTCTGACAGCAGCATCGGTTAAGTTCATCGATTGACTGTATCTTCTAACATGGTCTCCGTCGAACTTACAGAAGGCTATGACGAGGGTATTAAAGAAAGTCCTGAAACTGATCCTTGGGCTCAACGAATAGATACCCAATGGGAACTCCGATTCGAATAAAAAGAACCTCCTACTGAAGATCAATTAGTTCAAATTGATATAGGAGAGAGCGGGTCACCTCGTCCAATATTCATCAGCAAGAACCTCCCAGAGGCGGATAAGCAGGAATTAATTCTTCTTATTCAAGAATATATTAACGTCTTTGCCTGGAGCTATGAAGACATGCCAGGTCTAGATCCCAAAGTTGCTACTCACAAATTGAACATTCTGCCGAATGCAAAACCGGTCAAACAGCAACAACGGCGCTTCAAGCCAGAAATGATGGATGCAATCGACAATGAAGTCAAAAAGCTCATCGCTTGTGGTTTTATTCGAGAAGAGCAGCATCCTGATTGGGTAGCTAATGTCGTCCCAGTTCTAAAGAAAACCCGTAAAGTTCGAGTCTGCATCGACTTTTAGGATCTTAATGAAGCATGTCCAAAAGATGAATTTCCTCTTCCCATCACGGACGTTATGATCGACAACACCTATGGGTTCGAACGAATATCTTTTATGGATGGACTCTCCGGATACAATCAGATTCGGATGCATCCTGAAGATGAAAAACATACTTCTTTCCGCACTCCTCGAGGAGTCTACTGCTATACTGTCATGCCATTTGGTCTCAAGAATGCTAGTGCAACATACCAACGAGCTATGAGTACCATTTTTCGAGATCATCTGCGTAAGACTATCGAATGCTACGTCGACGATATTGCTGTCAAAAGTCGTCTAAAGGAAGATCACATCCAAGACTTGAGAACTATCTTCAATCTCATGCGCCAACATCAACTTAAAATGAATCCCACCAAGTCATTCTTGGGTGTCTCTAGTGGCAAATTTCTCGGCTTTGTCATTACCTCTAAGGGTATACACGTGGATCCCGAGAAGATCAAAGGCATTCAAGAGATGCGTCCTCCACGCAACCTAAAAGAGCTACGAGGATTCCAAGGTCGACTTGCGTACATCAGGAGATTCATTTCGAATTTGTTTGGACGCTGCAGACTATTTACTCAACTAATGAAGAAGGGTGTATCATTCGTTTGGACCGAAGAATGTCAACGAGCATTTGACGACATAAAGCGGTATCTCATAAATCCACCAGTTTTGGTGCTACCTAGCATACCATTCTTAATGTATGTCCATGCTATAGATCATTCATTGGGTGCTTTACTTGCCCAAAAGAACAAAGAAGGCCACGAACAAGCCATCTATTATCTCAGTCGTACTATGATTGGTGCTAAACACTATTATAGTCCGGTCGAAAAAAAATGCCTAGCTCTTATGTTTGCTGTTCAAAATACTCGGCATTACATCATTGGCCAAACTATTCATGTCATATCCCGAGTTAATATTCTTCGGGTACTGATGAAGAAGCCTAGCACACTCAATTCTCGGTTGGCTACACGGGCCATTTTGCTAGCCTAATATGACATGGTATATGTTCCTCAAAAGTCTGTCAAAGGTCAAGCACTGGCGGATTTCTTAGCAGCTCATCCTGTTCCAGAAACGTCCAAACTCTATAATAAAATTCCAGACGAGACCTTGGAATCTAATACAACCTCCGAAGAATTTCCTACTTGGTGCCTATTCTTTGACGGTGCATCCAGGATCGGACCCAATGGTGCCATTGTCGAGGAGTTGGAGTTGTCCTTGTTTCTCCAGACGGGTCAGCTATTCAAAGAGCCTACTCTTTAGATGAACCTTGCTCCAATAACATAGCAGAATACAATGCTCTACTCATTGGCCTTCAGCTAGCCAAACAACTTGACGTCGAATATCTTGAAGTCTATAGTGACTCCAAGCTGGTTGTTAACCAGGTTAGAGGGACTTATGAAGTTCGCCATCAAGATCTAGTACCTTACTTTGAAGCGACAATCAACATGGCTACATCATTCAAAGCCTTCTTCATCGAATATGTGCGCCGAGCTTGCAATACTGAGGCAGATGCTTTGGCTAATCTTGCAGCAGTCTTAGCCATCCCTATCAAAAGACAACAGGTAGTGGTTATCTCTAATCGGGAATTATTCTGCGTCGAAAACAATCGTAATATTGAGTTCAGTAATCTTACTGAAGTCAATATTACCAGTGAAGATTGGAGAGCTCCCTTCATCGACTTTGTGGTCCATGACATACTCCCTGAAGATCCCAAGGAGGCTACGAGCATTCGTCGACGATTTCTACGATTCTACTACAATCAGACCACCAAAATTCTCTACCGGCGAACTTATGACGGCTTACTCTTGCGCTGTCTTGCTGGTGATGAAGCGAAGCAAGTACTACGTGAAGCTCACGATGGTGTCTGTAGAGCACATCAACCCGGTCCTAAACTACATGATTGCATCCGACGCATGGGTTACTACTGGCCCTCCATGGTATCTGATGCCATCGATTATGCAAGGAAGTGTCGAGCTTGTCAAATCCACACAGATTTTATTCATCAACCATCAGAATTCCTTCATCCGACTGCTGCTTCCTGGCCTTTTGAAGCCTGGGGCATGGACATCATCGGTTCCATCAAACCTCCTTCTTCTAGAGGATATCGGTTCATACTGGCAATAACCGACTAGTTCGCCAAATGGGCCGAAGCTATACCATTGGCTGAAGTCAAGACTAGCAGCATCATCAACTTCTTCAAACACCATGTCATCTATAGATTTGGTGTACCTCGAAGGATCATCCATGACAATGGACCTCAATTCATCAGCCAAAAGTTCACAAGATTTTGTGACAATCATCAAATTGACAATGTCGCTTCGACAGCTTACAATCCTGCTGCTAATAGCTTAGCTGAAGCTTTCAACAAGACTATCATCAAGCTCCTCAAGAAGTTTGTGTATACTAACAAACGGAACTTGAGTAAAAAGCTTGGAGAGTGTCTTTGGGCCTACCGTACTACGGTCCGCAACCCTACAGGCTGTACACCCTTCTCTTTGGTATACGACTGTGAGGCAATTCTACCTCTGGAACTCTAAATTCCGTCTTTGAAGATTGCTATCGCCAATAAACTCACGACAGAGAATAACGATCTTCTCCGACTGCAAGAGTTAGAAGCACTCGATGAGAAGCGGCTATTGGCTCAACAGCATATTGAGTTATACCAAGCCCGCATCTCAAAGACTTTCAACCGCAAAGTTAAGGTCAGAGCCTTTCAGAAAGAAGAGCTTGTTCTAACCGTCAGACGTCCTATGACTATGACTCACTCGAGTAAAGGCAAGTTCGATGCAAAGTGGGAAGGGCCTTACATTGTAAGCAAAGTCTTTTCAAATGGAGCCTACCAACTCACAGAGTTAGACGGTCGAGTTGCAATGATGCCTATCAATGGCAAGTTCCTCAAAAAGTATTATGTATAAATGTAATAGACATTGCTTGTAATTATCAGACAAGTTCATAAATAAATTCAATTTTATTTCATCATGAATGATAGTACATAATATCAAGGAAGGTCACTATCATCCTTCTCAAAATTGGGACGCGGGCCACTACCGTCCTTATCAAAAACATGATCAGCAAAAGAGTCGAGAACATTCTTGCTGGAACCCACCAGGAACTTGCAAGCAGCCATCCTCATGGCTTCTTCTTCTTCAGTCTTCCCTGGTTCAAGAAGGAAGTCCAAGATGTCCTTTAGAGGCTTGGATGCAGATAAACCTTCGCCTGCCTCTGTCTGCTTTGGCTGGGCCGGCTCGACTGGACGTTCTTCAGTAACCGCTTCAACCTTTGGGGCGACCTCAGCCTTCTTGGATGCGTCTCCAGACGACATCTTTATGCTGAAGAGTGAAAGTGACCATCCCATCTGATTTTCTGTTCTATTTATAAACAGAGAGTCGTAAGACAACAAAGCGACACAATCATCTGACGGTTCGTCCGTTCATCATCTGACGGTTCATCCGTTCATCATCTGACGGTTTGTCCGTTCATTACATTCATTTGACGGTTCATCCGTTCATTTAATTTATTTGACGGTTTACCCGTTTATTACATTTATTTGACGGTTAATCCGTTCATTTAATTCATTTGACGGTTTACCCGTTCATCACATTTATCTGACGGTTCGCCCGTTCATCATAATCATCCGACGGTTTACCCGTTCATCATATTTTATCCGACGGTTCGCCCGTTCATCATAATCATCTGACGGTTCGCACCGTTCATTCCATCCATCCGACGGTTTACCCGTTCATTCTATTTATCTGACGGCTCACCCGTTTATTACATTCATTTGACGGTTCATCCGTTCATTTGATTCATTTGACGGTTCACCCGTTCGTTACATTCATCCCGACGATTCATTTCGTTCATTTATTTCGTTCATATCATCTATTTCAGCAACTTGTCATCTTTGATTAAGTTGTCTATTGAAATAATAATATTCGATAAATTTGCCACGTCCATATTACCTTTGAGCAGATATTATTGAATATGATTATTTTCCAGAATCAAGAGATATATCATGTCTTGCAATAGAGCCACAAAAAATGTCTTTTTATTGATAAAAGATGAAAGAAATTACAAAGATACATATTACAAAATAAGAAGATACAGAAAATCATTCTATTCGGTCGGTGGTGTCATCAAGTTAACCATATGTTGCTTTAAAGATTTTAATCGCTCCTCACGGGAGTCCATCACACGCCTCCTGGCTTCCTCCATTCCTGACTTTTCATTAAAAGTTGGTAAGGTCACTAAGCGGCAGGAGATTTCAGCCTGATGAATTACGATATATTCATTTCGTTCCTGAGTCAGAATGGCCAGTTGCTGAGTGGCAGCTTGATGCTGTGTGACTTCATCTTCTAGAGTATGCTGAACCAGTTTTAACTCTTCCTGGAGACGGGCAATCTCCTCTTGAAGATGAACAGACTTTGCTTTCAACTCAGTAACTTTCTCCTCCTTCTCTCCAGCAGCAGAGGTGGCTATCTCCATTTGAGAATCATATTCTGAAGCCTTGGCAGTATAAGTGTCTATGAAAGTCTGGAAATTAGCCTTCTCAATGGCAACTTCTTGAGACATCCTTTCAAATTCAGCTTGCACTAAGGATTCCACTTCCCCTCGATTAAGATCCTTGTAGATCTTAACCGATGCTTCTAGCTCATCTAGTATGTGCTCAAGAAAAACAGCTTGAGCTTCATCTCCTTGACCTCGGATGGTATTTATCAAATGAGAGGTTGGGCTTCTAACAGTAGTGAAATCAACAACTTCTTTCTCTAGTACCCTATCTACTAGGGGTCTCAATGCATTAAAGAACAGGTTACTGAAAGAACTAATGATAAATTGGTTAGTTGCCAAGCTCCAGGGGTAGCAGCTACTCCCGTTGATGATGAAGCAGCATGTGCCTGTACAGATGGACGTTCTTGCACTTGAATAGAGGGTTCTTTAAACAAGGGAGCTAAAGTAGAACTGGTTGCTCCTCCCGATCGTTCTTCTGTAAGGACAAATGAACCTATCATTTATTGTTGTTGTCATTATCAATTAATTAAAAAGGATCAAAAGATCAAAGACAATCTTACCTGACTCGCCCCAGTAACAGGCCTTTCGTCTGTTGGTACAGATTCCAGTCTAGCAGAGGTAGCCTCAGACATTACTGCCTGGCTACTTTCGGCCTCAGAACCGTCCAACAGTTGTCGTCTGCCACTGGCTATTACTGTTATCGGTACTATATCAGTACAAGGAGGAACCGGTGATGATTCAATTTCTACATGGATCAAAAATAAAGATGTCAGCCATTAATCTATGAAAAGAAGATTAATAATTTCATTTAATACCTTTGGGATCAGTGGTAGTAGCTTCCTCCAGCGCTACTTCCTTACCCATATGCTTTTCAGGGGATATATCCACCTCAACATCCTTTTCAGGAGCTAGTGTGTCTTCAACAACTTCAGGAGATTTAGGGACATCAATGTCCTCTTTTTGATTCAAAGTATCATCAATAGCCTCTATTGATGTATCTTCAGTGCACATGCTATCCTCAGGTACTTCCTCACTGGCAGTTGCAGCGGTATGATCAACAACATCTTGAAGACCGAAGTCACAATCATTTAATGCTTCAATCATTAAACGATCCTCCTCTTCGCGGATTGTTCCTGGTGTAACAGGAAGCTGAGTAGTTTCTACCACTAGTGAAGGAGTAAAGCTTCCTGCTCCTCCTCTACAATATCCTCCCTAGGCTTTGTAGCCTCCTCTCTCTGATCAGTCTCGTCCCTCTGTTCTGGACTAGGAGTTTCATGCCTAGGCTCAGAGACAGGAGTACGAGATGACATAGTAATTTTGGCAGCAGCGCTGGCCACCACTGAGGATAGGATCACCTTCTTTCTTTTCTTAAAAGTCAGTTTCTTTCGATGAAGAGGTCTTTCGGGACTCTCTACATCTACCACATCAACCCGCTGTAGAAGAGAAGTCAGTGTGGTCGCTTCTTCTCGGGTCGACTCGGCCAATTGCCGAGACTGCGACCTGGTAGTGACTTTTTCTGATGGGTCCAAGAGGAGTTTCTTCTTGGCAACCGGAGAGGAAGGCTCATTAATTCTTCTCTTCCTTTCCCTAGCCGGAGACTTAACAACTTTCAAAGAAACCCTCAGTGGTTCATTAACTTCTTCAGGGAAGTTAGCTTCCCTAGAGGCTTCCAAGGGATCATCCACTGGTTCATGTTGCTCATCATTTGCTGGAGCCAGTATAGAAGTTGTTTCTTTCCTCAAACGTGTCACCGTCGCGAAGCTATCTACCAGATTGAAATTCTCGGTGAAAGTATTTGCAGCTGTATAAAAAGTGAATATGTATATAACATTCTAGGGCCATGATCATTCTTGGTTGGCATCGAGAATATTGTCCTTGTGTCTCGAGTGTTGTAGTAGGCCCATGCTCTGGCACCATCAATAAGATACCCCTTTCATTGTAGGCAAGTTATAGCGTTGCCTACATGGAACTGGTCGTAACCAAATTGACGAGAGAAGCGACTTGGCAGATATGGTTCCAGATAACACTCCTCTTCAAATCTATATACCAAATGGGACGGCCTAATCGTCTTCAACCAGTCAAAAGCTGCTCGACCTAACGGCTGCCTCCCAAGGTCAACCAAATTTGCCGTCAAATGTTTATAACCGGCTGGAGGGGCGACGCAAAAAAAATTCCATCCCTTTCCAAGGTTTATGGCACGTCTGCAGTCCTTCAGACTAGTGTATACCCACTTGCTCTGGGAGAATCTTCGCAGATAACTACCACCGACTGCTCCCATATCGGGGTTAATCAAGGACGGATGGTGCAGGAGTAACCACCCGAATAAATAGGTGTAAGGCAACTCCAGTCGAGGGAAGTTCCCCTTCTCACCCTTTCATTTGATCATGGAGTCAACATACAAACGAAGACCTGCATTCATTCTGCAGGTCATCGCTGTCAGCAAATCCATCCGGTAGCCGAAGACTAACCGGACAGCAGCAAAAAGTACGTCGCGGTGGAAGCGGTCCACGGCGCTTGCTCCGGGTATAACGAATCGACGGAGCCAGTATGTCAGAAATCCAGCCAGCTGGGCTTCTCTTGACATGGGCCTGTAGCCCATTCTTATAAAACTCTCGACAAAGTCTCCAGTCTTGAGTGGAGGATATTGATGTTCATCATTAACTCTGATATCCATTTTCTTATTTTCTTCCATTAATCTGATCACTTCACTGTGGCTGAGGGATTGGAAGAAAGTCAGGTTGCATGTGTCATGGTCCTTAGTCTTTTTCTCAATGATATGATTAAGAAAAAGATAAGGCAACCACTTTGAGGAATAGCAGGTGCCGGAAGAACCGCTCTTATAGTACAGGGAGCATATGTTGTAGTGGCACAGTAGTTCGTCGAAAACTGCCACTATCTCTGCATTTTCCCGACGTAGTCTATCTAACTCGTCGTTTGTGGGAAAATACTCCTCATAAGGGAAGTCTCCCGTTGGTAAGCACGAGATGTACTTCATCTCATGGAAGGCTAATCCAATCTCCCTACAGGGTGTCATGAATGTCCCTATCCTGTAATTATACCTCTCTGCCAAGGCCAGAAACAGATGAGGGTTTGGGAGGAATCCATACACGGTAGCATATACCGCATGATATAGCTCGATCTCTTTCAACTTGTCTTCAAACTGAGCCAATATCCAGTTGGCTATGCAGTTCCAGCTTCTGTTGTCTGGGTTCACCAGACCGGTCAGCCGGATGTCCTGATCCGGGCATCTGCCTTCAACCTTTGCATATTCATTAGCAAAGATTGGGGTCCTCACCGGCAGCAGCAAAGAAGAGTTCTCGGGAGGGATACAGCCTGGCTTCAACCCTCTGAGTAAAGTGCTATGTCGCTCAGAGGAGCTATAGAACATGTCTCTGTTGTTTGGGCCTTTCTTTACACAGATCTTTCCTGTCCTTGCCTATTGTAGGGGAGTAATATCCCAGTCCATCCTCATGGGATGGCCTGCATGGGCATAACGGGCTAGAGGGAGGCATCTAGCAATGTCCGGGAACAGGACTAGTTTTTCATTCCTTTGGAAGAGTCTCTGCTCAACACGGGGTCTTGGCTGAGAACTCTTGTCAATGGCTTCGCCAAATAAGAATATGGGTTTCTTATGGGTAATGGCGTCAGCAGACTGCAGGGGCTGCCCATTCATCAGACTTAACAAAGTCTCATTGTCCTGAGCCACCAAGATGGCTTGGCGGGAGGATGACAGAGCATATTATGGAAAAAGCACATAAGATAAATCTTCTTTAAATTCTGGTTCAGCAAGGGACCCTGCAAATATTTTATACTCAGCGTCCTCTCTGATGTTAAGTGCATCAAACAGAAAAAACAGAATTCAGTACAAGTGAAATCAAAGATTCTGTCAGCAGATTGCACAAGCATCAGATTGTGCAAGCATCATATTGCATAATAATAGCTTCTATGCACAAACTGTCCAATTGCGCCAACTCATCCACTTGCGCAAGCCATCAGATTGTGCTGAATAACTTGCACAAAGCATCAGTTTGCGCTGAACAGCCTTGCGCAAATCAGCAGACTGCGCTGACTTTTGCCAGCGCGTTCTAACCGATTGCGCAAGAGAATAGTTTTCATAAAAATAAAAACTATTGGATTTGTGCAACCGAAACCCTAAACAGGGCGGCACAGTGTGACCAAATCTCTAAAAAGAGATAGGTTCGAAAGATTAACAGTGTTAAAGAACCCTAAAAATCGATCGGGTTTACTATCTTGCGGAGCAGGATGAGCAACTTCATGTCGAGAAGGGCGTGACACAGCCCAAGTCGAGGACTTGGCGGAGGCCTTGCCTTTCTCGGTGGCGGAGCGCTTTGGAGCCATTAAGATCGACGGAAAGAAGAAAAAGAGTCAGGAAAGCTCGGGAAGTTTTCTCTTTCGAAAGTTTTGAAAGCAAGTAAAGAATGGTAGAGAGAGAACTTAGAACTATTTATAGTTTTTCAAAATAAACAAACTCCTCAGATTGTGCCGAATAAATAGGGGCTAATTCCTCCGATTGCGCAGACAGGTCATCATATGTGCAACTTGATTTTAAAATCAAAATTCAAAGTATTTCGAAGCTTTGACTATCTTCAAACTTCGAAAACTTTGAAAGGGGTCTTGTAGGTCCTAAAAATCAAGTTGCACCCATCAAAGAAATCATGAAAATCAAATTATGCATCCTTCAAGTGAACTACACAGAAGACAGATTGTGCAACAATTCGATTACGCAGACTGAACTGCGCACTCATCCAAGTGCGCAAGCTGACGTGGCCTCGTCAACATTACCTGACAGAGAATCAGATCTTCTGACAACTGACAGCACGAAGAACGAGGAAACTGTTTGTTTATCATACAGCACAGTGCTCGAGGACAGCTGTACATACAGCGCAATCTACCAGACTCTCTGCAGCGCAGTCCATCCCAGCGCAGTCCATCCCAGCGTAATCCAAAGCCAGCATAATTCAGGTGGCGCACTCTATCAAGATAACTAACAATGTACACGTGGCCTTCATGCCATCAATTACTCACTATGTGGCAACCGGTTGTACACGATCAAGTGCATTTCAATCAAACAATGCCACGCGTCACATACAGATGGTCCACGATCGAGTAACTGCCTGCGCAATTCATCGCCTGCACAATCCAAAGTGTGCGCAATCCAACCTGCGCAGTCCAGAGTAACTAAAAAGTAGTTATTTCTAGAACTCTATAAATAGAGTTTCAAGTCCTTCCTAGAGGGGATCAGATATACATATACACATATCAGAAATCATCACCAGAGATCAGGAGTTCTTGCCAAAGTGCTGCTGCAATCTTTAGAGGCTACCGTCTTCAAAGTTTATATCGTCCAAGGGATAAAGTGATCGTCATTCAGATCGGATTCCTATAGTTGTACTTTTCCAGAATTCTTGTAATCTTCTTTACAAAGTTTGTTGAAATAAAGATCAACTTTTGTTTTTGTAAACAACATCGTGTCACGTTGTGGTGGACACGAGACACCTCCTGGGACACGTGCACACCCTATATTAGGGTTACCAACTTTTAATTTTGTATTTTAGGTTGTTTTCGATTTATATTTTTCAATTTCCCCGAAATCCTGATACCTTGCATTTTCAGAAATTTCCAGTTTTCTAATTTGAACTTTGGCAGTCTATTTTACCTATTTAAATGCTGTTAAATATTGGTTTATTACCTTATTGTTGTTCTCCTATGTTTATTCTACTTGTGTGTGAATTTTGGGATGTTTTGGTCATGAATTGGATTTAATATGGGATTTCGAAATCTTGGGACAGAAAATGAACTGAAATGAATAAAATTTGTTTCCTTTCCTTCCTTTCCCTGTTACTGTAACAGTCACACACCTGAGAACACATCCTACACACACCTGTCTATCTCACTTACTCTAGCACACTCTCACTCATATGTTTTGTACACACACATGTAAAATCTGAGAACCCCTCACTGTTCACAGTTTTCACTCACTTGTACACACACACACGCTCACTTGTATACTCACACACATTGCCTCCCTCTAACTACATACACATGAATGTATATATATTATATGTGTATATCTATATATGTAATGTATATATATATATATATATATAGTTAATGTATATATAATGTAGGTAGCCGATATATATATATATATATATATATATATATATATATATATATATATATATATGTATACATATACATATATATATATATATATATATATATATGTGTGTGTGTGTGTGTGTGTGTGTGTGTGGTGATTTCCTAATGTATATGTACCATGACCTATGTGTAATGTATAGTGTATGTATATCTATATGTATATATGTGTTAAGCCTATATATAGGTATATGAATATGAGTATTTATGTCTAATGTATAGGCCTATTAAGTATGTAAATGTAAGCGAATATATATATGTGGATATATATAAGCTAAGTAATGTGTGCCTATAGGTAATGTATAATGACTTGGAAAGTTTGTATAGGTTGTATGGACTCGATAGACTAGTATAGGCTAGATTAGCCTTGGTTAGACTAATGTAGACTAGTTAGACCAATTTAGACTTGTTAGACCTAGTTTGACCATAGTTGACCTAGTTTGACTTCTAGGGTTGACCAGAGTTGAACAAGAGTTGACTTTGGCCTAGATTGACCTAGATTCATTTAGAATACATTAAATTGTATATTGTTATCATTCTAGACTTGTTGTGACTTGTGCTGTTCTGATTAGGAGCCAGACACCTCTCCTCGGACAGTATATTTCATCCGGACATTCAGATACCAGGCGAGTACATTCTCTGATCATTTTATATCCTGTTTAGAATTATTTTCCTGCTTTAAATTACTTTACTTGATACTGTCACGTTGGTCACACGGATTAGTACTATATGGATCCCTTCTTGAGATGTTATCCCTTCAGGGAGCATCGGATACTACATGTTCTATGTGTTTCACTTACATGGTGTATCACTATGCTTCATGGTTCATTGAATCACTTGTGACATGTACTCTCATGATCACAGAGACTTTCTTGAATCCTCTTATTTGTTGGGCTTCCTAGAATCCCCATTTATGGGACTATCATGTACCACCCTTCGCGGGACGTTACATAAATTATAACATAACCTGGCTGGATCCTAGTGTATTGATTGGGGGTATGGAAGAGTAGAAGTAGACATGTGAATAATATCCAAGTAGTGTAGCATCAGAATTATTTCATAGTGTAGCATCAGAATCATCCTATGCCATTTACATGTCTATATTGTACTCCGACTCACTAGCTACTGTTAGTCTCTATTTATAGTAGATATTTCTATTACAGTTCTCTCTCTGTTTACATACTGTATTCCTTCAGTTCATGTATCTTACTTTACTGCATGATTATATTTTCTAACCTGTTATGATCTGTTGAGATGTATTGTGCTCGCTCCTGTCCTAACTGGACCTGTTGAAAATGTTACAGAGGACGAGGAGGAGGTCTGCTTAGATACCTTCTATGGGACAGCTCTAGAGGACACTTGTGATCCGGACTTCCAGCCGATCCCTTAGCTGTAGAGGCTGATGCACCCTAGATAGGCTTATATTATATTTTTGTCTTTGAGTTGAGTTGTATATTCTTTACTTTGAGTTGTATTGGAGTTTATATTATTCTGGATGTTGTTGAGTTTATCTTAGACACTTAGCTTTATCTCTCTATTTGTATTTCTTGTGGATTAAGATTCTTATCTTTCATATCATTCTATCTTATCGTATTCTACCTTAGATGTGATTGAGATACATCCTGTTATGTCACCCCCATTCGGAGAGTATAACTGTTTATTACCTTTACTGTTAGATGTTGTGACCTAGGACAGTGTTCTACCACCGATACTGCAGCGTAGGCTGGGCGTATTCACTTTTCGTGCCCTTACTCTAAGGTGCGGGTTGTGACACGTTTTTAGTGGTGGCCCATGCAGGTCGAGATTCAAATTAGTGCGATTTCGTAGTAGCGCAACGACTTAGTTGTACTACTACGAGCCTGCTATAGGATATATAAATTAAGATGTTAGGATGAGTGGATACTCAATTACTGTTAGGATTCCTTGAGAGATTCCTGGGATGACCCTTGAGAATCTCATTTTGAACTCTGATTTAAACTCCTTTTTCCTTATTTTGATTCACCTTTTTCCTTGATTTGAAATTGATTTTGGTGGATTCATTGTAGAACTTTGAATCCTGGTATTACTTGATGATTTTGATAAAATTCTGTAGTTGTTGATTTTAATTTTGTATTTAATATTTTCAAATTCAAGGCACTCAATCGCACTTAGGATTCTTTGAGAGATTCCTGGAACGACCCCTGAGAAACTCATTTTTGATCTTTAATTAGAATTCTTTTTTCCTCTTGTTTGGATTCACCCTCATTTCTTGCTATTGAATTTGAGCTTGATGGGTTCATCTCGTTTGAGCAGACAAGAAGGAACAGATCTTCATTATTCCTTCTTGCCATTATTTCCTTGCATTCTTATTTTCTTCTTATCTTAAACACTGTCTATTTACACCAATCACCAATATCTTATCGTCCCTACCAGATGTACCTCGAAACCCTTGAATCTTCATATCTTCTGCCAGGGAAAGACTGAAGAATTGACGTGAATCATGTAGCTCAGAGGAGACATAACTGATTATTATATGATGATCTAGAGGAAATCAAAATGTGGAGTGTTTAATATTGAAACCTTGAGATAGAAATGTGATAAAGGTATCGAATAGAATCAAGAGATGTATACTACCAATCTGGAAACAATCACACTTAGGAAGATTTTGGGGTTTGAGATAGTTTATAGGTGTATTCAAACTGATGAGGATATTCAAGGTCAACCTAGATTTGAGAACCTCGAAACTCTGGTTATTGATTCTTGGGAAGTTTTACCCTAAGGCTACATAGAAGGTTAGTAATGGAAAAGAGAAATTAATTGCATTCAATAAGGATATTGAACAAGATATTGCAAGGAAATGACTAGGGATAGAGGGAACATAAAGTTATAGAAATTTAGAGATTATTGTGGAAATTTTTTTTAGGAGAATAATATCCAAAGGTGTATGTCGAAGAAAATACGAAAGTTGATTTTATGATGGAGGATAAGTTTTGTAAGGCCTAAAGGTATTTAAATTAAATAACACGAGGAGAACCATTTGAACAAGTTCAAGGAATTCGTAAATGAGATTTAGAGGTTTCGGGCCAAATTTAAGACAAGGTGAAAGAATTTGGAAATTTAAATAAATGGTTAATATTGATTCCTAAATGTGAAGGCTATGCTTCATGAGTAATGTTTGGAAATCGGAAATTGCCTACGATAGTCATGGTAAAAGCTTAGGTAAAGGTTAAATTTTTATATGGAGACTGGTGAGGTAAGGATACGATTGGCAAGTTATGACCAGATGAACTTAAGGGTATCAGAAATAGATGATTAACTTGATCTTCCTTATCTTGTGCATTTATTTACCACCTCTTGAACCCCCACTTTCTATTTGAGATCCTTTGACATTCCTTATCGTGACCTTGACATTCGGAATGTAATACTAGCTGTTACCCTCCAACAAATTTTATATGCAAGACCTAGACAAACTCACCTTCGTGTAGGTATATCATGTCCCACTAAAACCCGTCTCCTTGTACTCTATTTTCTTGATATGATTTTTTGGTCAAATGGCTAAACTATAACCTCTACCATGTTACTGAATTATTCCTGATTTCAATTAGAGATCCAGCCTTGACTCAATTCCTTCAACCCGACATGTGATGATGTTCTGCTTGATTCCTTAAATGCTTAACCTTGTACCTTATCTTGATTGCTTGACCCATTTAGTTAAGAATCCAGACTATGTATCTTCGTTCATCACTACCACCCTTACTTATATCTTATGCTGCTAATTATCCTTAGTTTTACAAGCTTATCCTTTTCGAGCTTGATCATGAAATATTTATTGGGTGCACACCCACTAACATATTGTCTAATCAGAACTGGCGTATGATGGTCGGATCAACCTATTGCGTTTTGGTTCGCTTTTCATATTAATCTACGTGAATGGAGACATAGTTAAACTTGCCCTAGAAATCTTATCCGCAACAGCCTTGACAATTCTCCTTGAAATTATTTTTTTCCACCTATGAACCTCGTATTCGTATCCAGTTGAATTAAATTTAATCATGACCGGGATCTTCATCATTGGATGCTCGTGTTCATACTTGATTTTATTGATTCCCCATCTTGCCCAAATCTCGAATTATCCCAAAATTGATCAACTTAGATCGTGTCAAGATAAAAATCTATTTGTGATTTATTGTGCCTAAATTTTCAATTTTTACCATTTTATGGAATAGTAACCTTTTAATAATTTCTCAGTTATTATTAATAACTAATTTTTTTATAGGAAGGTAGATAACCTTGATGGTTGTGTTCCCTTACCTTTCCAATTAGGACACCCTAGATTGCTTGTATGTTGATACCATAGTACTATTTTGACCTAGAATGACCAGCACACCTAGGTGAGACATCCAACTGCTATATTATGCCCTGACCCTGTATGCTATTCCTTCATATTGCATGGTTTAGATAAAATTCTTAGGACCTTGATTGTCGAGAAATGGGGATGTTATCCCATTAGTATCAACTGTGGATATATATATAGGTTAGTCCTTGATGTGGGAAAATGTGTGTTTATAAACCTATAGCTTATGAGATTTATAGTATCAGCCTTGATAGGATTGGAAAGTTAAGAGCTAGCCTATTATATAGTTTCTCTTTTTGCTAAATTCTGGTTGCCAACACTTAGGTAGCTAGCATAGGTAAAATCCTAAGAAGTTGACCAGCGGATGACCAAGTACTTGGATGTTGAGAAATTGACTAGTTGTTGACCAGTAGTTGACCATTGTCAATATTGACTTAGTTGATTGGAGATAGGATTAGAAGCAGGTTATTGTTGAGTTGATGATCATGTTTGATTATTTATTAACTTGAGACCTTGCTTGTGATTAGGTTGGAGACATGGTTTTTCTGCGGATATCTCCGACTCATGGCACTATACGTTTTGGTGGAGGTGGAAAGCTTAGCCCGCGCTTCATCGGACCTTTTGTGATTAGCGGGAGGGTCGGTGATGTGGCTTATAGGCTAGACTTGCCACCTACACTAGTGGGCGTCCACAACGTATTCCATGTGTCACAGTTGAGACGGTACGTGGCTGACCCTAGCCATGTGCTGGATCATTCGGAGATTGAGGTTGGACCTACTCTCAGTTATCCAGAGCAGCCTGTGGAGATTCTGGATCGCCGAGAGAAGGTGCTGAAAAACTAGGTGATACTCTTGGTTCGCGTCGCATGGAGACATCATTCTCCACTAGAGTCTACCTGGGAGCGGGAGGATGAGATGCGTGAGCGATACCCATATCTGTTTGCACCGTGTGGCATGATTATCTATCCTTCTCATCAGTGTAGTTTTGCCTTTAATTTCGAGGACGATGTTTTTCTAAGGTGGGTAGGATTGTAACACCCAGTTTTCCAGATGAGGATAATTTTGAAATTTTGCAATTATAATTATTATTTATTGATATTTACTTCATATTATTATTTTTGGTGATTTTTAATCATTTTTAAACTATTTAAAATCATGATTCGTGATTTGGTGTTTTGCTAGTGTAACCCTAGAGATAAGTGACCTAGAGCCTAGCCATGTGATTAAGGTATTTCATTTATCATTTTTAGCTTGAGGGTATTTTTCTCATTTTTAAGATTATTTGAATTTATTATAATTTATTTAAAATTATGGGAATTTTTAGGATTTATTCTGGAATTATTTGAATGATGGTTGACTAGGTTGACTTTGACTAGTGTTGACTAACCTAGAAGCTAACCCTAGTCGTGTTTGGAGTTGGTTAGGTCATATAACCCTAGTTAGACTAGAGTTAACCCATGGTTAGTCATTAAACTCAAGTTTGAATAGAAAGGCTTTTAGTCATAAGCCATGACTTATGGTTTGAAACCATTAATTAGCAACTTAGCCCATAGAGGCCCAAGCACAACCCATTAGCTAACCCTAACCCTAACCTAGCATGGCCGGCCGGCCCATATTGGAATTCCTCCCTATTTATACTCTCTTCCATTAGGGCTAGCCTCTTTAG
Organism: Iris pallida; assembly: GCA_029216955.1. Lineage (NCBI taxonomy): Eukaryota > Viridiplantae > Streptophyta > Magnoliopsida > Asparagales > Iridaceae > Iris > Iris pallida. The sequence goes on from JANAVB010019600.1 coordinate 9,856,543, forward strand.
GAAAGATCAAGTTTAAGGAAGAGGTATTTTTCCAACTTCATTAATTCATAGAAATTCTATTTTATTTCCTTTTTCCCACAAACAAATTGCATTAGGTTCTAAATCACCTATACTTGCTGTCCATGGTGTTAAACCTCAGCTTTGGCATAATTTGGAAGGATTGTCTAGCAAGGAGGACCACCCCCTATTGAAGCTTTTCTTGCTTTTGGACACCAATAGGTAAAACTATTTAAACACTATTAAAATTCCAGTTTCTTTGCATATTTAGAAAGCCCTAGGTCTACCCTAACTGTAGGTATACCTAAACCTAGGTTTCGTGTCCATTTCGTGTCCTAAATGGACAAGTAACAGTCCCTATATATAGGTATTTAATGAAATGCCCCAAAGGGCATTTCGATTTGGTTTTCAAATTATGTTTGAATAGGAATTTAGATCTAGGTGTGGGTTGATGTTTTCCAGTGGTCTGAGTTTGTTTTCGTGTCGTGTTGTGTCAGAAATTGGACACGAACATGCGGGTTTGGACACCGCACGTAGCTACTGTATTCCCTTGCTACTTGGGGTGAATTTCTCTACGGACACGGCGACTCGACATGAACCACTCGACACGTGGCTAGGGGCATTGGCTGACACCACGTGTGCCAAGTCTTATGTGTCCTCGTGTCGTGTCGAGGGAACACGAGACTCTGTACTGATTTTGTACTGGGTTTTGTTCAGTCGACATTCGAGCTCTGATACTCTCTGATTGACACGACATGGAGACACGTCGACCCAAATCAGGGTGACACGTAGGTAGCCCTATGTGTGGCGAACCTAGGGTTGTGAGCTCATGTCCTGGTTTGGTCTATGTCGGGTGCATGACACGCGTGCACTTGTGCACGAGACTGCACTGGTTTATTGTCCAGTTTTGTGCTGTCTTAGGTTTAATTGAATTGGACACGTCATGTCACGTTGTGGTGGACACGAGACACCTCCTGGGACACGTGCACACCCTATATTAGGGTTACCAACTTTTAATTTTGTATTTAAGTTGTTTTCGATTTACATTTTTCAATTTCCCCGAAATCCTGATACCTTGTATTTTCAGAAATTTCCAGTTTTCTAATTTGAACTTTGGCAGTCTATTTTACCTATTTAAATGCTGTTAAATATTGGTTTATTACCCTATTGTTGTTCTCCTATGTTTATTCTACTTGTGGGTGAATTTTGGGATGTTTTGGTCTTGAATTGGATTTAATATGGGATTTCGAAATCTTGGGACAGAAACTGAACTAAAATGAATAAAATTTGTTTCCTTTCCTTCCTTTCCCTGTTACTGTAATAGTCACACACCTGAGAACACATCCTACAGACACCTGTCTATCTCACTTACTCTAGCAGACTCTCACTCATATGTTTTGTACACACACACATGCAAAATCTGAGAACCCCTCACTGTTCACAGTTTTCACTCACTTGTACACACACACACACTCACTTGTATACACACACACACACATTGCCTTCCCTCTAACTATATACACATGAATGTATATATATTATATGTGTATATCTATATATGTAATGTATATATATATATATATATATATATATATATATATATATATATATATATATAGTTAATGTATATATAATGTAGGTAGTCGATATATATATATATATATATATATATATATAAAATAAAAAAATAAAATATATATATATATATATATATATATATATATATATATATATATGTGTGTGTGTGCGTGTGTGTGTGTGTGTGTGTGTGTGTGTATGTGTGTGGTGATTTCCTAATGTATATGTACCATGACCTATGTGTAATGTATAGTGTATGTATATCTATATGTATATATGTATTAAGCCTATATATAGGTATATGTATATGAGTATTTATGTCTAATGTATAGGCCTATTAAGTATGTAAATGTATGCTAATATATATGTGGATATATATAAGCTAAGTAATGTGTGTCTATAGGTAATGTGTAATGACTTAGAAAGTTTGTATAGGTCGTATGGACTTGATAGACTAGTATAGGCTAGATTAGCCTTGGTTAGACTAATGTAGAATAGTTAGACCAATTTAGACTTGTTAGACCTAGTTTGACCATAGTCGACCTAGTTTGACTTCTAGGGTTGACCAGAGTTAACCAAGAGTTGACTTTGGTCTAGATTAACCTAGGTTCATTTAGAATGCATTAAATTGCATCTTGTTATCATTCTAGACTTGTTGTGACTTGTGCTATTCTGATTAGGAGCCAGACATCTCTCCTCGGACAGTATATTTCATCCGGACACTCAGATACCAGGCGAGTACATTCTCTGATTATTTCATATCCTGTTTAGAATTATTTTCCTGCTTTAAATTACTTTACTTGATACTGTCACGTTGGTCACACGGTTTAGTACTATATGGATCCCTTCTTGAGTTGTTATCCCTTCAGGGAGCATCGGATACTACATGTTCTGTGCGTTTCACTTATATGGTGTATCACTATGCTTCATGGTTCATTGAATCACTTGTGACATGTACTCTCATGATCACAGAGTCTTCCTTGAATACTCCTATTTATTGGGCTTCCTAGAATCCCCATTTATGGGACTATCATGTACCACCCTTCGGGGGCTGTTACATGAATCATAACAGAACCTGGCTGGATCCTTGTGTATTGATTGGAGGTACGGGGGAGTAGAAGTAGACATGTGAATAATATCCAAGTAGTGTAGCATCAGAATCATTCCATAGTGTAGCATCAGAATCATCCTATGCCATTTACATGTCTATATTGTACTCTTATTCACTAGCCACTGTTAGTCTCTATTTATAGTAGATATTTCTATTACAGTTCTCTCTCTGTTTACATACTGTATTCCTTCAGTTCATGTATCTTACTTTACTGCATGATTATATTTTCTAACCTGCTATGATCTATTGAGATGGATTGTGCTCGCTCCTATCCTAACTGGACCTGTTGAAAATATTACAGAGGACGAGGAGGAGGCCTGCTTAGATACCTTCTATGGGACAGCTCTAGAGGATATTTGTGATCCGGACTGCCAGCCGGATCCCTTAGCTGTAGAGGCTGATGCACCCTAGATAGGCTTATATTATTTTCTTGTCTTTGAGTTGAGTTGTATATTCTTTACTTTGAGTTGTATTGGAGTTTATATTATTCTGGATGTTGTTGAGTTTATCTTAGACACTTAGCTTTATCTCTCTATTTGTATTTCTTATGGATTGTGATTTTTATCTTTCATATCATTCTATCTTATCGTATTCTACCTTAGATGTGATTGAGATACATCCTGTTATGTCACCCCCGTTCGGAGAGTACAACTGTTTATTACCTTTACTGTTAGATGTTGTGACCTAGGACAGTGTTCTACCGTCGATATTGCGGCGTAGACTGGGCGTATTCACTTCTCGTACCCTTAATCTAGGGTGCGGGTCATGACTGGGACCGGACCGGGAATCTTTAATCCAACTGGCTAAAGAATATATCGACGTTTTCACCTAGAGCTACGAAGTTATGCCAGGACTTGATCCCCAGATCGCGATGCATAGGCTTAACATCTTACCTGATGCTAAGCCTGTAAAGCAACAGCAACGACATTTTCGTCCTGACATCATGAACGCTATCGATCAAGAAGTGGACAAACTCCTGACCAGCGGGTTTATCAGTGAAGAACAACACCCGGATTGGGTGGCCAACGCCGTCCCTGTCACCAAGAAGAACGGAAAGATACTACTAAAATAAGTCATATCAGCGACGTATTTAGCGACTCCGTGAAATTTTGTCGCTAATTTTTGGGATTTTAGTGACGTTAATAAAAGACATCACTGTTTGTCGCCAACAGCGACTAATAGCGATGTCTAGCGGCTACATTTTGTTAAATGGGGTAGTACGTCGCAAGTTCGTCGGTACCCGTCTCTGATATAGCGACATGTAGCGACGCATTTTAAGTTGCGTCGCCGTTTATTATATATCAGCGACGTTTAGCGACGTCCTATAAGGACGTCGTTAATCGTTTCATACAGCCAGCGAGGCTTTCATTTTCGATCATTCACAATTTCCCCCCCCCCCAATTTTGGGCGCGCTCCTCCTCCGCGACGCTCCTCCGACGATTTCCCTCCTCCGGCCTCCTCCTCCGCGGCGCTCCTCTGGTGATCTCCCTCCTCCGGCCTCCTCCTTCTTCTCCTCCTCCTTCCTTAGGTAGCTCCTCCTTCTCCTCCTCCTCCTTCCTCTGGTAGCTCCTTCCGAGTTTCTTCTCGTCTTCTAGCTCTCTCTCTCGCTTCTAGTTTGTGTCCACGAGAGCGTGGACTCGCTGCGGGGGACACGAGACTGACAGTAGACTCGCTGCGGGGGACACGAGAGCGTGGACTCGCTTCTAGTTCGTGTGACACCTATTTTGTTGGTTTGGACACGTCGTGTCCCACTGTGTGGATACGAGATTCACAGTGTGACACCTACATACTGAAAAATCTCATTTTTTGGGTATATCAACTGTTAATTTGATGTTTTGCTTGGTTCGAATTCTAATTTAGGGTTCGAGCCCTATTTACTGATACTGGGAGTTTTTTTGGGCATTTTTAGGGTTTTGAAATGATGACTAAATTGACTAATAATTATTATCGAGCCCTATAAAATTTTAGCTATGTCACGAAGGATGGATACTAATCCTGTGAATGAGTTTTCTCCTAAGTATTCTCGACAGTTGAGTATGATTTAGCTCACTGACATTACTGAAATATGGAATAATTAGACTTTCTGTTCAGTACCCTTTGACTGAATTAAGTTGACCTGAATACCATATTTTAAATCCTAAATCTACGGTACGACATCGTGATCAGGACATAGTCCCTGCAGCCATTTGACTAGCGAGGCAGAAACTATGTAGCCGTAGATAAAGTTGACTGTCCTTCGACCCTCATCCCTCGGCAATGATGATACTGAAGAACAGTTTGGCAACTCTAGAGGGGGGGGTGAATAGAGTATATATATAATGACCAATTAAAAAATTACTCTTTCACGAACAATGAATAATCAGAGTAAAATACGGAATGTAAATGAAAGACAAGAGAGCATACGCAAACACAACAATTTTAACCTGGTTTCCCTCGTGGAGGACTAGTCCAGGCCTGAGAACTCTAGCTCAGGATTAAATCCACTATTTGTGAAATAGTAGCTTACAACCCGTGCCTTTACTTCAGAAGAGCACGTCAACTTCTTACAGAGGATCGCAGTGGCGATTGCTTGGAATTGTCCAAGCGATTTCTTTACTCTTGTACAAGAATCCTAACTGAGAGATGCTGAGCACTCGAGACTTAGGAGGCTTGTGGCTAGTAGATGGGAAGGGTATGGCTTATAGAGCTTGTAGGAGAGAAGAGAAGAGAAGATTGAGTGATTCAAAAGGAGAGAATTCATGCCCTATTTATACTGATTTTTGAGGCAGAATTCGGCCAGAATTCGGGTAGGAGAATTCAAAAAATTTGGCCGTTGGACAGCTAGCAACCAGCTAACCCTAAAACTAGGGTTCCTGATTTCTAGGGGACAGAGTTCGGCCCGAACTCTGTGTGGAGGCAGAGTTCGGCCTGAACTCTGTCTCCAGAGCACAGAGTGATTCTAAGTGGGACTTGTGGGCAATTTTGTTTTGGTGGAGCTTGGGATTTTGGGTAGGCTTGTAGACTAAGTTCCAAGAGCTCAGCATAACTCAGAGTACATACTTCTAGACTCAATGAAATGAAAAAGTACAGACTCGAAAATATACTGAGAGTCGGAAACTGAGCTGTCGTTTGTCCCGAACTGAAAGCAGACGTCGTGTGTCGTATTGAATTTATACAGATATTATTTAGTCAATGTAGTCAATATTTGGTTGACTGTGACTTTGTGTCAACAATCTCCCCCATATTGATAATTGACAAAATAATATATATATATTTCAATATTCATACCTTGACACAGTTGATTACAACATAGCTCCCCCATAACTGATGCAGAGCTAGAATCGGATAGCTCCCCTGTAATCAGTGACCGGTTCCGAGCTAGAAGTAGTAGCTCTCCCCCGTAAACTGTGCATATACCCTGTAACCTGATAGATAACATATTCCCAGAACGAGCACAGATATACACAGATGAATGCATAGAACCTGCATAGAACCTGTAAAAGTTTCCCAAAACAAGCCAGCACAAAAATATACATATGTTTCTCCCCCTTTTTGGCAGTTAGCAATATAAATAAGCAATGAATAGTAATGCAACCACACCAAGAGAAAAAAATAGTATCATACTAGACAAGAGAGTGCATTGGCATAAAAGAAACTACGAGAAATAGCATAAAATGATATCCACCAATCAGAATGTCAAACACATCATCAGGGTTCTAAGATAAAAATCCAGTACATAAATCCATAACTAAATAACTAAAACATAAAGCAACTAAGACCATCAGCAGTGGCAGCAGCATAACAAGCCAGTCTCCATCACGGAGCACCAGAAGGTCCTGGAACATCTGAAGGACCAGGGAAAGAGCGACGAGGGTCCACGAAAGCATCATCCGGATCCATATACCTCATGACCCACGGATCGTCTATACGATGACCCGCTCGATCTGGATCCCGCTCAATAGGCACATGCAGATCAGGATGACGAGCGAGTGAATACCGCATATCATGCAGAGAGTTCCCAAGGGCACTAATCTGCAAAGTGGTACGGTAATCCTGCTGCGTCCAACGATCATCCTCAACAGCAAAGCGATCGCGAAGCATAGTCTGTATAGACTCCAGGGTGGCAGGAGGAGGAGGTGCATCCTGACCAAAAGGAGGGGCGTCAGGCTCCTCATCCTCAGAATGCTCAGATGCCTCAAGAGAGGCGACAACTGCCTGAGTGCAGCGTGCCTTGGACAAGAAGGCAGGAGCGGGCAAGAATGGACAGTCATGAAGAGGAATGATAAATGCACGAAAAACCATAGGAAGATATAAAGGATAAACTAACGCCCTTGGTTTCTTCCTACAATTTATCATCCAATCCATCATTGTCCTAGGAAGATTGAATGGAATACGATAATGGAGATGATATAAGGCTGAGATCTCAAAGTATGTAACTTCATCAGTTGATCCAGCCTTGGGTAAGATGGTGTTAAAAATCATGCGATGAAGTTCCTAGAAGTAGGGATTGAGATGCTTAGCCATAAGCTTGCGAGGACTTATGTTAGGAGCACATAGTTCCTCCTTGAATCCTTCAAGAGAAGTATCGCCAACAAATTGGAATTGGCGTGCTTCCACAAGTTTATCCCAAGCATCAAGATTAATAAGTTCAAGAAACTCCCCCAACTCCGAATCATTGAAGGCGATGTCAATACCGGCAACCCGGGAATAGATGTGGGTTGCATCAAAAGTTAAATTGCAATAAAACATTTGGATTGCACTACGATAGATGACAAAATTTGAAGCAACTAAAGCATCCAAACAAAGATCACGGAATAAAGACTCATATTGAGAAAATATGGTGAAGTTTATGGGATGACCCCCAAACACCGGACGAGTTCTAAAATCGCTAAACCATTCATTTGAGGCTTCTAGCGACACAAAAAGACGGTCGTCATAAGTGTTAGGGTCATCGGGACATGGTGGATTGAACAACGGATTGAGGGGATGTTGTTCATCTACTTGTTCAATCGGAGGAGGAGGATTTGAAGAGGAAGCACCCTCGGTTCGGATCCTCTTCCCACGATTGGGCAAGCGTGGAGCCATTTGCAAGAAATTTGATAACTTGAAAAGGAGAGAAAATGAGAGTTATACCTGAAGATAATGTCAAACAGTTGAAGAGAACGTTAAAAAACCCCTTTCCCTTGAGTTTGAGAAGAAATAGAGCCCTCTATCTTAAGAACTAGGGTTAGGGTTTTGAAGGAAGAAGATGGAATAGATGGAGAAGAAGGAATTATGGGAGGAAAGAGAGGGAATCCCGAAATAAAGTAGGGCTTGGTCTTTGGTCGGGTGAAATATTGACCATAGGATTAGAATTGATCCAACGGCACAGCCAGATCCCGACCCTGGAACCAAGGGACCGAACTCGGCCCGAACTCGGATAGGAGCAGAGTTCGGCCCGAGTTCTGGATCATTGGTCCAGAACAGAACAAAGGCTAAAATAAAAACAAAAGTTGAAGAATAACAAGAAATGATAACAAAGAAAAAGATTTAAGAGTTAAACAAAAGGAAGTTGAGGACACCAAAGAGAATAGAATAGATAGAGAAGGAGAAGTACACAGAAAACAGAATGAACTTTTTAGAAAATATCAATTAGGCAATATTAAATCGAAACGAGCCATATAATAAATAAGGATATATATTGTGGTTCAATAGTCCAAATTTGCCATGGGTTAGCTGCAGGGGCCGGATCCCAGCTAGCGGTAGTCCTGAGGACTAGTGCACCGTGTCGCTTAGGCTTTTACGCCTTGTTGTCAGAAGGACCCTTTCGGCTTGTACCCATACCAAATTCTTCGTAAAAGAATCACAATATACTCGATATTTACGCAGGTGAGTTTCAATTTATGACTGCTTCATCTAAGATTCCAAGTTCACGACAAAGAAAATTGAAACGCTCTTTGGATAGTGGCTTAGTAAAGAAATCTGCCAGCTGATGATCAGTGTCAATAAATTCTAAGTTAATCGTGCCATTTTGCTGATGATCACGCAAAAAGTGGTGTCTGATCTCAATGTGTTTAGTGCGTGAGTGGCATACAGGGTTCTTAGTCAAATTGATGGCACTAGTATTGTCACAGAATATAGGAATATGCATGAAAGATAACTTATAGTCTTCCAGGGTTTGCTTCATCCACAGAATTTGTGCACAACAACGCCCAGCTGCTATGTATTCAGCTTCTGTTGTGGATAGTGCAACAGAGTTCTGTTTTTTGCTAAACCAGGAGACTAAAGCTTTTCCTAATAAATGACACGTACCGCTCGTACTTTTACGGTCGACCTTGCATCCAGCGAAGTCAGCATCAGAGTAACCAATAAGATCAAATGATGTTGACTTGGGATACCATAGGCCTACTGTAACCGTACCCTTAAGGTATCTAAAGATACGCTTAACTGCGGTCATGTGTGATTCCTTAGGATTAGCTTGATATCTAGCACATAGGCAAACACTGAACATGATATCGGGACGACTAGCAGTTAAATAAAGTAAGCTGCCTATCATACCTCGATACTTACGTTGATCAACAGGTTTGCCGCTCTCATCTGGTTCGAGTTTGGTTGAAGTGGCCATTGGCGTGCTGATTGGTTTGATGTTGTCAAGATCGAACTTTTTCAGCATGTCCTTGGTGTACTTTGATTGGCAGATGAAAGTTCCATTAGCCAGTTGTTTTACTTGCAGACCAAGAAAGTAGTTGAGCTCTCCCATCATGCTCATCTCAAATTCCGTCTGCATACACTTGGCAAATTCTTGACAAAGAGTTTCATCAGTAGACCCAAAAATAATATCATCAACATAAATCTGAATTAATAGAATGGTGTCTTTGAAGGATTTGATAAACAGTGTAGTGTCAATTTTCTCTTTAGAAAAACCATTCTCAAGCAAGAAGCTGCTTAGCCTTTCATACCAAGCTCTGGGGGCTTGTTTAAGGCCATAAAGCACTTTCTTTAGCTTGAACACGTGGTCGGGAAATTTGTGATTTTCAAAGCCAGGGGGTTGTTTGACATAAACTTCCTCCTTAATAAAGCCATTCAAGAAAGCACTTTTAACATCCATTTGAAATAATTTAAAGTTTTGAAAATTAGCAAAAGCACAAAGCATCCGAATGGATTCTAGTCTAGCAACAGGAGCATACGTCTCATCGTAGTCGATACCTTCCTCTTGGTTGTATCCTTGAGCTACTAGACGAGCTTTGTTACGTGTGACTGAACCATCTTCATTTACTTTGTTTCTAAAAACCCATTTAGTACCAATTATAGAGTGATTAACCGGTCTAGGAACAAGTTCCCATACTTGGCTTCTCTCGAATTGGTTGAGTTCTTCTTGCATAGCGGAAATCCAAAATTCATCATTAAAAGCTTCAGAAATATTTTTAGGCTCTACTTGTGAAATGAAGGCAGTGCTAGCAACAGAGTCTCTTAATGATGATCTAGTAGTAACTCCACGTGAAACTTCACCTATGACTAAATTTTCTGGATGAGAAGGTTTGAAAGAGAATTTCTTAGGCAAACCCTCCAGAGAATTAGTTTCGGTTGAAGTATTCATTGGAGTAGAAGTTGATGGCTCAATGTCATCATTAAGAGTATTTGCTGTACTGTTGTCTTCATCAAAAGTCACATTTGTTGACTCTTCCACAATAAGTGAGCGTTTATTGAAAACTCTATATCCCTTACTCTTGGCGGCATAACCAAGAAAGATACCATCGTCAGCTTTGGCATCAAATTTGCCTAAGTTGTCTTTGGTGTTAAGGATAAAACATCTGCAGCCAAAAACTCTAAAATAAGAAACATTTGGGGTTCTCCCAAACCAAAGCTCATAGGGTGTTTTCTTCGAAATGGGACGAATAAGCACCCTATTCAAAATGTGGCATGCTGTACTTACAGCCTCTGCCCAAAAATATTTCGGAAGAGAAAATTTATTCAACATGACTCTAGCCATATCGCCAAGAGTCCTATTCTTCCGCTCCACAACACCATTTTGTTGAGGAGTTCTAGGACAAGAAAATTCATGATCAAAACCATTTGCATTACAAAAACTTTCAAAATCTGAATTTACAAATTCGCCTCCATGATCACTTCGGATTCGAGTAATCATGTAGCCTTTTTCGTTTTGAACTTTATTTACAAAAACTTTGAAAACAGAGATAGCGTCGCTCTTATTAGCGAGATAGAAAACCCAAGTAAATCTCGAAAAATCATCAACAATAACAAAAGCATAAAGTTTGCCACCAAGGCTAGCTATTCTACTAGGACCAAATAAATCCATATGAAGTAATTGCAAGGGTCTAGTAGTACTTACAGAGTTGATGGAATGAAATGAGGATTTAGTTGTCTTGTTTAGTTCACATTCGGCACATACCGTGACCTTTTTGAATGTGATGTCAGGCAATCCTCTCACTAGCTTCTTGGTAGAAAGCCTGGATATAGCATCCATGTTGGCATGACCGAGACGCTGGTGCCAAAGTAGTCGTTCGTCTTTGTGGGCATATAAACATCTACCTGCATGGTTAGTATTTATAGAGAGATAGAAAATATAGATATTGTCCTCTCTTTTCCCTTCAAAAGCAATGTCTCCTGTTGACCTATCATAGATATAGCAACAGTTTTGTCCAAAGTTAATATCATATCCATGATCAGCAAGATGGCTAATGCTGAGCAGGTTATGCTTTAACTCGGTCACTAGGCAGACATCCTTTATAACAGGAGAAGGAGGATGACCAATGATACCGTTACCTATTATGTGCCCTTTGAGATTGTTACCGAAGGATACGTATCCTTCTCTTTTCATCGATAGTGATGCAAAAAGATTTGCGTCTCCCGTCATATGTCGCGAGCATCCACTATCGAGAATCCACTTACTTTCAGTTGAGGAGGGAAGGTCCACCTACATCAAGAGTATATGTGACCTTTGGTACCCGAGTTCTTGAGGATCCTGAAAAGTTAGTCTTTGGGAACCAAGCATATATCCTTTTATCTATAAGTCTTCTAACTCTGCACTGTGGTGAGATGTGTCCATGTAATCCACAATAAGTACAGATAGCATTCTTATTTATACTAGAAGCATGAGAATAATATCTATAAGCAGCAGGATGAGGATGGACATGATGTGAAGAGTTAGAATGGTGAAGATGATTATGCATGGAATAAGTGGCATGGTGATGGTGTTTATGAGGCATAGAATGATGGTATTGTCTATGATGTGTGACATGCTGATATTGTCTAGATGGCATGACATGATGATTTTGTCTATATGGTATATGAGGACCTTGTCTATATGGCATTGCATGATGATCTCGTCTATATGGCATGGCATGATGATTTTTATGTGTGGAGTGATGTTGATTGTGTCTTTGTGCATGATGCTTGTGTACTAAGTGAGAATTGTTCTTACGTGCACGTGGTTTGTGAAAGTTTGTGTATATAAATGCATGGTTATGTGCTGCATGAGAATGACTTGGTTGACTAGCATGAGTGGTATTGTGCCCATGTGATTGGGTTTGAGGTTGAATAACCTGTTTACCCAATTTGGTTTCTAATCTTTTAGTAGCAGCTTGCAGTTCAGTAACCTTAATATTTAAGCCATATATCTTAGTCATGGAAATCTTGTGTCTACTCTTTTCTTCAGCAAGCAATGTGTTGAGAGTAGTGATTTCTTGAGTTTGTTGCTCAATACGTGCTTCAGCATCATGTAAGCTTAATTTAAGCTTGGATACTTCATCAGTGTCATTAGTGGGTGATGTGTTTCTAACATTATCAAGAAGTAAAGAAATTCTTTGTATCTCATCTTCTAGACTTTTGATTTTGTCCTTGGCATGTTTATATTTACCGATAACCTTTTTGTGATCATCAAGTAAATCGGTGAAAGCATTGCCAAGTTCATCAAAAGAGAAGTCATCTAAAGTTTCGTTTGATACTTGGTGGAATTTGCCATGAGGCACACATTTGCTTTGTCTTGAGGAGAGTTCTTTTCTTCCTCGGAGTCACTTGCTTCGCTTTCATGCCAAATGCTTGTGTTGGCATACCTTTTTGATGAGTTCTTCTTGTAGGGCTTTTCATACCGGTTGCTTTTCTTTAAGAGCGGACAGTCTCTTCTGACGTGTCCAATCTTTTTACAACCATAGCAGATTGGTTCTTCTTCATCGTCTTCTTGTGGTTCCTTCTTTCTTTGATTGAAGCGAAGGAATTTCTTGAAGTTACGTACCATGAGAGCTTGGTCTTCATCATCTGAGATATCGTCTTCAGTCTCATCGTGATCAATCTTTCGTCGATGAACTTTGAGTGCGATCTCCCTGGTCTTCGGAGCAGGCTCTTCGAAGTCCTTGAGGTCAAGTTCGTGAGTCATGAGCTTGCCCATCAAAGTCTCCATAGACATACTTGTGAGATCATTTCCTTCTATGATGGCTGTCACCTTAGGGTTCCAAATCTTTGGTAGCCCTCTGAGTAGCTTGCGGATCTTCTCATGGTTTGAGTACTGCTTACCAAGCGAGGATAACGGGTTGATGATGTCGAGGAATCTTGTAAACATTTGAGTGATCGTCTCATTTGGCTTCATCTTGAAGGCTTCGTACTCTTGAGTGAGACGGCTTATCTTAGATTCCTTGACTTGAGTGGTTCCTTCATGCGTCACTTCCAGAAGTCTCCATACTTCATGAGCAGTGGTGCATGTAGAGACCCTGTTAAACTCGTTCCTGTCTATAGCACAGAATAAAGCATTAATAGCCCTAGCATCTAGACTTGCCTGTTTCTTCTCCTCGACAGAATATTTGTCGTGTGGTTTCTCAATGAGGTCACCATCGACAACTATCCTGGCGGGCTTTTTGTAACCGTCAGTGACGACAGTCCACAGGTCAAAGTCTAGAGACTTAAGATAGAAGCTCATCCTTGTTTTCCAATATGTGTAGTTAGTCCCATCAAATAGGGGAGGCCTATGAGTGGACTGACCTTCACCATGATTGGAAATCAAGGATTGTGTGGTTGCCATGGATCAGCTCTTAGGATGTTAGTCCTTGTAAAGAGAACAGAGCTCTGATACCAATTATAGAACAGTTTGGCAACTCTAGAGGGGGGGTGAATAGAGTATATATATAATGGCCAATTAAAAAATTACTCTTTCACGAACATTGAATAATCAGAGTAAAATACGGAATGTAAATGAAAGACAAGAGAGCATACGCAAACACAGCAATTTTAACCTGGTTTTTCTCGTGGAGGACTAGTCCAGGCCTGAGAACTCTAGCTCAGGATTAAATCCACTATTTGTGAAATAGTAGCTTACAATCCGTGCCTTTACTTCAGAAGAGCACGTCAACTTCTTACAGAGGATCGCAGTGGCGATTGCTTGGAATTGTCCAAGCGATTTCTTTACTCTTGCACAAGAATCCTAACTGAGAGATGCTGAGCACTCGAGACTTAGGAGGCTTGTGGCTAGTAGATGGGAAGGATATGGCTTATAGAGCTTGTAGGAGAGAAGAGAAGAGAAGATTGAGTGATTCAAAATGAGAGAATTCATGCCCTATTTATACTGATTTTTGAGGCAGAATTCGGCCAGAATTCGGGTAGGAGAATTCAAAAAATTTGGCCGTTGGACAGCTAGCAACCAGCTAACCCTAAAATTAGGGTTCCTGATTTCTAGGGGACAGAGTTCGGCCCGAACTCTGTGTGGAGGCAGAGTTCAGCCCGAACTCTGTCTCCAGAGCACAGAGTGATTCTAAGTGGGACTTGTGGGCAATTTTGTTTTGGTGGAGCTTGGGATTTTGGGTAGGCTTGTAGACTAAGTTCCAAGAGCTCAGCATAACTCAGAGTACATACTTCTAGACTCAATGAAATGAAAAAGTACAGACTCGAAAATATACTGAGAGTCGGAAACTGAGCTGTCGTTTGTCCCGAACTGAAAGCAGACGTCGTGTGTCGTATTGAATTTATACAGATATTATTTAGTCAATGTAGTCAATATTTGGTTGACTGTGACTTTGTGTCAACAGATACGACAACCTATCACTATATCTTATATATATAGTAGTAGATGATGTCTTAGTATTACATTATGTGAGTTCATCTTGATTCTGTTACATTCTTCAGATACTACATACGATAAGAACATATACTACACCATATGTACAGAACAAAGATGATTCACACTAATGTATGCTAGAATGAATTTTAGGGTTGTGTTCTGAGCCATCCGTTCTGCTACTTGGCAAAAAATCGAATTTATTGTACTTTATCTGCTTTCGAAAATGTACTCAAATTATATGATGGTTCCTTTAGTTAGCTTGCTTATGTTATAATTATATTAGCTTGCTTACCAGATGGCACCCATAACTCGAGGAGCGGCACGTCATTTAAGGGAAACAGTGAAGGCTGAGGTGGCTCCTCCTACAGTTAAGGAGGAAGTGGCACCGGTTGCTAGTGAGACCGGGAGTTCTATTCATCCAGCACCAGTAGCTAGTGAGACCGAGAGTTCTCTTCATGCAGTCCTTGCAAGGGACGACATCTCTCCTTGCGCTAAAAATCTCGCTTTTTCGAGGTGGTTCCGTGAACGTATCACTGAGCGTTTGCGTGAGGAGCGTGGTTATCATTAGCTATTAGTACTTATTTGTATTGGACTATTTGTATTGGGTTGTTTTTGTATTAGACTATTTGTATTGGACTACATATATGAATTAGTACTATGTCAATCTCTGGATTGTATTGGTACTACGACCCTCATCCCTAGGCAATGATGATACGACAACCAACCAGAGAGGATACTCTGAGAGATCCATCTGAGTAGGACGTATACTCTAAGAGATCACCTTTACAAGTATGATATCAGTAGTGGGATTGAGTGTGTACGTCCTACTCAGATGGGTCTCTCACTGTTACTATTTTTTTCTGACAGCATGGTGGATGTGCTCCGTCAACAGATTCTTGCTCCGAGCCAAAACTTTGCCCCGGAGCTCAAGTGGACATCCTTGGTGTAGAGTTCGAGTGAGAGGTTCCTGACAGCATGGTGGTCGCATTTGTCAAAGTATCCGTGCTCATCACATATTGGTTGTGGGACGAGCACGGATACTTTGACAAAGGAGACCACCATGCTGTCAGAAATCTCTCACTCGATCTCTACACCAAGGATGTCCACTTGAGCTCCAGGGCAAAGTTTTGGCTCGGAGCAAGAATCTGTTGACGGAGCACATCCACCTTGCTGTCAGAAAAAATAGTTACGGTGAGAGACCTATCTGAGTAGGACGTACACACTCAATCCCACTACCGATATCATTCTTGTAAAGGTGATCTCTCAGAGTATACATCCTACTCAGATGGATCTGCAGAGTATCCTCTCCGGTTGGGTTGTGTTCTGAGCCATCCGTTCTCACACTTAAAAAACATATTAATTAGAACTGTGTTTCGTATTTTCGAGGAAACCAGGTATTTGATTCTGTATTTTGTATTTTGGTTTCTGTATTTTGGCTCCAGCTCCATTTGTATTAATCTACGGTACGACATGGTCCCTGCAGCCATTCGACTGGCGAGGCAGAAACTATATAGCCGTAGATAAAGTTGACTGTCCTCCGACCCTCATCCCTCGGCAATGATGATACGACAACCTATCACTATATCTTATATATATAGTAGTAGATGATGTCTTAGTATTACATTATGTGAGTTCATCTTGATTCTGTTACATTCTTCAGATACTACATACGATAAGAACATATACTACACCATAAGTACAGAACATAGATGATTCACACTAATGTATGCTAGAATGAATTTTAGGTTGTGTTCTGAGCCATCCTTCATCTGCCCCCTTCCCTGAGCCATCCTTCATCTCTCATTTCCCTCCGGGTCCACTCTACTCCCAATCTCTTCCTCTTTATACACGGCTCTACAGAATCAATGCCATCCGAGGAAGGTAAAACTGAATCAGCATTGTCTTCCGGATCGTCCTCATCAAGGCATAACGGACTGCTCAGCGTGCCCAGCTTTTTCAATTTCTCGCTGGCTGCAGAGTCGAAATAGGAACGGGTCCTCTTTGCCGGCCCGGAGCTCTGACTCGCACTCGTCGCCTCGCTACCGATTTTCTCTCATCCTCTGACGCGGGTCATAAGAAAAAAATTTTATACCTCTTCTTCACATAAACATCATTGCCGCCTTGTACTCGAGCCTCCTCGTCTGTGACGCTATCCAATTTCTCGGTGCCTACATTGTCACCCGAATCTTCCCTTCGACTCATATCGTCCTCTTATTCGCCTGTCTTTTCGCTCCCTGTCTTGCAATCATCTGCTATCACCACCGTCTCATTCGACTCCTTCTCCGATGACTCCGATGAAGAGGAGGAAGACTCGGAGAATGAGTCGAATGAGTTGGCGGTGATAGCAGATGATTGCAAGACAGGGAGCGAAAAGACAGGCGAATAAGAGGACGATACGAGTCGAAGGGGAGATTCGAGTGACAATGTAGACACCGAGAAGTTGGATAGCGTCACAGACGAGGAGGCTCGAGTACAAGGCGGCAATGATGTTTATGTGAAGAAGAGGTACGAAATTTCTTTTCTTATGACCCGCGTCAGAGGAGGAGAGAAAACCGGTAGCGAGGCGATGAGTGCGAGTCAGAGCTCCGGGCCGACAAAGAGGACCCGTTCCTATTTCGACTCTGCAGCCAGCGAGAAGTTGAAGAAGCTGGGCACGCTGAGCAACCCGTTATGCCTTGATGAGGACGATCTGGAAGACAATGCTGATTCAGTATTGCCTTCCTTGGATGGCATTGATTCTGTAGAGCCGGAGGAAGTGGCTCCTCCTCGGCAATGATGATACGACAACCTATTACTATATCTTATATAGTAGTAGATGACGTTTTAGTATTACATTATGTGAGTTCATCTTGATTCTGTTATATTCTTCAGATACTACATTCGATAAGAATATATACTACACCATATGTACAGAACATAGATGATTCACACTAATGTATGCTAGAATGAATTTTGGGTTGTGTTCTGAGCCATCCGTTCTGATCAAGCATCTTCCTTCTCCTCTCCTCCACCATGGCTCTGAACCCATCTGCTCCTCCCTACTTCCCTTCTTCTTATTTGACTCTCTCAGCCGCATATGATATCCAGCTCAAGTGTAGAGTCGGGGAAGAAGAAGTGGACCGGAAGAAGAGGAGGAAGCAGCACAGCCGACGGCATGACCCGAAGGAAGTACAGATGTTTTTTTCAAATCCGTAGGAGAACTATAAAGATATATCTTTTAACAATATGTCATCTTGTCAAAGATCCTTAATGTGACAACCATGTTACCGCGGTGTCGGAAGACTAACATGTCATAATTTTCTAAGCCGTGTGTTTTAACATAATCCTCCTAACTCTTTCCTCCTATGTAGTAATCTTGCATTATTACATAGAACTGAAATTCGGTTGGAGGATTATGTCAAAACACACGGCTTAGAAAATTATGACATGTTAGTCTTCCGACACCGCGGTAACATGGATGTCACATTAAGGGTCTTTGACAAGGTGATATGTTGTGAAAAGATATATCCTTATAGTTCTCCTACGTATGTTGAAGAAAACCTCTGTACTTCCTCCGGGTCATGCCACTGGCTGTGCTGCTTGCCCCTCCTCTTCCTGTCCACTTCTTCTACCCCGACTCTACACTTGAGCTGGATATCATATGTGGCTGAGAGAGTCAAATAAGAAGAAGGGAAGTAGGAAGGAGCAGATGGGTTCAGAGCCATGGTGGAGGAGAGGAGAAGGAAGATGCTTGATCAGAACTTGAGGTGGAAAAGTTATGACGTTGATAGCGTGAGAGGGGGAGAGGGTGGAAAAGTTCTTCTCCCCCGACTCTACACTTGAGATGGATATCATATTTTGGTTTCTGTATTTTGGCTCCAGCTCCATTTGCATTAATCTATGGTACAACATCGTGATCAGGACATAGTCCCTACAGCCATTCGACTGGCGAGGCAGAAACTATGTAGCCGTAGATAAAGTTGACTGTCCTCCGACCCTCATCCCTCAGCAATGATGATACGACAACCTATCACTATATCTTATATATATAGTAGTAGAAGATGTCTTAGTATTTCATTATGTGAGTTCATCTTGATTCTGTTACATTCTTCAGATACTACATACGATAAGAACATATACTACACCATATGTACAGAACATAGATGATTCACACTAATGTATGCTAGAATAAATTTTAGGTTGTGTTCTGAGCCATTCGTTCCCATACTTGGCAATTATGTTGTGGACCATTATGTTTGACATTGTTGTTACAAATTTTCATATATCTGTGTTGATTGATGAGATTGTGTTTCAAACGTGTTCGTGATTGTGTGTATCTGTGTTGTTTGATACTGTGTTCGTTATACACACCGTTGTTGATGTAACAAATGGTGTGGGGGATGCTGCAAATGCTGCAGGGGATGCTGCAAATGCTGCAGGGAATGCTGTAAATGCTGTATTTTTTTTATTTTTTTAATATTAGCGACGTTCAGCGACGATTTTCGACGTTCAGCGACGACAATAACGTCGCTATCAACGTCGCTAACTGTGAGGAAAACCGTCGCTGATCGTCACTAAACGTCGGTACTGTAGCGATGTAGAAAAGTCGCAGAACGTCGCCATATGGCTCTCAAGCCAGGTCAGTATCGATGCATGTCAAGTCGCTTAACGTCGCTAGTATACGTCGATAAATGATGACGTTTTACGTCGCTGGCAGTCGCTGAATTAGCGACGTAGCAGCGTCGCTAAAGCTCGTCGCAATAGCGACGTATTACGACGTTTTCTTGTTTAACGACTAGGTTAATCGCAACTACGTGCATACGTCACTAAATACGTCGCTAATAGGAATTAGCGACGTATTTTTCCTATTTAGCGACGCATTGAGGCGTCGCTGATTTGACAGATTTTAGTAGTACGAGTCTACATCGACTTCAGGGACCTCAACACCGCTTGCCCGAAGAACGAATTCCTGCTTCCAATCATTGACGTGATGATCGACAATACATGTGGCTTCGAACGCATGTCTTTCATGGAAGGGTATTCGGGCTACAACCAGATCAAGATGTTCCCCGATGACACAAAACACACGTCATTTAGGACTCCGAAGGGTATTTTCTGCTACACAGTGATGCTCTTTGGCTTGAAGAATGCTGGTGCTACATACCAACGGGCTATGAGTACCATCTTCCGTCAACATCTTCGCAAGACAGTAGATTGCTATGTTGATGACATCGCAGTCAAGAGCCATCTCAAAGGTGATCATCTACAAGACCTGAAGACAGTCTGCGATCTCATGTGAGCGCATCAACTCAAGATAAACCCCGCTAAATCCTTCATTGGGGTTTCTAACAGAAAGTTCCTGGGCTTCATTATTACGGCAAAAGACATTCATGTCGATCCCGAGAAGACCAAGGCCATCATTGACATGGACCCTCTGAAGAACCTCTGAGAACTTTGAGACCTGTAGGGGCGTCTGGCATACATCCGAAGGTTTATAGCAAACCTTTTCGGAAAATGCCAACCCTTCACTCAGCTCATGAAGAAGGGAGTCTCTTACGTCTGGACAGAGGAATGCCAGAAGGCTTTCGATGACATCAAAGCTTACCTGACAAGCCCGCCAGTCCTGGTGGCACCCATCTCAGGCAAACCATTTCTCCTGTACGTCCGTGCCATGGATCACTCCCTCGACGCTTTGTTGGCCCAGAACAACGATGCGGGCTACGAGCAAGCTATCTACTACCTCAGTGGTAGACTGATCGGGGCCGAACACCGGTAAAATCCCGTAGAAAAGGAGTGTCTGGCTTTGGTGTTCGCCATCCAGAAGACTCGCCATTATGTCTCGGGCCAGACAATTCATGTCATCTCCCGAGTCAATCCGCTCAAGGTTCTCATGACGAAGCTGGGATCATTGAACTTCCGGCTAGCTACATGGGCGATCCTATTGACACCATATAACATGGTGTTCGTTCCATAAAAAGCCGTCAAGGGTCAAGCTCTGGCCGACTTTTTAGCCGTGCACCCCATCCCAGAGTCCTGCAGACTCTATGAAGATATCCCGGATGAGGTCTAAGAATCAAATGTCACCGAAGAAAGCTCCGTCTGGCGGATGTTTTTCGATGGCGCTTCAAGAACAGGCCCCAAAGGCCAAATCATCGCCGGAGTGGGGGTAGTCTTAGTCTCCCCCGATCAGCTGGTCATCCAACGTGCTTACTCCCTTTCAAAGCCGTGCTCCAACAATGTTGTCGAGTACAACGCTCTTATCATGGGACTCCAGCTGGCGCAACAGCTGGGGGTGGATCATCTGGAAGCCTATGGCGACTCCAAACTCGTCTTTAACCAGGTCAGAGGGCAATACAAAGTTCGCCATGAAGATCGGGTTCCTTACCATGAAGTTGCATTGAACATTATTTCAACCTTCACCAAGTTCTTCATAGAACATGTACCCCGGTTACAAAACTTGGAGGCTGACGTTCTGGCTGGCCTCGCAGCCTCATTGGCAGCACCCTTCGGGACTTAACACTACGTCACGGTAGTTGGTCGAGACTTGGTCTGTCCTAAAAATAACCTATGCTCACAAAAGGCCCATGCCATGTCAACAAGTGCTGGTATTAATGTCCGAGATTGGAGGTTCCTGTTCATCGACTTCGTTGTCTACGAAATTCTTCCAGAAGACCCAAATGAAGCCGTCTCAGTCAGGAGGCGTTTCCTTCGATTCTATTATGATACAGCTGCTAAAATGCTGTATCGACTCTCCTACGATGGACTTCTCCTTCGATGCCTGTCCAACGAAGAGGCAGCCGAAGTCCTTCGAGAAGCTCATGATGGAACTTGCGGGGCTCATCAACCTGGGCCTAAGTTGTAGGATCGACTGCAACGCATGGGTTACTACTGGCTAACCATGGCAGCCGATACTGTCGACTATGTTACGAAGTGCCATGCTTGTCAGCTTCATGCCGACTTTATCCAGACACCGTCGGAATCACTACATCCTACGGTCGCCTCTTGGCCCTTCGAAGCTTGGGGCATGGACATTGTAGGACCTATCACCCCTCCTTCATCAAGGACACCGCTTCCTCCTAGCCATCACCGACTACTTCTCCAAATGGGCAGAAGCAGTTTCGTTGACGGAAGTGAAGAGCTCTAGGGTAATCAGCTTCATGAAGCACCATGTCATCTACTATTTTGGGGTACCTCGGAGGATTATCCACGATAATGGTCCACAATTCATCAGCCATGTTTTTAGCAGATTCTGCGACAAGAATCGCATTCAGAACATGGCATCAACCGTCTACAATCCGGCAGCTAACGGATTGGCCGAGGCATTTAACAAGACTATCGTCAAGCTACTCAAAAAGATCGTGTCATCCAACAAACGCGACTGGGACGAAAAGCTCGGTGAATGCCTTTGGGCCTACCGTACAACAGTACGGACCCCAACAGGCAACACACCATTCTCCTTGGTCTACGGGAGCGAAGGGTACTGCCTCTCGAGATCCAGATACCCTCACTCCGTGTAGTGATCAAAAATTGACTCACAGAAGAAGACAATCAACGTTTCCGTCTGCGAGAATTGGAGGCACTTGACAAAAAATGTCTCCTAGCTCAACAGCGCATCGAACTCTATCAAGCCCGTATATCACAGGCTTTCAACAAGAAGCTCAAGTAGAGGACTTTCCGAGTAAGCGACTTGGTTCTGGCAGTCAGGAGGCCGATGGTGTTGACTCACAAGACACCAGGAAAGTTTGAGCCCAAGTGGGAGGGACCTTTCATCATAGAGACGGTAAACTCAAACGGTGCTTACCGCCTCGCCAAACCCAATGGGGACTTGGGACTTGTTCATGATGCTTATCAATGGCAAGTTTCTAAAGAAGTACTACTCTTGATATCCTCCAAACATGTACTTCTATCTCTACCCAACAAGGGAGTCTATGGACCCAATCATCAGGGCTCACGTACACCTCCCTTCCACAAAATCTTACGCTTCCGGAACCCAGTTGTTCCGTGGTGTTCTATCCTCAGCAGAAGGACAACCATGTCCACATTACCTCTGAGTTGCTCCTCTACACCCTACAAAATGGAATTCTACGCTCCGTAAAACTATACTACCGATCATGTTTACCACGTCTACGTTACCTCTGAGTAAACATCCCTTACAGACAACTCCTGAGTTGCCGTACATTAATCGCAGAACTTCCACGTCCACATTACCTCTGAGTAGTTCTGCGTATCCCCCCAGAGTCATTTCTACCACGTCCATAACACCTCTGAGTTGGAAGATTCCATCATTTGAACCCCATATTTGCCACGTCCACATTACCTATGAGCAAACATGTCGGTTCTGTCAAACTTATTATCTGTACCTAACGACCAAGGTACGCAAAAGATAATAGGTCCACACAAATCATCAAGTTCATGACAGCAAGAATGAACACACCACAAAACTCTTTATTCTTTATTTAAAAGTAAAGGATTACATCCCCTGCAGGAGTTGCAAATTACACAAAATAACAAAAAAAGGAGAGAGGCTACAATCCCTAAACATCACCGGGATTGGCTGAAAGCTCTTCGACCCGACGCTTTAAGTCTTTCGCCCGAGTCGCCGCAGTCGCCAGAACTCGGCGTTCGGCATCTTGACGCATCATTTCTATGGACTCAGGGGAAGTATCATCCTCATACTTCTCGTCCAACTGTTGCCGCTGCTGGACCAGGGAAAGAACCTGGCGGGTGAAAGCTGCTTCCTCCTCCTTAGATGCTACATGTTCGGCCTGGACTCGCTCAGCATCTAACAAGAGTTGGGCCCGCTGGTCTTCAAGAAGGCGGATCTTGGCATTAACCTCCGCTATACTAGTGTCCTATGCAGCTCGCAACTGTACCTTCTCCTGCGTGAATTGAGATAGCCTCTCCACCGCAGCCTCAGCTTCGGCCACCTCGTATTTCTAGATAGCCACGGTGGCCTGATAAGATGACTCAGTTTTAGCGATCAACTTCTCCTTTTTTGCTTCTATCAGGGCGAAGAGATCATTTTGCTGGATATACTGAAACTCGAAAAGCAGCTGGTCAAGCTCGGCCACCGATGTCTCCAGAATCTCGGCCATATGGTCATGGCCCTGGTGGGAACGTATCAGACCAATCTGAGGGGGCGCCATGGTTTTTGCCATCGCAAAACTCTCGTTGGCATCCATCACTGTTGATATGCCCCTCTACAGCATCTTGTACACCGCCTCAATGATAAACTTCACGTACTCATCCGCATCCGCTAGCACTTGCGGCGTCATAGCAGGAGTTGGAGGAGCTGCTCTAGACGGCGGACCGGAAGAAGACCTGTCGGCTTCAATCTGCGAGGCTGAAACCTAGGCATCAACGGACTCTCCCTCAATAGGGGCTTGAACTTTGCCACTCGCCAGAGGAGCCAAAAGAGCGGAAGGAGCCAAGAGGGGCATCGTTATCATACCCCTAGTAGAAGGAGCAACAGGGGGTTCCAGTAAACCCTTACCCTTCCCAAGTTGGAGGAACCACCGACGTCAGGGGCTACCTCCCCCGCCTCCATCACACTATCATCAGGCCGTACGGGACCCTCCCCCTCTGGCAAAGCAGCGAGATCAACACTTGTTTCCTGACTCGGCTCCCCTGG
This sequence comes from Iris pallida, assembly GCA_029216955.1. Taxonomy (NCBI): domain Eukaryota; kingdom Viridiplantae; phylum Streptophyta; class Magnoliopsida; order Asparagales; family Iridaceae; genus Iris; species Iris pallida. The sequence continues at coordinate 9,880,861 of JANAVB010019600.1, forward strand.
AGTCAGGCTCGGCGGACGAGTCTCACATTCCTCATCGAATCCTTCTGCAGGGTTAGAATATGTCGCTACCTCCCGATCGGCAGCCACCTCAGCCTTCGCTGCTGAGTCTCGGGTATGGCTCATCAACGCTACAGCCGACCACCCCTCATCATGACAAGGAGGAGAATCAGCCCTCTCCTCTGTTTCAATCATGTTTGTTGCTCCTGCAACAGGCTCACTCATCTCTGAAGGAACGTCATCTGAAGACGACGAACTCCACTCCACTTCCTCATCCGGAAGCCCCTTATCTGCTGGGTCCTCAATGTCAGAGGCCCCCATGGTGTCTTGTACCCTTTCGGGAATTGCTTCATCTTCAGCATTCCTTCCGACATAATCTATCGATACTAAAATCTCCGCAGGAACGACATCGTCCGGATACTCCTCCATGGGAGACATCACAATCGGAGGAATGCGCTCTTCAGATGACCCCGCCACCTCCTTTGGTCTACTAGCGCCCGATTTTGGAGTTCGGGGTCTCTTCTTTAACGCTTCCTACAAAAGAAAAGCATATGTCACAAAAATGACAGAAGGAGCAAGATTATTGAGAACGTCTTTACCTCAGCAGGAACTGATTCCATTGGCATTACCGGCGGCACTCCTGTAGCCCCCACCTTTGGAGTCATCGCTATTCTCGACCTTTTTGGTGCAGACGAACCGGCTTCTACGTCAGCCCGCATCTTCCCAGCTGGGGGGTCTTTCCGAATGCCTCCCGTTGATGCTGCAGCGGTAGCCCGATATCCCGCCAACTCTGGCAGATGATATGACTGGGCCGCCGCCAACATGTTCTTTATAGCCTCTAGCTGAGTTCCAACGATGAAACTAGTCTCCCTATCATAATCAGGAGACACAGTATTCATGGCGCAATACAGCTTAACAGCCGAGTACAGGATATGTGGCCGAGGGTTGTGAACTGGTGTATCGAAACATACCTCAGTGCACCCGGCATTGTAATATTGCCAACCCCGGGCTCTATCCAGTAAACTTCCAGCAAACCCCAGACTGTTGCTGGGGTTCTATAACATTAGCTGGATGTAACCAAACTGGCGAGCAAACCGGCTCGACAGATATGGCTCCAGATAACACTTATTCTGGTTACGGTAGACCAAGTGGGAAGGCTGAATACTCTGCAACCAACGAAACCCCCATTTCGGCAGAGTGATCGCATCCTCACTAGAGTCTTCCAAATCTTGGTCAACCTCAAAATCTTTGAAGATGGGACTGACCTTGACAATCTCCCACCCCTGAAGATAAGACAAGACTCTCCTACAGACGGGGACGTCGGTGTGCAGCCACTTCCTCTTGTAGAAGCGGCGGATAAAGGCGTCACCTTCAACATGATCGTCTTCAGAACCCGAACTCATCATGTTCGGGTGATGCAAAATCAACCATCCCATTAGATAATGGAATGGTAGCTCAGCATTGGAAAAGTTGTCTTTTCTGCCCCTCTCACGGACCGTCGTCAGCAAAATCCCTCAAACCCCGCAGCAGGTTACACACCATCGCGGGGAGGAGAGCCAAAGGGCAACCAAAAGCCAGTTTCACTGCTGCCAAAATGAGGTTCCGGGTTACCCTCTCCACAGAGCCTGACCCACCTGAAAACACACAGTCCCGGAGCTATATCATCAAGTAGGTAGTCAACACTGCCTTGGACGACATCCGGTGCATGCAATGCCAGAAACAGCTGTACACATCTTCGCCACTCTCATTTGAATGGGGGGCCTTCTCGCCTAGTTGGCTCATTTCGGAGGTTACTTTCGCGGGTTTCAGCCCCTGCGGAGTCGTAAACCGAATTTTTGAAGAATCTGCCAAGTCCTGCTTGAAGATATAATCCCTCCAAGCAGTCACATGAGGCTGTGTCTTGCCTTTGTCCTTCTGTTGCATCAGATAATGATGGCTCGTCACCTCTTTGAAAATAGCCATCATCTTCGGGTCCTTCTTTTTCCAGAACCAGGATCTCTTCATTTGTCGGGAAATATTCTTCGTACGGTTCCGAGCCCCAGAGAAGCTTGGACACCTCGTATATCTCATGGAGAGCCAATCCCAACTCCCCCAGTTGAGAAAAAAAAGTTCCAGTGTGGGTATTGAACATTTCCAAGAGTGCAAGGAACATATGCATGTTGAGATCCACGCCGGCCTGTGTGGCACGGATAGCGGCCGTCAGCCCAATCTCTTTAAGCTCAGCTTTGAACTTCGACAACACCCAAAGGGTCAACTCGTCCCACTTCGGCACGTGGTGACACCAACCTTTAACCCTAAAGCCACCTTTCGGATACATGACCTTCGATGTTAGCATCTGATTTGCAAAGGTCGAAGCACCAAAGGCAAAGGTGTCATTAGGGACATCACTATAAAGGCTCCCAGGGCGCAAAGTTCGACAACTGAACGAGGGCATGACTTGCGAGGCGGCCAAGGTATCCTTTTGATTCGAAGTAACATCAATCGAAAGGGTACCCCCCACTGCCCCTCCTTGAGAAGGAGTAAGTTCCCATGGCATCCTTCTCTTAGAAGCCAAACGGTAGAAGGCCGTCAGCGGCAATTGGCGTTCAAGTTATCGTATGTACAGAACCATGCCCTTCACAGAGAAGAACCAGTCTCTTGATCTTTAGTACCTTCGCCTCGGTGGAGGTCAAGCGGTCACCAAATAGAAAGGCAGGTTTCAAGAAAGTCGCATCCACGGACTCGGCGGATTTCAGTTTGCCGTTCTCCATCATACTCTGGAGGAAAACAGATGACTGATCCCAGATTTGCAGCAGTCTCTCAGAAAACTGATTCAGTAGGATAGCAGCCTTCGCGGGGTTAATAACCTCCTCGTCGAAATCAACTTTTATTTGGCAAAGAGAAGCATCCAGAAGGACTTCATTTAGCAAAGGGATAGTCATCGACACTGACACAGCAAAAACAAAAGTCAGGCAACATAAAAGCCTTAAGAAGACAAAATATTGGGTGTGTCAAGCAGCCTGGCACATCATCAGGGTTTAAACTCATGTGCGTCAGCAAAGAAGCTACGGCGCATCATCAGGGTTTAAACCCATGCACGTCAGCAGTGAAGCTTCGGCGCATTATCAGGGTTTAAATTCATGCGCGTTAGCAGTGAAGCTTCAACGCATCATCAGGGTTTAAACCCATGCACGTCAGTAGTAAAACCTTGACGCATAATTAGGGCCTGAACCCATGTGCGTCGACGGAATAACCTCAGCGCATCATCAGGACAGAAGTCCATGCGCATCGGCGATAAAGAGTTAGGGCACAGCAACATGATGCAACTCATCCAGGTGCTCCAGACTCGTCTAAAAAGTTGGAAGATCACACCCACCCGTCACCGCAGGCCGAACGTCGGCCAGAGTTACGATGGTGACAGGAGCGTCCTCCTCGATGAACTCCGCAGGCTTCTTTCCCTTGCCAGCACCACCACGAGGAGTCTTGGGGGCCATCTCGTGAAAGAATAAGTTACGGTTTTTTGAAAGAAGAACTCTAGAGAAGGAGAAAGCAAAGTGGAGAAGAACCCTCTCTCTCCATCAGACGCCTATTTATAATAGGCTTATGCATACGCGGAAATCGATGAGGAGTGACATCAGCCGCCGCCTCGGGTTCTATGAAGTGATAACTGCAAATAAATCCAAAAAGATCATCATTAATCCTTTTGGTTACGTCGAAGCGTTATCATTTGCATTAACTGAGAGGAGCATGCGCCCCAGCACTGATGCGAGGAGTACTCATGCACCCGAACAGTCATGTGCCCCGTTGAAGACAACACCATGCTTCTTATTCAAAGTATTCCAAAACTTGACAGAAAGTTTTAAAAACTTTGAAGGGGGTCTTGTAGAAGCATAGAATTTTAGGAACAGAAATCCTATGCGCCTAACATTACATGCGCCAGGAAGCTCAGATGAAGTACTTGGCACAGCAAACAGCAAAAGCATAAACATTAAAAGAAGATTTTTTATTTCATATAAAAGTCTATTATATGTCTAAAAAAGGCTGTACAAAAGAGAACTTCTACAAAAAAAAGACCCTAAGTCTACAGCCAGGCGCAGCAACCGCCATGCGCTCTCAAACAGACTCATCTCTTCGACGTCTCAGTCAGGCGCATCTCTTCGGCGTCTCAGTCAGGCACATCTCTTCGGCGTCTCAGTTAGGCGCATCTCTTCAAGGTACATCATGAAGTCTCAGCATATGTGCCTTACTTCGACCCGATCAAGTGCTTCGACTAATGAAACATTTATTGAGCAGAACCAGGGCAGGCAATCAATCCCCTAGCTGGAGAAAGAGCTTTCCAAAGCCCAAGGAAGAGGAGAGCACCGCAATCGATTTGCGGCAAAATGAGGCTTTCAACACAACCAGAATGGGCAACACCCACTCTGACAGAAGAAAGAGCCTCCAAAGCCGGGAGCACCGCAAATCCGATCTGCGACTTTTCCAGCATAACGGAGATGAGGCTCAAGCATCTTGATCTTTGGATACAACAGGCACCTTTCGCCTGCCTCAGAAGCCCTCGACCCCGACTTTTGGATGTAACAGTCACCTTCACGAGTGCATAAATAAAGACAAGTCGTCGCATCTTTACCCTCGGGAGCATCTCGTCAACAGAATATGCTCGAGCAAACAAGTTCATTCAGGAGGACGTAAGAGAATGAGAAGCAAACTCTCTCCTTGCCATTATTTATAGGCCGGGCAAATCAAACCCATGCGCCAAGTGGCTGGCTCTCCGAATCCCGTGTAATAAATTTGCATTAATGGTGATGAACCTGACGCTTCGAATTCAGCCAAGTCAAAAACGGCTATTTAAAGCACTCGAAGAATGTAACAGTCGGACCAATAAAGACATGTCATGCTAACGGATGCGCCGGTCAGACCGCGCATCATATAAATGCGCCCATCAACACCAAGCGCCTCATAAGGATGTGCCCCACGTGCCCCCATCCGCCGAGTAGAATGCAGATCGACGCGTCCACTCAACAGCCTATCATCTGTCAAAGAACATTAAATGCTGAAGACTGGCACGACAAAAGCCAGTACTCAAGGACTGAACAGTTGACAGCTTTTTTAGAAAATGAAGCATTGCTGACGTCAGCATCATCATTACTTTTCTTCGGCAGTTACCTGCCACGTTGTCGCCCAACCATTTTACATGCGCCTCCGCAGCCATGTGCCCAAATCTTTGTATGTGCTTCAAAAGCCATGCGTCTTAGACTTTTTTTTGATCCTTAAAAGATAGAAGTCAAGTCACTACTAAAGCTTCGTATGTGCCTCAAAAGTCGTGCGCCCAAACTGGTTCGTGACTCTTAAAGGTTACAAGCCAAACTCTCCACATGCGCCCAATCCCAGGCGCATCCGATCTTATTACTCTCTACCAAATCTGAGATCTTCAAGCTATGGACCTACGACACGTGTCCTTTGACTCGATTAAGCCTATGAAGGGGGGCTAATCACCCAAGATCTCAGCAACTGAAAGATCCTCTCCATTGCTACGTGTCAGCTCGGTCGCAGCCCACAAATGCAATAGGAAGGGTTCAACTCCTCAATTAGAGCGTATCGCCCATGCGCCTCCATCAGCAATCACCACGTGGCATCCCCATAAACAGGCACATCCTACATATGCGCGCATGAGCAGCCAGCCTGCAAGCTATAAATAGAGGGATCATTTTCTTCTTCCAGACGGACAAACACACAGGGAGACATACCGACAGACAGAGACCTACACACAGTGAGATAGGCAGATACAGACACTCAACGTCTTCTTCCTTTCCGTAAGCTCCAGCGCCCAGAGCAACTCAGACCTTTAGAGAACCGAGAACCGTCGTCAGATCGTCAACGGAGTCAACGTATTACCACTCGCTCCATCGACACAGGGACCCAGATAAACAAAAGTGTTCTCCTAGGACTGCATCTATGTCCTACATTGTACCACTGTTCTGTTTGTAATTGAAATTTTAATCAAAAGATTTTAATGGCAAACATGTATGTTTAGCACAAGTCTTCTATTTACTTGAAAAGTATATACATATATTTTTATGTTAACCTTGTGCTTGCATAATATACTTCACTATTGATTCTCACATTTTATTGTGATTAACTTCTTATGAATCAATTAAATCTTTGTCTGACAAAACATATTTATGCATGTTTTTGATCTTGTGATATGTTTTATGCTTATTAAGGCTACATGCATAATTTATTTTTATTTATATATTGCTTATGTTTCTTATATTGTATAGATATCTTTATGGGGGATATATGAGTTAAGTTCAAGTTCTATATTATTTTAAAAAGTACTTTTCAAACTTGTGCTTATCTCATACTTAAGCTATTTTTTGAACAAATTCATGTACTTCTCTTTATTTGCTTCTTCCTCAAAGCCTCTTTTAATGACGTATGCTTTTCTTGGCTTTTTGGCAGACATTTTGGATACATGATATTTTTAATATCTTGATAAACTATTATTTGGGTATTTACTTCTTTTATATTTAGGGATTCTAGATTTCGATGTTGTTCGATGATACTGCATATATTTCTTTGAATCTAAGTCCTTAAGAGTATATATCATTTTGGGAACAAGCCGAAAGGGTCCTTCTGTCATACAAGTGTAAATAGCCTGAAGCGACACGGTGTACTAGTCTTCGGACTACCGTTAGCTGGGAACCGGCCCCTACAGCTAACCCGAAGTGATCAATACTTTATAGACTTAAGATTTATTAAGGTCTAAATGCAACTATTATCTAGTTCTGGATCCAAGGTACTGAATCCAGTGTCCTAGATTCCAAAATACATCAGCGTATCTAGGTCCCACATTTTGATTTACAAATGTTTTATATTTTATTGTTACCCAATGATTTTGTTGCACATATGGATAAATATAATTGATACATCTTATACCGTATGCTAATTATTCTAATATCTTTTTAAATCCATAGAATATAATTTATTTTATATTGCCCTAATTGTCACGACCCGCACCCGCTTTTCGGATACGAGACGTGTCTAAGCCCAGCCTACGCCGCGGTATCGACGGTAGTACGCTGTCTAGCTCACAATAAACCAAGTACTCATAAATACTAGCTGTTCATTCACAACAACTAAATCAACTTTAAAAAATATAGAAGTTTTATATTTGAAGAAGAATGTAAGCTTTTACAATTATAGAAAACTACCGCACATCTAACTAGTCTTCTATGGTTTGGCCTTCGAGTCTCTATCTCCCCCTCATATGGTCCATAGCGCAAAAGTAGACACGTCATCCTCACCTATAACAATGATCCAGTCAGGAAAGTAGCAGAGTACAACCATATTGCAATTAATGTTGTTAGTCCAAAATAAGTTAGAACAACGATAAACGATGATGGCAAAGAGTATATAAAGAACTAGTACTAGCCAGGTATGAACGATCAAGATATGAACTAGCAAAATGTAAACTAGCAATATGGGATCTACAAGATATAAACTGGCAAGATGTAAACTAGCAAGATATGAACTAACAAGATAATGGACTAGATAAAGGAAAAAGAGGAACCACTATGTGTGTGAAATACCTTTTAATACGTGAACGGTCGGACTAATATGGCACATCATACGATGGCTATCCATAATAACAGGGTACGGCTAACTCATATGTGGGGTGTATGATTTAGCTATCCACAATAAAAATAAATAGGTTTATTTACGTACTTACTGAGTATTTCCCCTCCCGACTCTCTAACAATCAATAACGGTTAATGATACACTAAGAAGGATATGATAACTACAGTGTCACAATCGTGTCTCAATGAGATATCAAGCAATGACTCAACGGGATATCAAGCAAGAAAACTATAGAGTAAACATTATAATGAACTAAAACATAAATACAATACTGTACTTGCCTGAATTCTTGCACAAACCATAGTTACAAGTCGAGGATGAGGGAGTTTGTCGATCTAGAAGCTTTCAACCTATAACACATATCGCACCATGAACCGTGTACGAAAACTATAACTTAATTCTAATGTTCTAGTTCTAAATTCATGGAATAGTGGCTAGTTGGGTTACTAATCTAATAATAATTAATTCTAGAATAATTCACTTAAAAACCTAATTTAACCTAATAATAATCTGAATATAATCTAAACATGCAAGTTTGGCCATCAAAAGTCATGTTTCCAATTTTGGAAACCATAACATGCAAATCGAGGCGTGTCAATAACTATCTGAGCAAATATCATGAACTCTAGATTTTGAAAGTGCATCTTGGTAGATTTTAGAACCACGAGTGCGCTGGAATCAACCGTGCCGCAAAATCATGTTTTGGTCAAAAGATATCGCCGTTATGGCTAATCGTGACCAAATCGGTGATCAACCGATCAATTCTGAGTTCAACAGAATAACTAAAATACTAGATGAACAAAATCATTTCTGGAAAAAATTATATGTCGTAGAGCTCTGTGTTAGCTTTTTGAAACTTCAAATGGTTCATGATTTCGATTTCTGGTTCTCCCGGAATCTCGAAAATACCGAAACGTGTCAAGTTTCGGACAACCGACACTCTACAAATTTTCCAGAAATTTAGGAATAATATATACGAAAATAAATTACATATTCAGAAGTCTTTCCTCGATATAAATCCAACAAAATAATGCGGCACAAAAAGCACGTCGGAGTTGGCGGGAATCGATTCGGGAAGTCGAGATCTCTACTAGAACACTCTCTAAAAAAGGCGGCTGAAATTTAATTAAGGTTTCGAATATAATAATATATATATAGGAGAGAGAGAGAGAGGCGGTTCAGCCTGGGCGCCAACAGGTGGGCCCCCCCAGGTTGAATTTCTGTGTATTTATTTATTTAATTCATAAAATTATTTAAAAATTATTTTTAGTCCAAATAAATAAAAATAAATTGTAGAAAAATCCAAATAAATCCTAGAAAATTCTAGAAAATAGTTTTAAATGTCTAGAATATAAATAAAATATTTTAACACAAAATATCATCGTGTGATCTCACAGTAAATTTCCAAAGCCTATAAAATATAATTTCTATAGGTTTTAATTATCTAACAATTCCCAAAAATTCTAAAAAAATCCAAAAAAATTCTAAAAAATTCTAGAAAATATTTTTAGTCATTTAGAGCCCAAATAAAAATATTTGGTCCAGAAATACCACCGTATGACCTTACAGTAAATCCTGAAAGTCCTTAAAAATAATAAAATCTTAAATATTAAACACCTAAAAATATCCAAAAATTGTAGAAAAATATAAAATAGCTAAATAATACATATATAGGGTATCTAGAGGTTATATGACCTTAATATGGTCATAGCCCACCTACAAGCTTTAGCATGACTCACAATGACCATAAAATTAATCATAAACAAATAAAATTAAAAAAATTAAAAAATTGGGAAGTGGGCTTACACTAATTCCTCTTAAATCCTCGGTTATTAAAGAAGAGATTTGTTTAGGGTACAAGCCTACAAAGGGTCTGTCTGTCACCACGACTACGGTCGAAGCGAAGCGGTACTTAAGTGTTCCCCGGTGAACCTCCGTTAGCTGGAACAGTACCCCTATAGCTAACCCAAGATTGATCAACGCTTTATAAACTAAAGATTTATTGAGATCTAGTTACAATTGTTATCTGATGAATTTTAGATTTGATGGATACTATTATTTAATTTTACAAAAGGTAACATATATTGATCTTCATAGGTTAATATTTGTCATCGTTTGATACATTTATTCTTTTCTGTCACACTTTTCGATATTCAGACTTAATGATATTGTGACTACTCAATGAATATTATGATCTTGTTATTGTCTTTAGCTTGAGTAATATTCATGATTTTAAGCTTTTTATTATTATCTTCTTATTTAAGTTACTTACTGTCTACAACAGTAACTCTTTGCAGGAGAGAAGTCATGCATATTAATCGAATCTCTCTCTCAAAGCGTTTTTTTTTCTTTAAACCTTACGGTTGTCAGATGGACATCGTACTAAGGCTTTAAAAGGGAAGAAATAAACTTTGATAAGAAGACTTAATATTTTTGAATTAGTTTCCTACTTCCGAAAATATGTCTCTAAATTTTATTTTAAAATTTTGTCAATATTATTATTTTTGGATATAGCCATGTAAAGGTGGAGCAATTAATTGTTTCAAATCAATTATCCCCTTGGCATGCCATATATCTAGAATATACTTTTTTTGGACACATATCCAGTTATGTTTATTTGTTCAAATGGGTTTATTTATGATTTATGGATTCTTTTATTAAAAAAAATTTCGTGATTCGAATATCCAGCTTTTAGTCTGAGGACTAAATGGACGCATTCGAACATTTGCTAAGACAGTTTTTCATAAATTCTATATTTTTTGAAAAGTCTTTTTTCGTTTCTTTTTGATTTATTGAATCTGTCCGGTATATATATTGGAGATATATTTTGTTTGTTCATCTTTAAGCATTTATTCATTGGATTTTTTTTATTTGCCTAAAGATGATATTTGTTTTTGGAACTTTATATGTATTTGATCAAAGAAAAGAAAAATCCATATATTGGATATTCCTTAGATTTTGTTATTATTTATTTTATCTATTTTTGCATATATATATTACTTCGGAACTAGACACACATATTTTATGGGGGAGCAAATTAATTGTTTTAAATTTTTTTTGCCCTTAATATGTGGTATACCTAGTTCATCATAGACATATATTTTTACTTAAAATATCTTATTGAGTTGTTCATGATATTTGTATTTGTATTAGATGAGAGAATATATGATTATTATTATTTATTTTAAATTCTCTCATTCGAGTTTCTAAAAATTATCTTGCCAAATATATTTAATTATCCTTATTTTTTTTAGTTTAAACTGATTTGGCATTTCTAATTTAGATTTTATTTCAAAGTTCATGATTTTCTATATTTAGACTGATCATACTTTGCGGGGGAGCATTCAAGTCGTCTGAATTTCTCCTTCTCAAGTATTTTGTATTCATTACCTTCTTATTTATCTGATGGATATATCATGCTAAGGTAATTGAATTCAAATGTATGAACTTTGGTATAGATTTTGCATATATTCTAGTATACTTATTTTGATCTCTTTTCGATGATTATACTCTTTATGGAATTGATTCACTAATTTGTATGGGCAAATTATGAATCATATTTTTTGTGATCATTGTTAAAAATCTCATTATTTTTTTGATTTTTTTATATACTATATATACGGAATTTTTATTTCTCATGATTTATTTATGACCAATGATTGATTCCTACTATATTGATATATGTTTTTGGTCTATTTCAAAACACAATATGATGAACAAAATGTGTTTTGAATGTCATTTTTGGATTTCTAGTTGGTAAACAATTCATTGATTGATTTTTTTTAACCAACTATACTGTGTTGACAAGTTTTTATTCTTTAGTTATACAATTTTATGTAATTTTCTACAAACTTGTCGTTACACTGTTCTCCTAATCCTTGATCATGATTATTTTTTCTTTCCTTCTTTACTTATGCTTGAGTTCATTTTAGCTCTAATTACAGGGGAGCTTATTTTTTATCATGTCAAAGGGGAGAAATAAGTTTAAGTTAGCACACAATATTCTAGTATTATGTGTTTATTAGTGATACATGCATCTATTGTATATATATTAAACTTAACCGATTTGTCATAATCAAAAAGGAGGAGATTGTTAGCCCAATGATTATGTATCATATTTTTGAATATGGCTAATCAATTAAGTTTACCATAATGATATCACTAATATTCATGTAATCACTATCATGTTGCTACTTAAACTTAGCATTGTCCTTATATTAGTATTATCCTAAATGTTCTATAGCATATTGCTATGCTTGTATCATATTGTTTTGTTTGCCTAACATATATTTGTAGACATGCTGTAAGCATGATCAAACATGATCAAACCAGGATATATGCAATGGAGAATTATTGATGGACCAAAGATGACGTTATACAAGAAGATTTCCAGATCTGTTTATTTTTGGACGACCGCCGTCAAGTGAAAAAGGTGTCTTCAAGTCTTTTCAAATATTTGAAGAAAGGCGTCATCAAAGGGCTCTTAGTTTTCCTATTTCATCAATATATTTTTTTATATTTATTGAGTTTAGAAATACGATGTACACAATGTCGTACTGGCAAATAGGCTACCCAAGAAAAGTTTTCAAAATACCCTTTCATTTTGAAAACAAGCCCACTTACAAAAGCCCAAACTACTTTCTAACTATTTGACTTTTCAAAAATCCCAAAACCAATTTGCAAAAATCCTGACAGAACTCTAACAGAACTCGGCCAGAGTTCGGTTAGTGAACGTTGCTTTTTGAACTTGGTCTTCCCGTAGTTACGGTTCACAACGAGATTTTCTCATAGAATTCTGTCCGAATTCTGCCTGAATTCTGTCAAAATTCTGCCTTTAGAAAAACTATAAATAGAGAAGGATTTCGATCATTTTAATTCACTCATACACTAATTCACTTTCATATCTCTTCTCTATAAGCCTACTACTTCTTCCAAAGTATTCTGAGCTATTCATTTTTAAATCCCCAGCCAGTTACAATCCTCTAATCGATTTGCTAGTGCGGTACGGTCAAGAAGTTTTAGAGTGATTGTAATCAGAGGCTTGATTGAAGATAGACACTTCTGAATTGAAGTTGGTCGAGTACTTCGGATTAAAGCTCGCGTTGTAGAAGTTGCAAGAACTTTGTATGAAAACTTGTGGTAATTTTCCATAGTTGTAAGCCCTTGAATTTTAGGATTTATTTTAAATTTTCTGAGTAAATTATTTTCAATAAATATTTTATTACTTAATTGTTTTGATCATTAAATGTACTTTCCGTGACTTTGACTTCTGGAGCGTCAGGGATGCCAATCTCTGTAAACTCTCTTTATAGGTTTTGTAGCAGACAAGATTATCTTTGTTTTGATATGTCATGTCCCTCTTAAACTCGTTCCCTTGTGCTTTTTTTGCATCGTGCAACTTTGGGTCAATTTAGACCATTTGATCGATTAAATGATTATTAATTGAATTCCCACTTTTATTTTTGATCATCGTTTGCACGTTACCGTGACTTTTAATTTGGGAGCACAAGACCAGTCGTTTTTTCAGAACCAACTCCTCATGAATGATCTAATCGAGACGCTCTACACCTATGACCTTCGTGTCCCACTCAGGCACTCTATTTTCTGCTTTATTTGCTTCGCACAACTTTCGGGTCAATTTAGGCAAATTAATTATCTACCTTAAAACCTGATTTAACTTTCAATTTAATTTTGGGACCCGACATCGATCCAACCTAGTCGACCCAAAGTATGGACATGGCCCACATGAAGCCTATTACCCATATGACGCTTGTGTTCTATTTATTTGATTCCCCACATATTACTTATTTATCTGTGATCATAAATACCTATTTAAATTCAATTATTGTACCATGTCCGATTTTGACCCGACCCGGCTCGACCGAACCCAAACCCAAGCTCCATGTTGTCCTCTCATGACTACCCAAATACCCCACACAATTTTTTTTTTCCAATTTAAAATATCTCTATTTCTTTTTCTTTAAAAAATATCTCTCTCTCTCTCATTCTAATATTTATATAAAAATATAACTCTCTCTCTCTCCCTACTAACACCTACACACACATCTCACCCCCTCTCTCCACCAGCAGATACCCCCCTCTCTCTAACAGACTTCTCTCTCTCTCTCTTTCAAATATCTCTCTCTCCCTCAAATATTTCTCACACTCTCTCTCTCTTTCTATATATATTATATACACACACACACACAAATATCTCTCTCTCTCACGAGCAAGAACAGACCCCCATGCTTCAGCCAACAGCCTCCTTCCATGGCTGACTTCCCCTCTCCTCCATTCTTTACTTCTTCTTCTTCAACATCATCACAAACAACACCAACACCATCTCCACCCCTATTAACATCATCACACCATTACCACCACTCTAACCATCATCACCACCACTACTGTATGTCGCGGCCACCCCCGTCGGTGACCACCGCCGTCGCTGCTGCCGCACACAGCACGTGCTGCAGTAAGAAGCAGTTGTAGCGAGCTGCAACATCAGCATGGGCGGCAGCAGCTGCTGCTACCGCAGCCGCACGACGGCGTCGCCGCCTTCGCGCACGGCCATCGGCCACCCCCCTCGGCCGGGCGCACCCCTAGGCGACCATCCCATGGCCATCCTCCTCTTCCCCGACGCACGACATGGGCTATTCGTGCATTTTGCACGAAATCCCGATATGACGCGCGCGGGATCGAACTCAAAATTGTATTTCGGGACAGCGACTTCGCGTACGTTTTTCGAGAGATTCGATCGTTGGATCGATGAACTCTTTACTCCGTCACAATCTCGGTATGTAGCTCTTCACTCTCCTCAAGTTTCAGCTGTTAATTTTGTCGTTTGATACATCAAAACTGGCCACCAAGTTGACACTTTAAATTGAACTGTTTTTGGACAATTTTATGAAGCCAACTTCGTCAGCTCGTAACTCCGCCGTCGCAGCTCCATTTGGCGTGCCACCAGTTCCTGTGCGTAGCTGGTATAACCATCTTCCTTCCTCTTAAGTTTTGTTTCATTGTGAGCACGTTTGGTTGGTCGAATTCGACGCCAAATTTGGCCATCCAAATTTTTAAAATTTTTAACTTGTTAAATTCCGTTTTTGAACCCGTGACTCCGAATTTAATTTATGACACCACCAGTAGACTCGTGGCGTCGTTCTGGCATGTTTTTATATAAATTTTGCTTGATTTGGAGGACGTGGGCCCTGGCACGCATTTTAATGCAAAGCAGATCCCACGGTCCGAGTCAACGGATCACTTTGAGATCGGCTCATCGGAATCCAACTTTGGATATATCTTTGAGTTTGTATCGTCATTCTAAACTCGTTGACATATAATTTACTGAGTTTTGAAGACATTGGCTTCGACACGCATTTCGGTGCAAACTAGATTCCAAATGTCCGAGTCAACGTGTCATTTTGAGACCGGCTCTTCGGAATCCAATTCCGGATATACCGTTGAGTTCGTGTTGTCATTCTGGACTCGTTGACATATACTTTGATAGATTTTGTGGACTTTGACATCGGCACAAATTTTCGTGTTAATCGGATACCAATTATCCAGGTCAACGGACCATTTTATGACCGGGTCATCGGAATTCCATTTTGGACATACCGTTGGGTTCGTATCATCATTTTGAATTCGTGGACATATAATTTAGTAGATTTTGTAGACTTCTATCCTGACACGTTTTTCGGTACAAAGTGTGTCCAACGATGGACATCATTTTAATCCAAAATTACCATTTTACCCCTGTGTCCAAATTGGACTTACGGGTAGGCTATCCTAGCTAATTTGACCATTCTGGATGCGTTGGTGATATTTGTTTTATCATCCGACGATATCTGTAGATTTTGCTTATGTATCGCCCTTAAATTATATTTAATTATTATTAAGTATATATTTTTTATGTTTGGATTTTGTAAAACTCTAAAATGATCTTTGTGTTTCTAAAGATTCTAATGGTTGGTTATAGGCTTAGTGCCACCCAAAATTAATTTTCTATGCTAGGACATCCTTTAGCTAGTATCCAGTTAGGAGTCGTGTCACACCACTAGTGTAAAATCTTAATCATAACTTAGAAGCTGAATTTATATATCATTATTGACAGGACACTGGACATCTGTATCTTCATATTCTTATTCTTGCTTTGCTCGAGGCAAGTACCCATACAAGCTTATTTACTGCTTATAAAATAAACTGTGATTAAATCATGTTAAAATACTGCTTTCTGGATAACTGCAAGTCATATCTTCATATGCTTCTTACTGGTTTTCAGTACATGTCATGCTTTATACTGCTCTGAGTATCCACCATATTTTATACTGCTCTCAGTATCTACCATGCTTATACTGCTCTCAGTATCCACCATGCTTTATACTGTTCTCGTATCACTCACATGTTATAAAACGGGTTAAGGGAAAACTGTTAGTAGAGTACATGATCATGCCCCCTTCTCCGTATGTATTTATCGAGCACTGTTACATTCTATATGTAACTTTGTCGTATGTCTGATCCCGCGTTTGTGTATGGATATACACCGATGCCGTTAAGTGTACGTATGTACACTTCAAAAAATTGATATGTACCATTGTATATCCTATTTACCTATTGCATGATCACTCACCTACTACAGTTTTAAATTTTAAAACGAATATGTATTGCCATTATGAAATGTATCTAAAACTGGATAAATTAACATATGCCATGATTATGTTATTTCATCTCCTTCCATCACATGATCAGTATTATATGTTTGTAGTACAAGTACTTGCTCCCGTCCTGACAGGATAACGTTGTAGGTTCACTTTTCGAGGAGGAAATATTATGTGATACATATTATGGCACTGTATTTGAGGACCTGGCCTTAGCTCCAGAAGAGGCCCCAACGGGAAACCTTGTTTAGATATCTTTTATGTGTTTTGAGATTTAGACTTTGGTTTGAACTTATATTTGATTACTGGACTTTGTCTCCAGTTAGATACTTTGGAAGTGTATTATTAAGTCTGTGCTTATTTTACTTTCGCTTATAGATGCTGTATTGTGATGAACCTTTTAAATGTGATATTAGTACTGTTAGTAGCTTAGATCCTTTATTGTCTATTCTTAGAACAGCTTACTACGCTTTAACCAAGCGTAGGCTAGACATGTCTCGGCCTGGTCCAATAATTTGGGGTAGCGGGTCGTGACATGTTTTTAGTGGCGGCCCATGCAGGTCCAGACTTAAATTATTTGGTTACACCAAGCATGCCTGTAATTAGGATCTTAGGACAACTTGTTAATACTAGAAACAACAATTAGACCACCTAGAGGATTTCTAGGATTGTAACATCGGAAACTCATCACAATATAGGACCGTTAACTATATTTAGTCTCTTGCTTGAAAATTCAGTGGGTTATAATTTTTGACCATGATAGTACCCTTGGGATGACCCCTGAGGATCTCACTATAATCTTACCTTAAAATCTGTTTCCGTTTATTTCCATTTGCTCTTCCTTAATTCGTTGTTGAAATTGATTTCTGATTTTTGTTGTTGACTTTGATCTTGCGTCGTGATAAATTTTGTGGATTGCATTGTGATATATCCTGATAAGGTAAAAGTCTGCTTTATTTATGGAGTTTAGAATTTATCGCAGCCATATTAGCTGGTATGACAAAAACATAGGGCCTAATTTTGGGTATACTTATCTTAGTTATGGAATTTAGATTTTCTCGCAGCCATACCGGTTGGCGTGGCAAGAATTCTAGATAATATGATTATAGGGTGTATACCTTAGTTATGACTCTATTGTTTGTTGCATCTAAGCTTACTAGTGTGGCAAAAATTCTGGCAACATGATTTCAGGAAGACGGGTATGATTATCAGATCATATCTCAACTTGGTTCACTTCGTTATGACCGAATGAGCAGGAATAAATTCTTATTATCATTCTTTCCTGTCTTGATTAACTCTGTCCTATCTACATCTATAACTAGGATTATAGGTTCTCTAGGACTCTCCAACAGGATTGCTTTCATGTTATCTTTTTGGACATAATTATTTTTGTGTTCTATCTTTCCTATGATTTGACTAAACCCTTCTTCGTTAACCTCTTGGGTAATTCTTCTCGTCTTTCTCGATAATTTTTGGAAACGCCTTATAGATTGATCCAAGGAAGGTTCAAGAAAATAGATTTTAACCTTGTATTACAGAATCGAGAGTTTTGCAGCCAGAGAAATACTGGCAAGACAGGACTTCAGATGACGGAATCTTGGTTACATATGTTTCACAGATCTTACTTGAACCATACCATGTGTATTTAATTAATATTTCATGGATTCAGCCAAGATAAGTTCAAGAACCTGTACTATATGGCATGGCAGCTGTGCACTGCAGCCATCCGTCGTATTACGGAACAAAAAAGTTATTTCAGCCAGATGCACACTGACTTGGCAATAACTTCACGTGACCTAATCGCGGAGGTATATGGTTCTCGAGTTTTACTTCGACTACGTCGTATGCATCTCGTTGTCTTTGTACCATTCTTGGAGATATTTTGACAAACTTTTCTGTCTTGCTTGACCCTTTAACTTGTCTGGACACTGTTATGGATTGCTTGACCCAGTCTTAGGCCTTGTTACCTTCTATTTGATAGACGACCGAGATAGCTAAACCTTGTTAACTGATTCTATAAGTATAACTATAAATGTATTGTGTGATTGTGATAAATACTTTTCCTAGGGATTGGTTAGATTAAGCTTATAGGACAAGTATGAGTGACTGACTATAGTAGACTTGGAAACCATTAAGAAGAATTGTATTGATAGTATAACTCGATGATAGGGTATCTAAGATGGAGTAATGAGATATTATATTGTTGTGACTATGGATTAAGGATTAGAATCTTGTTCTTAGAATTTGAGGATTGTGAATTCGTAGGACTTTGATGACCAAGTGATTATTGGTTATCTATAAGCTAATTACATGTGATTAGAGGGTAGATCGATATGTGGAATGATATAGAATAAGTTAGAATGAGATATAATATTGCATACGAGATTGGAAAGATATCAGTTAAAAAGACAAGGAACAAGGCAAAGACATATGCACATTGGTAAATAGTAAATCGGGAGTTTGAAATCGAGGATTTATATTCGGAGGAGTTATTAAGTAAAAAGAAGAAGGCTCTACGTGAAGGATAAGTATTGAACGTATACTTTCAAGGAAAAACTGTAGGAAATGATTGACGACAAATAATGCAAAGGGCTTGTGGATTGATAGAATAAGGATACATAGGATGTGATAAGGAAATCAAGTATTTACAATTGAGGTTGGAAATATGGTTGATGATCAAGCATTGTTGGCTTATAAACATACCTAGAGAATGACCTATAATTTAGGGTATACACAAAGGTTTCATATTAGTATGAAAGATTCTAAAGGATATATGACGTAGTTTATGATAGAAGGACCATTGTTGAACCTGAACCAAAAAGATTGTAAAGAGAAACAAAAGAGATGATCACAAGGAAAGTAGATTGAGTATCGAAGCCAGAGCAGCTATATGTTATTGTTTGACCTATTGGATGATTTTAAATTTCGAGGACGAAATTCTTGTAAGGTGGGTAGGATATAAGCAACCTAAATTTTAGGGTTTATTTTAAATTTTCTAAATGAATTATTTTCAATAAATATTTTATTACTTAATTGTTTTGATCATTAAATATACTTTTCGTGACTTTGACTTCTTGAGCGTCAGGGATGCCAATATCTGTAAACTCTCTTTATGGGTTTTGTAGCAGACAAGATTATCTTCGTTTTGATATATCATGTCCCACTTAAATTCGTTCCCTTGTGCTCTTTTTGTATTGCGCAACTTCGGGTCAATTTAGATCATTTAATCGATTAAATGATTATTAATTGAATTCCTACTTTTATCTTTGATCATCGTTTGCACGTTACCGTGACTTTTAATTTGGGAGCACAAGACCAGTCGTTTTCTTAGAACCAACTCCTCATGAATGATCTACTCTAGACGCTCTACACCCATGACCTTTGTGTCCCACTCAGATACTCCATTTTGTGCTTTATTTGCTTCGTACAACTTTCGGGTCAATTTAGGCCAATTAATTATCTACCGTAAAACCTGATTTAACTTCCAATTTAATTTCGGAACCCGACATAGATCCAACCTAGTCGACCCAAAGTATAGACATGGCCCACATGAAGCCTATTACCCATATGACGCTTGTGTTCCATTTATTTGAGTTTTCATATGTTACTTATTTACCTGTGATCATAAATACCTATTTAAATTCAATTATTGCACCATGTCCGATTTTGACCCGACCCGGCTGGATCGAACCCAAACCCAAGCTCCATGTTGTCCTCTCATGACTACCCAAACACCCCATATAATTTCTTTTTTTCCCCTATTTAAAATATCTATATCTTTTTTCTTTAATAAATATCTCTCTCATTCCAATATTTATATAAAAATATCTAACTCCCTATTTCCTTACTAACACCTACACACACCTCACCCCCTCTCTCCACCAGCACATACCCCCCTCTCTCTAACCGATTTCTCTCTCTCTTTCAAATATCTCTCTCTCCTTCAAATATTTCTCACACTCTCTCTTTCTATATATATTATATACACACATACACACAAATCTTTCTTTCTCACCAGCAAGAACAGCCCCCCCATGCTTCAGCCGACAGCCTCCTTCCATGGCCGACTTCCCCTCTCCTCCATTCTTCACTTCTTCTTCTTCTTCTTCACTTCTTCTTCTTCTTCAACATCATCACAAACAACACCAACACCATCTCCACCACCATTAACATCATCACACCATCACCACGACTCTAACCATCATCACCATCACCACCGTACGTCGTAGCCACCCCCGCCGGCGACCACCACCGCCGTGCACAGCACGTGCTACAGCAAGCAGCAGTTGCAGCGAGATGCAACATCAGCTTGGGCGACAGCAGCAGCTGCCACCGCAGCCGCACGGTGGCGCCACCACCGTTCTACACGGCCACCGAAAACCCTCCCTCGGCCGGGCGCACCCCTAGGCGACCACCCCATGGCCATCCTCCTCTTCCCTGACGTACGACATGGGCTATTCGTGCGTTTTGCACAAAATCTCGGCGTGACACACGCGGGATCGAACTCAAAATTATATTTTGGGACAGCGACTTCGTGCACGTTTTTCGAGAGATTCGATCGTTTGATCGATGAACTATTTGCTCCGTCACAATCTCGGTATATAGCTCTTCACTCCCCTCAAGTTTCGTCCATTAATTTTGTCGTTTGATACATCAAAACTGGCCACCAAGTTGACACTTTAAATTGAACTATTTTTGGACTGTTTTGTGGAGCCAACTTCGTCAGCTCGTAACTCCGCCATCGCAGCTCCATTTGGCGTGCCACCAGTTTCTGTGCGTAGCTGGTATAGCCATATTCCTTTCTCTTAAGTTTCATTTTATTGTGAGCACGTTTGGTTGGTCGAATTCGACGCCAAAGTTGGCCGTCCGAATTCTTAATTTTTTAACTTGTTAAATTCTATTTTTGAACCCGGGACTCCGAATTCAATTTCTGACACCACCAATAGACTCGTGGCGTCGTTCTGGTACGTTTTTATATAAAGTTTGCTTGGTTTGGACGACATGGGCCCTGACACGTATTTCGGTGCAAAGCGGGTCCCACGGTCCGAGTCAACGGGTCACTTTGAGATCGGCTCATCGGAATCCAATTTCGGATATATTGTTGAGTTCGTATCGTCATTCTGGACTTGTTGACATATAATTTGATGAATTTTGAAGACATTGGCTCCGGTACGCATTTCGATGCAAACCGAATTCTAAATATCCGGGTCAACGTGTCATTTTGAGACCGTCTCATCGGAATCCAATTTCGGATATACCGTTGAGTTCATGTTGTCATCCTGGACTCGTTGACATATACTTTGATAGATTCTGTGGACTTTGGCATCGGCACGCATTTCCGTGTTAATCGGATACCAATATCTAGGTCAACTGACCATTTTGTGATCTGGTCATCGGAATTCCATTTTGGACATACCATTGGGTTCGTATCATCATTTTGGATTCGTAGACATATAATTTTCTAAATTTTGTAGAATTCTATCCTGGCACGTTTTTCGGTGCAAAGTGTGTCCAATGATGGATATCATTTTAACCCAAAATTACCATTTTGCCCCTGTATCCAAATTGGACTTATGGGTAGGCTATCCTAGCTAATTTGACCATTCTGGACGCGTTGGTAATATTTGTTTTGTCTTCCGATGACATTTGTAGATTTTTCTTATGTATCGCCCTTAAATTGTATTTAATTATTATTAAGTATATATATTTATATGTTTGGATTTTGTAAAACTCTAAAATGATCTTTGTGTTTCTAAAGATTCTAATGGTTGGTTATAGGCTTAGTGTCACCCCAAATTTATTTTCTATGCTAGGACATCCCTTAGCTAGTATCCAGTTAGGAGTCGTGTCACACCACTAGTGTAAAATCTTAATCATAACTTAGAGGCTGAGTTTGTATATCATTATTGACAGGACACTGGACATCTGTATCTTCGTATTCTTATTCTTTCTTTGCTCGAGGCAAGTACCCTTACAAGCTTATTTACTGCTTATAAAATAAACTGTGATTAAATCATGTTAAAATACTGCTTTCTGGATAACTGCAAGTCATATCTTCACGTGCTTCTTTCTGGTTCTCAGTACATGTCATGCTTTATACTGCTCTGAGTATCCACCATATTTTATACTGCTCTCAGTACCTACCATACTTATACTGCTCTCAGTATCCACCATGCTTTATACTGTTCTCGTATCACTCACATGTTATAAAACGGGTTAAGGGAAAACTGTTAGTAGAGTACGTGATCATGCCTTCCTTCTCCGTATGTATTTACCGAGCACTGTTACATTCTATATGTAACTTTGTCATATGTCTGATCCCGCGTTTGTGTATGGATATATACAGATGTCGTTAAGTGTACATATGTACACTTCAGAAAATTGATATGTACCACAGTACATCCTCTTTACCTTTTGACTGATCACTCACCTAATACAGTTATAAACTTTAAATTGAATATGTATTGCCATGATAAAATGTATCTAAAACTGGATAAATCAAGATATGCCATGATTTTGTTATTTCTTCTCCTTCCATCACATGATCAGTATTATATGTTTGTAGTACAAGTACTTGCTCCCGTCCTGACAGGATAACGTTGTAGGTTCACTTTCCGAGGAGGAAATGATATGTGATACATATTATGGCATTGCATTTGAGGACCTGGCCTTAGCTCCAGAAGTGGCCCCAACAGAAAACCTTGTTTAGATATCTTTCATGTGTTTTGAGACTTCGACTTTGGTTTGAACTTATATTTGATTACTGGACTTTGTCTCCAGTTAGATACTTTGGAAGTGTATTATTAAGTCTGTGCTTATTTTACTTTCGCTTATAGATGCTGTGTTGTGATGAATCTTTTAAATGTGATATCAGAACTGTTAGCAGCTTAGATCCTTTATTGTCTATTCTTAGAACAGCTTACTATGCTTTAACCAAGTGTAGGCTGGACATGTCTCGGTCCGGCCCAACAATTTGGGGTAGCGGGTCGTGACAATAGTGGATTCAACTGGAAGCTAGAGTTCTTCCGACTGGACTAGTCCTCACAAGAGGGAAACCAGTATACATCCTTGTGTTTGCGTTTTCTCTCTACTCTCTACTTTTTATTTACATATCTGTGATATATATATATATTCTGTGATCTAGCTGCTAATATTTTTAATTAGCTAAATTTTGCTGCCTACTCTATTCACCCCTTCTAGAGTATTGCGCTTTACAACTCATTCCTACAATCGGTCATACAACGTACATAAAAAAAGTTGTTAAAAAAATTAAATTATAACTTTGAATATATATTTAAACAATACCATATTGGTCAACTTTTGGGTTAGGGCTCGGGCTCCCCGCTAATGTTAGTACCCCAAAACTGGCCAAAATTTTTGCAATCGGCCACCTCGAGCTTGGGCTCTTTCCTCTCATACCAGCTAGATGACAAGAAACTTAGGGTTAGAATTTTAGGACGACGAGTCCTCCTCCGCTCGACTGCGAGCCGACGGTGCTGTCGAGTCCTCCTCGTCGAGCCTCCGGTCTTTCTGTGCTGCGATCCCCAGTTGGACACAGTTGGGGTCAGTTGGATACAAAAATTTGTTTCTTGGCCACAGTTGGGGTCGGTGTGCTTCATCTGAAAAAAATGTCAGGTCTGTGGTGGATACGTGTGTCGAATACAAAAATTGTATCTTGGGCATAGTTGGATACAAAATAGCGTGGACACAGTTAAGAAAATCACTTTCTAAAAATATTTTACCAAACAAAATATTCAAAAAAAAAATCACTTTCTAGATAAAAGTAACCAAACACACAACCAAAATTTCTATACTAAGAAAACAACTTTATAACTTGCTTTCAAAAAAGTATTTTCAGAACAAAATTTCAGAAAGTCTTATCCAAACGGAGCCTTTATTGAAAGACTTAACATATTGGAAAAATATATATTCAACACTATATCCAATAATATTAATCAGAAGCAATCGATTTTTGCATTTTTTTGAAAAAGAAAACGAAATATATTTTAATTATAAATAAGATAATAATTTAAGAAAATTTTGAACAAGATAACATGTCGCGCCATAAGCATTGGCGACATGCATGCATTTACTTTTGTGTCTTGGACGAGTTGTGATATAAAATTTTAGTAAAAAAATTTTGTGACGAAATTGGACATTTAGTGTCAAATTTTAGCAACGAAATTGGACTTTTAGTGACGATGTTTTTTTTTTACAAAAACTATGCCACCATTGCTACTGGCGAAATGAGTGCATATATTCTTGTCGCCAACACTTCTGCCGACATGTTATCTAATTTGAATTTTAGTGACAAAATTGGGGTTTAGTGACGAAAATAGACTTTTAGTGACGAATGATAGTGACGAAATTGGACTTTAGTGACGAATTTTTTTCGTTAATAAGTATTCATATTCTTGGAGACACTATTCTCGAAAAAAGGAAAAAAAAACTTGCATTCATGTCGCCATTGCAATCGGCAACATGAGTGCATGCACTCATGTCGCCAATGCTTCTGGTGACATGTTATCTTATTTAAAATTTATTAACTTGTTATCTTCTTTATAATTTAAATATATTTTGTTATCTTTCTCATTTTTTTTGATTTACTAGCTTTTATCAATTTTAATATTTGACTGCTACCCCTAATAGCTAATAGTAGATATATCCAAATAAACAGTGTAAAATAATGGTAAAAAGAAGAAGAAGAAGAAGAAGAAGAAGAAGAAGATTGAGATCTTAAAAGAGTTGAACCTCGGTATATATATCACGACTACTTTTCAGTAATATTAACCTGCATCCGCATAAAAGCTTGAGGGGTGATGTAGCGTGGATTCCAGTTTTGAATCCTTCTAGGATTTCTTTTCTCTCCATTTTTTTAGCTTTATCTTTTTTTTATAGAGTTGTTAAGAATCCTATTTCTTTTATGACTCTATTTTGACTCTTTAGGATATGTTTTATTTTTATTTGATTATGATTAGAATTTGTCTATGATTAAGATTAGATTATCATAAAATTCTTATAAATAGGCGCCCTTTGTATGCAATTGAAGAACAAGTTTTAATCAAAAAAAATCTTCTTAAAGTTCTCAGATTTTTTCTCTTTTTTCTTGGTCGAGGCCTCGACCGTTCTATGGATTCGGAAGCCCATCGCTTGAGGTTTTCAAGAAATCGTCGTGCGGACCCCTCACAAGGCCATTTGTCAGAGTTTTTAAGGCAGCACTTCTCTCTCACTAAGCAATGGTGGTCCAGTTATCGTCATCACCGATCGACTTGGCCATTGCCAAGCACGAAGGTAAGCTATTTCCGCTATGTCATGACCCGCACTCGAATATTTGGGTATGAGTACGTAGATACGTCCAGCTTATGCCGCAGCATCGGCGGTAGAATACTGCCTAGACTATCTAATTATACTGAGTAACAACCATGCAGTAATATCGCAACTAGAACAAAATTATATTATATAATACTCAATCACAAATGCTAAAAGAGGTAAGGCACGATATGAAATAAGAGGAAACTAAATCCAAGTCTAACAAGCCTAAACAATAATTCTCAAATCTAAAACCAGTATAACATCCCAATATATCAAGTAGTTGTCAGAGACAAATCCGGTACTAAGTACTAATACGGGAAATTAAGATAATTAGGTAATTCGACTAGACCTTCCGGCAATCACTCTAAGCTACTCCTGAGCTACAGGGATACCAGTCCTCCAAACAATCTTTTAAAAATGCTATTCAGCCAGGATTGGAACAAAGTACAATCAATGAAAGCAGTTCTAGGTAAATGAAAGAGACTATAAAACAGGAATGTAGTAAATGAATACATGATGAAAGAAAAAAAAAACTAAGAATCATAGGTGAAAAGTATAATAAAATAAGTACAGTAGAATTATGGCAGTAAATAAGGAAAACATAAAATCAACATAAATATGGTATATGACTAGAACTCTAAGTAACTTGAAATATTAGTTTGATATGTGATTGACTTGGACCTAACACGGAGCATAATAAAGAATGGAGCTAGCTCAACCATACGTGAAGTGCATGATCAGCTAGTAGCTACGGTCTATAATACCACACGGTCTACAGGGTATGATCATATATCCTGAAGAACCAATAGGCAACTCTAAAGGAGGGTGAATAGAGTTTATGACAATAATATCCAATTAAAAAATTAAACTCTTTCACTAGCAGAAAATAATCAGAGTAAATGCGGAAATAGTAAAGAGCAAGAAAGCATACGAAACACAGCCGATTTTTAAACTGGTTTCCCTCGTGGAGGACTAGTCCAGGCCTGAGAACTCTAGCTCAGGATTAAATCTACTATCTGTGAAATAGTAGTTATACCCCGTGCCTTTTCTTCAGAAGAGCACGTCAACTTCTTACAGAGATCGTAGTGGCGATGCTTGGAGTTTTCCAAACGACTTTTTGAACTCTTGCACAAACTCCTAACTGAAAAGTACTGAGCACTTTGATGCTTAGGGAGCTTGTTGCTAGTAGATGAGAAGGGTGTGGCTT
This sequence comes from Iris pallida, assembly GCA_029216955.1. Lineage (NCBI taxonomy): Eukaryota > Viridiplantae > Streptophyta > Magnoliopsida > Asparagales > Iridaceae > Iris > Iris pallida. The sequence continues at coordinate 9,907,648 of JANAVB010019600.1, forward strand.
GTATAAGGCTTTAGAGAGAAGAGAAGAGAAGATTGGATGAATAAAAATGAAAGAATTCATGGCCTATTTATAGGATACCATACAGGCAGAATTCGGCCAGAATTCTGGTTGGAACATTCAAAAATTTGGCCGTTGGACAACTTGCATCCAGCCAACACTAAAAATTAGGGTCCTGGATTTTAAGAGGCAGAGTTCGGCCCGAACTCTGTGTGGAGGCAGAGTTCGGCCCGAACTCTGTCTCCAGAGCACAGAATGGGTCCAATGGGCCAATAGGCTGTTTGGATGTTTGGTGGGGCTTTTGAATTTAGGTATAGGTATAGTCTAAGTCTCAAAATGCTCAGCACAGCTCAGTTTACATAAGCCTAGACTCAAATAAAGTGAAAAATACAGACTCAAACTGTGAAGCATTGCAGGTGCGAGCTGTCGTCTGGCTTGTACCGAATTCAGTCTTCATGTGTCGTATTGAAATATTACAAGTATTATGTTGTCAATTGTACCAATATATGGTTGACTGTGATTTTGTGTCAACATATCCAACTAATACTTCCCCCGTCCTACTAATACTAAAGGATCTGAATCACGACATGTCACAACACATAAACCACAATGCATAGAATAAACACGAGCACAATGATCACGGTACAACAATAGCATGAAAGGCACATCTTCTGACTAAGAATCTATGCAGTACCAGTCCATGTAACGTACGCATCAGAAATCAAGTACACATTACTAAAAGATCTAATACAGAAACTATCATATACTGAAAATAATAAAAGAATTGTACTTGTCTTTGCTCCTAAGCAGAAAGTAATGATCAGAATCCGTATCGGTATCCAAGACCTATATATATTCTACAATACATGGGATGTATCAATACATCCCAAACAATTGTATTAAAAAATTGTGAAAGGTGTTTACTTTGACTTTGGCTTTACCTGATATAGCAGGTCATATTAACCTGCTCACTTTATTAAAAAAAACCCTCCTAGATTACGGTAATTTGTTGGACACATTTACATTTTTCACCATATATTTAACTGCTCGAGTTCAATGAGGACTCTGGCTCTGCTAGGAAGATTGCTTTCGGAATCACGTTTTGTAATCACGGACAAGTAGATCTGCATGTACAATAAAAATAATAATATTTTTTACGTTGCAATACTTAAACAATGAATGCATTATGTTATTTTTAAATTTTATGTTTAAAATTCATTCAAACATACGCTACCAAACCATAAATATAATATAATCTAACTAAAATCAGAACTAAATTATGATTTCAATCCAGTCTAAAATTTAAATCTAAACAATTTTTTTAAAATAATGCATACTAACTAAATCCATGATTTAAATTCATCTAATTCATATTTTATAAACAAACATTATTTATTTTAATCTAATCTAACGTAAAATAATATAATGGCAAAAAAGAATCTAAAATAGCTTAATAGTGTTTTGTTTTTGATAATGATTGTTTTTAAAAATAATATTATCTCAGTCATAGTTGAGAAATTATTAAATGGGACAGACTTAAATGGTGAACTCGTCCATTGGTATAATAAAACACAATAATATTAAAAATTAAAAAATTAAAACAATTGTCAAATCTATATTATTATGTAATAAAAAATCGTTAAGGCTTTAGTGAATAAATTATTGTTAAAAAAATTAGGTATATGGAAAAAAAATTAAAGTGTAATTGTTTGGTCTTCTCAAGTAGTAAAAATTATGAAACTGCTTCTAAATTAGTAAAAATGTTAAAAAAATATATTATTTATTCTTTTCAATTAGTAAAAATGCATACAACACACCTAATTATATACTAGTATTATTAAAATAAAATTATCATAAATAATAAATTATTATTACTATTATTATTATTATTATTACTATTACTATAAATTTTACGCACACACACAATTGGGAGGTTCAACCTTGTTGGCCTCTTCGGATGTCTGCTCCAATACCATTATGCTAGGAAACTTAGATTAGCCCAAAGGCGGATCCAAACTTTTATTGGGGTGGGCTTGAGCTCAACCAAAAAAAAAATTTCATATAAAATTTTATTTTATTTTTTTGATATAAGTTAATCCACTTCTAGTCTACCCAAATTTATGGTAGCCTATTCCAGCTACAGTTTCTGGATCATTAATTTTTTTTTGATTTTGTAATGCATGTTGCTCACTAATAAATGACACGTGCCGCTCGTACTTTTACGGTCGACCTTACATCCGGCGAAATCAGCATCAGAGTAACCAATGAGGTCAAATGATGTTGACTTAGGATACCATAGGCCCACTGTAACCGTACCCTTAAGGTATCGAAAGATACGCTTAACAGCAGTCATGTGTGATTCCTTAGGATTAGCTTGATATCTAGCACACAAATAAACGCTAAACATAATATCAGGATGACTAGCAGTTAAATAAAGTAGACTGCCTATCATACCTCGATACTTACGTTGATCCACTGGTTTGACGCTTTCATCTGGTTCTAGTTTAGTTGTAGTAGCCATTGGAGTGCTGATTAGTTTGACGTTGTCAAGGTCGAATTTCTTCAGCATGTCCTTTGTATAGTTTGACTGACAGATGAAAGTTCCATTTGACGTTTGTTTGACTTGCAGTCCAAGAAAGTAGTTGAGCTCCCCCATCATGCTCATCTCAAACTCGGTCTGCATACACTTGGCATAATCTTGATAGAGGGTTTCATCAGTAGAACCAAATATAATATCATCCACATAAATTTGTACAAAGAGAACAGTGTCTTTGAAAGATTTTATAAAAAGTGTAGTGTCAACTTTCCTTTTAGAAAAGCTTTTTTCAAGCAAGAAATTGCTTAGCCGTTCATACCAAGCTCTAGGGGCTTGTTTGAGGCCATATAGCGCTTTCTTGAGCTTGAAAACATAGTCAAAAAATTTATGATTTTTAAAACCAGGGGGTTGTTTTACAAAACATCCTCCTTAATAAATCCATTCAAGAAAGCACTTTTAACATCCATTTGAAACAATTTGAAATTTTGAAAGTTGGCAAATGCGCAAAGCATCCGAATGGATTCTAATCTCGCAACAGGAGCATACGTCTCATCGTAGTCGATACCTTCCTCTTGGTTGTATCCTTGAGCTACTAGACGAGCTTTGTTGCGTGTAACTGAACAATCTTCATTTACTTTGTTTCAAAAAACCCATTTAGTACCAATAATCGAGTGATTTACCGACCTAGGAACAAGTTCCCAAACTTGGCTCCTCTCGAATTGGTTGAGTTCTTGTTGCATGGCAAAAATCCAAAATTCATCATTAAAAGCTTCTACAATATTTTTCGACTCAATTTGTGAAATAAAGGCAGTACTAGCAATGGAGTCTCTTATTGATGATCTAGTACTTACTCCATGTGAAACATCACCTATAACCAAATTTTCTGGATGTGACGGCTTGAAAGAAAATTTCTTTGGCAAGCCCTCCAGAGAATTGGTTTTAGTGGCTGTGTTCATTGGAGTAGAAGTTGATGGCTCAACATCATCATCAAGAGTAGCTGTTGCACTGTTATCTTCATCGAAAGTCACATTTGTAGACTCTTCCACAATTAATGAGCGTTTGTTGAACACTCTATATCCCTTGCTCTTGGCCGTATAGCCAAGGAATATACCATCGTCAGCTTTGGCATCAAATTTGCCTAACTTGTCTTTGGTGTTAAGGATAAAACATCGACAACCAAAAACTCAAAAATATGACACGTTTGGAGTTCTTCCAAACCAAAGCTCATAGGGTGTTTTTTTCGTAATAGGACAAATAAGCACCCTATTTAAAATATGGCACGCTGTACTGACAGCTTCAGCCCAAAAATATTTCGGAAGAGAGAATTAATTTAACATGACTCTAGCCATGTCGCCAAGAGTCCTATTCTTCCGCTCCATAACACCATTTTGTTGAGAATTTCTTGGACAAGAAAACTCATGATTAAAACTATTTAAATCACAAAACTTTTCAAAATCACTATTTTCTAATTCGCCTCCATGATCACTTCGGATTCGAGTAATCATGTAGCCTTTTTTTCATTTTGAAACTTTTTAGCAAATATTTTGAAAACAGAAATAGCATCAATTTTATTTGTAAGAAAAAACCCAAGTAAATCTAGAAAAGTCATCAATTATAACAAAAGCGTAGAGTTTTCCACCAAGACTGACTACTCTACTAGGGCCAAATAAATCTATATGAAGTAATTGCAAAGGTCTAGTAGTACTTACCGAGTTTATGGAATGAAATGAGGACTTGGTTGCCTTATTCAATTCACATTCGGCACATACCGTATCCTTTTTGAATGTGATGTCGGGCAAGCCTCTGACTAGCTTCTTGGTCGATAGCCTGGATATAGTATCCATATTGGCATGACCAAGACGCTGGTGCCATAGTAATCTCTCATCCTTGTGAGCATAGAGACATCTTTCTGCACTGTTAGTATCTCTAGATAGATAAAAAATATAAATATTATCCTCTATTATCCCTTCAAAAATAATGTCTCCTGTTGACCTATCATAAATAAAGCATTTATTTTATCCAAAGTTAATATCATACCCATGATCAGGAAGATGACTTATGCTGAGCAGGTTATGCTTTAACTCAGTCACTAGGCAGACATCCTTTATTGCAGGAGAAGGAGGATGACCTATAGTACCATTACCAATGATATACCCTTTGAGGTTGTTGTCGAAGGATACATACCCTTCCCTCTTCATCGATAGTGATGCGAAAAGATTTGCGTCTCCCGTCATATGTCGCGAGCATCCACTATCGAGAATCCACTTACTCTTAGTTGAGGAGGGAAGGTCCACCTACATCAAGAGTAGATGTGACCTTTGGTACCCAAGTTCTTGAGGGTCCTAAAAAGTTAGTTTTCGGCAACCATGCATATATGTTTCTATCTACAAATCTCCTAACTCTACATTGTGGTGAAATGTGTCTATGTAGTCCACAATAAGTACAAATAGCATTCCTATTTATGCTAGGAGCATGTTGATGATGTCTATGTGTAGAGTGGTGTGGAGTAGCATGGTAATGATATCTATATGTAGAGTGGTGTGGAGTAGCATGGTGATGATGTCTATATATAGCATGGTAAGAGTGGTGTGGAGCATGATGATGACTATATGTGGCTGCAGGATGATGTTTATATCTATTAGCAGTATGATGGTGATTTTGTTTATGTGCAACATAGTGATGATTGTATCTATGTATAGCATGGTGATTATGTGTCATATGAGAATTATTTCTACGTCCATGTGGTTTGTGTGCTTTATGAAAGTGAGTGTACATATAAGCATGATTACGTGCTGCAGGTGGATGACGTGGTTGACTAGTATAAATAGTGTCATGCTTTGTGTGTGTCTCATGTGATTGGGTTTGAGGTTGAGCAACCTGTTTTCCCAATCTAGTCTCTAACTTGTTAGAGATAGCCTGCAGTTCATAAATCTTAGTATTCAACCCATAAATCTTAGTGATAGAGATCTTGTGTCTATTCTTTTCTTCAGCAATCTCAGTGTTGAGTGCTGTGATCTCTTGTGTTTGCTTTTCAATACGTGCTTCGGCATCATGTAGGCTTAATTTAAGCTTAGATACCTCATTTGTGACTTCCGTGGGTGAAGTGTCTCTATATCAAGCAATGAAGAGAGTCTTTGAATCTCGACTTCATAACTTTTGATCTTTTCCTTGGCGTGTTTATATTTACTAATGACTTTCTTGTGGTCATTGAGTAAATCATTGAATGCATCACAAAGTTCGTCAAAAGTGAAATCATCGAGAGTTTCGCTAGTTACCTTGTCAGATGTAGCCATTAGGCAAACATTGGCGGTATTTTGAGGAGAGTCCTTTTCTTCCTCGGAGTCACTAGCTTCGCTTTCATGCCAAATGCTTGTGTTGGCATATTTCTTTAAGGAAGCTTTCTTATATGTTTTCTCATATCGGTTGCTCTTCTTTGTGAATGGGCAGTCTTTTCGGACGTGTCCAGTCTTCTTGCAACCGTAGCATGTTGGCTCTTCTTCGTCATCTTCTTGTGGTTCCTTCTTTCTTCGATTGAAGCGAAGGAATTTCTTGAAGTTGCGGACAAGGAGAGCTTGATCTTCACCTTCCGAGTTGTCGTCATCTGTCTTTTCAGGATCAGCCCTTCATCGGTGAGCTTTAAGGGCAATCTCCTTTGCCTTAGGAGCAGGCTCTTCGAAGTCTTTGAGGTCAAGCTCATGAGTCATCAGCTTTTCCATCAAAGTCTCCATGGACATAGTCGTGAGATCTTTTTCTTCTATGATGGCTGTCACCTTAGGGTTCCAAATCTTTGGTAGCCCCCTAAGTATCTTGCGGATCTTCTCGTGATTCGTATATTATTTGCCGAGAGAAGACAAGAGGTTGATGATGTCGAGGAATCTTGTAATCATTTGTGTGATCGTCTCATTTGGCTTCATCTTGAAAGCCTCATATTCTTGAGCGAGACGACTTATTTTTGACTCCTTGACTTGGGTGGTTCCTTCATGCGTCACCTCTAGAAGTCTTCATACTTCATGAGCGGTGGTGCATGTTGAACTCATTCATGTCTATAGCACAAAATAAAGCATTAATAGCTCTCGCGTCTAGACTCGCCTGTTTCTTCTCTTCGTCAGAATATTTGTCATGGAGTTTCTCAACGAGATCACCGTTGACAACTATCCTGACAGACTTTTTGTAACCATCGGTGACAATAGTCCACAGGTCGAAGTCTAGCGACTTGAGATAAAAACTCTTCCTTGTTTTCCAATAGATGTAGTTGGTTCCATCAAATAGGGGAGGCCTATGAGTGGACTGCCCTTCACCATGATTGGAAATCATGGATTGTGTGGTTGCCATGGATCAGCTCTAGGATGTTAGTCCTTGTTGAGAGAACAGAGCTCTGATACCAATTGAAGAACCAATAGACAACTCTAAAGGTGGGGGTGAATAGAGTTTATGACAATAATATCCAATTAAAAAATTAAACTCTTTCACCAGCAGAAAATAATTAGAGTAAATGCGGAAATAGTAAAGAGCAAGAAAGCATACGCAAACACTACCGATTTTAACCTGGTTTCCCTCGTTGAGGACTAGTCTAGGCCTGAGAACTTTAGCTCAGGATTAAATCCACTTTTTATGAAATAGTAGTTACACCCCGTGCCTTTTCTTCAGAAGAGCACGTCAACTTCTTACAGAGATCGCAGTGGCGATGCTTGGAGTTTTCCAAGCGACTTCTTGAACTCTTGTACAAACTCCTAACAGAAAAGTACAGAGCACTTTGAGGCTTAGGGAGCTTGTGGCTAGTAGATGAGAAGGGTATGGCTTGTATAAGGCTTTAGAGAGAAGAGAAGATAAGATTGGATGAATGAAAATGAAAGAATTCATGGCCTATTTATAGGATACCATACAGGCAGAATTCGGCCAGAATTCTGGTTGGAACATTCAAAAATTTGGCCGTTGGACAACTTGCATCCAGCCAACCCTAAAAATTAAGGTCCTGGAATTTAGGAGGCAGAGTTCGGCCCGAACTCTGTGTGGAGGTAGAGTTCGGCCCGAACTCTATCTCTAGAGCACAGAATGGGTCCAATGGGCTGTTTGGATGTTTGGTGGGGATTTTGACTTTGGGTATAGGTATAGTCTAAGTCTCAAAATGCTCAGCACAGCTCAGTTTACATAAGTCTAGACTCAAATAAAGTGAAAAATACAGACTCAAACTGTGAAGCATTGCAGGTGCGAGCTGTCGTCTGGCTTGTACCGAATTCAGTCTTCATGTGTCGTATTGAAATATTACAAGTATTATGTTGTCAATTGTATCAATATATGGTTGACTGTGATTTTGTGTCAACATATCCAACTAATACTTCCCCCGTCCTACTAAAGGATCTAAATCACGAGATGTCACAACACATAAATCACAATGCATAGAATAAACACGAGCACAATGATCACGGTACAACAATAGCATGAAAGGCACATCTTCTGACTAAGAATCTATGCAGTACCAGTCCATGTAACGTACGCATCAGAAATCAAGTACACATTACTAAAACATCTAATACAGAAACTATCATATACTGAAAACAGTAAAAGAATTGTACTTGTCTTTGCTCCTAAGCAGAAAGTAATGATCAGAATCCGTATCGGTATTCAAGACCTATATATATTCTACAATACATGGGATGTATTAATACATCCCAAACAATTGTATTAAAAAATTGTGAAAGGTGTTTACTTTGACTTTGGCTTTTGTCACGCCCCAGAACCAGAATACTGGAGAGCGGGGGCAGACATAGCCAGTTACGTATATGAAATGGATTCTATCTCGCTATACGGTCACGGCTGTCTAGATACATGAGGGTTTACTACAAGCCAACAGTCTCCTATGGTCATGAACAAGCCTAGTGTCTCAATCACAAGCAAGTAAGTAAATGTTACAAGATGTATGATCATTAAATATACAATAATAAGGCGTCCCAAATATTACATATTCAGCTGATCATGAAGCTAGTCGTTACAAAATGTTAGGACTAGCAAGAGTTTAGTCATACATGATCAACCCTAGGATCTGTTAATCATGTTACAGCCCGTAGGCCGACAGTAAATAAAGTGCAATCGAGCTAAACAGGTGCTCGTCGGCTAAACGCCTCAAAAGAATATTTTTACAATAGAGTGGGAGAGCCAAAAATAACCCACTCGTTGCCAGGGTTCCGTCTAGTGGCCACCATCTGGCTGGAAGGTCGGTAGATCCTCTGGAGCTGCTCCAAAATCTGGCCACACAAAACCAGTTGGGTCAGACCCCAGAAAGAGCAAGTGCCACAAAGAAAGCTTCACTTAAGAACTAAAACCAGCAATCAGCACAAGATATAAATAAAAGTAAGAACTGGAAATAAAGAAAATACACCAGGATGATATACGACGAGATAACCATGGAACTATTCAGATAACCAGGTTACAACCCGTAAACCAAACAAGGACCGGGGTTGTAACCCTTCGTCTGAACAGAACTTGGAATTCTCACCATTTATCGAAAAAATAAATACAAGCATTCTGGTCATTCAATAGTCTGGAACAGGGTCAGGACAAGACTAGACTGGTTAGACTTCGTCCAATCACTTCACGGCCAAGCAAGAATTACGGCTTGATACATTAACTAACTAGGGTTGTCACAAGCCTAATTACTAACAAGATGCAGTAAGATTATTCCACAGCCACAAGCTCTGCAGACCATCCAGGTTCTCCGGGTTAAAAGATTAGAGTTGAATTTAGGTGGGTACATCGTCCAGGAAACGAATGTACCCTTAGGTAGCTTGAAGGGTGCAACACATGACAGTATGCTGAAAATGTGCCCTACTCGACGGCAGGCTACAGATCCCAAGGCGTGCCCAGGTAACGGGATTGCCTGTAGCTGGGAAATCTCTTCATGACTAATGTATTAATCTAGTTATTAGTCCTTAGTTCATTTCAATAAGTACTCCTGACCGTGGTACTCAGGAGTCCCATCCTAGACATGATGCAAGACAGGACTGGTTTATTTATACAAGCACAATCACCCACGGTGTCCAGGTTAATTATACAAGTCATGTCATGTCAGGTAGCCGTCGCAACAGCTTATCAAGATATAACATGTCAGGTTTATCATGTCAAGGATACTTGTCAGGAGTGCGCCACGACGGGCCACTATCAGGTCATGTCAGGTCATTATGTCAGGAGTGCACCACTACGGGTCACTATCGTGTCATGCTCAGGTATCATTTCCAAACATATTAAACAAATCCATGATTATCATGTTCATGACAAAAGGCGTAAGGATATAAAATGGACGTTAATATCTAATAAAATATCAATATACAGGGCTCTAGAAGATCAAGGGTAATCAGGCTACGCTCAAGCCAGGCTACGCTCAGGCTAGCGTACGCTCAGGTCTGCGTATGCTCGAGCTAGCGTACCAAAGGTTCCATACACTTCCAATGGGGAGCGTACGCAAGGGCACGCTCAAGCTACAGGTCAGCATACGCTCAAGCTACAGGTCAGCGTACGCTCAAGCTACAGGTCAGCGTACGCTCAAGCTAGCATACGCTCAAGACACGCTACCAACAGGCAGCGTATCAAGGCTAGCATACGCTCGCTAAAGAGCAGCGTGCACAAGTCAGCGTACGCTCGCTAAAGAGCAGCGTACACAAGTCAGCGTACGCTCGCTAAAGAGCAGCGTACACAAGTCAGCGTACGCTCAGGGCAAGCTACGCTCAGGTCAAACGCTCACAAAAGGCAGCATATGCACTCCATACGACTCCTAGTCAAGCGAGCGAGCGTATGCGAGTCATACGCTCCCAAAAGGCAGCGTATCGGGTCGATACGACTCCTTGTCAAGCAAGCGAGCGTATGCGAGTCATACGCTCCCAAAAGACAGCATATGGGGTCGACTGTGCTGCGCTAAAGAGCGCACGCAGCTCAGTGGCACGAGCTAAAAAGCTCGTGCACTGCTCACTGTCTTCTCCAAATCAGCAAGAACTCCATGGTTGAACCCAAAGTTTCAAAAGTCCATAACTTGGTCAAAATAAGTCCGAATCCAACTTTCCAAAGGTCAAAATTGGGTAGAATGAAATGCTGTACAACATAGAACCATCAAAACTTGAAAACAAAGAAGTTTAATAGATCAAAACCACCAAAATCTGAAAGTAACTAATTTTTAGATCTACAAAAATTAAAGCCTCGAAATGGAAAATGACAAGTTCTAATATGTCTTAGAAATATGAGAAGAAGCTAATGGAACAATAAAAATGAGCTCTCTTGTAGAAGCAAGTTGCACTTGCCTAGACCTCTCTCTCCCTCTCTTTGGTAGGTGAAGGAAGTAATGGGGAAGAAGAAGATGAGTTATGAAGAGAGAGAATGAAGGAATGGATTAATAAAGGGGTTGGTGGTGGTAGATAGGGGGTTCACCATATAAAACCAAACCCAAACCCACACAAACCGAACCGAACCAAGCCAACCCAACCAAGAATAAACAAGCCAAGCCAAACCAAGGAGATATGCAAATACAAGATAAAATACGTATACGTATTCCAAATACGTAATATGAACAACAGGCATTACAGCTTTACCTGGTATAGCAGGTCATATTAACCTGCTCACTTTATTAAAAAACCCCTCATAGATTTACATTTTTCACCATATATTAAACTGCTCGAGTTCAATGAGGACTCTGGCTATGCTAGGAAGATTGCTTTCGGAATCACGCTTTGTAGTCACGGACAAGTAGATCTGCATATACAATAAAAATAATAATACTTTTTACGTAGCAATACTTAAACAATGAATGTATTATGCTATTTTTAAATTTTATGTTTAAAATTCATTCAAACATACGCTACCAAACCATAAACATAATATAATCTAACTAAAATCATAACTAAATTATGATTTCAATCCAGTATAAAATTTAAATCTAAACAATTTTTTTTAAAATAATGCATACTAACTAAATCCATGATTTAAATTCATCTATTTCATATTTTATAAACAAACATTATTTATTTTAATCTAATCTAACGTAAAATAATATAATGGCAAAAAGAATCTAAAATAGCTTAATAGTGTTTTATTTTTGATAATGATTGTTTTTAAAAATAATATTATCTTAGTCATAGTTGAGAAATTATTAAATGGGACAGACTTAAATGGTGAACTCGTCCATTGGTATAATAAAACACAATAATATTAAAAATTAAAAAAATTAAAACAATTGTCAAATCTATATTATTATATAATAAAAAATCGTTAAGGCTTTAGTGAATAAATTATTGTTAAAAAAATTAGGTATATGGAAAAAAAAATTAAAGGGTAATTGTTTGGTCTTCTCAAGTAGTAAAAAATTATGAAACTGCTTCTAAATTAGTAAAAATGTTAAAAAATATATTATTTATTCTTTTCAATTAGTAAAAATGCATACAACACACCTAATTATATACTAGTATTATTAAAATAAAATTATCATAAATAATAAATTATTATTATTATTATTATTATTATTATTATTATTATTATTATTATTATTATTATTATTGCTATAAATTTCACGCACACACACAATTGAGAGGCTCAACCTTGTTGGCCTCTTCGGATGTCTGCTCCAATACCATTATGCTAGGAAACTTAGATTAGCCCAAAGGCGGATCCAAACTTTGATTGGGGTGGGCTTGAGCTCAACCAAAAAAAAATTTCATATAAAATTTTATTTTATTTTTTTAATATAGGTTAATCCACTTCTAGTCTACCCAAATTTATGGTAGCCTATTCCAGCTTCAGTTTCTGGATCATTAATTTTTTTTTGATTTTGTAATGCATGTTGCTCACTAATTTATTAATTTTTTAACGCATATTTCACTCATTAAATTATTTTTGTCGGTTTTAAGATGTACTGAACGCCTACTGCTCACTTATTTTTTAAATTTTTTTTGTTTTTTTATCGATAATATTTTTTACTTTTCTAATGATAATATTTTCTAAGAGAACGAATTTTTGTTGTTGTGACATTTTGTTATATTAACCATCTTTCTAATATTTACAGTATTTTTAATATCATTTTTCAAGTATATTCGAAAATTTAAGCAAATATCATAATTTTGACTTTTAATATCATTTTTTTCATATTAACGTCTACTGCTCACTTACGTTAATTTTAATATCATTTATCAAATATTTAAGCAAATATCATAATTTGACTTTTAATGAATATCATGAACCCACTATCCTATCGAGAAAAATATTAAAACAAGGTCAATCAAATCTCAATATCATTTATTCATTTAATATTAATGCATGTTGTAAATTTAAATTTATAATTAAAAAATAGTTAAAATTTAAATAAAAAAATCCCTTGTAAAAAAAAGTGAATAATAATATTATAATGATTTCTTTTACATTAATCTTGAAATTAATATTAATATTAACATTAATGTTACGAGACCATTTGTTCGATTGATAGCCCATCGGTTGGATTAATATAGTTCGATGCGACCGGTTTAACCCATATCTGCAAAACCCCCTAATTCAATTGATCAAATCAACAAGTTTTTATTTCAATAGTTTTTTTTATTAATAACTACCATTAACATGTATCATTGTTACATGCTAGTACGTACTCAAAAATGGTGTTTCAATTCGGTTCGATTACACACGCGAAATGATCGAGCTCAACTATTTCTAGCGTACGAGTTTAAATGAACACTAACCGAGCCCAAGCCAAAGCTCCATTTAATTTGTGGTATAAGTTTGGTTCGGTTCGATGCGGTTGGTTTGACCCATATGTGCACACCCCTAAATCCAATTGATCACGTGGTAAATTTTAAAATTAAAATTAAAATTAAGTTAAAATTTAAAATAAAAATTAAATTTTGATTTAAGAGTAAAATTATATTTAAATTTACAACAAAAAATAATTAAAATTTAAATAAAAAATTACATTAATATTGATACTAATATTAAAATTAACATTATAATTAAAATTAACATTAAAATTATAATAAGACTAATAATTTATTAATTATAATTATAACTATAATTGGATATTAATTTAAAACTAATAAAATTATTATTAATTAAATATTATAATTATAATTATAGTTAGAATTAATAAATAAATAATTATGATAATAGCTATGATTAATAAATTATTAATTAAGACTATAATGACGATTAACATAATATTAATTTAAATCATTTTAAATTATAAATTATTAACTATGATTATAATTGTGATTAAAATATTATTAATTAAGATTATAATAAAATTATAATTAACAAATTATTAATTAAGATTATCATAAGACTAATAAATTATTAATTATAAATGGATATTAATTCATAAATTATTAATTAAGATTATAGTTATAATTAATAAATTATTATAACTATGATTATTATTATGAAGTTAATAATTGTTAATTAAGATTATTATAAAATATTAAATAATAAATAATAAATTGTTAATTATTAATTTAGATTATAATTATTTTAACTAACTATTAGTTAGTTTTTTATAAAAATAATAACTAACTATTAAATCTAAAAAAGTTAATTTGTAAAATAATAATAATGACTAGTTTTTAATCAAGCATTAGTTAATTTTTAATTAACTATAAATTAAATATTTTTAAAAAATAAACTAATTATTACACGATATTAATTAATTAATTATTTATTTATTTAATTGGACAACAAAATTATTAAAAAAAATAACTAACTTATTCCTCCCAAATTCAACTTTCTTTCTTCCAAATCCAAATTTTGGTTTTGGTCATACTTTCCATATCCAAATCTACCTACAACCAAATATAGGATTTCATGTATTTGACTACAAACACATAAAATCTTAAACTCCAGTTCCAAATATGGTTTACCAAACAAGCCCTAAAATGATAGCATGTAAATGACGCAAAGTGACTCATTGAACATGAAAAACTTGGTGACATAACCTTAAATGACTCAACAATCATTTCTTCTATGTACGACAACTCCAAAATACATCAGCACAAAAGCGGATCCAAACTTTGATTGGGGTGGGCTGGATTTAGGAGGATTAGGGTTCAAATCTTAACTCTCACTTTTTTTTGAATATTTAAGATGTAAACTATAATTTCATATTATAAATATATATACATATACTATGTATAACATTGTATGTGAATAAACTAAAACAGAAATTGTAAGAAAATCATCCAATGGAAAGATATTTTTTTACCTATCATAGAAAATTATGAAACCAAAATAAAGATAATTAAGAAAATGTTTAAGAATTGAGTAATTTTTTTTATATACCAAATTGTTCTCTCCCAAGTCCCAACTGTATATGCTTATATGCCCTTTCGAATTTTATCACAAAACAATTTAATATTTAAATTAAATTTTAAATTTGTTGTAAATATATATTTATATTTTTAAATAAATTTTATAAAAAACTAATTAAATTTTACTTATAATTTGTTATGGATAAATATATTTATGATATTGTTGAAATAGTTCAAATATTTAAATATATCTGAACTAAAATTTGTTAAACAATTTAAATATTTTTTGATATTTCTTTCTCTTTAAATTTAGTTTTTAAATAATTTTAAATTTAGCTTTTTAAATAGATATTTGTACGGACTAAATGGGAGAAAGTTTTATTCGTAATTTTTTCATTCATCTATTTTTTATTTTGTTAACAGAGGAATTACCAATTGGCTTCGTCCATCTGGATCTATTCTTGCACAGACACGAAACCAGTTGGATCTGGATGGCTTGAACAATACGTGTCAGATATGGTGGAGGACGCTGGATACAGAGATTTTAAGAATTATTTTATAAAAATTATTTTCTGTAATTTTTTTACCAAACAGAATTTTTTTTACTTTTGTTCTTAAAATTATTTTTCAGATGGAAGTAACCAAATGCAAAATAAGAATCTGTATATCTAGAAAGAAATTTTATAACTTCTTCTTCGAAAATTGTTTTCAGAAAACATATCCAAATGAAACCTTAACTTTTATATCTTCGATAATTTTTTTAAAATAAAATGGTCCATGATATTCATACGGTATAGACGTCTCATTTTTGAAACGTTTTGGAACCTCTTTATATAATAGAAGATTGGAGAACATAAAGAGAAACATGCTTCGGGTCAGTTTTGTTACGTTTTAAAACTCATATTTTTGAGTTTAAACGTCATGTCAGTTAAAAAGAGTGTTTGGCAGTCGATACTCCAAAACTGCTTTTGGAAAATTTCTTTCGGAAAAATACATTTAAACTCAGCTTTATGAAAGTAGAGAAAAGTTATTTTGGGAGAGCACTTCTTTCTTTGGGACCCGAGCTCCTTCTCTCCCATATCCAGCTCACCCCCCAAAAGTCTTCTCTCTCTTGAAGATATACAACAACACCAAAAAAGTCTCCTCCATCTTCTCCAATTATTTTGGTGCTTCCTCTCCATCTTTTTCTCTAATGGTGTATGGGAAGACGAGGGTGGGCCGTGGTCGAGAACGTCAACCTAACGAAGGATCTCCTTGTCCTTTTCTTCTTTGCCAACTCTGAGAGCTTCGTGTCGACCAACTAGCTGCTGCCATTGCTCCTCTCTGCCATCCGTCGCTGCTCCTCGTCGCTAAGAAGTGCGGCCGCTCCTTTCGCAGTCTGTAGAACTCTCCCTCTCGTGAGCACTCGAAGTCAGCCGGAGTTGAGAATGACAAGCTTCTTATGGTCGATGTTGAACTCTTCCCCTTCTTCTGGGACGTAGCCGCAATGACGGGGACATGATCTCCTACTGGAACTGAATTTGAGTTAGATATATGGCGGGACACATCGTATAGAAACCAGACACAACAAATATGACACAATTTTATTAAACCAATTGTTTTCTAAAATTGTTTTACCAAACAACATATTCAAAAAAAAATTTCAAAAATTATTTTTCGGATGAAAGTAACCAAAAGCAAAGTCGAAATCTATATACTCAGAAAACAACTTTATAACTTACTTTCAGAAAATTACTTTTAGAACCAAATTTCAGAAAACATGTCCAAACGGACCCTTCGTTTCTCTATGTACAAATTTTACGAACTTCATTCCTTGAGTCCAATGTCTATAAACTTTGATACTTTGGAGGAAAATTTATCTTATTTATATCAAAATTTCTAAGAAGCATATTTCTTCCGGTTTAATATAACATGCAATATGCAGGATATAACAAAATATTCCTTAAAGAGAAAGGAAAAATGAGTTAATTTATGATGTTCATTGAAAAAATTAAAGTCAAGAATGACCTACACTAGCAAGTTACCAAGAGGTCAAAGTCAAAAACTGTATTAAATGATGTTCCCTACTATATTAATAGTCCAAGAAAAGTCATTTAATAAGAACCATTGGATCAACATCCAACGATTCAAATTTGGGATGTATCGATACAAATTTTTAGGATGGATGTATTGAAGAATTTTCCATATATATATATATATATATATATATATATATATATATATATATATATATATATATATATATATATAAAATAAGGTCATCAGCTGCCCTAGATAATGTCATTTCTATATACAGATTAGGTAGACTATAATTTATAAGTAAAAGAAACTAGTTTGGTATTTCTGTCACCTAGCAACTAGTTAACCTAAAAGTTAAATGTAAACCTAGGCTATCATGGTTTCTATCATACTATTAAACATGTGATATTAGCGTAGCACTCACTATAACGAGTCTTAAACAATACAACTAATATTCCTATAAACAATTCTAAAACAAATGTCAAATGGGTGTGACACTATAATGGTTATAGTCTCTGTAGAAGCATGGAAAAGAACAGAAAAATTCATGCGGCTCAAAACATAGGGAGTCTCATGCGGTTCAAAGAATCTCTCAGAGCTTCATGCGGCTCAAGAGTTTTATACGGCTCAAAAGTCGCCAACATAGCCATGCGGCTCGAGTAAAAGCCACGTGGCCTTATGCGGCTCGCCTCTACAGCTGGCCATTAAGTAGCGGCCTCATTTAATGCTCTGACACAACAAGACAGCTCTGACATAAAGGTGAACTGACAGCTCTGACATAAAGCTGCAATGATGACTGACATAAAGACGTGCTCCTAGGGAAACAAAGAAAATCTTTATAGCTGGCACGATCCATCAAATCCCAAAGTCTTTCATACGGCTTTGACACGTGGCCAACCGCATGCGGTTCAGGTGGAGGCCACCCCCATGCGGCTGCTACTCTCATGCGGCTCGGATCATGGGGGCCATCTTTATGCGGCTCAAATCCTGAGAAGCCACCCCCATGCGGCCGCTACTCTCATGCGGCTCGGATCATGGGGACCATCTCCATGCGGCTCAAATCCTGAGAGGCCACCCCTATGCGGCCGCTACTCTCATGCGGCTCGGATCATGGGGACCGTCTCCATGCGGCTCAAATACTGAGAGGCCACACCCATGCAGCCTTGACACGTGGCCAGCCTTATGCGGTTCAGTTGGAAACCACCCTCATGTGGCTCTGATTTCGGAGGCCACACCTATGCGGTTCAAATTCCGAGAAGCCACCCTTATGTGGCTCTGTCAAGACACCCTGTCCCTGTGGCTTGCGATTAGGACACGTGGCAGAAGATCAGTTCCCCCGCGTCCCTACGTCTCGCAGTATAATGATGGTTGGACACGTGGCACCAAATCAATCAAGATTTATCCACTCAGATTTGTTACTATCAACAAATCCCAACAACCAGATCTAGTACAATCATCATAATTACCCGGATCAAATCAGATTTATTGTAATCAAGCAGATTGAATACGTGGCAGGAGATACGAGCTTGTCATAACAAATCACAAAGATTCGTGACAATCAACATTAAATGCCTATACGGATTTGGCACAATCAACATTAACTGCCTAGATTTGTTGCAATAAAGATTAAAGGTCCAAATTAATTGCCAACAAAATAGAATCAAGGAAAATGGTAATTAATCCCCAAACTGCTGACTTTTCAAGGGGCAATTATTGCAAACCCTAATGATCACACCCCACTCCTATAAATAGCAAGGTGCCATTCCCTTGCAAATCCCCGACTGGACACACAGAGAGACAAAGGCACGCAGAGAAGAGTCTCCCTACACATTTCGAGAGCATTTCTTTATCAGAGCCAGGGCTACGTCCGATCATCCAAGGAGTAAGGCAGAGCTGCCGTCGCTTTCCCGAGCCTCTACCGTCATCCCCCAGAATAAAAAATAAACAATCGTACTTAGATTGTTGTACCTAGGTTTTTATTCTTAGGCTTTCTTTGTACGAGCGAGTTTGTATTGTGAGTCTAAGTTCAGTCCTCCTATAAAATTGTTCTTCACTTTTACAATTAATGGCAAACACGATGGCGACTCTGCTGGGGACGAACTTCTCCACGACTGAGGAGTTGGTGACGCAATCGAACGTAGCCAAACTTGGCTCCACTCAACAAATGCTGGTCACCCGGTTCGACCAGCAGGCGTTTGAAGAAATGCTCTCCGACGAGGGGGCTGGCCCGGTCCAGCGGCGAGCCCGCACAAAGAAGGCCCGCAGGGAGTGGAGGCTCAAATCATTCGCTCCTCCCCAAGCTCTCGAAGAAGTACTCTCTGTTGCCAAAGATGGCGGGAAAGACTCTCATGCGGCCCCACTTCAGGCCACAGAGGACTCTGCTGTCCCCAAGTCCGGCAGAGGAAAATACTAGGATGCTGGACTTGCAGGGACAAAGAGAAACTCTGTGCGGTCCAAGAAGAAGTCGCATAAGGGAGCCAGCCACATGAAAACTCATGCTGCCACAGAAGACAGCCGCATGCAGGAGGCTCATGCGACCAGAACTTTCAGCCGCATGAAGGAGGGTCATGCGGCCACGACTGCCAGCCGCATGCGGACTGCATATGCGGCCACCGCTCCTAGCCGCATATAGAAGGGTCATGCGGCCATACATACCAGCCACATACAGACAGCCTGCACGGCCACCAAACCCAGCCGCATACCATCTGCTCCATGCGGCTCACGGTCAGCCATCGACCGCCTCTCAGACGATCCTGACCCCAGATGCTCTCATGTGCCAGTCTCTGTGGACTCTTTCTACTATGCACTCTCAGGTGCTAGAAGGAAGAAGTCTCGGGCAGCGCAGGCTCGTCGAGCTCAGACAGCTGTCCTAACTACTAACTATCAGGGCGTCCCGCTGACTATTATGCGGGCTCTGGTAGAAAGTTGTATAAAACTATCCGTGCCCAGCCCCCGGCGGCTAACGAACGGGATAGTTATCAAGAGTCTTCCAACAATGATCAGGGGAAAGTACTCGTACTACCCCCCCACATCAGGGAGCAGGCAGGATGCCAACGCACTCATGTGCTCAGAACTCCCGGGCCCACAAAATGGGTGACTTGTACAACGTAATTCTTCACAAACGCAAGGAAAAAGATGAAGACTCGGTGTGCAGAGAGTCCTTTCGGGGACATCACTGCACCCAAGTCATTGTCAACTACTACTGCAATAGGGAGGCAGTACAAGAAGACCGGCCATCCGTCTTCTAACGGCTAAACACCCAAGCTCAGAAGACGAGACGATTCTCATCGCCTCCTGCAATTCTGCTCTGAAGATTTCTGTCAGCAAAAGAGGGAAGAAACAAATGTCTCCAGTCCAAAAATCTCAACCGGCATAACCAAGAAACTCTCTTCTAAGTGGTTGTCTACTACCGTTACATGAAAAGTTTACCAAGGTACCCGCTCGAAGACAAAATCTGCCACACTTGGAGATTCGTCGTCTATATCTCTAGGAGGCATTGGAGCCGGGGGTAGCACTCCTCCAAATATCCATGACAATCCGATGTTCCAAGAAGATAATCCAGGGAAAATGGTTTACCCAACAGATACAGCAGATCCCGACGTCCCCGAGGACGTCCACAACTCTCAAGATGGGACAAGCTCTGAAGCTAGGGGTACCACTCCTTCTGAGTCCAAACCAGGGGATAACATTCCCACATACCCTGAAGACTTCTCTGTATAAGGGTATGACTAAGAGGGTACGTCCTCCATCGTTTCTTTCATCTCTCCTCATGTAAGGACGGTGTTCATGATGGACAACAACTAAGATAGTCCCAGTGATCGCCAACGCATCGATACTCTGGAGGCCATATTGCATACCTTAGTCAAGTCCATAGACAAGATCAAAGTGGCCTTTCTAATTCTGCAAGAAAGGACACTTGACCAAGCAAATGTGGGACCCGCGGTCAATGCGGACTCGAACTCAGCCGTACCAAAACCGAGTGATAATCCTCCTGAAATATTGGCCCCCATTGCTACAGACGAGGCCAAGAAGACAAGAAGAGAGGTTCAGGAGCTCCGAGCCATGTTCTACGCCTGGGAAAACTGCCAAGACCTCAGGATACGACAACCGTATCCTGCTGCGTGGAGAGATATTCCCTTCCCACCAAGATATAAACTATTCAACATCAATCTGTATGATGGGAAGACATCTGCAAGCAGGTATATCACCTACTTCGAAGTCACAATCGACCATCTGCCTCATGACGATGCCATCCTTATACGGTTGTTCATCGGGGCACTGGAGGGGATCGCCTTCGACTGGTACCACAACTTGTCGGACAACTGTATCCATTCCTTCACTGGCTTCAAACGTATGTTCCTGGAGAGGTTCTATAAAGTAGGACAAGATGTGACAATGTCTACCCTCATGGACATTGTCCAGGGAGAAAAGGAGCTGACAAGGAACTATATCGAGCGGTTTTCTCAAACCGCGATGAAGTTGCCTTCCGGTAACCCTGATTTCTCCTTAATTGAAATTTGCCCAAAGAGGCTGCTTTCCACAATCAGCCTCTGGATAGACAAAAGTCAATTTAAGGATTGGAAGACTTTCATTATCAGCGCCACTAGCACAAAAGACAAGTTGAAAAAAGCTCGCCAACTGGGATTGCACGTATCGGAAGGAGAGGACAAGGGCAAACGCCCTAACGCCAACAGCAATAATGGTGGTAACCCCTCCAACAATCGAGACAACAAGGGCAAACAGGCTATGGTAGCCGACACAGCCCCAAAGCCCGAATCAAAGCCGGCAGAAAAGCAGTGGCCTCAGATGACCTACTCCTTCGAGGATGCCATGTCAAGTCCATCTTGGACATGCTCATACAAGGAGGCCGAATTTAGCTCCCTCCTCCAAAGTGTGAACCCCATCCTGCAGAGATGGAGAGCCCTAAGTACTGCCACTACCATCGCTATGTCTACCATGCTACACAAGACTGCTACCAACTGAAGCGATACATCCAACATCTCATCGATCTAAGGCCCTGGCCATCGATTTTAAAGAGGTGACCGTGGCAGCCAATATGGTGTCAGTACAATTCGATAACTTTCCTCCGACAAAGACTCAAGATGGAGTAGTACCCGTCCCCAGAGCAAAGATGGAGGTCGCTAATCTTCTACCTCCCCGAGACCAGGCTACTGGTCTAGTGCCCCTTACCACATCACGGGGGGAGATCATGTGGGTCTATCCGGATCTGGAACCTGAAGTGACTCAGTCCGTACCACCCTCCACCAGCAAGAAGAAGAGTGGAAAAGTCAAATCATACCGCACAATCTCGGCAGAGGTCGAAGAAGCTACTGCTGTTGTTACCCGCTCCGACGCACAAACCCAACCTCCCCCGGGTAACTCGGCTGAAGATCATCAGCCAACAGCTGCTGATGCTCCAGGACCTTCTCAGCCTTCGACGACCGACAAGCCTAGGCTGAAGGAGACTCACTTCGACAAACCGCTCCGAAAAGAGACACCTCATAGGCTGGAGAGGCCCTACAACTTTGACATCTTAGCACAATTGGCCAACACACCGACCAAATTGTTGCTATACGAGATCCTGAGGCTCTCCAAAGATGTTTGTGTTGCACTGAGCGAGGCACTCCAGAATAGCAACGTATATCTGGCTCAGTCGAATCTCACTGGGAAAGCTCGCTTGCAGATCTCCAGGATAGCGCTTGCACAGGTTCAATACCGAACATTGTCTTCACTCTGCAGGATATGCTTATCAAGACCAACCTGTACGATCGCCCTCTATATTATACTGGGTACATTGGCGATATCAAGGTGGATCGGATGCACATTGATCCCAGTTCTTCCATAAGCATCATCCCGAAGAGCCTACTACACCATCTGTGCATCCTAATGTATTGTCTGATGTCGACAAGTACCACCATCAGCGGTTTCAATTCAGGCAGTAGCTACCGATCGGAAAGATTCGCTTGAAGTGCCAAATCGGCGACCTTTAGTCAGAAGTGACCTGTAATGTCATAGATACGGACACTTCCTACAATATTCTCCTGGGGCATCCTTGGATACATGATTACATGATCGTGCCTTCCACATGCACCAGTGCTTCAAGTACGTCGACAAGTACGGCTTTATGAGGACAGAATTTGTCGACATCGATCCCTTTAAAGGGGTCGAATCCTACTACTCAGATTCATGCTTGTACGAGAAGTCGAAAAAGCACCTTGCCGAAGGAGATACTCAAGCTCAAACTAAAGCGGCAGCTGGATCAGAAGAACCTCTGACAATCCACCTCCAAGCCTGCAAACCTGGCAGAACTGTACCCCTTACAGCCACTCTGCGTAAGGATGCAATCAGCCTCTCTGCACAAGAGGGGCAGATGATAATCCGACTGCCAAGGTCTGGCCAAGCGCCAAGACCCACGAAAGAGCCACTGACAGTCAGGCTGCCTAGAGCTAGCCAGCAACAAATAGAGGAGCTCAATCCCTCTATCAAGCCGATGATGATTCGTCTTTCCAGAATGAATCCGCAGCCGAGCGCTAAGCCGGGGATTGCTTGCCAGCCAATAAATCCCCGTCCAGCACCGAGCACCAAACTGAGGGTGGCTAGTACGCCAACGACTCTATGTTCTGCTTCACCCATGGAGCCCCTGATGATTAAGCTGTCCAAGTCATCCTTCCAGTCTTCATTGACACAGAGGGTGGTTGAAGAAGAGCCAGAGCTGGCCAAGTATGTTGCTACTCACACTGATGTTCCATCCGCCGATGATGTAATCCTACTGGAAAAGATACCTTACTTCGTCAATAAAGGGTTATCTTTGAACTACATCGAGCTTAACAAGCTTTGTACAATGTATGCTATGGAACACGGTATAGGCACCCACCTACACACACAAGTGACAAATGTCTACACCGCAAACCAACTTATCCCAGTGGAAGACGCTTACCGCATAATTGAGGGAAATGATCATCCAATCATCTTCAGCCGGAAGAATGATCCACAACCCTTCAGGATAGAAGAAGTTGATCTTGAACCCGACACCGGAAGACTGCCCCTTTATCAGTATAGCTCTCGATCCAAGTACCTCATGCAGAAATAGGGGTATGATCTGGAAACTATACCAGGTTTGAACTACGGTACTGGACGGCGGTTATCCTTACAATTGCCGATCCCGGCTGGGAAACCACGAGACTATTACAACAAAACCAGATGTGGGCTAGGTTATGTTACACCGACAATGACCCCTAAAAGCTCAGACGAGGAATACGACTGGCATTCACACTCAACCGGATCACCAACTTTCGATTCGGATGTCAGCATTGGTGACATGCTCAAGCAAGTCTGGTCCGTCAATATGGTATTTGCTGACGCCTACAAAGAAGATGAAGACATTCCTGAACTTCTTGAGTTAGAGAAGTGGGCACAAAAACTAGATGCACAATGGGAGAAGCAGTTCGAACAAAGAGAGCCTTCCACCGAAGATGAGGTTGTACAAGTCGATCTCGGTGATGAGTCTTCTCCAAAGCCTATCTTCGTCAACAAAAGTCTGACAGACGAAGAGCAGGAATCGCTACTACAACTCGTCTGAGAATACATCGACGTGTTCGCCTGGAGCTACGAAGACATGCCAGGACTGAACCCCGAGGTTGCACTTCATAAACTCAACATCCGTTCGGATGCAAAACCGGTCAAGCAACAGCAATGACGGTTCTGTCCCGACATCATAAATGCTATTGAAGCTGAGGTCAACAAACTGATAGCCAGCGGCTTCATCCGCGAGGAACATCATCCAAACTGGGTCGCCAACATAGTACCAGTCCCCAAGAAGAATAGAAAGATTTGAATTTGCATCGACTTTTGTAATCTGAATGAGGCATGTCCTAAGGATGAGTTCCCCCTTCCTATCACCGACATCATGATTGACAACACCTGCGGCTTTGAGCGTATGTCATTCATGGATGGTTTCTCGGGGTACAACCAAATCAAGATGTTCCCTGATGATAAAAAGTATACATCATTCTGAACACCAATTGGCACATACTGCTACACAGTTATGCCTTTCGGTTTAAAGAATGCTGGCGCCACCTATCAAAGAGCTATGAGTGTCATCTTTAGTGACCACTTGCGCAAGACAGTGGAATACTACGTTGATGACATCGCCGTCAAGAGCCGCTCTAAAGAAGATCATCTGCATGATCTGAGGACAGTGTTCGACCTAATACGAGCGCACAATTTGAGGATGAATCCCACAAAATCCTTCTTGGGCGTATCCAGCGAGAAGTTCTTGGGTTTCATCATTACTTCCCAGGGTATCCATATAGACCCTGAAAAGATGAAGGCAATCATGGAGATGGGTCCCCCGAAAAATCTTCGTGAACTCCGAGGCCTTCAAGGAAGGATGGCCTACATCAGGAGGTTTATCTCCAACCTCTCCGGACGATGTCAGCCATTCACCCACCTTATGAAGAAGGGCGTTTCATTCGTATGGGATGAAGAATACCAGTGTACCTTTGACAGCATCAAAGAGTATCTGTCGAACCCTCCAGTCCTGGTGGCCCCGGTTGCTGGAAAACCATTCCTGCTCTATGTACGAGCAATGGAGTATTCTTTCGGTGCTTTACTAGCACAAAAAAACCAGGCCATGAGCAAGCTATATATTACCTCAGCCGAATGATGATAGGGTCGGAGCATCGATACACTGCCGTAGAGAAAGAGTGCTTTGCTCTGGTTTTCGCTATTCAGAAGATGCGACACTACGTCACGGGACAAACCATCCATGTAATATCAAGAGTCAACCCTCTCAGGGTCCTCATGACTAAGTCAGGTGTACTCAGCTCTCGCCTCGCTACCTGGGCGATATTACTGTCTCCCTACCACATGATCTTCGTCCCACAGAAGGCTGTTAAAGGTCAAGCTCTGGCAGACTTTTTAGCAGCTCATTCAGGTTCGGAGTCAACCAGAATAGACGAAGAGATCCCAGATGAGGTCACCAATTCAAATGTGGCCTCACAAAATGCCATATGACGAATGTTCTTCGACGGTGCCTCCAGAACTGGGCCTAAAGGCAACATCATCGCTGGAGTCAGAGTGGTGCTGATTTCTTCCTCCGGGCTGGTGATCAATCGGGCTTACTCCCTCACGGAGCCCTGTTCAAACAATGTGTCCAAGTACAATGCCTTGGTCATTAGCCTCTGACTTGCGAAGGAGCTAGGGGTGGAGTATCTTGAAGCGTACGGCGATTCGCAGTTAATCGTCAATCAGGTCCGAGGCTCATACGAGGTGCGTCATGAAGATATGATCCCCTATCACCAAATAGCGATTGACATCATCTCGTCCTTGAAAGGGTTCTTCATAGAGCTTGTTCCCAGGCTGCAGAATATTGAAGTCGATGCCCTAACATGCTTGCCGCTTCCTTAGCAGTTCCGAATCATGCTCACCACTTGGTTGACATAATAGGCCGTGAATTGGTCTGTCCCAAGGACAATGTTCAATGTGTTGAGAGTTACTCCGCTCTGACTGTCAATAAAGCACCAGACTGGAGACAACTATTCATCGACTTTGTTGTCTACGACATCCTGCCAGAAAATTCGAAGGAAGCCACTTCTATCAGAAGGCGTTCCCTCAGATTCTTCTATGATACGGAGACGAAAATGCTATATCGATGATCATACGATGGATTACTGCTTCGATGTCTATCAAATACAGAAGTCAAAGAAGCCGTGCGTGAAGCTCATGATGGCATCTGTGGGGCCCATCAGCCTGGCCTGAAACTACATGATCGCCTTTGCCGAATGGGCTATTACTGGCCCACGATGGTTGCCGATGTGGTAGACTATGCATAAAAGTACAAAGCTTGCCAAGTCCATGCAGATTTTAACCACCAGCCATCCGAGTTTCTACATCCAACAGTGGCATCCTGGCCATTCGAAGCATGGAAAATGGACATCATTGGTCCGATCATTCCACCTTCGTCCCGAGCACACCGCTTTATACTCGCAATTACAGATTACTTCTCCAAATGGGCGGAGGCTATTCCGCCGGCAGAAGTCAAGACTTCTAACATGATCAGCTTCCTCAAGCATCACGTCGTATATCATTTTAGACTGCTCCGAAGGATCATCCACGATAATGGTCCGCAGTTCGCAAGCCACGCCTTCTATCGGTTCTGCGATAAACACAGAATCCAGAATGTTGCTTCAATGCCATACAATCCGGCAGCGAATGGGTTGGCTGAAGCGTTTAACAAAACAATCATCAAGCTTCTCAAGAAGTTCATGTCATCAAACAAATATGACTGGAATGAGAAGCTTGGCGAATGCTTATGGGCGTACCGTACTACAATTCGGACGGCCACCGGGAACACACTATTCTCTCTGGTATATGGGAGTGAGGCAGTTCTCCTACTGGAGACTCAAATCTCCTCGCTCCGTATCGCCCTCACCTATCGATTGACGACGGATGATAATTACCGTCGCCGGCTACAAGAGTTGGAGGCCCTAGATGAGAAGCGCCTGTTAGCTCAACAACGAATCGAGTTGTACCAAGCACGTATCTTCGGAGCCTTCAACAAGAAGGTTAAAATCAGAACATTCCAAGTGGGCGATCTCATCTGGTAGTTCGAAGGCCGATGGTTATGACTCACAAAATCGTCAGCAAGTTCCAGGCAAAGTGGGAAGGCCCGTTCATCATCGATGCTGTATTCTCCAATGGAGCTTACCGCCTCGCAAAACAAAATGGAGACTTGCTCATGTTGCCCATCAATGGCAAGTTTCTGAAGAAGTATTACGTCTGAAACGACATCCTCCAAATTTCTCGAAATAACGAGTTATGTACCCTCGGATACCGCTGAACTCACATTTCGACTCCAAATTTCCCAGAATGACGAGTTACGTACCCTCTAGTACCGCTGAACTTACATTCTGATCCCAAATCTCCCAGATTATCGAGTTATGTACCCGTAGGTACTGCTGAACTTATACTCTGGCCACTACAGATGAATCTATATTGCGTCTTTTAGGTAGTAAGTCATGTATGATTATACCTCTGAACTTTATTCCTAAAAGAGCTCCCTCCTTATGATCTAATACCCGTATTTTCAGTGCACAAAAAGGATAACAGACCCACAAATTCTCTGAAACAACCATGTCGATATTACCTCTGAGTTGTTTCCCTTCCATCAAAAATAAATCGCCCCTCATATAGAACTTCCACGTCCCCATTACCTCTGAGTTGTTCTATGTACCCTTCATGGAGCCCACTCCGGCCATGTCCTCATTACCTCTGAGTGGGAAGGCTCCATTGAAGAAACCCTCATATTTACCATGTCCTCATTACCTCTGAGTAAGTATATTAGTTTTTTTCTCGACTTATTATCCGTACCCAAGACCGGAGTACGCCAAGGATAATAGGACCACAAATGTCCTTTGTTGACCACAAATGTTGTACTAAGTTTTCTAGTACATGCCCCTCATTTATCATCATGCCCCGGGGGCCCAGCTGCTCCATGTCATTCTTTTTTCCTATACCAGGAACGTCCATAGCCATCTTACTGTGGAATTGTTCCAAGTATCCCCATCAACTTGTTATCCGTACCTAAAACCAGGGTATATCCAGGGTAACAAGTCCACAAACAGTCCCCAGTGGGCAAATACCACAACGCCACAAATGCAATAAGCAGTACAAATGAAGGGTAGAATAAAACATACTCTTTTATTTGAAAGTCAAAAGTACTACATGTTCTGGGGACCATGCCCTCCTCAAGAAAGGAAAAGAACGAAAACGAAAGAAGGAAAAAAGCCGACTATGGTTCGGCGATACACAATTCCATGAGACGGTCCCTCAGCAAGACAGTCGACCGCTCGAACCCCTGCTTGGCCCAACGCTCGGCCTCCTGAGTCAGCCGCTCCACGTCTTCTAGGTGCGTATGAGCCCGCCAGCCATCCTCGAGCTTTTTCAAAGTACGCTCCAGGCTAGCAGAAGCTCGGGTGACCTTTTCGGCCTCCTGAACGATCAGCTCTTTATCCGCACGGGAAGCTTCAAGATCAGACTCCAAGAAGGCCAGCTTCCTCTGGAGTTCGAGGATCTGCTCCCTTGTATCAATTATTCCATAAAAGACGGCCTCTTTCCGAGCTATACAATCCTCGCTCCTGCGGCTCAGATGATCATACTGAAGAGATAGGTCACCGAGGTCCTTCATTATAAACGGCTTGGACTTATCTCGTGTAGCCCTTACCTTCTCTAGGACAGTGGTAAGGAAGCCCCGCTCTTGATCTATTCCTGCAGACAGATCAGCTTGCCACAGCACTTAAAACTGGGCCACGAGCTGATCAGCCTCTAATAATTTGGGCTCCAGAAGCGTAGCTAACCCTGCCCCACCAGGAAGGGTTTTAAGAATGTCAATATGGCCTCGGGCGTATTGTCGGGCCAAGGCAAAGGGGGTCCCCCGCTCCATAGCAGCTTCGACCCCTCCCTTCACGTGGCGGTAGAAACTGTCAACTACATCCTGTGACGTCTCATCCAGAACTTCCGTAGAGGACGACATCAGGGGAAGTGTAGCTGGCAATGTCGAAGAAGATATGCCAGAACTTGCCACCCCTGCCAGCAGGGAAATAAATTCTAAGAAAAAAGACGCATGGATAGCAGCTAACTCCTCCTCCGCGGCCAGGAGAACCTGGATACTCGGCAAGGCGGAGAGGTCGACCCCCGAAGCCACATGAGAAGAGGAGGACGCATGGACCATTGCTTCCTGCCCCGGCTGCGTCGCCGTCCGATCTCCCAAACTCGATCCAGCGGAAGGCCCCTCAATATAAGTCGAAAGAAGAGGGGGCACACTCCCTCCCACCAGATCCCCGCTGGTAGGGCCTTTTCTGATAATATCCGTCATTGGCAATGAAGAGGCAGGACCTGTATGTCCAGAGGAACCATCAATCAGCATAACCCAAAGGATGGGATGATAGAGCAAATAGGCCTCCTCACTAGTCAAAATTTGGCTTATATTACCAGAGGAGGGTTGTGGAGGCCGAGGCTCGCTGACAGCCGCCATAGTCCCCTCACCAGCAATCTCCAAGCCGAATTCAGCTGGTTCTTCTGTCCTAGCCTCCCCGGAAGGAGATACGACTGGATCAGTGTCACCCTGCTAAAATTCAGTGGTCTCGGGGACGGGTTCAGCGGAGCCCCCGTCGCCCTGGGTCGAGACCTCAGTAATGTGAGATCCCTCAGCCGCCGCCGAGAGGACCCCGGCAGAAATAATCTCGGCACACATGTCATTAATCAAAGTATTCAGGGCCGGATTGACTTCAGAAACAGCGACCGGTTCTCGAGAGTCCGACTCTTCCGACGCCTACAGAGAAGAGAAAAATAATTAGGTCATAGTTCAGAAAAAGAAAGAGATAAAAAAAAGATGGTCACAATTCAAGTCACCTCCGAAATGGCGTCACCACCTTCGCCTCTCTCCTTAATGAGCAGCTCGCGACGTCTTACCGCAGCCCGCTTCACAGAGAAGGTTACGCCACCAATAGAATCATGCCTGCCTCGCTTGCGTGAAGGGCCAGGCGCAACAGGCGGCTGATCCACCACCATCTCATCTGGCACAACAGGCGGCTGATCCGCCCCAATATCTTCCATGGGAGGATAAGAGTTATCTACATCGCACTCGTCATTCTCTTCGTCCGTGTTGGTGGACTTCGAGTCAGGCACGGGAACTGTGTTCGCCTTCCTTTTTATCGTCTTAGACCCCTTGGGCTTCTCCGCTAAGTCGGTACCCACAATAAAGCTGGTACTCGGGTCAAAATTAACGGGAGGCTTGCTCGTCGTAACAAGGTATAGGGCTGCCATATACAAAATCTTTCCTGGCGCCTCACCATCAGGAACCGAAAAGGTAGTTCGGGTATAATTCGTGTCATAATAATGCCATGCCCTGATACCGTCCAGGACGCTACCTTCAAAGCCAGGCAAGAGCTGGGACTGTCAAAGAATAGCTGGCTATATCCGAACTGGTGGGAGAACCTGCTGGACAAGTAGGGCTCCAGGAAGAAGTTATTGCAGTTACGATATATTAGGAGCGCTGGACGAATATTACGCAGTCAAAGGAGCATTTTCTCAGGCAAGAGGTGAGAAGGTCCGGTACCATCAACATGTACGCCCCTCACTTCTTCAGCGGTAAAACGAGGAACAGACACACAAAAATCGTATCTGTCCACTCTCGCCAGCACCCTCCGATAAGCTGGTATGGTGCTGCACTCCCAGGGCTGATGGTGGAATCGGAAAACGAAAGCATCATCAGCCGTAACGCCGTCTTCTGCTCCAGGCCTCATCAAAGACCGGCAATGCATTAACTGCCACCCATCAGATAATGGTATAGCAGCTTTATGCGCTCAAAATCCATCGTCGTATCACGGATGATGACCTTGGACGAAAAGGTACGAAGGCCGTGGTGTATGCTGCACACCATTGCCGGAAGAAGGGCCAGTCAGACCCCAAAAACCAGCTTTACGGCAGGAAGGATAAAGTGGCGACTGATTCTCTCAATGGAACCCGCCCCTCCTGAGACTACGCAGTTCCGTAGCCACACCATCAGAAATCCTGCAAGGAGCGCATTCTCCGACAGTCGCTGAGTACCATGATAAAAATAACTAAAGGAGTCAGTTTGACTCCCAAATGTTTTGTCGTGGACTTCGATCTCTTGGCAGTCGACGCCAGGTTTTGTACCTCCTTCTGGGTTTGAGGATCTCGGGAAGAGACCCGGCCTGAGGTGCCTAGTGTAAAAAGGTATGAGATCCAGGACGTGGTGTGAGGAATGCTCCCTTCCGAGATACCATCCTTCTTGATGGCCGTCTGGTGACAAGTACTGTGGTGACATAACAATTCCCGATATATGGCAACAAAGCCCGGGAACTGCCGATCCAAATCCTTGAGCTCTTCGCTCGTAGGGGTGTACACTTCAAAGACTTATTTCCCCCAGGGCAGCTTGGAGATAACGTACATCTCGTGGAGAGCAAGTCCCAGCTCCCCTCCAGGCGTGAAGAATGTTTCCGTCCGCCGGTTGTATATCTCTAGGAGAGCCATGAACAACGGTTTATTTATGGGTAGACCATGACAGGTGCCCCGAATGGCGTGGTAAAGATCGATCTCACACAGGGGAGTCTCATATCTCCGCAGAATCTACATGGTCAAGTTGTCCCATGCAGGATTAGGGTTTATCCAGTTCAGCAATGCCAACCGGCCGACGGGATAGGACACTTTCCGAGCAAGCTGATTCAAGAAGGTATCAGCTTGAGAGAACGTGAAATTGGGACCTGATACATTTATGAAGGTACCCGAAGCCAGTCCCTTCACGTACTGACTGACCGGTTCTCTTTCCGCATACGTTGACCCCAAATTTCTGTTGTAATGGATGTTTTCCATAATCATCCCCGACCTGCTTGGAGTCAAGGAGTCCACCATCTTTCTGTCCAGCAGTAACATGTTGAACCTTGACAGAGGAAAATGATGCTCTATCGGAGGGATATGGATCTCCACCCCGTCAAGAGTAAAGTCCCAACTCTCGGATATATCCAGCACTCAGGGATTCTTTACAGACAAAGCATCCCTAAAGAGGAACACCGGCTTCAGGTATTTTCTCTCCAATTGCCCTGAGTTCATCATGGCGCAAAGAAAGTAGAAGGGCTGGTTCTTGATAGCATTTATCCTCTCCAAAGGCTCGTCTGTGGGAAGTTGGTTCATCACATATTGGACTAAGTGGTCGAATCGCACACCCATAGCAGACTAAGCGCGACCCACCAGAGGTTCTCCCGCAAGATTAACTGGCAGATTCACTGGAGAAAGACAAAAGAAACAAGATTAAAAGATGGCGAAACAAAATCACCTAGTATTTTTTGGCTTATACGGCCCAGCCCACATGAGCTCATACGGCTCTGTTTGAACAAGAGCTTATGCGGCACTAATTAGCGTAAGCTTATGCGGCTCTGTTTAGCGTGAGCTTATGCGGTTCTGCTTAGCAAGGCATTATGCGGCCCAGTTCAGATGGGCTTATGCGGCTCGGCTCAGCTTCATACGACACTATTTCGACGGAGCTTATGCGGTTTTGATTAGCAGAGCCTTATGCGGCCCAGTCTAGATGAGCTTATGCAGCAAAGTTTAAAGGGAGGCTTATGCGGTCCTGTTTAATGGGACTTCAAGTGGCTCAGCTTAGAGGGACTTATGCGGTTCTGTTCAACGGGCCTTTATGCGGTTCAAAGGGTAAAGTGCTCATGCGACCGCAAGACGGCTATCATATGGCTCGGATATAGGGCATACCCCTATGTGGCTCAGACATAGGATGCACATGCGGCACACATAGCACAGTACACAGATTCATGAAGACGAAGAAGGCCCACGCATGAAATATGCGACATAGCCATGATGGTGAAAGTTCTGAGTTGTGCAAATGCTGCCAAAACCCTTACCAGCAATGGCAGGGTGAACATCGGGATGAACTTCAGGTACCGCAGTTGACCTAGGAGCCACAAGATATCAAGCATCACTTCTGGTGGAACGAAATGAAGAGGAAGATAGCTAGATTTGTTTTCCGTTGCTTGGTATGTCAGCAAGTGAAGGCAGAATAGCAGAGGCCAGCTGGATTATTGTAACCGCTTCCTATTCCAGAATGGAAGTAGGAACACAACACAATGGACTTTGTGACCGGTTTACCAAGATCGCCAAGTGGTAAAGATGCCATTTGGGTGATAGTAGATCGGCTTACGAAGGTGGCACACTTTTTTTCATTCAAAGTAGGGCAATCTACAGAAAAGTTGGCAGAGTTGTATATACAATATATAGTAAGGCAGCATGGAGTCCCTATCAGTATTGTGTCAGACAGAGATACCCCCTTTACATCATATTTTTGAAAGAGCTTACATCATAGTCTAGGCACCAAGTTGAGATTTAGCACGACTTACCATCCACAGACGGACGAGCAATCAGAAAAGATAATTCAGACTTTGGAAGATATGTTGCGAGCTTGCACCCTAGATTTTGGAGGGTCTTGGGAGAGCCACTTGTACTTAGTCGAGTTCTTATACAACAACAATTATCAAGCCAGTATCCAGATGGCGCCATTTGAAGCACTATATGGTAAGAAGTGTAGGTCGCCACTAGTATGGGATGATATCGGGGAGAGGAAGATGCTAGGCCCAGAAATGATTGTCAAGACAATTGAAGTGGTTAAGGGAATTAGAGAGCGACTTCGAGTTGCGCAGGATCGACATCGTCATTGGACGGACTAGCATCGTAGACCACTAGAGTTTTCTGTTGTGGACCACGTGTTCTTGCGGATCTCACCTACTCATGGGGTCATTAGATTTGGCATTCGCGGGAAGTTGAGTCCGCAGTACGTAGGCCCGTTTGTTATCCTTGATAGGATAGGCGATGTTGCTTATCGTTTATCCCTTCCACCTTCGTTACGAGAGGTGCATGACGTATTTCATGCATCTCAATTGCGAAGGTATGTATCGGATCCAAGCCATATTCTTGATCATTTTGAGTTGGTTGTTGGGGGTCATCACTCTTTAGGGGAGTCGACGTTGGAACGTGAGGATGACATCTGATCACGGTATCCGAACCTGTTTGACTCACAAGGTATATTTTTTCTGTATACCTTGATTGTCTTAACTCCTCATGCTTGTCACCTTAGGAGTAGAATTACTTGGTGTCGTCGGTAGTCAAACGTAGATATGTTACTTGCTATTGTCTTTGTAGAATGATTGTTTACTCAATTTACTTGTACATAGATTAGTTTAGCTTTGATGTTTCTATCCTGCTTGGAATTGAAATTCTGAGGACGAAATTTTTCTAAGGAGGGTAGAGATTTTACTTCCCTTTCCCGGAATACGTATTTTAATACATGTACTGCTTTAATGTATTTATTTAATATTTATCATGTATTGTCCTGTATTTAAATTCCTCTAATTTCACGTTAATTAATTTCCTATAATTTTACTTTCAGCATTTTTCATTCTGTTTTGCTTTTGGATTCAGCTTGGGTTGGTTTATTTTTGGCCATTGGATGGTTCAACAAACCCCCCACCTACCACCACCCCTTCATTTAAAGCACCATTTCCTTTCTCTCTCTTCATTACTTCACCATTACTCTTCTTCTTCCTCTTCAACTCTCCCCCACCTACCTAGCTGCATAGGCAAGTGCCAACTTGCTTCTTGACGGATCTCCATTTTTGTTGTTCCATTGTCTTCCTCTCAAGATTCTTAGCTACTTTAGTACTTAGTATTTTCAATTTCCATGGCTCATTTCATGTAGATCTAAGTTTAATGCATTTTTGGATTCTTTTGTTTTTGATTTAGTAACTTTGTTATTTTTCAAGTTTTTATGGTTCCATGTTGAAGAGAATTTCGTTCTACCCTATTTTGACCTATGGAAGTCCAGATTTGGGCTTGGAATGAAGGATTTAGAGAGCTTGGAAGCAATGGCTCCCATGGTTTGTTTTCAGAAGTTCGGAGAAGATGAGCAGTTCTGGCCGCATCCCGGACGCATGGCGCTTCTCAGCCGCATGGCAGTACTTGACCGCATGGAAATTCCATGCGGCAAGTCTTTCAGCCGCATGAGCTTGTTTCCGGCTGTATAAGACCTTGGCAGTTTTCAGCCGCATGGGGATTGATCCCCAGCCGCATGCAGCTAGTCATTTCCCAGCCGCATATGATCTATGGTTTCCAGCCGCATGGAATCATTTTTTTCAGCCGCATAAAACCCAAGTTCCTCGAGCCGCATGGCTCTGCCGCATATTTCGACCGCATAAAACCTGTCACTTTTAGCCGCATGAGACTTGATGAATCGAGCCGCATATAGATTTTATAGTCCAGCCGCATGAGTCTTTTCCATCTCAGCCGCATAAGTCTTGGTAATCCCAGCCGCATGAGACTTTTGACCCAAGTCGCGTAGGGCCCAGATTCTTCCTACTTTCTTGACCACATAGGCCCTATCTCTGAGTTGACGTATGTTATTCTATTCGCATGGAATTAATTTCCCAGCCGTATGAACTCGACCCGAGCCGCATGTGGTCCCTATCCTTGGCCGTATAGACTCGTTATTCCCTAGCCGCATATGCATATTTTACTCAGCCTCTTGAACCAATAATTTTTCGGCCGTATGAACTTTAGCCCATAATGCCTTTTTGGGCTGATTCTGTCCTGAGTTAACATTAATTAACATTGATTGTTATCTTGGCATTAATTAACATTAATTATTATCTTGATTAATGATTGATCATGCGTTCCTAGTTAGAACTAAGAGACTGGCTAGTCGTCTTATTGAATTGAATGAATGAGACACGTTCATATGAACTATGAACTATTGCAATCGACTGGCTGATCCCGAATATTGGCATACAGGCACGTACAGGCTTTAATTTATTTATTTCCTACAAAAGCAGCATGTGGACTTTATGATCAAGGCATGATTATTCTGTGGTTAGTTTAGATTGTTGCATTATGCTATGTAAGACCTATAACCTAACCGCACGGGTATCGTTGTAGAGTTGTGCATACCGTACCCCGTACGAAAGTACTCATTCTGAATGACCATGATCCACGGCATGGGATTTCACTTAACATAGAGGCTACTAAGTTAAATAAAATAATGATTGCATGGAGAGAATGGATTCCCGAGTTCTTACATAGCAGCCCTCTTTGGGACTATTAGTGTCCGACAGGTCGGCTGGTTCCCACAGATACTGCAAATCTGCCACACGGGCAGGGAGCGGTATCTGTTTATATTATTTATTGTATATTTTATATCGATGATGGGCATCCCGCTGGGACTCGTCTAATTCATGATTGGCGTAATTGATTGATTGGATAGACTAGCCTTGCTTGCACATAGTAAGAACTAAGGAATCCTTATTGCATAATTCCAGGAATAACTTGGATCTCACAGTAGCAAGCCATAGTAGTTGAATGGCCTATTAAATTGACTTGTTTGTGTATTGTACCTACTCTGTTAACTAACTGAGATGATCAGAATGTCAGGATATGACGGGCCAACTTCTGTCCTTGTTTGGTTGGAAAGTCGGTTCGAAGTATCGTAATGTTACGAGAATCCCAGTAGTGAGCAGAGATCTATATATTATATTCTTTTATTACTGGTTCCAATTTTTCATATCGTGCTTCCTTGCGGTACTTGCTATTAGAGGTCTAACCTCTCTGGTTTTGTATGGCCAGATTTAGAGCCGGTTCCCGAGGACTCAGCTTACTTCCACCTCCAAGATGGTCAATACTAGAGGAATGATCACAGGAGGACTCGAGTGGGTTCTTTACTTCCCCACTTATTTTGTTATTTACTTTATACTTTGCCGTTTGGCACCGACATGTTAGTCGGATCGTCTTGTACTTACTTTTACATAATTGTAACTAAAGTCAGGCTGCAGCTGATAAACAATTGTGTATACCTTGCTACATCATCTGGCTACGTTTTGTAAAGCAAGATATCAAGAACATTTTTATTGAGCATTTGGGATGCCTTACTATTTTATCTTACATGTTCTCTATTTCTGTTTCTTGTTTGAATGATTGAGACAATAGATGTAAAGTGACCATAGCAAGACTTTCATGTAGTATGTACCACCTCGTCTTTTAGACATCATTGATCGTATTATACGGTATTTATCTACCCGAATACGTAGCTGGCTGAGTCATTCCCCTGCTATCCAGTATTCTGGTTCTGGGACGTGACACTTTGACTCAAAAAAAGGTGGATATCAATGCCCGTCAGGCCGAGTTGACTCTTGCGCGTCAGGCTTGGACCTCTGTCGAAAATGAGACTGTCAGACGCCAGAAGGTCGAAAGGAGGGTCCGAGCATCGATCGCACAGTGGAAGGCTCATCTGAGGAGTCTGCTGGAAGACCTTCAAGACCAGTCTTCCCAGTTTTGATTTCCTTCTTGTTTTTGTCCTTAGACTTGTGAGGGATCATCTGCGTATTTTGTAATAGAAAATATTACCTTTTTTGTATCTGGAGTTTCTATTTTCCTTTTCTGTTTTCACCCTCTTTATGGTGTGGATCCTGTACGGGGGTGAAAATTCTCTCAGGGAGGATAATTTCCCTGGGGACAAGGTATTTGCTCAGAGGTTATATGGACATGGCAGACACGAGTGTTTTTGTAAGAGAAACTTTCCTTACTCAGAGGTGATATGGACATGGTAAGGATAGACTCTGGTATAGAACGACTCAAAGGTAATATGGACGTGAAGGGTTCTATAGATGAAAATTGTAGGGAATTGTTAGGGAAAGGGTGCGTTGCTCAAAGGTTATATGGACATGGTAAGCATTTTTCTACTATAATACCAGTTCAGAGGTAATATGGACATAACTGTTTTTTAGGGTGTCATGACAACTTTAGGGTTATCATAATGGGGTGACTACTCAGAGGTAATATGGACATGATAGGCACGATAGAGAGTAACACTTCAGAGGTAATATGGATGTAAAATGTTTTCTAAAGATTATGACAAATTACAACTATTATGGAGGAGGTGACTACTCAGAGGTAGAGAGTACATGGTAGACACGTCTTAGGATGACATTTTAGAGGCAAGGTCATGAAATATTTCTCGAGAGATTCACGATGATTACTGGTTCATCGTGTCGGGAGCCTGGTCCGGATGGACCCTCATGACTCTGTCTAGAGGCGTAGAGAACGGGATGAGCCCATGAGCATTATCCTATGCTGGCGGAAGGTTGACTACTTCCATCATCGCCTTTGGAATAGGGATGACGCCATCTTGTACCTCTGTGGCTAGAAAAATCCCAAACTGGAGAGTAACCATATTGGCTGTGACGGTCTTCTTCTCATAATCCAACGATATGACGTTGGCGTTAATGAGGCACTGAATTTTCTTCTTCAACACATAGCAGTCCTTTGTTGAGTGATGGATGTACCGGTGATAATGGCAATACTTGGGATGGTCCACCTTTCCCACTTCATCAGGACGCCTGGGTGGCATGATGGACAGTTTAGCACGCTTCGTAAGCATCTCGAAGAGTTCCAGTGTATCCTCGTCATTGATGGAGTAAGTCTTCCTCAGCCTCTGCGCTTCCGTAGACTTAGGGTTCGCAGCTGCTGAACCTTTGGAGATGTTGACGGTCATGGCTTGCTTGCCTTTTTCGTCTTTAGGGTTGTTGATGTACGAGCGTCTCCCCTTATCTTCGAGCATAGAAAAGTATAGCCCCAGGAGCTGTGCGTCCTAGGCTTTCCTTTGTGCGGCATCCGCCTCTGTAATGAATCGTGTCACGACCTGCACCCACCGTGAGGGTACGATTACATAACAGCGCCCAGCCTACGCCGCAGTATCGGCGGTAGAACGCTATTCTAGGTCATGAACTATAACTGACACAATATAGAATAATCTCCAACTGGAGGCTAATCACAGAAGGTACAACTCAATCACAACTAGAGATAGAATAAGACACGATAAAATAGATAAAAAAATCCTCAACTGTGGTACAACAAAATGAAATAACAAAGTTAACCACTACCAGTCTCAACATCTCTAAATATACTACTCTGAAAATAAGGACAACAACTAAACATGGAAAAGAGAACAATCTAGACTATCTGTACTAAGCATGGGTGTCATCCTTAGCAGCTGCCTGAACCTCCCCAGGGGTCTAGGTCACGAGTGTCATCTAGGCAAGCTCCAAAGTAAGGGGTACAGGGTTCCTCATCATCCTTTGTAAAATTTTCAACAGGTTCAGTCAGGACGGGAGCGAGCACAATACATCTCATGCAGATCATAACAAGTTAGAGAATATAAACATGCAAGAGAGTACGATACGTGAAACTGAAAGAAAGTTCATGATATAAACAGAGAGAGAACTGTAATAGAAATATCTACTATAAGTAGAGAGCTACCAGTGACTAGTGATTTAGAGTACAAAGTCGACATGTGAACGGCTTAATTTGCACATGACTATACTAAAGAGGTGTACATGGCTATACTACTTTGGAATTGTTCACATAACTATTTATACTCCCTCATACCCCAATCAATACACAAGGATCCAGACAAGTTATGTTACGTACATGGTTTTCACATGAAGCCCATAAATGCGTACACATGAATTATACATGAGAGCTCATACATGAGTGCACATGAAGTTCATATGGGGGCCCATAAATGGGTGCACATGAAATTTACATGAAGGCTCATAAATGAGTGCACATGAAGTATAGGTTATACATGAGATACATGGGAAACATGACCGATCATGAGAGCACATGAGAGTACACGAGCATGCATGAACGAGCATGAAGCACATAAGAAACATAAATAACATGAGAGCAAGGAATACATGATGTACACGAAACACATGACATGATGTATCCGATGCTCCCGAGGGGGATAACATCTCAATGCAGGGATCCATATAGTACCAATCCATGATAATATTGTGACAGCATCAAATAAGGTCAACTAGAGCAGGAATATAATTCTAAGCAAGTTATGAAATGATCAGAGAATGTACTCGCCTGGTATATAAATGTCTGAAGTAAATGTACTGTCCGAGATGAGGTACCTGACTCCTAGTTGGAGCAACACAAGTCAAGACGTATACAGGGAATGATAATTGAAATCTACAATGCATCTGCATGCTGTCTAGGTCAAACTAGACTAAAGTCAACTCTTGGTCCACTCTGGTCAACTGCACTAGTCAAACTAGGTCAACTAGGTCAAGACTGACCCAAACAAGTCTAATAAGTCTCACTTGGCCTAACCAAGCCTAGGCTAGCAACACACACAACCACAAGATCAAGGACCACACAAGCATATATATATATATATATATATGTACATAGCATTCTATAATACATATATGTATATTGCATTACACATCACAACATGCATACACATATTCATACAACAAGGCATCTATATAATATGCATACTATCATGCATGTATGTATATATACCATATATATATAAGAAATGAAAGAGTGAAGGGTGAAATATACAATGTGTGTAGAGTGAGGGTCATGTTCAGTCAAGTTATCAAAGTGGTAGTGTAATATAGGTTAGTGTAATGGTGTGTATGTGTGCAATAGGATAGGTGTGTGTGATACATTGAGTTCAGTCATGAGTGTATAGCCACATAGCTAGGTTCAGTTTAGTGTTCAATTAAAGGGTTAATATGGTGTGCAATGCATGTGTCAAAGTGTGAATGAGTGCACAGATATTCTCCAATTTTAAATAGTGCAAAGTGTGTGTAGAAAAATCAGTATGAAAATAGTATAATCCAAATCAATGTGTGAGTGATTGAACTCAGTATCAATCTCAGTTTTTGTAGAGTGAAGTGGGTGTGTATTTGTAACTGGAAATCAGCGTACAATGGGACAGTACAATAGAGAATATGAAGACTGAACAAAAAAAAATTTGGTCTGTCTATGTAAGGTACTGAACTAAACCTAATATAGGACTGAACAATAAGGAAAACGGGGATTGACACTAAGCTAGACAAGTAGCAAATGCTACTGCCACAAGCTGGTACAAGTCCCTCAAGGGTTGAACCCAAACTTGGCTTTTTAACACCTGAACTGGGGTTCAAGGATTTGAACAAAATCTATGGCATGGACTGAACTAAAGGAATTGGGATTCTCTATTCGAATCACGATCCTACATATATTATGAGACCCGTCTCACTGTATCGGTATTTTATACGGATACGTATTTATTTGAGCCGTATTTCGTATTTATCGATTTGCGTGATATTTTAAAATTTTCCTAAGTGTAGGAATTTTTATGACTTGGTTTAACTGGATTTGGTTTTATTTGGTTCGGTTCCACCTGACTTGGTTTAGTTTGGTTCTTTATGAGATGAGATGTATGGTTTAGATTGAGTGGAGAGGAATAAATGGTGGAGATTACTTGAGCTTGTTATATAAGCCACTTTTTTCTCTCCCCCTTCTCACTGACCCTCATTCATTCTTTTCCACCAAACCCTAGCCATTGGAGGGAGGCAAGTACACCTTGCCGAATGTTGGACGATATCCATTTTGTTTGTTCCATTCTCTTTATTGTTACATTTTAAGCATGTTTAGAACTTGGAGTTTTCTAATTTGATGGCTAGATTGTTGTAGATCTATCTTTGAAGCAAATCCAGTTTTCATGGGTTTTGATCTATTAAAATTTGTTATATTCAAGTTTTGATGGTTTCATGTTGTAGAGTAACTCGTTCTACCCCATTTTGACCTAAGAAAATTCGGATTTGGGCTCTGGATGGAAGTTTTACGTTGCTTGGAAGCCATGGTTGCTTAGCTCTTCTTCTCGGAAAAACTTGGAAAAGAAGAACAGTCTGGCCGCATGGACTCAGCCGCATAACTCTATGCGGCGAGTTCTACTGAGCCGCATGGAATTTCCCAGCCGCATAAGACTCATTGAGTACTTGACCGCATGAACAATCATGCGGCAAGTCTTTTCCAGCCGTATGAGACTTGACTCGGATCTAGCCGCATGGTCTTGCTCAGACTGAGCCGCATGAGTCCCTGTTATCTTGACCGCATGGACTTCTGAGTTCCCAGCCGCATGAGTTCCTTCATTCCTGAGCCGCATGAACCCGTATCATCTCGGGCCGCATGCACCCTGACCCGTCCTGAGCCGCATGACCCTTGCTTGGACCCAGCCGCATGAGGCTCGTTCTCTGAGCCGCATGAGACCCGTCACCCTGAGCCGCATGAGATGTGCTGTCTCAGCCGCATAAGCCCGATTCCCCCTTCAGCCGCATAAGGCTAGGACTCCCTGAACCGCATAGGACCCTGCTTATTTCCTGAGCCGCATGGACTCGGATTCCTGAGCCGCATGGAGTCTTTCCCGAGCTTTGTCTTATTATTTGTATTCGATTATTAATATTATATTTATCTTGTAACTTCAGTATAACTTGAGTACACATTTATCCCTATTGTATATTTTTATGCCCATTTTATATCCTTATGCCTTTTGTCCTGAACTTGATAAATCACGATTTGATTGACATAATTAAAATGACAATTGTAACTGGCATGATGTGACCAAGAACTGACATGCTTGATAGTGACCCATAGTGGTGCACTCCTGACATTGTAACTTGACCTGATAACTTGACCTGCTATACATGACATGACAGTGACCCGTAGTGGTGCACTCTTGACAAGTACCCTGACAATGCTTGATAATGGCCCGTCGTGGCACACTCTTGATAAGTAATAATGATAATGATAGTGTCCCATCGTGGCGTACTCTTGACAAATCAATTCATTGGCCTGGACACCGTGGATGATTGTGCTTGTATAAACTACTAGTCAGGTTGTGTCCTACATCATGTCTAGGGCATGATCCCTGAGTACCACGGTCAGGGATTCATACTAAATCTGGCTAGGTTAATGACTAGATTGATCAAATAGTTCATGGATAATTTCCCAGTTACCTGTTGCCCCTTTGGTCCCGGCCATATATATATACATGGGATTTGTTGCTATCCGTCGAGATGAGCGTACTTCCAGC
Source organism: Iris pallida (assembly GCA_029216955.1). Taxonomy (NCBI): domain Eukaryota; kingdom Viridiplantae; phylum Streptophyta; class Magnoliopsida; order Asparagales; family Iridaceae; genus Iris; species Iris pallida. Next base: position 9,950,963 of record JANAVB010019600.1, read on the forward strand.
CCGCCGTCGAGTGTGGTACCTTAGGACACATGTATCTTACTACAGTGTGTCTGCTATATCATGCTATCTTTTCCTTTTCTTGCTGGGATCACTCAGATAGTAACAAACAGGTAACCGAACTTGGAATTCTCGCTGCATCTTGCTAGTAACTAAGCCTGTGATAACCATAGTTAGTTAAAGTATCAAGCCGTACTTATTGCTTTGAATGTTGGATGGAGTTCAATTTGTCTAGTCTTGTCTTGATCTTGTGCATGATTGTTACATGTCCTGATTTCTTAATTTATCTTGCCGATAAATGGTGGAAGAAACCAAGTTCTGTTCAGACGAAGGGTTACAACCCTGGTCCTTTTTTGGTTTATGGGTTGTAACCTGGTTATCTGAATAGTCCCATGGCTATCTCATCGTATATCACCTTTCCAGATCCAGTTCCTATTTGTCCTAGGATAACGGTTGTAGTGATTGTCACTCTAATGTATTATACTCTGTATTGTCACTCTCTGATTGTTACTTAATGATTGTCACCTCTAGCAATAAATGATCAGAGACCAAGTTCTGTTCAGGCGAAGGGTTATAACCCCGGTCCTTGTTTGGTTTAAGGGTTGTAACCTGGCTTCCGGAACAGTACCTTCGTCCTCTCTGCGTATATTGTCTAGCTCTATTTGTTTAATATGTTCTCCAGTTTACCTTATGTCTAATGATGATTTACTTACTGTCTTCCTATGTTCGGGATAAGTGCATTGGTACTACACGAATCTCGATCCTCCCTTACTTATTGCTTTCTCTCCCTGTTGATTGCCTAATGATTGCTGGTTTTAAGTTCATAGTTCGGCCTCATTTGTGGTACTTGCTATTTGGGGTCTGACCCCACTGGTTTTGCATGGCCAGGTTCTGATAGAAGAGCCCGAAGGATCTACCGCACCATCTACTTGACAGTGACCAGCAGGAGCACCAGAGTGCCTCAGTGGGTTTTCTTCTTCATTCTCCCACTGATATGTAAATTCTCCTCTTGTAACGTTTAGCCCCGAGCACGTGTTTAGCTCGTGTTTTGGTATTTTCCTTGATATTGTAGCCTACGGGCATAAACATGATATGTGTATTCTAGACTATAGCTAGTCCTTATCATGTACGACTAATACTTTAGCTAGTCATCAGTTCTGTGGTACTGGCTTCTTGATCAGTCATGTATATATGGTTCGGGACGCCTTACTATTGTATGTATGATGATCGTACTCTTTGTTCTTGTATAATCGCCTATGATTGAGATACCTAGGATTGTTAAACCTTAGGATTGACTGATGGCTTGTAGAGTAACCCTTATGTCTTGACAGCTTATACGTGATTTCAGAATATTAACGTACTTTGGAATTGCGTAGCTGGCTATGTCTGCCCCCGCTCTCCGGTATTCTGGTTCTGGGGCGTGACATATATAATGCTAACTAATATATGAGTTGGACAGAACAAATATATGAGGTTAAGGTATGGGCTGATGTAGATAAATGGACTGCAACAGTAGATAGAATTGTGGATTGACACAAGTTAGCATGGACAGGAAGAGCAAATACTTGGCACCCTAACCAACTGAGCATCAAACAAAATAACACAATTGTGGACAGAACTTAAGATATTTACTGAACAAAATAACAAAATAATGACTGCATTGAATCTCTTAGCTAGGGACAACATTAATAGGGAAGCATGACAGAATAACAAAATAATACAATGTTGGATATTAACTTGGATGGACAACATTAATAGGGATGCATGACAGAAACAACTAATGACTGCATTGAATCTCTTAGCTAGGGACAAGACTTTATGATATAGGTCAAGATACTTAACATATGGTGTCAATAGAGAGTGTGTTAGGAAAATGTAAATGTATGCGTGTGTGTGGTAAAGTGTCAATAGAGTGTCAATGGGTGTGAATGTGAATTAGAAATCTGTGAGTGTGATAGTGTCATGAGAGTGTTAATGTGATATAAACATGTATGTGTGTGTATGATATATTAGAGAATAGGAAAAATAGTGGGTGTAAAACCTGTGAACAGTGAGGGTCACATGTGAGGTGCACTAGTCATAGGAAGGTGACAGTGTTATATAGGAAATAGTGAGTGTCACACAAAAATAACATTGACAGTTTATAACTAGAACCAAATGACAGTTCAATAAACAAATTTCAAAAACATTCACATAAATGAATCTAATTCCCTCTTGACAGTTCATATCAACCCATAACAGTGAACTATCATCTCAGGAATTGGGTTCCAGGGAAATGAAACCTACATGACATTTTATTAACAACCTGATTTCGATTTCATTCGAAAACCTTCACATGATAACATCTACTAACATGGATTAACCAACAATGAACTAACTCAAGGTATAGGAATTAAACATAGTGATTAGTCACCAAGTTTCAGTTTGTACTGGAATAAATTCAGTTTTGAATAGGGAATGTAAAAAAAATCAGAAATGGAGATTACACTAAGTATCAGTCACACATTTATCATTCCAACAATATCAAAATCCTATTTTGAAATGCAAAACAAAATCCAAAACTGTAAAATCAACCAACAGGAACTATTACACATGTCCAGGATCCAAACATGGGAATTAATCATTCATCTCAGTTGAAACTGGAATTTAAGTTTAGGAATTGAGGACTGTGAAAGGCATCAATTCAATCTATCAAACCCAATTTCGAAAACTAAAAACTAACACCAGTCATTAATCATCATTGCAATAGTTTAATACACATTTATAGGTGAATTTAACATGAAAATTAAACAAGGAAAAATAGTTTAGACAGAGAATTAAACTCAGGTTTTTAGAATGTTTCTCAGGTTTTCGAAATTGACAGTTAACACAGTCCAAAGCTCCAATTCAAAACCCGAACTCCTAATGCCAATCACAACCAATCATTTAGACAAATCCATACATGTGTAAATGAGCTAACAAGGCAAGACATCACAACAAAACCGAATTTAAATTCTGGAAATAAGAAGAACAGTAGTATCAGGAAGTTTTAGAGAATTAGGGAAAATTCCCAATTCGAAAACCAATATCCAATGAGCTTGAACTATCAGGCATATAGGAATTTTCTCCATGTGTACTCGTGTCTAGGGGGTCTATTCATGTCCAGGAAACTGGACACAATGTGTCCCAAATCGAAATGGTACAGTCGACTGAAACTGGCAGTGGGACTGCCTCGTGCAGCCATGTCGTGCGCGATTGCGCACAACTTAGGGCACGAACACCCATGGGCTCGTGCACACACAAAGAGGGGGTATAGGGCTAGGGTTTAAAGTTTCTGACACGAGTCCAAGTCGTGTCTGTACGCGAAGAGAAAGCCGTGTAAGTAGCCTCTTCCCGTGCAGAACAGTACAGTGCATTAACGGTGCACTCGTGTTTTCGTGTCCGACACGACACGACGTGTCCTGAAACTCGAGGGGGGGTCTATCAATTATGGCCCCCACCTATGTGTCAAGTGGCACGAGTCCACGTGTCCAATTCGTGGAGAAAATAGTGTGTATCATCAGGGCACCTGTGCGCTGTGTCGTACAGCGTGTCCACGACCATTTTCGATACGAAAACGACACGAATTCGTGTTCAGTCAGTGGGGTTTTGAAAACACACATCAAGAGCTTCCCAAATATCTAATTTGTTTTAGAAAATACAAAGATTTAATCCATTCGAGCATTTCATCAAACACCTACATAGATACATTGATACGTGTCCGATAAGGACACCAAACGGACACGAAATCCACCCAAACTCTAGGGACAGCTAGGGGACACCTAGGGCTTCCTATCCATGCAAAGAAAAAAAATTTGGTGGAGGGAATAGGGATTTACCTATATATGCAATTTGCATGAAAAAGTCTCAAATAGGGGTATTCTCCTTGATGGCCAAAAGCTCCAAATTGTTCCTCCACTGAAAATATTCACCATGGACAGAAAGTATTCGTGGATTAGATCCCAATGCAAGAAGTTTGGTTGAAAAAGGATGAGAAATGGAGAATTTATGAATGAATGAAGTTGGAGCTCACCTTGTTCTTGAGAAATGGAAAAATGAATAAAGGAGGCAAGGGTTTTTGGGAGGGATTAAATAGGAGGAATCTCATAGATGGCTGCCCTAAAATCTAGGGCTAGGGTTGATCCAAGGGTTCTCCATCAATCCAGACAAATCAATGGCTAGATAAATCCTAGGTAGCCTATCACTAGTCTTAACTAAACAATATGACTAATGACTAGCCAAAATCACAAATCATGACTAACCATGACTAATCCCAAATCTAACTTAGTCTAACCGTGACTAACTAGGACTAATCTAGGTTAGGCTAAACACAACACAAGGCAATCATTTAAATGATATTAAAATCACACCATCCCATTAATTATATTAAATTCCAAATAAATATATATTAAATTCAATTAATTCAAAATGACCAAAATACCCTCAAACTAAAAATAATGAAATACCCTAATCACATGGCTAGGCTCTAGGGTTACACTAGCAAGACACCAAATCACAAGTCATGATTTTAAATAGTTTTAAAATGATTAAAAATCACCAAAAAATCATATTATTATTTAAATATCATAATTAAATAAATTAAACACAAAGTTTTAAAATTACCCTCATTTTAGAAAACTGGGTGTTACAAGTCTACCCACCTTAGAAAATTTTTATCCTCGAAATTTAAGATGGTAGTACTCCTTTTAGGTCAAACATAGTCAAGGGTCAACCACTAGTCAATTTGTCAACATCCAAGTACTTGGTCATCAACTGGTCAACTTCTTAGGGTTTTACCTATGCTAGCTATCTAGGTGTTGGCAACTAGAGATTAGCAAAGAAAAAACTCTATAATAGACTAACTCTTAACCTCCCAATCTTATCAAGTCACCCATAACTAAATACCCATAATCTAAGCACACAAATCCCAAATACCATATATACATAAGCTCAAGAACAACAACCCATTACATATATCCTAAGTATATTGTCTATATATATCCATACATATATAACTGATCATCAAGGGTTAAAGTAGACTAAACTTATAAGGAACTGGACAATGCTCATAATTTAGGCTAAGGATGAATGGTCTGAAATATCAGTGTAGGCAAAAGGAATGATGCTAAGGAGACTGAATTTATAAGAAAAAGGACATGACATCTAGTGAAGGGTCTGCACACTTCCTATAAAGGTTGATCTATCATGCCTGAACTCATCACAAGGAGAACTTAACTAAAATAGGAAACTAAACCAATATAGCACTATAAGAAAAAAAACCCTTTTTACAACGTTGAAAAAACGTTGTAAAAGGTCTTTTACGACGTTCAATAGAAGGTCGTTATATCTAGGGTTGTAAAAGGGGGGATATCTTCCACAATATTCATTTGAACATTGTAAAAATGTTGTTGAAGTTCTTCTCATAACAGTTTATAAACATTGTTGAAATTTCTAAAATCTGACCAAAACTTTTCTACGACATTTTTTAAATATTTTAAATAATACTTTTAAAATAAATTGCACATGTTTTAAATATAATTTCAACAACATTATGCAACTGTGGTAAAAATAATATCTATCACGTTTAGTAAATATTGTACATATATTTTATACAACATTGTACAAATATTATAAAAACGTTTATACAACTTTTACAAAATATTGTATATTTTATTCAATCATGTTTGCCTAACATTGTAATAAATATTTGTATGTTGTAATTATAATATCAACAATAATTTAAAAGTATTGTAAATAAATTTTACAATATTTAGAAACGTTGTTAAAATATTATCTTACAACAATTTTGGCACGTTGTTGATAAAAAGAGTTTATAAAACCTCTACAAAATATTTTATATTTTATTCAATCATGTTTTCCAAACATTGTAATAAATATTTGTATGTTGTAATTATAATATCAACAATAATTTAAAAATATTATAAATAAATTTTACAATTTTTAGAAATATTGTTAAAATATTATTTTACAACAGTGTTGAAACGTTGTTGAATATGTTTCCATTTAAAAAAAACAATTTACAAATAAAAATATATTGAATCCAATTATAATACTAATACAAATACACAAATACAAATACACAAATATAAATACATTATTCTAATTTTTGCTCCTGTAGTCGTTGTTGTTGTTGCTATCGCTGCTGCTCTTACTATCGTTGTTAGTATTGCTACCGTCGTTGTTGCTACTGCTGCTCTTGTTGAATTTATTGTGTTGTCACTTTCTCGAAAAATTTTGAAATCACTTTTAATCCCCATCTACCAATCCCTCTTTGTTTTCTTGTTGAGTTCCTCATTGACACCAACTTCCTGCTAGTAGTAGTGCAACTACCAAGATCGCCCTCCGGACCTATAGGCATAAGTTGCAGGAACTTTTTACTAATACACAAAAATGTTTTGGGAAAGAAGCGCGGAAACCTTTCCCCAAACCGGAGAGTACCTGCAAGAGGACCGAGCAAACAACGCACGAACCCAAAAACAAACACACAAAAACAATCCACGCAGATACAGAGAATTTTTTGACGTGGAAACCCTTGCGGAAAAAACCACGGGACGATCGGAGTCCAACCCTGAGAAGCCTCCACTAATGGAATAGAAGAATTACACCCTCTACAAACTCCTCCCGATCCAAATCGGATCCCCACAACACTCAGAGATAAGAACAATGATTACAAGGCTACGAAGAGCGAGAACGACGAGTAGAGATTACCCGAACACGATCTCCTTCGAACAGCGACCTTCAATCCTCCGTCTTCTTCTCCGAAGTTGTAATGGCACTCTTGCCTCCTTCTCTCTCAAACTTGTGTTGTCCAATACGATTATAAGTTAGGGTTGAGAAAACTCAATATATCTCCCTAATCCCGCAACCAACCTGGACCGTTGGATTAGATCCAATGATAAAAACTCATCCTGAAATCCGCTTCAGCCCCCCGACACACAGAGTTCGGCCAGAACTCTGTGTGGGGCAACCAGCACTGGATGGCCAAACCCTGGAACGGCCAGACCGAGTTTGGCCAGAACTCGGCCTGGGACCGAGTTCGGCCCGAACTCGGCAGACTTGGTCCAGAACCCCCTTTGGGGCAGCAGCAGCAGTAACAACTACTCCCGAGCTTCTCCGACATCGGACGGCGCTCGTCGCACTCTGGGATCTTCTCCACATAGGTTGGGAACCCCACCCACTCCAACAAATCTCCCCCTTCACAACTATGGGGAGGACGTCGTCATCCCGACGATCTGCCTGCAGTACTCAAACTTTCCCCTTGGTAGAATCTTCGTGAACATATCAGCTCCGTTGTCATCTGTATGCACCTTCTCAAGCTCCGCGTCCTTCTTCTCAACCACATCCCGTATCCAATGATACCGAGTCTCGATGTGCTTGGACCGGCTATGAAACGTCTGATTCTTCACAAGATGGATAGCACTCTGACTGTCGCAAAGCAAAGTATACTGCTCTTGCTTCAGTCCCATTTCCTGCAACAGCTTCTTCATCCACAACAGCTCCTTGCAAGCCTCCGTCGCCGTAATGTATTCCGCCTCCGTCGTCGACAAGGCAACACACTTCTGCAACCGCGACTGCCACGATACTGCTCCTCCCGCAAACATCATCACGTAGCCTGAAGTCGATCGCCTCGTGTCTACATCTTCAGCCATATCAGCGTCGGTATACCCAACCAGCTTCGGCTCGTCACCACCAAAGGAAAGTCTCCAACCAGCAGTGCCCTGAAGATATCGTAGAATCCACTTGACCGCACTCCAATGTACCCTTCCAGGATTCGAAAGATACCTGTTTACCGTACCAACTGCATGAGCAATATCTGGCCTCGTACACACCATAGCATACATAAGGCTTCCCACAGCTGAGGCATATGGAACCCGCTCCATATCTTCCTTTTCGTCCTCGGTAGATGGACACTGCTCCTCAGTGAACTTAAAGTGAGCCGCGAGGGGGGAACTCACTTTCTTCGACCCGTCCATCCCGAAACGCTGAAGTACCCGGTGAATGTACTTCTTTTGGGACAAGTGTAGCAGCTTGGACTCTCTCTCTCGGCTGATCTCCATCCCAAGAATAGTCTTCGCTGCGCCCAAATCCTTCATAGAGAAGGCCGTGCCCAGTTGGCGCTTCAACTCCGCTATCCTAGTGGCATTCCGACCCACTAATAGCATATCATCAACATAGAGCAATAAGATGATAAAATCATCATCGGCAAAATACCTCACAAATGCACAATGGTCCGACGTCGTCCGTACATAACCATGCTCCTCTATAAACGACTCGAACTTTCTGTACCACTGCCTCGGAGCCTGCTTCAGACCATACAAGCTCTTCCTCAACCGGCAGACCAAATGTGACTTGCCCTTCTCACAGAATCCCTCCGGCTGCTCCATGTACAACTCCTCCTCAAGATCACCGTGGAGGAACGCCGTCTTCACGTCCTCCAAGTCGAAACTGGCTGCTAATGCTAGCACCACCCGAATAGACGAATGCTTGACGACAGGCGAAAAGATCTCATCATAATCCACGCCTTTCCGCTGACCGTAGCCCTTGACTACCAGCCTCACTTTGTATCGAGGGCGAGTAGCATCATCCGTCTGCTTCACTCTGAACACCCATCGATTCTTCAAAGCCTTCTTGCCCTTTGGCAACCGCACCAGATCATAAGTAGAATTGGTGTGCAAGGAACTCATCTCCTCCTGCATAGCCACCATCCACTCCTGCCTGTGTTCGTCTTCCATAGCCTCTGCGAAACTTTCGGGCTCCTCCCGTCAGTCAATAGCATATACTCATCTGGCGAGTATCTCGTATATGGTCGACGATCCCTGTTGCTCCTCCTCAGTAGAGCCACTGGTGCTGGCTGTATACCGACAGCCTCCTCCCCTTCAGGAACTGCCTCTCCGGCATGCTCATCCTCCTGAGGGACACCCTGACCACCATCAGCAGGCTGATGATCAAGGTTGGGAGCAACTCCATGTACCGGCTCCCCCATAACTGGATCCTCCGCGATGTCCTCTGGAAACTGCTCGAAGCGAAATGACTCTAACTCAGGCAATTCCTCAGCCTCAGAAGGCGTCTCGGAATCCTGAGTGTTGTTCATGGTCTGATCCTCGACGAACACCACGTCCCTGCTTCTGTAGAGCTTTCTTTCCACTGGGTCGTAGAGTCTATAGCCAAACTCATCCCGACCGTAGCCGACAAAGACGCATCGCCTCGTCTTCGGCTCAAGTTTGGTCCTCTCATCCTTCGGTACATGCACGAAGGCTTTACAACCAAACGCCCGCAGGTGACTGTATGACGGCTCTTTGCCATACCATACTTTGTCAGGCACATCACCCTGCAAATGAGCACTAGGAGACAAATTAATAATATAAGCAGCTGTGAGAAGAGCCTCACCCCAGTAACTGCCCGGTAAGTTTGCTTCTGACAGCAAACACCGTACCCTCTCCATCAGTGTCCTGTTCATGCGCTCCGCTACACCATTGAGCTGAGGTGTCTTTGGCGGAGTCTTCTGGTGTCGTATCCCTTGCTCTCTGCAATACGCATCAAAGGGACCGATGTATTTGTCGCCATTGTCGGACCGAACACACAACAACTTCTTGCCTGTCTCCTTTTCAAAGGAGGCCTGAAACTCCTTGAAAGTAGGCAGCACCTGATCCTTGGCCTTTAAGGCATAGACCCAAACCTTCCTGGAACAGTCATCAATAAAAGTCACAAAGTAAGAAGCACCACCAAGAGATTTTACCTTCATAGGACCGCAGACATCCGAGTGAATCAACTCGAGCAACGCCGGCTTTCTCGAACTTGGGTGACTCTGGAAAGACACCCTACTTTGCTTCCCAGCCAAACAGTGCGTGCACTTCTCCAACTTTGTAGACTTGAGCCCCGGAATCACTTTCCTGTTCACCAAGTAGCTCATCCCCTTCTCGCTGATATGGCCGAGCCGCCTGTGCCACAACTCGGTAGACGCGTCACTGACTACGTTCACCTCCTGTGTCCCCTCTGCGCTCCCCTCCATATAGTAGAGACCGGACTTCTTGCTTCCTCTGGCAATCACCATCGAACCTCTGGAAAGCTTCCACTGACTATTTCCGAAGAGACTGAAGAATCCCTCGTCATCCAACCTTCCAACCGACACCAGGTTGAAACGGATATCAGGGACATGACGAACATCCTTGAGAACAAGAACCGCACCCGTCTTCGTTCTCAAATGCACATCTCCAACGGCAACCGCCTTCGACACATCTCCGTTGCCCATCTTCAACACGCCACAGTCGCCTGTCGTGTAAGTGGCAAACAGTGCCCTATTGTGAGATACATGTGCTGAAGCCGCTGAGTCCACCAGCCAAGAATTGTCATCGCAGGCGAGGTTAGTAATGACCTCATCACCTACGACGATCACATCGCCTCCATGCGTCGAGGCCGCCGCTGTAGTGTTCTCTTCTTGCTTCTCCTTGTCGCCCTTCTTCTCCTTCTTCCAAGCGAAATAATTCTGCTTGATATGGCCCTTCTTACCGCAATGATAACACTCTGAGTCCTCGTAACGACCCTTGGACTTCCCCCTGCTCTTGTCTCTGCCACCACCTGGACCCCTGCTTTTGCCCCTTCCGCGGCTCTCTGAAACAAGTGCCTCTGAGTGGTGGGATGTGGATGAAGTGCCCTGAGAACGTCTCCGCATCTCTTCATTTAACACCCCGCTCTTGGCAAACTCCAGACTGACCACGCCCTCTGGAGCAGAAGCGATCATAGATACTCGTACGGTCTCCCACGAGTCTGGCAAGGTACACAGCAGCCACAGTCCCTGAACTTCATCGTCGAACTTGACTCCCATAGAAGATAGCTGGTCAACCACGCCCTGAAAATCACTCAAGTGATCCAAAATAGACGCCCCATCCTTGTACCGCAGACCCATCATCGTTCGGATCAGGAACAACTTGTTTACCCCGGTCTTCTTCGCATACAAGGATTCCAGCTTATCCTACAACGTCTTCGCGTGCTCAATATTAGCAACGTGGTTGTACACGTTCTCATCAACAAACTGCCGTATGTACCCACACACCTGTATGTGCTCGAACGTCCAGTCCTCCTCGGATTTATCACTGGGCCTCTCGGATGCAAATACGGGTAGATGCAGCTTCTTGACAAATAGCAAATCCTTCATCTTGCTCCGCCAAAAATGATAGTTTGTGCCATTAAGGTTCACCATGCGCACCGGCTTCGCGTCCATCTCTCCTCTCTGGTTCTACTGTCAACTCCTGACACCCTTTGAACCTAAAGCTCTGATACCACTCTGTTGGGAAAGAAGCGCGGAAACCTTTCCCCAAACCGGAGAGTACCTGCGAGAGGACCGAGCAAACAACACACGAACCCAAAGACAAACACACAAAAACAATCCACGCAGACACAGAGAATTTTTTGACGTGGAAACCCTTGCGTGAAAAACCACGGGACGATCGGAGTCCAACCCTGAGAAGCCTCCACTAATGGAATAGAAGAATTACACCCTCTACAAACTCCTCCCGATCCAAATCGGATCCCCACAACACTCAGAGATAAGAACAATGATTACAAGGCTACGAAGAGCGAGAACGACGAGTAGAGATTACCCGAACACGATCTCCTTCGAACAGCGACCTTCAATCCTCCGTCTTCTTCTCCGAAGTTGTAATGGCACTCTTTCCTCCTTCTCTCTCAAACTTGTGTTGTCCAATGCGATTATAAGTTAGGGTTGAGAAAACTCAATATATCTCCCTAATCCCGCAACCAACCTGGACCGTTGGATTAGATCCAATGATGAAAACTCATCCTGAAATCTGCTTCAGCCCCCCGACACACAGAGTTCGGCCAGAACTCTGTATGGGGCAACCAGCACTGGATGGCCAAACCCTGGAACGGCCAGACCGAGTTCGGCCAGAACTCGGCCTGGGACCGAGTTCGGCCCGAACTCGGCAGACTTGGTCCAGAACCCCCTTTGGGGCAGCAGCAGCAGTAACAACTACTCCCGAGCTTCTCCGACATCGGACGGCGCTCGTCGCACTCCGGGATCTTCTCCACATAGGTTGGGAACCCCACCCACTCCAACAAAATGTCGACAAAGTAAACTAACACAAACAGTAAATGAATGGAGATATAAAGAGCAATGACATCTGGTACAAGTATAAAGTTTCTAATGCCTAATCTTGAGAGCATTATTCAGAGTTAATAATGCAAGAATAAGGATTCAAGATCCATGGAGACACATTTATAAGGTGTATTTTGTGTGGCTGTCACACATGCATTAGGGGCCAATCAAAACAAGTAAAATAAGTTGTTGTATCAGCATCCTATCCGAAATTCTACTATCAAAAAACTTATCCTAGCTGACATGTTTTTCACGGTAAGTTAGTTAAAGCCGCACCAACGCTGGTGGCTAGGAACATTATTGTTGATGAATCAAAACTCTCGTAATAAATCATCCTATCATTCCTCCTTTCATAGGGAGTTTTATTTCAGTGCCCTAAGATGTCACCCTTAATTGGGCCAGCTTTTGGATTGTGGGGTTCTTTCCCACATAACGTCCTGAACTTTTCAACCTATAAATGACTACATTGTTGATAGGCACTCATAATTCTTACCAAGTGGCATAAGTGGTCATATAGATCCCATCTTAAAGGGTAGACAAACATATTTGACCTCTGGGTATCATAATTCAGGTATCGCGAAAAACTGAAATCTATTGGGTGATAACTAATACCACAATGTTTGATAAGCAAAAGGTTACAATCCATTGGTTTATCATAGGCCACATAATAGATTCTGTTGCACTTTACTTGAAGATGTCAACTTGTATAGGTGACAGTGATGCATTCATTGATACAACCCAACTCTATGTAACATTTAATTTCTGATAGGTACATAGTAAACTTGGTCAGGTGCTAATTCTAAGTATGCATTCCTCACTATATATGAACACATCATCAAGGTTAAAAGTTCTTACCCATTTGAATCAGATGAATCCTCAATATAGAAGTGAAGAATTGCTCTATGGTGATCACGAGTATCAGTAGGCACAAAACGTCTAACAGTACCAACAACACGTCCAGAAACATCAGGATCTCCATCCTCTATTAGCACCTGTATAATTATTCCTCTTACTAGATTTGGCTGCTTAAATATAGAAAATAAATATTACCACCCCATGCAAAATAACTAACATAAGCAAAACACACAAAAACTACATAAGTGTCTATACGAGACTTGATTATGAGAACAAATATAGAAGGCTCTCCAAACTTGTAGTAGGCCTCTGAGATAATAGAATAGCAACGTCTCCCTCCTTGAAGGTCCACCTGCGTTCATGATTTGGAAGAACCGTGACATCATACTATCCTAGATTTGACAAAGTTGACATTAAATTATAGGAAATTGGTACTTCTACTCAGCTTCAGGAGTATTAGAACAACATTGCAAAAAATAAAAACTAGAAGAAAGACCTTATACTTCCATGGCATTGTAGGAAAGAAAGAATGAGTGGAATCAACATGAGCAACAACATCAATGTGAAGTACTAAAAGACTGAAGCCTTGGAAGAAATCAACACATTGATCAATCTTACTGTCTTTCAAAAACTTGAATCGTGTTTAGGGTCTTTTTATTATATCACTGAAACCCAACGATAAATGCATACAGTAAATACTTTTGTGAAGTATATGGACGCTGATGAATATGGAATTATGAAAAATCTGGTGGCGTACGGAAACGTCAAAACAACAGGGATCTCAGGAGAAAGAGAATTATTACAGTACAACAGCAGGACAACCCTCACACAGAGATAGCACATAAGATAAGACATTAGAATTCTATCAACAAAACTTAGATACAATAACTAAAAATTAAAACTATAAACCAATTCTTTACTAGGCGTAGAGAATGGAAAGCTTGTCCACTAAATAATAATTGCACAGTTACCTTCATTTTTGTAGCCAGGCTTGCTGTTGTGATTGTTGTCTTGAAAGGTTTCTATAATAATATTGGAACTGGAAACATGAATGTTAACAGAGTGAGATCGAGATCAATGTCAAAAATGTCAAAAGAACTTATTTGAAAAACAACCTTATTCTGTTCAGAAGACATATCTTCCATGCATTCAATTAGGAACTCCATATTCCTCTCCATAAACGGAGTAGTTGATAATTTTCTGCGATCATAATCACACTGCAAGGAAACATAAACACATATAAGATAAAGAAAAGACAAATATTATCAGTTAAAATTGACATGACAAATCTGGTGAAAGTTGACTGAAAATACAACACCTGTGCAACAGGGGACTCTGGCTTTAGTTCTTTCATGAATGCACAGATTAGTGCAGAATTAAAAACTTTTATCTGTATATTTGGAGAACATGGAAGAGCATGAACAAGAATGAATAGCTACAAGATATGATTTGGTAGTTATCATAAATTAATCAATACACAGTTGCATCTCCTACTTTCAAACTTTAAAGTTCAATTTACAAGAATGTAGGATTTAAAGAATCATAACTAAACAACGAGTGAAAATGAATCCAAGCAAAATTCTCAATATACACTATCCAAGCAAAATACTCAATATACTACTCCAAACAACAAGTTCAAACGTATCCATACAAAATACTCAATATACTGCTAAGAATAAAATACTCAATGTAATCCTTGGGGACCCTTGCTAGCTGTGTTGCATGGATATAGATATATGTAAGGACACAGCATGATACAAATAAGTGTTACCCAATAAAATGACAAGATTCCAAGCTTAAATAATATGGAGGTACAAGTTTAGTATATAATAAGGAGACAAGATTTTAGTACATACTTTACATTTACAATTTCTAAATTAACATTTTGCACCCTTAAAGTTTTGACATATTATTCTAGGCTTATATCTCACATGGTTTTGGATTAGTCTCCACCAAATCAAATTGAAACTATATTCCAAAGTTAGGCAACTTGTCAAACATATCAGTCACTATTCCTGCTTGGAGCTCAAAATGGTATATATATATATATATATATATATATATATATTCCGAGAATAACTCAAATCTATAACACAAGAACCAGTGTACATCAAACAAACATCTGCACCTGATTGACATTGCATGCTTCCTTCAGGGGAGTGCATTGTACCTACACAATCATAGGAGAAAAGACTGGAGGTATTCTTCCCAGGTAAACTGGAATGAAGTTATAGCGAAGTCGAATACTTTCGTTGGTTGCCCGGTCGGGGATGAGCCCCCCGCGGGAATCACAAGCTCCGGGGCATTTATAACGAGATCTTCGGACCTAGCTCTCGTTCCTTTGCCAGCTCCTCCAGCCTCTTTGTTACCTTCTTTGCTACCTCAGTGTATGCTTTTGCAGCTTCAGAGTGAGGTACAGAGATAGTTATTGGATTACCTTCGTCTGAACTGGTTCTGATATCTTGTTCTAGAGGAATCAAGGAATTCTATATCCATCTCTTCAGCTGTTTGGTGTGCTCCACCACGTCCAAATATTTAAGATTTCTAACCACAGTGAGGGCACTTAAAGCAGCTCATGTTCTTGATGATTCCTAATATCTACTCATAACCATAAACGTGTATTTAAGCCACATTGCAGAAAGCAGTCCTGGAATTTTCCTTTTCCCGAAATATGAATCTAAAAATTATGTGCTCTACCAAGAGAAAATTCTGGATGAAAAGCCTTACTAAATGGCTTATGGGCACAGACTCGGAACTTAAACTTTACGAAACATGTTGGCTCCCCTTCGAGCTTCAATCAAAGAAATATCTTGTGGAGTGGAAACAATCAAAGCACCAGATAACTGAAGCCTCTGAGAAACAGAGAGCTGAGCGTCTCCAGTCCCAGGGGGCATATCTACAACAAGAATATCAAGATTTCCCCAGGAAACTCCCCTTGTCAATTTCTCAAGAGCACTCATTACCATAGGACCTCTCCATACGATTGGAGCATCCTTGTCAACGAGAAACCCAATGGACATACATCACACCCCATGGTTTTTCAAAAGGAACCATCTTTAGATCTTCACTCACTTCTGGCTTTTCATGGAGCTTCATCATGGCAGTAATTGATGGTCCATTTATATCAGCATCTGGTAGGCCAACCTTCAATTGACATGTCTTTGCAAGTGCAATAGCCAAATTAACTACAGTAGTGGATTTCCCAACTCCACCTTTCTCCGAAGCAACGGCAATGATATCCCTAATCCCATCTATCGAAGACCCCTTGGGAGCAACACTGCTGAAATCTCTAGTTATATTCGAACAGAATGTTGTGAGCAAACGCTTGGAGGGATTCGATCGGTAGAAAACCATTGCAGAATTAATTTGAAGTAATTATTTTTTTGATGGAATTCTCTCCCTATATATATATATATATATATATATATATATATATATATATATATATATATATATATATATATATACATATCTACAACAAGAACATCAAGATTTCCCCAGGAAACTCCCCTTGTCAATTTCTCAAGAGCACTCATTACCATAGGACCTCTCCATACGATTGGAGCATCCTTGTCAACGAGAAACCCAATGGACATACATCACACCCCATGCTTTTTCAAAAGGAACCATCTTTAGATCTTCACTCACTTCTGGCTTTTCATAGAGCTTCATCATGGCAGGAATTGATGGTCCATATATATCAGCATCTAGTAGGCCAACCTTCAATTGACATGTCTTTGCAAGTGCAATAGCCAAATTAACTACAGTAGTGGATTTCCCAACTCCACCTTTCCCCGAAGCAACGGCGATGATATCCCTAATCCCATCGATCGAAGACCCCTTGGGAGAAACACTGCTGAAATCCCTAGTTATATTCGAACAGAATGTTGTGAGCAAACGCTTGGAGGGATTCGATCGGTAGAAAACCATTGCAGAATTAATTTGAAGTAATTATTTTTTGATGGAATTCGCTCCCTATATATATATATATATATATATATATATATATATATATTTTATATTTGTAGTCGATGTATGTAATATATCAAGAAGGCAGAGTTGGAAGCATGGACGTTCTACCATGGTCCTCCCATGCAAGTCGGTAGGGGACACTACAACAAATAGGGCATACAATATCAGTTTATCTATAGCGTTCAAGCCTCCCTGCTATAGAATGTCATCATCAATAGCGTTCATTCCGCATTGCTATTAAAATAGCGTACAATAGCAGTTTATCTATAGCATTCGAGCCTCCCTGCTATTATAATATCATAATCCATAGCGTTCATTGTGAAGTGCTATTAAAAGTTCATACAATAGCAGTTTATCTATAGCGTTTATGCCTCCCCGCTATTTTGTTGTTAACAGAACTTTATATAGCGTGTTATGAACGCTGTTAAAGGTATAGTTTTTTCTGGACGCTGCTTATGTTGCTATGCCCGTATGTCAAAGTAAGGTATCCATGTCGCAGAAAGATAATACACATTATGCGAAAGATAATACACATTATGCGACATATGATACATGTCGCATAAAAACGCAATATATTCGACGACATTAATGGTATATGTCGCAGAAAGCCACTATTTGTTCTGCAACATGAACCTGTGTAGGAATATACATTTTTATAATTTGCTAACACTACAAGAAAAAGCTCTTAATATAACACTTTTAAAATAACATTCTATAGTAAAACGTTATAATTTTTCAAAAGAGGGTATAAAAATAACGGTGATAAGCTGAATGTGACCAGTTTTAACATTTCAAAATGGAAAACATTATTTATAATAAAGACTTTATAACACTATTTTTTGAAGGATCTAATTTTTTTTCAAAAATGATATTTGGCTCCAAAAATATTTGGATGATAACATCTTCCATTATGTGACATATAACATGGTTGCTGACATGACAAGATTTAACATTAAAATTAATATTAAAATTAAATTAACATGATAATTAACGTTAAAATTAACCTTAACATTAAAATTAACCTTAATATTAAATTAATATTAATATTAATATTAACATTTACTTTAAAATTAATTGAATATTAACATTAATGTTAACATTAAAAAAAATTAGATAATTAATTTTTTTGGTTAAAATTTGTTATATCAGTTGTTATATCAGCTTTGTTATGTCAGCTGCTATGTCAGATGCCACATAATAAAAAATGGTATCATCCAAATATTTTAGAAGCCGAATAGCATAATTGAATTTTTTTTTCCACATCCCGACTAAGCCCGCTCTTTTTTTCAATCTTCGAAAAAATTTCCCCCTCTCATCTCTCTCTCCTCCACTATAATGCTTTATTCGTCTTCTTCTCCATAAGTTTCTCTCCTCCCATCACACTCCACTTCTCCCCCAAATTCATAAACCCTAAAAAAATTTTGAGAGGTGTGTCGATCGAAATCCCAATCCTGATCCCTCCGCAGCCTCTCTGAGTCGGTAGAGATCAAGCTCCTAAAGAAGTCATGGATCAAGCTCCCACAAGCCGAAATCCGAGGCCAACGCCATCTCCGTCGAACCCCCTTCCTGACAGATCCTCCACCGCCAGAGATGATATCCGGGTGTATGCTGACATTAAGCTTTTCTCCGACCTCCCCATCTAGAAGAAGACCAAGGACGAGCTGGCGAAGAAGAGGTACGTCGATATGAGCGACATCCATAGGGCACGGCCAAGGCTGGTAGACATTTTTGAGGAGTCTTGCTATAAAATTGCAATGATATTACTTTAGAAACACCATATCATTTTCCTTCACATCAATCCATGGTAGTTGATTTATTTGTAGCTTTCTCCAATGCCTGAGAGGACTATTTAGGACTAATGTTTTCTTTCTGCTTTCTCCCATGCCCAAGTTTGAAGATGAAGTTAGAAGGATGGAGGTGGAAAGCATTCTTCTTCTTGTAGGCATGGGAGAAGGAAGCCTATCCTCTCCATGGTAACAAAAGATTACTTTCTATTGTGTTTTATTTATAAGCTTGGGGTATTTTTTTTGTATTGATAGTGTTTGTCGAAATGTCTCTGTAGTTGTAGATGAGGCTTTTGCTTACCCATTGCATGTCTATAGAACTTTATGACTACTACCACATTGATTACTATTGATATATCACAAATCCACATGAAACAATTCGATGTTTAACCATTCGATACATAAATATCCTCTGTTGAGAAATACTATAAGTTCAGTATATTCTTGGACAATCTCAAACCAGCTCTCTTGGTGTGTGCTCTTGGTGTAGCATCTCTTTTGAAGGATGTTAATTATTTAGCTAATTTGTAGGGGTTGTCTTATGGAAATAATTTTAGAGATTTATCATTTTGTAAAAAAAAATAGAGTAATTTCAATGGAGAGTAATGAAAACTTTTAGATACTTCGAGAATCATTTCAATGGAGAGTAAAGTGTATGCATTGTCTCAAATATGGTACCTGAGTGGTACTTAATATGACTTCTTTAACATAACTTGAAATGATGTACCCTACTTATACAGATGATACAAGAACTTTATTTTACATATTTGCTTATGCAGCATTTAATGTTACTTTTCCTCTTCATTTGCCTTGTTGCCTTGTCTGAAAATTATGGTATCGGGCAGATTATTTCTGAAGACCTGGGAATCCACATGTAGTTTTATTCTCCTTGGTATTGCAAACCTCGTCTTGTAGCTGTTTTGGCAAACCTTGCAACTATACCGAAAGGAAGGACTGTAATTGGTCAGGAAGGTGGGATTCGGTGCTTGTGGAAGTTATTGAATTAGGTTCAAGAGGAAAGGAAAATGCTGCAGCAACATTGCTTCAACTCTGTGCAAACAGTAATATATTTTGTAGTCAGGTTCTGCAAGAAGGTGTTGTGCCACCATTGATTGCGTTGTCACATCAGGCATAACTCAAGCTAAAGAAAAGGTACTTTTTCTTCCAAATATATTCAAACACATACTATAATCTGGGAAATTTCCTTTCCAAAAGTTTCTAGGTTAACATGCCCTTTCGCACTCACAATTATTTTTTAGGCGCTTCACTTTTCCTGTTTCAGAGGGTAAATAGATACCCACTCCAGCAAAAATAGTACCCTCTGTTCTGTATTATGTTGAAGCAAAGAGACTATCTTTTACTTACAACAGGAAGAAGATGAACGTCGTGATGAGTTCTTGCATGATGTATTTGGGTATTAATTCATGCTAGTTCTAGATAGAAATGACTGACATGAGCAAGTGAAAAAAAAATTAGTGACACTATATTGGGATGAGGACAGGGAACGAGGGAGATAAAAGAGAAGAAATTTAATCAAGTCTTTCGCAGTATTGGTTGGAAATTTGCACATTTGTCCCTATTACATGAGTTGTTTCCATGTAGCACTTTGGGTAGTTGGTATCAAGGTTTGCAACATTTAATTTTGCTTTTCCTTTTTATTTAATTTTGCTTTCCATCGTCATTTGTCTTGTTGCATTGTATTAAAACTTATGGTATCAGCAGAGTATTCCTGAAGACCTGGGAATCCACCATATAGTCTTAATACCTATTACTTGAGATGCTGATCAGATTGTCATCTTGATCTTCGTACCGAATGTTTTCGACAAGGATTTGGCACATAGAAAACATGTGTTGTATGTCTATACTCTAGGTATGGAGGCATTTGGTTTGCGGGAAAACGACAAAGGTAATCAATTTGTTATTTAAGTATATCCCACTGTATAAAGGGACATATAGATGAAATGAACAAGGTCAATTTCTTAATTTTTTGTTATAATCCTTTTCTCCATTATTCTCTATCTGTACATCATCTACTGTAATCTACATGCGAAGTACCATACTGAGCAGAGTTATTTGTTTTGTGTTAATGAAAGCTACCAGTTCATATTCAGTACCATACATATTCTTATATTCTATTTGAAAATTTAATTTTTCTTCATCAATGTGTTATCTTTTTCAGGGTAACAACTTGAAAAACATGATAGCATATTTAAGTAAAATTTAGCCTTCAAATTATTGCAGATACACATTCTTGTATCAGTTAGTGTAAGGAATATACAAGTGTTTTGACACCCTAATTATTTGCTACTTGTGGCTTGTGGGCATCTCTGATGTAGCTTACAGTAAGAAAATTGTATTCATTTAATAAGATAAGGTCTAGTGATTAGTTCCACTTCTGAACAAGATGCTATTGAGACTATTCTTTCTTTCTTTTCCTTTTGAAAGCCCTCATTATTTATTGAAGGAGATCCCATTGCCAATTAGTTGTCATTGTTGACTATCTAGTTCAGGTGTTTTTCTTTTTTACATCCTTTTTTCATATTTTTATATTTTATTTTTCATTTTTCATTATTCTTCCTCCATTCAAATCCTTACACATCCATTTCAATAATTTTTGGCTGGGGATCTAACCTAACTACAGAGATCGTCGTAGAAAAATTTAGCGAATCAACTTTCAGGTATAGACTCATCAAGGAAGTTGCGCAGAGATGGGCTATACTATTCACTATCCCTCATTTCCTAGTATCAGCCGTGAGTTTCCTTTCACATGTTCCATAATATAGTTTTATGGGAGAAAGTGCACTCCTATGAGATGATCTTAGTTTGTTTGACCATATGGGCCATTGAGCTTACTTTTGCCTCGAGAGTATATCAACATGCCTGTCAGACATATTTGCTATGATAGTTGCATGCTTGGCTATATGTACATCTAGGATTTTTTTTTTCTTTGAAGTTGTGAACGGTCATCTCAAGTACATGGATACCATTTTCTATAGTGATTCATGTTTATCGTATATTTTAGCCTGGAAGCCCTCCTTTGATACCAGTTCTTGTGGCACTGTCAAAGTTATTGTTATTGTCAGTTAAGAATATAGCTCATGACACATGAACACTAATGAAACTTGTTTTGGAGGTCGAGTTAAAATTGTCTATACATGAAGCTAGTACAAATGTGACATGTTTAGGTTCTTAAACTGATGTGAACATTTTTAGACTGGGATTTGTTGATGTATTCTCTATTTAGATTTTCTAGACTATTATCTTTAATGAAATTTGGGATCTAGACTATTGCTTGTAGATTTTCTTATTTTCTTCTGCCATGCTTCTATGCTAGTTTTTCCTGATACACTTTTGTTTTAATATTTATGTAGGTATATAGTGTGCCTCATACTTTCTTCTTTTGATAATAGTGGAACTGAACTTCCATCACTCTTGCTATGTGGCATACATAAGATATTCTTCATAAAAGTGGAAGTTAGTCTGATTCTTCCAACATCCAACAGGGCCACCACCAAAAGGGTAGTGCCTTAATACATTACTATAAGCTAATGCATTGTCAATATATTAAATTACTTTAAGTTGATTTGTATTTGCTAAAACTATGTTCCTTCTGCTTGCTTCTACTTGCTAGTATCAATTATAAAATTATATATATATATATATATATATATATATATATATTACTTATATTTTTTTTTTCGTATCAGTGTCCGTATCCGTGCAATATAGAAAATATATAAATATGCAAAGGTGGGTGACTAACAACTTAGGTGGTGCCTAGGAAGAACTTTAGCAGGATCAAGTGTTCTCCATTCTAAACTAAATATTTAATCAAAAATTAATCAGCAAGTTACTATGAATCGTGTAAACAATTGAAACAATAACTGAATAACACATAACTTTCATACCTTCATACATTTCCAAAAGGATGGAGAAGGAATGGAGCTTAAATAACAATAACTGGAAATTTGAGATTTTTGAAATTTGTGTTTCTTATTCAGGTAATTGTGCTTGCGGCACTCTTCAATTGTGCATGCACACTTCACTAGTAATATTTTTGTTTCTTATTTAGGTCAATGGACCTAAAATGAACCTTTTAAGTCAACTAGTATTGATTATTTTGATTGTCAAGTATGTCAGTTTCCGAAACATGCTAAAACTTTTTATTCTTCATATTTATCTAATTTGCAGAACAATCCATCTGATAGGGCTGTCATACATAAACCTAAGGCAAACGTTTTGTCGAAGGCCATTGCTTCTCAGTTGATAAATCTGATAAGTCTTTAGTATAGACCACATTTAGCGATATCAGCTTCATCTATATGAAAAAATGCACGCAATCAGTTGGAACTTATTAATCCTTTCAAGCTTTCAGTCAAAAAACGAGAAGAAGAGTTGAGAACACTTACAATTACAACAGAATATATAAACACATAAGACTCAATTAGTGCACTGATAAGGCATCACTTTTCCTATCCCAATAATTTACTTTTCGTCAATTGTCTGGATCGGCTCGAGATGGTTTTTTTCTTTACACTAATGATTTTCTCCCTATTTTTGTGTAGGTTGGATGAAGGAAGAGGATGCTTTCTGAGGAGTTTTAGTTGTGGATAGGCTCGAAGGGAGCTAAATGTTAGATAGTCAACATTTTGGGATATATGTAGCTGACTACACTGTTAATGTTTAAATTTTGGACATATGTTTGGTACTACTTCGTTGTTCTACATGGAGAAATTAAGGATTTTGAATGTTTGGTACTACTTCGTTGTTCTACATATATTAGACAGTGAAATTAATGAATTTACTTATGTTCGATATTCATTCTTTGATTGATTCGCATTTAAATTTTTGAATACCTACATTTTGTGTAACTGGGGCATTATCTGCAATAGTATTCTGATGTGCTGCATTCTGTAAATTTTTGAATACAGAATTTTGACTCTGCAATAGCATTCTGACATGCTATTGTTGCACATATAATAGCAGGAAAGAAATGCTATAAAAAGCAGATATATATCGAAACGCTATTAACAAACAATAACATACAGGAACGCAATTAAGAATAAACAGCATTCAGGAACGCCATAACACATTTATAGCGTTAACAAATGTTATTAATGAACTATAGCGTTCGTAAAGGCTATGTAAACTCTATAGCGTTTGTAAGTGCTATAACATGTCTATAGCGTTCATGAACGCTACAATATATTAATAGCGTTCATGAATGCTATTAAAGTTCTATAGCGTTCCTAAGTGCTATAACTATCATATAGCGTTTCAAAACGCTATACATCGTCTATAGCGTCAATGAACGCTATAATCCATGAATAGCGTTCATGAACGCTATAACTATATAGCGTTCTTGTACATGGGATTATTATAGCGGGGGCATATATAGCGGATGAAATATGCTATAATATGCATTCTACAGCGTTCAACGCACGCTATCATATCCCACATCTGTTGTAGTGGGACATTCCTAGGGACTTTGTATTGGAGATGGAGAGAATTGTCAGTTATATCCCAAAAACATAAAACATCACTAGATATCCCGACCCCTTGAAATTATATATAAAATGAAAATTAAAATGAAATGGAAAAGGATCAATCCAAAACCCCTAGAAATCCTGAAAACTGTCAAAACTCATACTCTTGGAAATGTCCGAAAGAGTTCTGTAACCTTGTTGCAATCTAATTCGACAACTTTTAACCAAATAATAAGAATTATGAGTCAAAAAGGATTTACCAAGAACTGTCTAGGATCAGCTGCACAAAGGAGTACTCCTGGAACACGGGCAAGTTGTATCCTCCATCCCCCTTCTCCTCACTCTCTAACAAATCAAGCAGAAAAAAAATATTGAAAAATCAGAGAGTATTAAAGAATTAATTACGAAATTTGTAATCCAAGCTTGGCCATGCAAGAAAGCATAGCTATTTGATGATCAATGAATCAAATAACAAACAAATGATGTCGTGTATATATATGAGTAAGCTTGTTTACTAGTGGCTTTCTTCAACTAAATTCAATCAAAAGGCATGAGAAAGTTTTTGAGTGAAAGGATTATGTTACTTCTTCACACATGCTTATGCTTTCTTTACTGCTTATTTTTCTTTCTATTATTTATATACAATATGTCTATAGTCACTTGAGAGGGGCCATGCAAGAAATATGAGCACAGACCACAGAGATAGTTTGGAAAGCAACCAACTCAAAACCATAACAGTGGCACATATTCGATATATTCAAGAAACATTATCTATTAGGAAAAAAATAGGATTTTTTTTAAAATCCTAAATTAAAATTAGGGGGAAATTAGGGGTTTAGAGTAGGAGTTCACCGGAGGGACTTTCTGTGAGGAGGATGCTTGTGGTCGCCGGAGTCGGAGACGCATCGTCGGGACTGGATGCAGGATTGTTGACGTCGAAATAGATTTTGAAGGAGCGGCGAGAGGCGGCACCCAATCGAACCCTAACCTATTCTGCATAATCCTTGAAGAGCGGCGAGACGCAGCACCTCACCATCGCCTCGATGACGCCCGAAATCGACGGGACCACCGGACGAATTTGAGAAGGTTTCGCCGCCGTAGGAGTCGATCATGGCGGCGAGGGAGCGGTAGGAGGTAGGCGGAGCGGAGGAGATTGGGGGTTAGGTTTAGCGTTTGCAGCTAGGGTTTGGATTAGTAAGTTTTGGTGGAGAATTTAGGGAGGAGTAGGTTTTGGTGACGCGATAGGAGATGAGGGAGAGGCTGATGATTTTTCAGGTCCGGTGGCTGTGGTAGAAGTGGTAGGAGGGAAAGAGGAGGAGATGAGGGAGAGAGCTATAGGAGATGAGAAGGAAAATGAGGGAGAGAGAAAAAGGAACGGGTTTTGATTCAGGAGTCGGAAGTGAGCGAACGTTCGAGTGGAATTCTAATTTTTTTTTACCACTATTTTATAACGATTGCTTGTAACAATGTCACATATGTGTGAACAATATATAATGTTTAGCGCTATAAATCGTTATAATAGGCCAAAAAGTTTTCAAAACTGTCATATTATGTGGTGGTGTTTAAATTCCGTAACGTTTTTATATGAACCGTTGTAATAGCTTCTTTTCAAGCGTTATAACAGGATATTTTTCTTGTAGTGAGAGCAGCCCTTTGACACCGAGAAGGAGGGGAGGAGAACGGCAGTAAACCGATGGAGGGAGAGGAGAAATTTTAGAGGGGGTGGGGAAAAATATTTTAGAGGGGGCAGGGGGAGTTCGTTCCTTTTATTAGTTGGGAGTAGGAAAAGTTTAGAAGGGGGAAAATATTTTAGAAGGGGGGAAAATATTTGGAGAGGAAAAAGTGGCGCACAACAGAAAAAAAATTATACCTACTTTCTATTTCTGCTGACCAAGTCCAACAAATATTTATACTTATTAAATTATTATTATTTTATTAAATTTGTTTAGTATAAAAATATTTTATTATTAATGACGGAAAAAGGAGTACCAAATATTTATCTCAAAACAACTAAATATTTAGTGCGTTTTTTATTTAATGAAAAAATTCTAAATAATTTTTCATAAATTTGGAATCAATATAAACCCTAAATAAAATAAAGAAATGAAGGCATGAGTAACCTCTAATTGAGACAGAGAATAGAAAAAGAAGAAAACGTGAGAGAAAACAGACTAGTTGTATTCGGTTTCTAGATTCGGGTTCGAATTCGGATTCAGATTAGAATTAATACATACATGATCGTTCTCTATATTAAATACGGCTTAGAAAGGTTAAAAATGTGTTTTCCAAATAGTATATATATTTCACTTATTAATACATAAAAATTTAAAAAATAACTATTGTATATGTTTTCTTCTTATGTAGTTGTTGAAAAAATTTAAAAATAACATGAAAATATAATATACGTTCAACATTAAAATTATATTTAAACTAATTACATCGTATTATCTAATTAAGCACATACCAAAGATTCAAACAGTATATTTATAATAAATCATAATTAAAATATATTTAAATTATATTTAGAATATTACAATACAAATGAAATCTTTATCTATTTTAAAAAATAATATCATAGATTATTTTTATACGTGCAATGTACCTAAACTAGATTAGTGTGAGTCTTTTTTTTTATACTTTAGGTAAGTTATTGTTTTGCTAGACGAAAAGAGATCATATCTGACAAAATTACAGTATGATCTTTTTCCTACCTTTCAGCTCTTGCTGGAGTTTATACAGAATATCGCATGAAGAACAATGATAGCCTTTACTAACATAATGTATGTCTACTCATATGTTTTAGTTGCTTCAAAGCCAACTATCATCAATAGGTTTTAATTGTATAAGAGGGAAAGATGCTGGATTGGCAGCTGTCATTTGTTGAAATTACAAGAGGTAGCTACCAATGTCGGACTTTAAATTTTGAGTCCTGAGACAAACTCTAATACAATGTTTGGTACGCAGTATTTTTTTTATTCCCAAAAAAATTTAGGATGGGAATCTATTACCATGTTTGTTTGGGCTATGAAAAATTTATTACCGGGAGTTAAAAATACCTGGATAAATAGTTTATCCATAAAACTTGGGAATCCTATCCCTTAAGAATAGGTGGGTATTTTTCTTTTGCCCGGGCAAAAAAAAATTTTATTTGAACTTTTTTTCTACTTTTTTGATCATTTTTGAACATTTTTTCTTTTTTTGCCCTTTTCTGTCCTTTTCTGTTATTTTTTTCGTTTTTGTCGCTTTTTGGTCATTTTTGTCAATTTTTATCGATTTTTTTTCGCTTTTTGTCATTTTTAGTCCTTTTTGCCCTTTTTTGATATTTTTTGTCGTTTTTTCTCTTTTCGTCACTATTTTGTCATTTTTACCGGTTTTTGTCGTTTTTGGCTTTTTTGTCATTTTTAGTAGTTTTCTGTTTCTTTTTTATTATTTTTTTGTCCTTTTTTGCCATTTGTTATCTTTTTGGTCATCTTTTGTCATTTTTTATCCTTTTTCTCTTTTTACCGGTTTTTGTCCTTTTTTGTCATTTTTGTTGTTTTTTGTCTTTTTTTATTTTTTGTCGTTTTTTTGATGTTTTGGTCATTTTTTTTATTTTTTTACGATTTTGTCTCTTTTTTGTCTTTTTAAGTCGTTTTTTTGTCATTTTTTTGTCGTTTTGTTGTTTTTTGTCATTTTTGTCTCTTTTTTTGTTTGTCGTTTTTCGTCTCTTTTTATCTTTTTTTTTTGTCTTTTTTACTAGTCTTTTGTCGTTTTTTGTTGTCTTTTGTCGTTTTTGTTGTTATTTAGTAGTTTTTTTTACATTTTTGTCGTTTTTTTTTATTTTTTTTGTCATTTTTTGTTTTTGTTGTTGTCTTTTTTTGTCTTTTTTGTTGTTTTTGTAGTAGTTTTTTTGTCGTTTTTTGTAAAAAAAAAGTTGTCCTATTTGTCGTTTTTTGTTGTCTTTTGTTCTTTTTGTGGTTTTTTTTATTTTTCTATATTTTTTTGTTTTTGTCATTTTTTGGTCTTTTTATCGTTTTTGTTGTTTTATGTCATTTTTGTCGCTTTCGTTATTTTTTGGTCTTTTTTATCATTTTTTTGTTGTTTTTTGGATTTTTGGTTTTTTTTATTTTTGTCGTTTTAGTCTTTTTTTTGGGCTTTTTGTCTTTTTCTTTTTTTTTTATATTTTGGTTGGGTTTTTTTTCGTTTTTAATATTTTTTTTTAACTTTTTTTCCTTTCTTTTTTTGACATTTTTTCGTTTTTGGTTTTTTATTCATTTTTTCATTTTTTATTTTTTTTCATTTTTATTTTTTTTCCCGGGAATGTTTATATAGTCACCAAACCCAAACATGGGAATGTAATTTTCCAAAAAATTTAATTCCTTGGAATTTGATTCCCGGGAATATAGAATTCCCGGCTATATAGTATTCCGCATATCAAACGCCCCCTAAAAGTTGTGCCCTCAAAGCTTAATGCTCATACAATTTTTTTTATGGACAACAATAAAATAGTATTATCAACACAAAATTTAAGAAAAAATAATTAACAAATATAATATCCAAAATAATATATTTTATAATGAAATACTAATAAAATTGAAGATATTTCAAGCAAAAAAATTGATGTTCTAAACAAATAAATAACTAATAATGTTTCAAATAATTCTTATGAAAATAATAAAAAATAAAAAAATTGTAACTTGTTCTATTGTTCAGTTAAATCCAACAGGACAGCGAGAGAGAGAGATAGAGAGAGAGAGAGAGAGAGGATGTTGACAACGACGGAAGGAAAAAAAGGGGATTGGCAGCGACTAAAGGGTATAAGAAGATTTGGAGCATCATAATGTTAGATCAGCAACAGAAGGGGAGAGGATTTAGTTTTGACAGCGATTGCACGAATTTTTTTCTTCATTCTGACTAATTGATTTATCTTTTGATAATATAATATATGACATTTAGATATTCTAAAATTTTGGGCCTGAGGCACCCGCTCCGGCTACGGTAACTACCACATTTCAAAATTTTGAGTTGTTTTCAAACAAATTTCTAAACAAATTCATAATATTATTTAGTTGATGCACGTATAAGATCTTAAAGGGAACCCAAAAAGTAAATTGAGCAAACTGATAGAACTGAAATCTCCAATCCTTGTATACACTTTATGGGGAGTAAGATATTTGTATAGTAAGTTATACATATGCCAATACCAAAACATAATTCTTGAACCAACATGAGAAAATCAAGATTGGGACCAACAAGAATAATATAAAAATATTAAACAATTATCAAAGATAATTGAACAAAAAAGACTAACAATCAAGGGTGTAAAAGCAAAGTAAGTTGTAAAAACATGTAAATAAAAAAAAACTTAGTTATCTCGATGATTACGCTTTAAAAGTTCTAATATTTGTTAGATATTTTTAATAATTTATTAATTGAATATATGACACACCCTAAGCTAAAGCAGCATTATAAATAGTAAACTAGAGGTGGAGGAGAGCTGATTTTTACAAGAAAGAATATTATAACAAGCAAGAAGCGGGGGAAGGGATTGATGCAAGAAGTATATATATTAGGTCTGTCTTTCGAAGCCGTGGAAGGGATGGTTCAAGATGTGACAGATCCATTTAACCATGAACTGCTACCAAGTGAGGTATTGACCTAATAAGACCAACTTTTCGAATAATATTATCCTAGAAATATTTTAAAGTTATATTTACAATGTTGTCTATATATTGTAAAAAATACATATTTTACAATATTTTATAAAAGTTATTAAATATAACCCTTTTATAATGTTTCATAAACATTGCAAAATGATATTACATATACAACATTTACATAACGTGGTAAAATAAAATTAATTTTACAACATCAAACAAACATTGTGCAATATAAACAATGTACAACTATTGTTAAACGTTGTTGAATATGACATCTTTACAATATTTTAAGTACATTGTTAAAATTAGTAACTTTGGCAACAATAAATAACCGTTGTCAAAATTAATAAATGTTACAATGTTAATAAAACGTTGTTAAAAATAATAATACACAACTTTTGTAAATGACCATTGTAGAAGCCTTAACGTTTGAATGTAAAACGTTGTTTGCATATGTATTTTACAACATTTTTACAATAAATGTTGTAGAAGACCCCCATTTTTTACAATATTTTTAGGAAGTGTTGTAGATGGAACGTTGTAAAAGGGGATTTTTCTTGTAGTGAGGCTAAACAACATGTCTATAATCCTATACAACAATGGCCTATAGATACCAACCAACCCATATCCTATATGCCAATACCATCTGCAATCTATCTATATATATAGACCTCTCAGTCTTAGGTGAACTACAACTATACTCATGGACAGGCTCTGGTCATGGGTGTCTTACTAGAAAGGTAAGGAAAAAATAATAATAAATCATCAAGGCTGTGAGGCATACTAACATCCTATATGAAAACTGGTAGGTCAGGGGAATCACCTATAATAGGTTATTATTCTAATACTAATGCTAACTATCATCTCTAGGGTCACTACAAGAAACTAGGGTGTCTTACAACGGTCAAAAACCATTGCAAAAACAATATAACCCGTTGCAAAATCATTCTACAACAGTTATTGGAACCATTATAAATTCGAGCGTTGCAGATTCCTCTTGCAACGGTTATAGAAGATTTTTGCAACATTTTTATAAATAGTTGCAAATAACATATTATACAACAGATCTCATGTCAATGCATAACGGTTATATAGTGTTGTCAATAATATATTTGGCAACGATTTACAAACCATTGTAAATATTGAGTAAAGCACGATAGTTGATAACTGTTGCCTAAAATATTTTATGCAACGGTTAAAAATTGTTGCGGATAATAAGCAACGGTAAATAAAAAATACTTTTTTTTACCTCCAATAGGGCTCAAACTGCCAACCTCCTGGATCATATACCTCCACTCTACCAGTAGGCAACAAGCTCATTTGTATATAAATACTTATATATATAATATATATGTACTTATATCATTTTCATCAATTGAAGCTTTTGGATCGATGTTAAATATATTATCTAATAGTTTTTGTTAGCAAACAAGGAACCAATTAATATGAGTAATTCTAATGATTAAATCCCTGTTGTGTATAAATAAAATTTAAATTGGACATTGAATTTGCAACGACTATAAACAAACTGTTGCAAGATCAATATTTTGTAATAGTTGTTTATTCTTTTGACAATGGTTATCATAAACGTTGTTATTAAACAAAAAAATTACAACTGGTAGCATAAATCGTTGTACAATTATTTCAAATAATAAGTCCACTTACAACGGTTGCAAAAATTGTTGCGCAACCGTTGCTAACAATGAGCCTTTTTATAAGACTTTATGTAATCGTTGCAAAATATTAATAAATTTGTAACAAATACTTAAAATTCTTGCATAATCGTTGCCCATTCAACTTGCTTTGACAACACTTTCACAAAATTGTTGCTTGACCGTTGTAAAAAAGAAAAACGTTTAGCAAGTGTTTATGAACCATTGTAAAAAATGTATTAGGCAATGGTTAATCTACAACCATTGCAAATATATTTAATTTGGAAACGGTTGGTTCAACCATTACGTAACTGTTGCAAATTATAGTTCCGGCAACATTCATAAAAGTGTTGTACTAAAACCGTTGTAAAATAGGGGTATTTTTTGTAGTGGGTACAGACACTCTACAAGTCATCATATCATTACACTATGAAAGAACTACATATGAATAAGCTCTATAAAGCTAAAATATCCCTACTCCTAAATTATTTGATGATGGAATACAATTTATAATAACAGAAGGGTACGATAGAGATGATATGTTTAAAACTTTCTCAAGATACAGCCTGATAATCATATGCGTCTGTCCAAAATCATGTTACTCAGAGTCCTCGCCATGCCAGTAAGCAAGGCTGCGATAAACGATAGATTCCATAACTGGGACATGCACCTCTATAATCATATCGTCTGGAATTCTCGCTATGCCGACTAGTATAGCTGCGAGAAATTCCAAATCTCATAACCAAGATACGTACATCCGAAGTCAGGTCTCTATGTTTCCGTCACGCCAGCTAATATGGCTACGATAGACTACAGGTTCCATAATCAAATAGACGTTTTACCATCCCTGTTATTTCCGTCAACATATGTTATCAGAAAATATTGTAACTCAGGCCGTAAAATTCATCTCGATAGGAAAATCAAAATCAACAACGATCCATCAAAATCAAACTCAATAATCAAGGAGTGAGAGCGAACAAAGCAAGGAAAAGGATTTCAAATTGAAGTTTAAATAAGATTCTCGAGGGTCATCCCAGGAATCTCTCAAGGAGTCCTAACTGTGATTGAGTACCTTCAAAAATATATCCTAATCCTACTGCAGGCTGTAGTGATACTCTAGTTCGAATACCACTACATAAACTCGACGTGCATAGGCCACCACTAAAAATGTGTCATGACCCGCACCCACCGTGAGGGTACGAGTACGTAACAGCGTCCAGCCTACGCCGCAGTGTCGGCGGTAGAACGCTATTTTAGGTCATGAACTATAACTAACACAATCTAGAATAATCTCCAACTGGAGGCTAATCACAGAAGGTACAACTCAATCACAACTAGAGATAGAATAAGGCACGATAAAATAGATAAGAAAATCCTCAACTGAGGTACAGCAGAATAAATTACAAAGTTAACCACTACCAGTCTCAACATCTCTAAATATACTACTCTAAAAATAAGGACAACAACTAAACATAAAAAAGGGAACAATCTAGACTATCTGTACTAAGCATGGGTGTCATCCTCAGCAGCTGCCTGAACCTCCCCAGGGGTCCAGGTCGCGAGTGTCATCTAGGCAAGCTCCAAAGTAAGGGGTGCAGGGTTCCTCATCATCCTCTGTAAAATTTTCAACAGGCCCAGTCAGAACGGGAGCGAGCACAATACATCTCACGGAGATCATAACAGGTTAGAGAATATAAACATGCAAGAGAGTACGATACGTGAAACTGAAAGAAAGTACATGATATAAACAGAGAGAGAACTGTAATAGAAATATCTACTATAAGTAGAGAGCTACCAGTGACTAGTGATTTAGAGTACAAAGTCGACATGTGAACGGCTTGATTTGCACATGACTATACTAAAAGGCGTACATGGCTATACTACTTTGGAATTGTTCACATGACTATTTATACTCCTCCATACCCCAATCAATACACAAGGATCCAGATAAGTTATGTTACGTACATAGTTTTCACATGAAGCCCATAAATAGGTGCACATGAAGTATACATGAGAGCTCATACATGAGTGCACATGAAGTTCATATGGGGGCCCATAAATGGGTGCACATGAAATTCACATGAAGGCTCATAAATGAGTGCACATGAAGTATAGGTTATACATGAGATACATAGAAACATGACCGATCATGAGAGCACATGAGAGTACACGAGCATGCATGAACGAGCATGAAGCACATGAGAAATATGAATAACAAGAGAGCGAGGAATACATGATGTACACGAAACACATGACATGATGTATCCGATGCTCCCGAGGGGGATAACATCTCAATGTAGGGATCCATATAGTACCAATCCATGATAATATCGTGACAGCATCAAATAAGGTCAACTAGAGCAGGAATATAATTCTATGCAAGTTATGAAATGATCAGAGAATATACTCGCCTGGTATCTGAATGTCTGAAGTAAATGTATAGTCCGAGATGAGGTACCTGACTCCTAGTTGGAGCAACACAAGTCAAGACGTATACAGGGAATGATAATTAAAATCTATAATGCATCTGCATGCTGCTAGGTCAAACTAGACTAAAGTCAACTCATGGTCAACTCTGGTCAACTACACTAGTCAAACTAGGTCAACTAGGTCAAGACTGACCCAAACAAGTCTAATAAGTCTCACTAGGCCTAACCAAGCCTAGGCTAGCAACACACACAACCACAAGATCAAGGACCACACAAGCATATATATATATATATATATATATATATATATATATATATATGTACATAGAACTCTATAATACATATATGTATATTGTATTACACATCACAACATGCATACACATATTCGTACAACAAGGCATCTATATAATATGCATACTATCATGCTTGTATGTATATATACCATATATATATAGAAGAAATGAAAAAGTGAAGGGTGAAATGTACAATGTGTGTAGAGTGAGGGTCATGTTCAGTCAAGTTATCAAAGTGGTAGTATAATATAGGTTAGTGTAATGGTGTGTATGTGTGCAATAGGATAGGGTGTGTGTGATACATTGAGTTCAGTCATGAGTGTATAGCCACATAGCTAGGTTCAGTTTAGTGTTCAATTAAAGGGTTAATATGGTGTGCAATGCATGTGTCAAAGTGTGAATGAGTGCACAGATATTCTTAAATTTTAAACAGTGCAAAGTGTGTGTGGAAAGATCAGTGTGAATACAGTGTAACCCAAATCAATGTGTGAGTGATTGAACTCAGTGTCAATCTCAATTTTTGTAGAGTGAAGTGGGTGTATATATGTAACTGGAAATCAGTGTACAATGGAATAGTACAATAGAGAATATGAAGACTGAACAAAAAGGAATTTGGTCTGTCTATGTAAGGTACTGAACTAAAGCTAATATAGGACTGAACAATAAGGGAAATGGGGATTGAAACTAAGCTAGACAAGTAGCAAATGCTACTGCCACAAGCTGGTACAAGTCCCTCAAGGGTTGAACCCAAACTTGGCTTTCTAACACCTGAACTGGGGTTCAAGGATCTGAACAAAACCTATGGCATGGACTGAACTAAAGGAATTGGGATTCTCTATTCGAATCACGATCCTACATATATAATGCTAACCAATATATGAGTTGGACAGAACAAACATATGAGGTTAAGGTATGGGCTGATGTAGATAAATGGACTGCAACAGTAGAGAGAATTGTGGATTGATACAAGTTAGCATGGACAGGGAGAGCAAATAATGGGCACCCTAACCAACTGAGCATCAAACAAAATAACACAATTGTGGGCAGAACTTAAGGAATTTACTGAACATACAATGTTGGATATTAACTTGGGTGGAGAACATTAATAGGGATGCATGACAGAAACAACTAATGACTGCATTGAATCTCTTAGCTAAGACAAGACTTTATGATATGGGTCAAGATACTTAACATATGGTGTCAATAGAGAGTGTGTTAGGAAAATGTAAATGTGTGCGTGTGTGTGGTAAAGTGTCAATAGAGTGTCAATGGGTGTGAATGTGAATTAGGAATCTGTGAGTGTGATAGTTTCATGAGAGTGTTAATGTGATATAAACATGTGTGTGTGTGTATGATATATTAGAGAATAGGAAAAATAGTGAGTGTAAAACCTGTGAACAGTGAGGGTCACATGTGAGGTGCACTAGTGATAGGAAGGTGACAGTGTTATATAGGAAATAGTGAGTGTCACAAAGAAATCACATTGACAGTTTATAACTAAAACCAAATGACAGTTCAATAAACAAATTTCAAAACAATTCACATAAATGAATCCAATTCCCTCTTGACAGTTCATATCAACCCATAACAGTGAACTATCATCTCAGGAATTGGGTTCCAGGGAAATGAAACCTACATGGCAGTTTATTAACAACCTAATTTCGATTTCATTCGAAAACCTTCACATGATAACATCTACTAACATCGATTAACCAACAGTGAACTAACTCAAGTTATAGGAATTAAACATAGTGATTAGTCACCAAGTTTCAGTTTGTACTGGAATAAATTCAGTTTTGAATAGGAAATATAAAAAAAATCAGAAATGGAGATTACAATAAGTATCAGTCACACATTTATCAGTCCAACAATATCAAAATCCCATTTTCAAATGCAAAACAAAATCCAAAACTATAAAATCAACCAATAGGAACTATTACACATGTCCAGGATCCAAACATGGGAATTAATCATTCATCTCAGTTGAAACTGGAATTTAAGTTTAGGAATTGAGGACTGTGCAAGACATCAATTCAATCTATCAAACCCAATTTCGAAAACTAAAAACTAAAACCAGTCATTAATCATCAATGCAATAGTTTAATACACATGTATAGGTGAATTTAACATGAAAATTAAACAAGGAAAAATAGTTTAGACAGAGAATTAAACTCAGGTTTTTAGAATGTTTCTCAGGTATTCGAAATTGACAGTTAACACAGTCCAAAACTCCAATTCAAAACCCGAACTCCTAATGCCAATCACAACCAATCATTTAGACAAATCCATACATGTGTAAATGAGCTCACTAGGCAAGACATCATAACAAAAATGAATTTAAATTCTGGAAAAAGAAGAACAGTAGTATCAGGATGTTTCAGAGAATTAGGGAAAATTACTAATTCGAAAACCAATACCCAATAAGCTTGAACTATCAGGCATATAGGAATATTCCCCATATGTACTCATGTCTAGAGGGGTCCATTCGTGTCCAGGAAACTGGACACGAAGTGTCCCAAATCGAAATGGTACAGTCGACTGAAACTGGCAGTTGGGACTGCCTTGTGCAGCCATGTCGTGCACGATTGTGCACAACTTAGGGCACAAACACTCATGGGCTCGTGCACACACAAAGAGGGGGTATAAGGCTAGGGTTTAAAGTTTCTGATATGAGTCCAAGTCGTGTCTGCACGCGAGGCGAAAGCCGTGTCAGTAGCCTCTTCACGCGCGGAACAGTGCAGTGTATTAACGGTGCACTCGTATTTTCGTGTCTGACACGACACGACGTATCCTGAAACTCGAGGGAGGGTCTGTCAGTGATGGTCCCCACCTCTATGTCAAGTGGCACAAGTCCACATGTCCAATTTATGGAGAAAATAGTGTGTGTCATCAGGGCACCTGTGCGCTGTGTCGTACAGCGTGTCCACGGCCGTTTTTGACACGAAAACGACACGAATTCGTATTCAGTCAGTAGGGTTTTAAAAACACACATCAAGGGCTTCCTAAATATTTTTTTTAGAAAGTACAAAGATTTAATCCATTCGAGCTTTTCGTCAAACACCTACATAGATACATTAATACGTGTCCGATACGGACACCAAACGGACACAAAATCCACCCAAACTCTAGGGACAGCTAGGGACACCTAGGGCTTCCTATCCATACAATGAAAACAAAATTTGGTGGAGGGAATAGGGATTTACCTATATGTGCAATTTGCATGAAAAAGTCTCAAATGGAGGTGTTCTCCTTGATGGCCAAAAGCTCCAAATTGTTCCTCCACTGAAAATATTCACCATGGCCAGAAAGTATTCATGGATTAGATCCTAATGCAAGAAGTTTGGTTGAAAAATGATGAGAAATGGAGAAGTTATGAATGAATGAAGTTGGAGCTCACCTTGTTCTTGAGAAATGGAAAAATGAATAAAGGAGGCAAGGGTTTTTGGGAGGGATTAAATAGGGGGAATCCTAAAGATGGTTGCCCTAAAATCTAGGGCTAGGGTTGATCCAAGGGTTCTCCATCAATCCAGACAAATCAATGGCTAGATGAATCCTAGGTAGCCTATCACTAGTCTTAACTAAACAATATGACTAATGACTAGCCAAAATCACAAATCATGACTAGCCATGACTAATCCCAAATCTAACTTAGTCTAACCATGACTAACTAGGACTAATCTAGGTTAAGTCAAATCTAGGTTAGGCTAAACACAACACAAGGTAATCAATTAAATGATATTAAAATCATACCATCCCATTAATTATATTAAATTCCAAATAAATATATATTAAATTCAATTAATTCAAAATGACCAAAATACCCTCAAGCTAAAAATAATGAAGTACCCTAATCACATGGCTAGGCTCTAGGGTTACACTACCAAGACACCAAATCACAAGTCATGATTTTAAATAGTTTTAAAATGATTAAAAATCACCAAAAATTCATATTATTATTTAAATATCATAAGCAAATAAATTAAACACAAAATTTCAAAATTACCCTCATTTTAGAAAATTGGGTGTTACAAATGTCGTCCCCTCCGTGTAGGGAGCACTGTGCTACAATTTTATAGAGGGCAGCATGTTCTTGCGACAGGAGTCCATAAGCATGGGCTCGGGCATGCCGGGTGGTAATCTGAGGGCTGTCTGGCGGAAGCGCATGATGTATGTACGGACATGCTCTTTCTTCCTCTGGATAATTTCTATGAGGGTCGACATGGTCATATCTGTGCCTCCTTCGTAGAATCGGTCTACGAACCGAATTTTCAGGTCTTCAAATAACGAGATCCAGTCGTCCGGAAGGCTGCAGAACCACTCATAGGCTACCCCCTCCAGGGCTGCTATGAATATATTGGACATGAGGGCATCATCCTTTGGCAGGTGCCTTATTAATGAGGCAAAGTACCTCAAGTATTATCGGGGAGACCCCTTCCCTCCATAAGGTGTAAGCGTTTGCGGATTGTATTTGAGAGGATAGACGACGTTGTCCCACTCGGCAGGGTATGGCGGCCAGATCCCCATCTTCCGAAGCATTGCTTGCTTCTTCTTGGTATCATGACGAACATACAACTCCTTGATGGCCTACTGTATCTCGGTCGGCATTGCGGAGCCTGTAGCCGATGGAGTAGACAAGGATGGTCCTACTTGATTGGCAGTAGGCAACCTGCTAGATTCTTTATTGGTTAGCGGATCACGTGCAGATGTAGAGGCAACGGGGGCCATGCCACTATTGAGGTCGATTACGACCAAAGACAGGGTCTTCATGGTGTCCATCAGCGTATCCAACTTCGTCTCGAGGACGTAGATACGTCTGAGAGCTTCGTTGTTTTTTTCCTCATTGCCGTCGGCCATGAACACAGACCGAGTGTGAGGGTGACTCGAGGAAGGCATGGATCCTTCACTTTCTGACTCTGACACATGAGTCTCGCTGCCCTGAGGATATACCGTAAGATTGTGATCTTCTTCACACTCAGTATGGTTGCTACCCCCCGGTCTAGTGACTGGCTGTACCGATGGAGACATCCGTGTCGTATTGTGCCTCGTAAGATTAGTACACAGGGTTTTCGTGCTTGGTAGGAGGCTGGCTACCATCAGTTTTTGAAAAGGCAACCAATGTAGATTTGGAACGAGTGCCTTGGAACACACCTACATCGGGTACTTAGCTTTACTATTCTCTGGCTTCCTCTTCGGTTTAGCAACCGATATGGGAGGATTCAGGGAGGGCTTCTTGAAAGCTATGGAACCCTGCGTCGCGTAGCATGTGGCGATGTTATAACGCTCCAGTCCCAAAATACTTAGGACTAAGTACGTTGACATGCCAACTGCATATATACGAAGTAACTCCAATATATGGAACCTTCGTATATATACATAAGCTGTATAATGCAGTAATCTATGACAATAATCTCATCCACAAATGAAGAATAAAGAATTTATAATAACTTATAAATTGTTATTTACACAAGCCGTTGGACGGAGACAAATCCACTACCAACTAAAAGAGAAAATACATAATAACAAAATTTAGTCGAACAATGCGAAGACGATCCAAGTGTAATCATTCTCGAAAGAAGAAAGGAAAACATGGCCTTGGCTAGAGCACCTGCGAAAACCACAAGACACACCTGGAGAATTCAGCAGGTCCTCAGAGGGTCGTAACAAGATACAATAAACAACATGCCA
Organism: Iris pallida; assembly: GCA_029216955.1. Lineage (NCBI taxonomy): Eukaryota > Viridiplantae > Streptophyta > Magnoliopsida > Asparagales > Iridaceae > Iris > Iris pallida. The sequence continues at coordinate 9,990,906 of JANAVB010019600.1, forward strand.
TATAAATACTGAATATAAAATATGCCACAAATAAAGGTAAGTGACACGACATTTATGAGGTAATCTAACCGTACTAAAGTGAATCATGCAGTTGAGAAACAATCCTTTCGACGTATGCGCCCTGGCTGTAAATGGGATCGGCATAGTCCCCATATAGGGCACCAGGGGCCTACGTCGGTAACGTCCGAAGATCGTCAGACGACATCATGTGCAAAGGGGTAAGTCCATAACGCTCTGGGAAACGTCAGAGGGCACCTGGAGCCTGCATCTCCGGAGGAGCGCACAGTAAGCAGGGATGTGTAAAGAAGCCCAAACGTTAGGTATTGTTCTCCCCACCCAATAGACCTGTCAAGTCGCATTCGTGATCATGTACCTCTAGTAACTGCTAAGTCTCCTAACACGCCTCTATTAACATTTAACCTAACGTATGCCACAGATGATTAGCCAACACGCAAGGACCTCTACATGCTACTCATCTCACACATACTCGTGATATAACTATCGAGGTAATATACGATACACTACAAACGGTAGTCCCTTGACTCTAAGTCCATATGCAATCAAAGAATAATAAGTAAGTAAGGCTACTTCACTGAATAAGCAGTAATTTAGGAACTGTAAATAATGGTACAGCTAGAAATATATGAACAGTGATATACAAATAACTAAAATACAAACTTAAATATAAACAGTAATTATGACAAGATATCTTGCTGGTGTGTTATCTGGTATGGTACGATGATTTGACATGTCCCAATAGTCCAATAGCCATGGTCGTTGTACTGGATTCGAATTCGCAAAACACAGGAATATGGGATTAGTCGTGATCAAAAAGGTAATTGGAGAATTTGAGTAAGCGAATGCCTACACTAGTTTTTAGCAGTATTTCATAATATTTTAAGACAATATTTATTAGTAAAAAAAGTCTACACAAATACGTGAAATTGTTTTTAGGTAAAAATCTAAGTTTATTAAGATTTTTTTTCTTTTAGGTGAAAACTTTATTTTTATTTAGTTAAAATATCTGTAGATAAATATGCTAGAAAAATTGTTTCAAAACTAAATATAGGTACAATACTACGATAATGGTTTAGATCTTAAAATACCACAAGGATAGTATAATATATTAGGCTTTGAAATTCAGTTTGGAATTGCATATAGGGCTGAGCCTAATAAGTTTTATTATTATTATTATTTTTATCAAAACAATATTTGAAAAATAATTTTTATTCACCATGTTAAAAGTATATATATAACATTACGGCTATAACTAAAGGAAAATAATATACATACATCTAATTACCCAAATATATTAGCATATATATTCAGTAATATATTATGCTTGACAATATTAACGATAAAATATCTACTGTGTTCAATGCAACACGTATATAAACAATATATATAATAGTATAACATATAATATTAATTATACTGTTATTAGGAATTAATGTTAATAATAAATTGATAGAATAACTAAAAATAAGATAAAATAAAGAAAGGAGAAATACAGAGAAACAACAGCAGCTTGACAGCTATGATGTTCTCTGTCCGTTGTAAGGAGTCAAAACAAAAGTAATTTTATTGGGGAGAGAAAGAGAGGAGTGAAACCAAAAAGGAAAAGGAGAGGGGTTCTTAAGAATTTATCAAGATGCTACGCGCTCGACGTCATGGCGGAGGCCACTGGCGGCTGCAGGCACAAGCTGCCGAGTGAGGCGGACGTGCTCGTCGGCGCGTTCGCTGGCACAGTTATGCGATGGAGGGTAGGTCGGTGGGTGGATGCAAATGATGGCTCAGGTGCTGCCGCAGAGGTACTGGGGTGGATGGAGCCACAGATTTTGTGGGGTTTGGCGGTGCAGCGGTGGAGGAGATCCAAAGGAGGAGGAGCACGGTGGTTCGTCGAGAAATCGGACGGCTGGATCCGATGGAGTGAGACGCGGAGGCGGCTGTGTCCAATTGCGGGGCGTCGGTTGGGTTTCAGCGGACTCGCTGGCAGCGGAAGGTGTTCGCGCCCGTGGCTGGGCTCGTGCTTGGAGCCGCTGTGGCTCGGAAGCCCGAGGTCGCCGGGGCTCACTGCCGGGGGACGTGGTGGGGGAGGTTGAGAGAGGGAGGGCGAGAGATGGCCGTAACGGAGCGACCGAGTTGTACGCGACGACAGCGGAGAACTGCTCGTATGGGAAAAAGCTCGACGAGACGGGTCAAGGGACGACGACTGGACTCAGCGACTCAGGTGAGGAATTCTAAACTTTTGGTAGCGGTGGCTTGTGGAGGTGTGACAGATTTGGGTGGTCTGAGTGGCCGGAGTAGGGACGACGATATTGGGCGGTGGTTGGTTGTGGTGATACTGTCGGTGGTAGTGGCAGTCATTGGGGAGTTCAGGGGATAGAGAGGATGGTCGAGGTGGTGACAGGAATCGGTGGACACCTGGCCGAAGGCTGGGGCGGCCAGGGCAGTTAGGATTTAGGGTTTGATATTTTTTGTACTGCATCGATGTGTCAGACACAGTAGGATGGATTCACGTATTCGGTGCTCGTGTCCGAATATCGGGACACGAGAAATTGGTGTAACTGTAATAGAAAGTAGAAGAAAAATATAGTAGAAGAGAATGGTGACACCGACACGATGCACATCTGATTGTGAGAGAAATTGGTATGGTGTTTTTATGGAAAAAAAAGAGCAATGGGACTCTCCTTATATAGGAGGAAACCCTATTTAGATAAGGATTGTGATGATTTAAATCTCCCTGTAGATATCCCAATATTTAATTCAAGACTATCTCATCCAATCTAAAACCGATATAGATAATCATATTTTAATTTAAAAGCAATTTAAAATAAAATAAATCTTTTCTGATTTAAATCACCTTTCTTAATTTAATTATCAAACAAAATTAAAAATATCTTTTCCAAATAATAAATATTAGTATTAAATAAATTTCAAAAATAAAATTTTATCATAAAATTTAATTCATGAACCTTGTATGTAAAAATATTTAAAACATTCTTTCCAAATTTTACCAATTATTTTGTATATTAAAAATAGCCCTTTTTATATTAGTTACAACAATGTGTTTCCAAAACTTGACGCTACGCCTTTTACAACTTTAAACGAATAATAAAAATAATAATAATAAATAATTAAACTATTACCAAAAAAATTTGAACCTATACTTTTACTATATAAATAAAATCCATAATAAAATGTTTTATAAAAATATGTACCTCACACATATTCGCACTCGACGAGCAAATACGAAAACACGCACATTCGCATGCGACGTACAAATACAAGGATGCGTACTTGCACGACAAAGTACAAAGTAAATACAAATTTTATTTTTAAAAAATCGTAGTAGAATATTAGGAGGTTTACATCCTACCCAACTTAAAAGAATTTTGTCCTCAAATTTAGGAGTAATTAGGGTAGGTAGGGCGAAGGGGATGGAAAGACTTTAGTCGATAAGAATCACGAATTAAATCATAAGAGAAGTTCAAGACGTAAGATAGGAAAATGGGTAATTTAGATAATTCTAGTCGAATGAAATAAACCGTTCGAAGATGGTCAATGCATGACAACCCATAATGTTAACACTCTATCAATACTACCATTATTCTGTAGACTTGCAACCTTATAAATAGGCAATTACCTTCTTATCTCAAGCCTCGATTACTAACTCCTTAGTCTCGAGTCAAATTTACTTCGGGTTTCCATGTCGTTAAATCTTTGATTTGTCATTATCCCTTATCACAATTCTTCAAATTTTTGACTTCTTCTCACAATTGTTATTCCATCGAACTAATTTTTTCTGCAAAACACACTTACCTTAATTTGAGATTTGTGAACAAAACTTAGACATCAACCCATGTTTTCCTTAGATATGTCGTAATAGAATGCCTTAATTTAGAAGTTTTGGATCCAATGATTAAACAAATATCTAAACCAAATCTTTCGTCTTTTAAAATAAATCAGTCAACCTTTAATCCATTTAGTCGAAGATCAATTCAAAGTTACTTCGATATGAAATTATATCCAAATCTTAAAAGTTGATAAGTCCAAACTTCCAATTCAAATAATCTCTAATACTCTTCTTCCTACATCTTTTCTCTCAAGAAATTTTCTCCATGCAAAATTTACTTTTTAAGAATTACATTAAAATTTCTTCACTCAATTTAGTCAAGATTAAAATCAATCTCACCTTAATGACCTTTATATTTACAAATTAAATTCTTAATCAATAAGGTTTAAGAAATTTTACTCTTCTTGAATTCTTCAAACACTCTATTTATCATCTCATAAAATAAAGAACCAATCTATCAACAAGAATCTACTCTCCTTTGATCATAAAATATATTCCGTCTTATAGGTTTTACCGCAAGATTTCACTTATACATATTCCATCATCTTATTCAATTATACCACTACTGTCCTCTGGGGTTTTCTAATCTAATCTCTACTAACATAGGATGTCATGATCAAATTTCATCTTGCATAAGGGAATCATATAAGAACAAGGTTTTCATAATCATGAAGGAGATTATAAAATTTTCTCAAAGAGGAAATCAAAACAACTCGGTTAGGTTCAATGGTTGTGGTAAAGATTTGGACAATAAGTAAAGTTGCTAATTATTGTATGAAGAGTAAAAGATGTTATGGGTCTAAGTAAATCAAGATAATAAAAGGACAAGGATCAAGCAGTCAAGATAAAGCACAAGTTAAGCATTTAGGAAATTAGATAGATCACAATCATATATTTGGGTCGAAAGAATTAAGTCAAGGTTGAGTCCCTATCTGTAGTTGGAAAGTATATTGGTGTCATGGTAAGGGGTATAGTGTAGCCTTTTGACTTGAAAGTCGTAGGATAAAAATAGAGTACAAGGGGACATGTTTTAGTAGGAGATGATATGTCTACATGAAGGTGGGCTCGTCTAGTCTTGCATATGGGATTTGTTGAAGGTAACAGCTGGTCTCGTGCTCAGAATGTTAATGTCACGATAAGGACACCAAAAGGTCTACAATAGAAAGTGGAGTTCATGAGGTGCCAATTAACACACAAATAAATTTTAGGTTAAACACGAAATAAAGATAATTTAGGAAATCTCAGAGATCAAGGTAAAATAAGTCAGGGACACAGTTTCTAGAGAGAAAATAGTCTCATAGATAAGGGTATGGTCAAGGGAATGATTCTAATCATTTCTAAGTTTCAATTAATTAGATGGTCACGATAAAAGATCTAGATTTAGGGAAGGTAGAGTGGGTCAAGGTTGAATATGATCACATAGTTTAGTAGATGACTAACTATACTTGAGTATTTACAACTATCATGGCCATGGGTGATATGTCACTAATGGACTACTCTATCTCATTATGGCTACCTTGGTTGTCCATCATTATAAGTCTAACTTCTTGAACTCGAGCCTTCAAAAAATTCTCGAAAAAAAACCTACCATAATTTCTATTCATTCTAAATCGTCCAACATAATCATAACTTAAAATGTAAATTCCTTTAATCAATCTAAAATAACTTTTCATCATATCATTAATAACTTTTCCCAAACTTGTAATAAAACTCAATATTCAAATAATCTATCAGTCGTCAACTCCTCCCTTTTTTTCTTCTAAACTTCCATAAAAATCATAACTAAATTTAAATTTCTCAAATAACCTCGAGATAACTCTTAGCGTATTACAATCAACCCAAAACGTAAGCTCAAGTTTTAAATAATCTTATCAATCATGATTCAAACAAAAATTGAGCATTTAAAATAAATCATCGGATTGGTTCTATATCTTTCAAAATTTATATCTAAACTTCCAATAAGTCACAACTAAACCTTCAAAAGCTAAAATCCCTTCTTCTTCTTTTTTTCTTTTTTTTAAATATCCATAATCAAGGCTTTAAACTCGAAATCTAAAAATTCTAAATAACTTTATAATTCATAGGTCATATGACACATTTAATTCAAGAAAATATTTTACCAAAATTTATCAATCGTCCTCAAAGTTTGGTCAATCGTAAATCCTACTTCAACTTTTAAGAAAATTTAAGATCTTTTTCAAATCAAATTTATATCGATCCAAAGATGTATAGCTATAATAATTCATAAATATTTTCAAAGACCTTCAAAAATCAAATCAATTTGTTTTCTCGATCTAGCTATCCTCTTGTGTATACACTTGTAATATCAAAATAAAATTCCACTATCCTTTGAAGGCGGTAATATGCTACTACCCAACTTGAATTAGCTAATCCTTAAGGTCATACTTTTAGGAAAATGTGTTTATAACTCAAATAAGACTCCAATGCATACTAATTGTCAATATAATTTTCTAGCCATGGGTTTGACCTATGAGCATATAATAGTGTAGTCATCTTCCTAACTGTCACTAAGCACGAAAAATAAGAATTTACGGTAGAAAGAGTTCAAGTAGGGTGCAAATCAAGGATGGTAACAAGAGTTTGAAACTTGTAGCAAGGAAGGAGGTCAAGCTTGTGGATGAGATCCTAAACTCTATTCCTATATGCAGGCTCACATCGGTATAGTAACGTAACCGAAGTGATAAACTCGACCTGCATGTGCCACCACAAAATATGTAACGCCCCAGTCCTAAAATACTTAGGACTAAGTACGTTGACATGCCAGCTGCATATATACGAAGTAACTCTAATATATGGAACCTTTGTATGTATACATAAGCTATAAATACAGTAATCCATGACACCAATCTCATCCACAAATAAAGAATACAAAATTTTAATAACTTATGAATTGTTTTACACCAGCCGTTGGGCGGAGACAAATCCACTTCCAACTAAAAGAGAGAAATACATAATAACAGAATTTTGTCGAGCGATGCGAAGACGATCCAAGTGTAATCATTCTCGAAGAAGAAAGGAAAACATGGCCTTGGCTAGACAACCTGCGAAAACCACAAGACACACCTGGAGAATTCACCAGGTCCTCAGAGGACGTAACAAGATACAATAAACAATATGCCATATAAAATGAATATAAATATGCCACAAATGAGGTAAGTGATAAGACATTTATGAGGTAATCTAACCGTACTAAAGTGAATCATGCAGTTGAGAAATAATCCTTTCGACGCATGAGCCCTGGCTGTAAATGGGATCGGCATAGTCCCCATATAGGACACCAGGGGCCTACGTCGGTAACGTCCGAAGATCGTCAGAGGGCATCATGTGCAAGGGGGTACGTCCATAACGCTCTAAAAAACGTCAGAGGGCGTCTGGAGCCTGCGTCTCCGGAGGAGCGCACAGGTAAGCAGGGATGTACAAAAAGCCCAAACGTTTGGTATTGTTCTCCCCGCCCAATATATCTGTCAAGTCGCATCCGCGATCTTGTACCTCTACTAACTGCTAAGTCTTCTAACACGCCTCTATTAACATTTAGTCCTAACGCATGCGCACGGGTGATCAGCCAACACGCAAGGACCTCTACATGCTATTCATCTCACACATACTCGTGATACAAATGTGTCGAAGTAATATGCGATATACTATAAACGGTAGTCCCTTGACTCTAAGTCTATACGCAATCAAAGGATAATAAGTAAAGTAATGCTACTATCACTGAACAGGCAGTAATTTAGGAACTGTAAATAATGGTACAACTAGAAATATATGAACAGTGATATGCAAATAACTATAATACAAACTTAAATATAAAAACTAATTATGGCAAGGTATCTTGCCTAGTGTGTCGCCTGGTGTGGTGCGATATTCTAAAATGTTCCAATAGTCCAATAGCCATGGCCGTTGCACACAGGATCCGAGTTCGCAAAACAACAAGATGTGGGATTAGTCGTGATCAATAAGATAATTGGGAGAATTTGGAGTAAGCGAATGCCTACACTAGTTTTTAGAAGTATTTCATAATATTTTGAAGACAAATATTTATTAGTAGAAAAATAGTCTACACAAATACGTAAAATTGTTTTTAGGTAAAAATCTAAGTTTATTAACATAGGTTTTTTTTTCTTTTAGGTAAAACTAATTTTTATTTAGTTAAAATATCTATAGATAAATATGCTAGAAAATCGTTTCAAAACTAAATTTTGGTACAATACACGATAATGGTTTAGATCTTAAATACCACAAGGATAGTTTAATATATTAGGCTTTGAAATTCAGTTTGGAATTGCATATAGGGTCGAGCCTAATAAGTTTTATTATTAGTATTATTTTTTCAAAACAATATTTGAAAAATAATATTTTTGTTCACCATGTTAAAAATGTATATATAATAGTACTGCTATAACTAAAGAAAAATAATATACATACATCTAATTACCTAAATATTATCATATATATATATATATATATATAATATATATTTTTTTATATATATAAATATATATATATAGATATATATATTATATATATATATATACATAAATATTATTGACAATATTAACGATAATATAGTATCTACGTGTGTCAATACAGCACAGTATACTAAAAATAACATATATAATAGTATAACATACAATATTAATTATACTGTTATTAAGAATTAATATTAATAATAAATTGATAGAATAACTAAAAATAAGATAAAATATAGAAAGGAGAAATACAGAGAAACAACAACAGCTTGATAGCTATGCTGTTCTCTGTCCTTAGTTAGGAGTCAAAACAAAAGTAATTTTTGGGGAGAGAAGAGAGAGGAGTGAAATCAAAAGAGGAAGAGGAGAGGGGTTCTGAAGAATTTACCGAGATGCTACGCGCTCGACGTCATGGAGGACGCCGCTGGCGGCTGCCGGCGGCTGTCGGCACAAGCTGTCGAGTGAGACGGACGCGCTCGCCGGTGAGCGTTCACTGGCACAGTTGCGTGATGAAGGAAATGTCGGCGGGCGGATACGAATTGACGGCTCAGGTGATGCCGCAGAGGTACTGGGGCGGGTGGAGCCACAAATTTTGCCGGCTTTGACGGTGCGGTGGTGGAGGAGATCCAAAGGCGAAGAAGCATGGTGGTTCGTCGGGAAATCGGTCGGCTAGATCCGATGGAGTGAGGCACGGAGGCGGCTATGTCCAGTTGCAGGACGATGTCGTTCGGGGTTTCAGCGGACTCGCTGGCAGCGGAAGGTGTTCCACTCCCGTGGCTGGGCTCGTGCTTGGCAGAGTCGCTATGGCATGGAAGTCCAGGGTCGTCGGGCTCACCGCCTGGGGGACACGTGTGGTGCTGGATGAGAGTTGGGATCGAGAGGGCACAGAGATGGCCGAAACGGAGCGGTCGAGTTTTACGCGACGAAAGGGGAGAACTGCTTGCATGGGGAAAAATCTCGACGAGACGGGTTAAGGGACGATGACTGGCTCGACGACTCAGGTGAGGATTCCAACTTTTGGTAGAGGTGGTTTGTCGAGATGTGATGGATTTGGGTGGTATGAGTGGCTGGAGTAGGGACGACGATATTGGGCGGTGGTTGGTTGTGGTGATACTGTCGGTGGTAGTGGCAGTTATTGGCGAGTTCAGGGGACATGAAGGATGGTCGAGGGGGTGACAGGGGATTGCGGTGGACATCTGGCCGAAGGCTGGTGGCGGCTAGGGCAGTTAGGATTTAGGGTTTGATATTTTTTTGTACTGTATTGATGTGTCAGACAGACTAGGATGGGTTCAAGTATTCGGTGCTCGTGTCCGAATATCGGGACACGAGAAATTGGTATAATTGTAATAGAAAGTAGAAGAAAAAATATAGTGGAAGAGAATGGTGACACCGACATGATGCACATCTGGGTTGTGGAGAGAAATTAGTATAGATTTTTTATGGAGAAAAAGAGGGCAATGGGGCTCTCCTTATATAGGAGGTGGAACCCCTATTTGATAAGGAATGTGATGATTTAAATAACCATGTAGATATCCCAATATTTAATTCAAGACTATCTCATCCAATCTAAAGCTGATATAGATAATCATATTTTAATTTAAAAGCCATTTAAAATAAAATAAAATCTTTTCTGATTTAAATCACCTTTCTTAATTTAGTTATCAAACAAAATTTAAAATATCTTTTTCTAAACAATAAATATTAGTATTAAATAAATTTCAAAAATAAAATTGTATTCATAAATTTTAATTCAGGAACCTTGTATGCAAAAATATTTAAAACATTCTTTCCAAATTTTACCAATTATATTTGTATATTAAAAATAGCCCCTTTTATATTAGTTACAAAAATATAGTTTACAAAACTCGACGCTACGCCTTTTACAACTTTAAACGAATAATAAAAATAAAAATAATAAATAATTAAACTATTACCATATGAAATTTGAACCTACACTTTTACTATATGAATAAAATCCATAATAAAATGTTTTATAAAAATATGTACCTCTTACATATTCGTATTCGACGAGGAAATACGAAAACACGCACATTCGTATGCGGTGTACAAATACGAGGATACGTACCTGCACACGACGAAGTACAAAGTAAATACGAATTTTATTTTTAAAAAAATTGTAGTAGAATATTAGGTGATATACCTATGTGGGGCTCGTCTTCTCTATGGCTCACCGACCCCCTGTTAGGCCTTTGGCGTGGAGTCGGCGTGGAGTAGAGTATCTGGAAGACGGAGCGGCTGCTTGGCGATGGCGCAGCCGTCGGCTGACAACGTTAGTTGATGGTAATCTGGGTACAAGAGTGCATTGATTTAGGCATATCTTACGCCACAGAATCTTCTTCCGCTTGGAAGAGGGTTGGATCTTTTATCGTAGCACTCCCATTGTACATGCAGGAAAGCTGCATATAAGCATGGTCAGAGCTGGCCTGGCGAGGAAGTCTCCTGTCGCTCCTGCAGGGACGCTGCTCGCGTGGCTCCCTCTCCGTAGGATGTACCCCCTGGCTTGGCTTACGCACAGGAGTACCTTAGTGGAAGGGAGATTCGACTGGTTGAGGCATCGGAGCGTGAGAACCAGTCTTGTATAGCTTTTCGTCGGCTGTGGATGTTACTGTCAATACGGGCATCTGGTCTGCCATTGGTATCGCACGCTTGTTGTACGAACTGCGAGCCACCTGGGATCTCTTCCTACTACCCCAGGGGGTGAGTAGTATTTAGAGTCTGCCGAAGCTTTTCCTAAAGGAAAAGCGATTCTGTCGAAGATAGATCTCCTTACCGGTAATACTCCCGTCGTGAGGGGTTCGACTGGTGTGCGCTTCTTTTGGCATCGTTCCTTCATCAGATCAACCATGAAACCACCATCTTCTTCGCAATGCTTTCCAAGGATGGAAATCGGGCGAGGGGATATGGCTTTAGCAGCCGGGATCTTCTCTCTGGCCTTGACGTTGAGGTGGTCCTGAGATGCAGTTCTCGCCATCGTACTGCTGGCTGCAGCCGCCTTAGGCCTCCTGACACGTCTCTTCGGTTGTACGAACCGCTTCAAAGTTTTCAACTTTTTAACAGAGAGAAGATCTTCAAATGCCTGCTGGTCGAAGCGTACGACCAGCATATCTTAAGAAGCTCTTCACATTTTATCATCAGATTGTATCACCGCCTTCTCGTTTGAGGAGAAGGTAGTCCCCAACAGAGTCATCATTTTGTTCGACATAACAAAAGGTTGAACAAACATTTTACTTTATTGAACGTATAACGTATCTGTGTACAAAGAAGGAAGTCCCAAACAAGATAATCTAAGTACAGAGAGAAGAGGTTTTTGGAAAAGTGTGACGATGGAGATCGATTACTGCAGTGGCTCCTTTACTCTGTTGACGATCTGACGACAAATCAACCATGCTATGTCTCTCTGGCGCCTTTGATGGGACTATGGGGTCACTGATCAGGAGGCTATCTGGATGAGAAGATCCCTTGAAGATGGTTGGTTGGTTCCTTGGTTGATAGGTAGATGAGGGTAGTCGACTCTTCGTGGACGAAGATCGCTTCTTCTCTTTGAAGATTGTCGATTGTCGATTTTCCTCTGTCGATGCTTTGGTGAAAGAAGAACTCCTTCTATTTATAGAGAACCGAGCACATATGTGATGTGTATTAGGATTCCTGAGATATAAAAGAATATGTCGTCATTGTACGGTGCGGGCTTCTGCGACGCTGACACGTGGCGGACATCGAGATTCTCCTCAAGCGAGATCTCTGCTGGTTATAAACATAACCGAAGGAGGTGACACGTGGCACATGCCTATTTGCTTGCTCGGATACAACCGAGTAAATCTTGGTATTTCATCCTAGATTTAGAGTATAATTGATCCTCATCTAAGATTTAAATCAATCTGATATGATATCAATCATGATTTAATCCCAATCTTCTCTACAAAAGGTGGTTTAGACAAACCAATTGGGGTGAACCCATGCTTCCTGTGCCTCTGGTGAGGACTAAGTGCTGATGTGCTTCTGGGGCGACGGGTAAACCGTGCTTCTGGAGACGACGGAACCTCGGTGCTTTCAGGCTACGAGTAGACTTGACTTTGAATGACGACGAGACTTCTATGTATATAGAGTAACTTATGAAGCTGTCTTTCATGCTACCAGAGTCACTGTGCTGTAGGCGACAAGTTGGCTTGTGCTTCATGTTAGCGAGGTTACTGTACTTTTGGAGCGACATGTTGACTTGCACTGGTTGCGATGGGAGTTCCCAAGTCTCTTGTAGAGAAGTGACTTAAGCTTCTGATCCGGAGAAGATAACTGTGCCATAGGAATGGAGATGATGTGAGCATATCACCATCCTACGCCTCATGAGGACGCAGGTAAGCAGCTGTGCCTCTGAACAGTGAAGGCGTTGGCTGCGAAGGGAAGGGTATAATACTATTGCGTGTCTGAGATTGGCGCAGGCAGATAGCTGCGCCTTCGTCACGACCCGCACCCAGTGTAGAGCATGAGAAGTAGGTATGTCCAGCCTACGCTGCGGTGTCGACGGTAAAACGCTATTCTAGGTCACAATTAAAATTAAATATAATATGATATACTCTCCATACAGAGGACAATCACAGCAGGATACAACTCAATCACCAAAACTAGAAGTAGCACGATAAGATAACTATGAATCCACAAGAAAAGTACAACAGAGAGAAATAAATCTCGGTGTTATCAACACCAACTCAAACAAGCATAAAATAAATACAACTCAAGACAACTGAAAATAAAATAAGAAAAACTTTAGCCATCTACTCCAACCTCTACTGTGTCTCCTCTAGGCTAGCAGGTAACCTTCAAGCTATCTGTAAAATTTATCAATAGGTCCAGTCAGGATGGGAGCGAGCACAGTACATCTCACGCAGTTCATATCATGACAGGAATATAAAACATGCAATAGAGTAAGATACATGAATCGATGCAAGAAAGGACATAAAATAAAGAGATGTATGTAATGAAAATATCTACTATAAGTAAAGAACTAACAGTGAACTAGTGATTTAGAGTATAAGATAGACATATGAACGGCTTGATAATAAACATGAGAGTTTGTACTTGGCTACACTACTTTGGAAATATTCACATGACCATTTCTACTCCCCATCCCCAATCAATACACAAGGATCCATTCAAGTTATGTTATTGTACATGATATCACATGGGGCCCCATAAATGGGTGCACATGAATGTAAACAAGGGGGCTACATGAACATGAGAGTACATAAATCACGAGAGTGCACATGAATGGTGAAAGCACAGAAATACATGATGAAAGTGAAAAGCACATGACATGTTGTATCCGATGCTCCCGAGGGGGATAATATCGCATGGAAAGATCCATATAGTACTAATCCGTGTTACCATCATGACAGCATCAAGTAAAGTAATCTAGAGCACGGATATAAGTCCTAACAAGTATGAAATGGTCAGAGATTGTACTCGTCTGATACCCTGAACAGCTGATATAAAAAGATGGCCAACTGGAGTCACAGAGTCCTAGTTAGAGCAACACAGGTTATAAAGTGTTCAATTTATATGGTAATTGAAATTATAATGCAATCTACATGAGTCTAAGTTAATCTAGGTCAAAGTCAACTCTTGGTCAACTCTGGTCAACTATAAAGTCAAAATAGGTCAACTCTAGTCTACTGTGGTCAAACTAGCTAGGGTTGGGTCAACAATGTTCAACTAGTCTAGGTTAGTCAATTCTAGGTCTAAACAAACTAAGTCTATGCAAATCAAGTATCCAAGATAGCTACTAACTAATAGCCTAAGTCACTTGCTAAACCAAGCACAAAACTAAACCATAAGCTAACAAGGCACACAAACTTAGTCATATAATGTATATATATTGTTCACATTCACATATTCATATACATAGATATATATAGGAAAGCTATATATATATATATATATATATATATATATATATATATATATATATATATATATATATATATATATATATTTATATATATATATATATATATATTTATATATATATATAAAATATATATATATATATATATATATATATATATATATATATATATAGAGAGAGAGAGAGAGAGAGAGAGAAAGAGAGAGAGAGAGAGAGAAGGAGAGGTAAAAGAGTAAGTGTGTGTGTGTGTGTGTGTGTGTGTATTTGGCGTGTGTATGAAAGGATATGTGTTAATGTTCTCAGATTTAGTGATAGGTAGGTGTATATGACATGGGATACATGGTGTCAAAGGGTGTATGAATGCATGTGTGTAAACGGTTATAGGTTAACTCAGTTTATAGAAATGCATACATACATACTTATATTACATAGATGCATACATACATATCATGTATACATACATATATTGCATACATGCCTACATACATATCATATATGCATACTTGCATTCATTCATGCACCTATACATACATACATAGATGCATACATACATATTTGAATACATTATATATTTGTATATATTATATTCATATATGCATACTCTATATTATATTACACTCATTCCTGTATACATGCATATATATAATATATGCATATAAACTCATATATTTAACTCAAAATATATGTAAATACATACATCACATTACCTTAACACACATATATATATATTATTCTTTCATATCCCATATACATGCATACTTCAGTTCAGGCATTATATCCATTCACATATCATTTAGTTGCATACATATACTTATTTTCATTACATACATGTCATTCATGCATATTACATACTTACATGTATCTATACATTATAAACATTGTATACAACATATAAAAATAGAAGAGGGAAAAAAGGAGAAAAAACTGAAATAGAAAGGGAAGGGAAGAAAAAATGTAAGAAAAAAAGAAAACAGTGGACATATACATGCTTGCATCATATATTCTATATTACCATACATGCTATCATTATATATTGCATTACATTATGTATACATTATGCATTCATATCTTTCATTACATGTATACATTATGCATTCATATCTAGCATTCATTATATACTTTCATGCATACATTGTATATCATTCTTTTATTCATTCATATCTAGCATTCATTATATACTTTCATGCATACATTGTATATCATTCTTTCATTCATGCATTTATCCATTGCTTACATACATTACATTGATTGCATTCCTACATGCTTGCATTCAACCATATATATATATATATATATATATATATTAATGTAAAGATAATACATATCATATATATATATCATTTTATTTATCTAACATATCATGTATTACATACTCTACATTCATTTAATATTCATACTACATAGGCTCATAGGTTACACAAATGCATATGTCGTATAGTCACTCTTCTACTTAAAATCCATACTATACCAATTGGGCCCTCATTAAATTCTAGTATTCTAGTATGTCGTAGCTCTTCATGTTAGATTTCCAAAATTTCAAACGGATCGTATTTTCGTGTCCGGAAGCTCTTGAAATTGCGAAAACACCGAAACGTATTTGTCTTTCGGACAGCTGACAGTCAAATAGTTTTACTGAAAGTTTTGGAACGATTTTGGCTTATTAAAAAATATATTTGGAAAGCTAACTTCGATACGGTTCTTTTTAAAAAATGGGAGATTAATCGGAGTTCTAAGCTAGAAGTTATGATATTTCTACGTTGCTTTGGTTAATAAAAACATGGATGAATATTATGACGAATTTGAGTTATTTTGGACAAAAGAAACACATGTATGCCAAGATACTTGGATACCACCATAGGTATCCAAATGAAACTCATTCTAACCATCCTAACTAAGATCAATCCACTCTCTAACCATTCTAAAACTGAATTTAAATATCTATTTAAACTATTATCATACATACATACACATGGGGTGTCCTAATTTGGGATCTATCAAGTAGGACACAAGACACATATCTAAAATCATCAAGAGAGCTCCAAATGGCCTCAAATTTGAATCTAAATAGGGTACATGCATTGGGGTGGATCCTATGGATTCAAAACTAACTAATATGCATTGAAAATCAATTTAGAGGGTTGGTTTTACCTATTGGGAGTGGAATCCCAATGATACTCCCAAGAAAACGGCTCCGACACGAAGATCTTCCAAAAAGGACACTCCTCCTTGCATTTTGCTCCAATTTTTGCTAGCACCCTGTAGCTTCCCTTTCCGAAAATTTTTGAATTATTTTTTTTATTATTTATTTGATTTAAATGGTGATTTTTTGATTTTATAAATAATTAATTAGTTAATTATTACGGTAGATGATTTTAGTCATGGTTAGGAATTAGGGTACAAGGCGACTAGAAATCATGGCACGGATAGTGCAGTGGCGTGCTTTGACTAGTATATTAGCCCTGGTACGGAAGGCCGAGCCATAGTGATGTCCTAACTAGAAAAACCAGTCCAAGTTGCGACCTAACCTATAAAAACATTTTAATTATTTAATTGTTTAGATTTATTGACTTGTAGAAGACCCGGTTGTACCGAACTAGTCCGGACCGGACCCGAACCAAGTCCAAGCCCACATAGTCGGGTAGTATGTTCAGAGACGACCATATAGATGTATGTTGTATTGGCATTTTACTTTAGTGATTTAGAAAGTATTTTGGAAATGATTGTTATATATGTATATTTATATCATAAAAATTCTTTCTATTAGGTTACTATTTTGTGAATATGATAATATTCCTGTAGAGTGATATTGGGACTTTGGCATTTACATAGGCAGTATATATACTTGTGTATAAATTTTTTCATAAATGGTAAACGATGTGCTTAATATATATTCCCAATATATTTTACTATAAATTTTAGTATTTAAACTAATTTAATAATTATATGTGAGGATTTTATATATGTATGATATATCTTGGTTGTACATATATGTTACATGGTGATTATATATTTTGATTGTAGATATCAACCGTATATATATATATATATATATATATATATATATATATATATATATATATTGTGATATTATAATTGATTGTATGCATACATATCATATGGGGTACATATAGCCATCATGCACATATTGCGTATATATATATATATATATATTTTATATATATATATATATATGTATATATATATATATATATATATATATATATATATATATATATATATATATATATATATATATATATATATATACTTTTATTTAATGGAGAGAGTTATACCTAATGTATGTGTATATGTATATAAAAATATATTATGTGTATGTATATATAAATATATATATATATATATATGTATATGTATATTGATATAGGGCTATTGATAAATAAGAGGAGATCCCAACAATCCCAATCCCTCAGCCCGCAGGCCCAGCCACCCAGGCCGAGCCCCAAAGAAGCAGTAGCACCCCACGGCCCAGCCAGTTTGGCCCAACTATCCCACAAAGAACTTCCCCAAGCAGCAGCACCAAGCCACCGCGCTGTGCAGCTATCCCAGCCCAGCCCGACATTCCTATTCCCCTTTTGGCCCTGTTAAAAACATTCAGTATATATAAAGTCGGGAGTTCGACAGAGAGATAGAATCGAAACCCTAACCATTAACTTGCGTCGCCACCCTAGAGCATTGCTCGAGGCTGGGCGAACTTCTTGCACGGCGGTGGGTCACCGGAGGGAGGCTGACGGTCGGCCGCGCACTCCTGGAAGCGGAGAACAGAGCAGTCAGCAGCGGCCTGGAGGCCTGACTTCGCATCGTGCGTTCTCGACGCATGCTCAATCTTTTTGGGATCTGCTTCTTCAGGTACGCTCACAACCTATACGGCTTTGAATTCCTTCCAATAGTTTATAGGATAAGACCTAGGTTGCTCGATTAATCGATCCAAACGTAGGCAAAAAACCAGTCCGTAAACAATTAGAAAACGGTTACAGACCCCTGAATTGGAAGACGGATTGCGAACGAGAGATATGAATTTCAGAAAACCCTCTGAAGGAAGTTATAGACAACATATACCAGATTAAAACCAATCTTATAAATCCTGATTTTATTGATTATACACGAAGTTCTTTTATTTCAAAAATCCAGAAAAAAACTTAGTTTTTGTAAACTAAAAATTGAAAATCTTCCCAATACGACGTACGTCCGGCCAATTCGGGTGACGTGGTCCCGCACCGTAAGCATCAAAAGGCGCATACGGATATTACGGACGTGTGGGCTTTGACGGAATTCAAATTGGTCGCGTGTGTGCGACAAATTTAATGCTTATCCGTCGAAATTTACCGTATCGACCTCTGTGCAAATTTTCCAATTACTTTATGTATGCTAGTCAGATCGAGACGAAACTTGTGCCAACAGGACCGTATCATTTTCTTGGTCCTGTATGGCAAGTTTGGTCCAATTCTGAGACAGTTGATCGGATAGCCGTTTTGCGGGCCCTACGGTCCGACTCAACAGGTGATTTTGTGTACGGCCCGCCAAAATCCAACTTTGGACATACGGTCGGGTTCGTATCGAAAAACTGGACCTGTTGACATATAGTTTGACGACTTTAGAGACTTTTGACTCTGGCATGCTTTTCGGTGCAAAATAGGTCCAACGACGGATACCGTTTTTGTTCGAAATTACCGTTTTGTTTTTGTGTACAGAATTGGACTTAAAGACAGGTAATCCTAGCTAATTTGACTATTCTAAGAATGTTGGCAATGTTTGTTTCAGCTTTCGGAGACAGTTGTGAGATTTGGACTTATTTGGCTTACCGGTTGACGGTTTATTGTCGGCTCTTTGTGCGACCAACGGTTTACGGTTCATTTTCATGCTTATAGTTCTTCTGTTTTATTATGTTATCTTTTAGTTACTCCAGTTGATAGGGATTCAGATGTTTCCACATACCATGTTTACTAGTTTATTGTCTTGCTTGTATATCAGTATTTCCTGACTTGATAGCGTAGTTACACCAGGCTTGTCTACATTATGGTTCATGCTAGAGTTGTCCTTACCTATGTCATGACTGAGTTGTACTGTGTCGTCACCTGTATCTTGACAGAGTCGTGTCTGCAAGTATGTGTGATTGAACTGCTATTCCTATATTTGTTCCCCTAACCTGCGAGTCCACACACGGGACGAGGGTTGTCCGTTTGCACCTGCAAGTCCACACACGGGGCGAGGATGACTTGTCTTGAAACTGACCTACGAGTCCACGTCGGGGTGAGGGTTGGTATTCCATTGATCTCGTGTTTCGCTTATTCATCCAGTAGTTCAGTTACGCATGGTTGTTCTTGTATTCCAGTTCATAGATACCTGTCAGTAGCCACATGTCAGTCTCATGTCTAGTTACTGTTTATACCCTGTTCATATTATTGCATGATTAAACTGTTAGATAGGCATATTTTTATGTATCTTGCTATGTCCCCTGAGGACCTGATGATCTCTTAAGGTAGCTGATTGCATGGAGTTAGTTAGCAGCTCATGATGGTAGTAATTACACCTGCAGGAATACAGGTATTTACTTGTGATACTTCTTTATTATCCTCTCGTGCTTTATATTTCATACCATGATATACTCTACTTATTTATAGACTCATATCATTCTTGGAGTCTAATCGAATAATATGCTAATGGGCTGCAGACCATGACCCATACTTGTTCATTCTTGTCTTATATATTCTTGTGGATTGAGATACACTGTAGATTACCATATTAGCCATGATACCATGACCTTGACAGCTTATACGTTCTCGAGTCGGGCTGGAGCCCACTTGATACGTAGCTGGCTTGCTCACGAGCTCGCGCCCGAAAAGCGGGTGCGGGTCGTGACACACCCTCTCTTGGTAGTATGAGAAGATTGGATGGATGTTTTGGTGGAGGGATGTAAGGATTTGGAGATTAAATCAAAGAGGGAAGCTCTCTCATTTGGGAAAGAACACTTTGTGAAGGAAAAGAGACAAGATGGAATGAAATGAAAGGAAGGGAGGCTAACCTAGCTATAGTGGCTGCCATAAACCCTATTTGGGCCTTGGGGAAAAGCCCAATAAGGCCTCAACTAGTCCTCTTGGTTAATTTTAAGTTAGGTTCAAGTTTGGGATCAAAAGGGTTAAATTTAAGCCTCTAACTTAACCAATCTAACAAGTGGGATTAGTCTAAACTCACTAAATTAATTAGTGGAGTTTGTGCGCCATAACTAACTAATCTTGGGATTCCGTCTACAGTCTAAGCTACCCAGGTCACTAACACAAGTCAAAACGAAACGAACCTCAAACCCGACTAAATAAATTACGTAAAATCAATATAAAAATATAAAAATTCCCAAAATAATAAAATATGAAAATGACCAAAATCACAATACATTAATTTAAATATTATTAAAATAATCTAAAATTCACCAATTAATAAAAATCCTAAATAATTCAAAAGTCACAAAATGACCAAAATATCCTTAGCCTAAAAAGTTGTAAATAGTCATTCTAATCACATGGTTAGGTCCCCATGGTCATGGTTAGTCTCTAGGCTCAACAGTTCTAGGGTTCACTAGCTAACACATCAAAACTTTAATTCACCAATTTTAAATAGTATTAAATTAATTAAAAATTCGCACAAATCATAAATCCTATTATTAAATAATAAACTTTTACAAAAGTTCAAAATTACCCACATTTTAGAAAAGTGGGTGTTATAGCCTTTGGAGTGAAGACATCGGCTTCTGGAATAAAAGAAGGGGAGGAGGGCCCTAGCACCATCTTGTTTCTGAGTTTGACGCAGGCAGGTAGTTGTGCCACTGGCTTCTTCAGTAAAGAGCGATAAATACCCGCTCTTTAAGGACTTCCCTCTTAATTGCCACCGTAATATGGGAATTCCAAGGGTCTAAGACCAACATTCAAAGAGCTAAGTCTTAGGTTTGTCCCATTAATGCGAGAATTCTGACCGTCGGTATCCTTCACCACTATGCGAGATCCAAACTTAACTTCGAACGGCGATCGGCCTTGTGTAAGTTGGTTACTAGTTGAGACTTCTCTCGTTTGTAGGAGCCACATTCTTATGGAGGAACTCTGTGTAGAAGGAGTCATCACTGCCCTTGAGAAGTATGCAAATGTCCTTCTTAGGGACTTCGACTCTGAGCGACGTCTAAGGGATGTGGGAGATCCAAGCCACGGGTTCGAGATCGGTTTCTCACCCGATGAATAGTCGGCCGTGCTCTACCTTGATCTTTGGAAGGAATAGGGCTTCGCCGTGCTATGGTTCTGGGTCTTCCACTGCTTCAGTATATATTGGAGCTCTAGCTTCTCTTGGTGACAAGAGTGTTATCTCTGATGACGCTGTGAGTCGGTGGGAAAGAGACTTTGATATAGACTGTATATTTCTCTTCTGCCCATGAGGATCACACTGTGAAGGCTGCCAATTGAAGAGATCCTTTCCTTATGTTCATTGAAATTTCTATTCTCACTTGTGTAACAAAGACCTTGTAATTGATCCTTGTAAATGAGATTCAAGAAACTTCTTTCTTATGTACTTGCGATAGCCCTGTATAATAGACCCTTGTAGCTAAGATCAATAAGAAGAGTAGTTTTTTCTAAACTTTATCCTGAGAATGTCTTCGTCTTTGGTTGGTCTGCGCCTCTCATTGTCTGCGCCTCTGTGATGTTAGGTCGGTAGTGGAGGACACTAACCTATTCCATATGTCATTTGGACCATGGCAGGAAGAGGGTGGGCGACGTGAGCACCCTCCTGCGCCTTTTATCAGCTGTAATTTTTTATGCTTCTACAGGAACACCCTCTCAAGCTTGCATAGTGTTACTGCAATGTCCTTCTCTTGCTTTTCTAGACGATCGACAAGCAACTTAGTAGAACAAAGATCTCTGAAGAATATGCTCAGCTCTGTCAACGGATCCCAAACGACCGATGGTAATAATTCCGAAATGCGATCGGAATTAACCTGTAGCACCCAGTTTCCCAAATGAGAGTAATTTTGAAATTTCATGTTTATAATTATTTTAATAATGATATTTAATTTATGATATGATTTTTGGTAATTTTAAATTATTTTAAAATTATTTAAATCAATGACTTGTGGTTTTGACGTTTTGCTAGTGAAACCCTAGTGACTGTTTGACCTAGAGCCTAACCAGGTAATTATGATATTTTAATGTCATTTTTGGCCTAAGAATATTTTTGTATTTGACCTCTTTGAATTATTTTGATATTATTTTATTATTTATGATATTGTTTTGGGGTTATTTGAGTCGGGTTCGAATTTCAACTCAATCCGACTTAAAACGGGGACCCGGGGGTAGTTTGACTCTAGTGGGACCCACACACTAGTTAGGCATAGCCCACATGATATTAAATTTAGCCCACATGATAGAAATATTTTAGTTAGAGGTTAGACTAATTATTATGGATAAGGTTAGTGTGATTAGAGACTTTAGAATGACTAATTTAGCCCCAACCAATTAGCCCTTTTCTAATACTCATAGAATAAGTTAGTGGGGGCATTTTGGACCTTACCATAATAGGACAAATAGCCCCATATGGCCAGCCACTTTGGAGAGGATAGGCTCAAGTTTATTTCATTATTCTCATCCATACTCTCTCTCTTATTCTTCCCCAAATTCCTAGAGAGCAATCCCTAGCAATTTCTCCACCAAATCCTTCCATTTTGCCACCAAATCTTCTTCTTTCCTTCTCCATTCTAGCCAAGGAGGAAGTTACCCAAGTTTGGGAGGATTCGGAGCTCGTTCGTGTCCTTTTGGAATCTCTACGTGTTGGTGTCGCTCCGGGAAGGCTTTTCTTCGATTCGATCTACCGGGAGGTATAAATCCCTTCTCCTTTTCATTTTCTCATGCATATAGGTCTATTTTGAACCCATAGGAATGACCCCCATTGTTGTATTTCCATTGGTGTCCATTTCGTGTCCATTTGGAGGTCATAGGAGTGTCCTTTGTGTTGCGGTTGTGTCCATGTGGGAAAATCCCAAATTTGGACACACTATGTGTTGTTGTTATGTATGAATGAATTATTACATGTTTAATCTCATATTTTTGTATTGGAGATGTGTTCTATAGTATCTCATATATATATATATATATTATATATATATATATATATATATATATATATATATATATATAATATATATATATATATATATATATATATTAGTGTAGAGAGTGAGTTCTTGATATATTATGTTATATACTTGTGTTCTTTTGTCTCAAACTATCTAAATCCGTCATGATTTTTATCCACGTTTTTAATTTCAGTCCTAACTTAGAAATGTCATAACTTCTAGCTCAAAGCTCGATTTAATCTCCCGTTTTTTTTAAAGAAGCGTATTGAAGTTAGCTTTCCAAAAATATGATTTAGTAGGACTAATTCTTTCTGTAACTTTCTGGAGAATTATTTGAGTGTCAGCTGTATGAAAGACAAACGCGTTCTCGGTGTTTTTGTGATTCCGGGAGTTTTCGGAAACGAAAACGCGGTCCGTTTGAAGTTTCAGAAAGCTAACACATAGATCTATAACATACTTTAATCCTAGATTTTAATTCATGCTGAGATGGTACAGTATTGATTATTAGTAGGAGTTACTATTCGGCATATAAATTTTGTGCACCCTTGTGTGTAATATAATGTTCTATTTGATTTTAACCCATGTTAATGTATATACATTATGTAATTAAATAGAGAATGCAAGCATGAGTAAATGGTTAAATAAATGATGTATGAGGTGTAAGTATCCTATCTAATGTAAGCATGTAAAAGTATGGCTTGTAATGAATATGTAGGTTCCATAGTATGTAATGTATGGTGCATATAGTCGTGTAAGAGAATAAATGAATGATGAATGAATGCAAGCATGAATGTAATATAATAATAGATGTAATGTATGCAATATACAAGTTAATGAGATGTAATATTCTATGTTAACACAAATCCTATATTACCTCATGTACCCCCTTACACTATGTTGACACTATCACACTTGACACATTATTCACTTACACTTTGACACTCTTTGATATGTATACACTATGTATGCCCATTTAACCCTCACTTGCCCCTTAGCCATGTTCACATACACACACATAGCCTCTTAAATAAGTATTTATGAATATAGTTAACTTAGTTATGTATGTATATTATATATATGTTAGCATATTGTGTTGTAATATATAAGTTTATATAACCATTTGAAATGCCATGATTATAGACCAAATGTTGAATACCATTATATGCATGTGTATATATGTGTAGCCATATATAGCTTAAAGTAATAGATTACCTAGATTACCTAGTGTATATCCAATGTGAATTCTTGCCTATTTGAGTATTGAATAATTGCATGCTATATAGAGTTGGGTGTATATTGGCTTGTATAGCCTTGTATTGATGTGTACTTGCTAGGATAGTCTTAGTTAGGCCTAGTAAGACTTGCTGGGTTAGGACATGACCTAGTTTGACCTAGTTTGACTAGTGCAGTTGACCAGAGTTGACCAAGGGTTGACTTTGGCCTAGTTTTACCTAGATTCATGTAGAATGCATTGTAGTGCTTTATATTACCCTTTTAGACATGTTGTGACTTGTGCTGTTCTAATTAGGAGCCAGACACCTCTCCTCGGACAGTATCTTTACCTTGGACATTCAGATATCAGGCGAGTACATTCTCTGATCATTTCATATCCTACTTAGAATTATTTCCTGCAGTAGATTACTTTACTTGTACTATCACGTTGGTCACACGGATTGGTACTATATGGATCCCTTTTTGAGATGTTATCCTTAGGGAGCATCGGGTACTCTATGTTCTGTGTATTTTACTTACATAGCGTATCACTATGCTTCGTTGATTCTTCGATCACTTGTGACATATACTCTTATGATTACAGAGACTTCCTGGAATCCTTATCCTATTTATGGGTCTACTATGTACCACCCTTCGGGGGCTATCATATTTCGGAGGCTATCACCCTTCGGGGGCTATCACCTTTCGGAGGCTTACCACCCTTCGGGGGCTGTACATAGTATCATAACATAACCTGGTTGGATCCTTGTGTATTGATTGGGGGTACGGGAGAGTAGAAGTGGACATGTGAATAATACACCAGTAGTATCTTATCAGAATTATTCCTTAGTGTCTTATCAGAATCATCCCATGCCATTTACATATCCATGTTGTACTCTGACTCACTAGCCACATGTTAGTTCTCTATTTATAGTAGATATTTCTATTACAGCTCTCTCTCTGTTTACATACAGCATTTCTTTCAGTACTCGTATCTTACTTTACTGCATGATTACATTTTCTAACCTGCTATGATCTGTTGAGGTGTACTCTGCTCGCTCCAGTCCTGACTGGACCCATTGATAAATTTTATAGATAGCCTGGAGGTTGCCTGCTAGCCTAGAGGAGACAGTAGAGGTTGTATAGATAGCTAGGGTTTTTGCTTATAGTTTATTTTTAGTCATCTTGAGTTGTATTTACGGATTACTGTATTTGAGTTTTGAGATGCATTTTGAGTTTGTATCTTAGACACTTAGACTTCTATCTGTTATATCTTTTTTCGATTTCATGTTTTATCTATCTTCCTTTATGCTATACCTTAGATGTGATTGAGTTTACATTCTGCTATGTCACCCCCATTCGGGGAGTATAAACTGTTTAGTCTTATACTGTTAGATGCATTGAGACCTAGGACAGCGTTCTACCGCCGATACTGCGGTGTAGGCTGGGCGTTGTTACGTTCTTGTGCCCTAACTCTAGGGTACGGGTCGTGACACATTTTTAGTGGTGGCCCATGTAGGTCGAGATTCGCATTAGTACAATTTTGTAGTAGCGCAACAACTTAGTTGTACTACTACGAGCCTGCTATAGGATATATAATTTAAGGTGTTAGGATGAGAGGATACTCAATCACTGTTAGGATTCCTTGAGAGATTCCTGGGATGACCCTTGAGAATCTCATTTTGAATTCCGATTTAAACTCCTTTTCCTTGTTTTGATTCACCTTTTTCCTTGATTTGAATTTGATTTTGTGGATTCATTGTAGAACTTTGAATCCTGGTATTAGTTGATGATTTTGATAAAATTTTATAGTTGTTGATTTGATTTTGTATTTAGATTAATATTTTCAAATCCAAGGTACTCAATCATACTTAGGATTCTTTGAGAGATTTCTGGGACGACCCCTGAGAAACTCATTTTGAACTTCAATTGGAATTCTTTTTCCTCTTGTTTGGATTCACCCTCATTCCTTGCTATTGAATTTAAGCTTGATGGGTTCCTCTCGTTTGAACTGATGAAAAGGAACGTATCTTCATTATTCTTTCTCGCCATTATTCCCTTGCATTCTTATTTACCTCTTATCTAAAACTCTGTCTCATTACATTAATTACCCATATCTTGTCGTCCCTACCAGATGTACTTCGAAACCCTTGAATCTTCGTATCTTTTGCATTGGGAAGGCTAAGGAAGTGATGTAAATTATGTAGCTCAGAGAAGGCGTAACTGGTTATTTTATGATGATCTAAAGGAAATCAAATGTGGAGTGTTCCATATGGAAACTTGAGATAGAAATGTGGTAAAGGTCTTGAATAGAATAAGGAGATGTATACTGCCAATCTGAAAACAATTACATTTAGAGAAATTTTGGGGTTATGAGATAGTTTATAGGTGTATTCAAAACTAATGAGGATATCAGAGGTCAACCTAGTTTTGAGAACTTAGAAAATCTTGGTTATTGATTCTGGGGAAAACTTTTACTCTGAGGCTATGTAGAAGGTTAGTAATGGAAAAGAGAAGTTAATTGTGTTTAATAAGGATATTAAACAAGATGTTACGAGGAAATGACTAGGGATAGAGAGAACACAAAGTTATGGAAGTTTAGAGATTGTTGTGAAATATTTTTAGGAGAATAATATTCAAGGGTGTATGTCGAAGAAAATACGAAAGTTGATTTTATGATGGAAGATAAGTTTTGTAAGGCCTAGAGATTTAAATTAAATAATACGAGGAGAACAATTTGAACAAGTTCAAGAAATTCGTAAACGGGATTTAGAGGTTTTGGGTCAAATTTAAGACAAGGTGAAAGAACTTGGAAATTTAAATAAATGGTTAATGTTGATTCCTAAATGTGAGGGCTGTGCTTCAAGAGTGATGTTTGGAAATTGGGAATTGCCTACGGTAGTCATGGTAAGGATTTAAGTAAAGGTTAAATTTTCATATGGAGACTGGTGAGGTAAAGTTATGATTGGCAAGTTATGACCAGATGAACTTAAGAGTATCAGAAGCAGATGACTAACTCGATCTTTATTATTTTTGTGCATTAATTACCACCTCTTGAACTCCCACTTTCTAATTGAGATCCTTGACGTTCCTTATCGTGACTTTGATATTCGGAATGTAATACTAGCTGTTACCCTCTAACAAATCTTATATGCAAGACCTAGACGAGCTCACCTTCGTGTAGGTATATCATGTCCCACTAAAACCCGTCTTCTTGTACTCTATTTTCTTGATATGATTTTCTGGTCAACTGGCTAAACTATAACCTCTACCATTATACTAAATTTCTTCTTATTTTAATTAGAAATCCAGCCTTGACTCAATTCTTTCGACCCGACATGTGATGGTGTTCTGCTTGTTTCCTTAGATGCTTAACCTTGTACCTTATCTGATTACTTGACCCGTTGGTTAAGAAACTTGGACTATGTAATTCCTTTCATCATTACCACCCTTATATCTTGTACTGCTAAGTTAGCCTTAGTTTTGTAAGCTTATCTATTTTCGAGCTTGGTCATGACATATTTTATTGGATGGCCACCCACTAACATATTGTCTAATCAGAACCGGTACATGATGGTCTGATCAACCTATTGCACTTTGGTTCGCTTTTTCATGTATCAATCTACGAGAATGGAGACATAGTTAAACTTGACCCTAGAGTCTCATTCGCGACCGCCTTGACAATTCTCCTTGAAATTATTTCATCGCCCATGAACCTCATATTCGTACTCAGTCGAATTAAATTTAATCATGACCTGAACCTCCATCATTGGATGCTCGTGCTCATACTTTGATTTCATTGATTTCCCTTCTTGCCCAAATCTCGTTTTATCCCAAAATTGATCAACTTAGATCGTGTCAAGACAAAAATCTATTTGTGATTTGTTGTGCCTAAATTTTTAATTTTTGCCATTTTATGGAATAGTAACCTTTTAATAATTTCTTAGTTGCTTGTTAATGACCAATTTTTATATAGGATGGTAGACAGCCCTACAACCTTGATGATTGTTGTTCCCTTACCTTCCCAATTAGGACACCCTAGATTGTTTGTGTGTTGATACCATAGTACTGTTTTGACCTAGAATGACCAGTACACCCAGGTGAGACTTCCAACTGCTACGGTATGCCCTGACCTTGTATACTATTCCTTCAAATTGCATAATTTAGATAATTTTTTTCTAGACCTTGATTGTTGGGAAATAGGGACGTCACCCCATTAGTATCAGTTGTAGATATATATAGGTTAGTCCTTGATGTGGGGATGTGTGTCTATAAACATGTAGCTTATAAGATTTATGAGAGATTATAGTATCAGCCTTGATAGGATGTACTAGTCTTTTGGTGAGTATAAATGTGTTATGAGAGATAGGGGCCTATATGTCTTAGTAATGCATCGTTCCTATGGTAATAGAATGTATTAATAGATGGTTAATAGGAAGATAATAGTTTGAGCATACCTATAGCCTATGATCAGTTCCTTTTCATCCTCAGTTAAGACCACTTTAAAATAGGTCCAGTCCCTTGGATATAGGTTCCAGTCCATATTTTATTGAAGTTCCATTACCGACGTACAGCAGAGCAGTATTGGAGGTATTCCTAGATTGACACTTTTTAGATGTTCGTTTATTATTCCAGTGTTAGGAAGTGTTACCTTAGATTTTGGGTAGGTTAGAGGCTCTAGAAGGAGTACTATCAATCTTAAATTTTGAGGACAAAATTTTTCTAAGGTGGGTAGAGTTGTAGCATCCAGTTTCCCAAATAAGGATAATTTTGAAATTTTGTGTTTATAATTATTTTAATAATAATATTTAATTCATGATATAATTTTTGGTGATTTTAAATTATTTTAAAATTATTTAAATCAATGACTTGTGGTTTTGACGTTTTGCTAGTGAAACCCTAGAGACTGTTTGACCTAGATCCTAACCATGTGATTATGATATTTTAATGTCATTTTTGGCCTAAGGATATTTTTGCATTTGATCTCTTTGAATTATTTTGATATTATTTTATTATTTATGATATTGTTTTGGGGTTATTTGAGTCGGGTTCGAATTTCAACTCAATTCGACTTGAAACGGGGACCCGGGGGTAGTTTGACTTTAGTGGGACCCACACACTAGTTAGGCATGGCCCACATGATATTAAATTTAGTCCACATGATAGAAATATTTTAGTTAGAGGTTAGACTAATTATTATTGATAAGGTTAGTGTGATTAGAGACTTTAGAATGACTAATTTAGCCCCAACCAATTAGCCCTTTCCTAATACTTATAGAATAGGTTAGTGGGGGCATTTTGGACCTTACTATAATAGGACAAATAGCCCCATATGGCCAGCCAATTTGGGAGAGGATAGGCTCAAGTTCATTTCATTATTCTCATCCACACTCTCTCTTGTTCTTCCCCAAATTCCTTGAGAGCAATCCTAGCAATTTCTCCACCAAATTCTTCCATTTTGCCATCAAATCTTCTTCTTTCCTTCTCCATTCTAGCCAAGGTGGAAGCTACCCAAGTTTGGAGGATTCGGAGCTCGTTCGTGTCTTTTTGGAATCTCTGTGTCGGTGTCGCTCCGAAAAGGCTTTTCTTCGATTCGATCTACCAGGAGGTATAAATCCCTTCTCCTTTTCATTTTCTCATGCATATAGGTCTATTTTGAACCCATAGGAATGACCCCCATGGTTGTGTCTCCATTGGTGTCCATTTCGTGTCCATTTGGAGGTCATAGGAGTGTCCTTTGTGTTGTGGTTGTGTCCATGTGGGAAAATCTCAAATTTGGACACACTATGTGTTGTTGTTATGTATGAATGAATTATTACATGTTTATTCTCATATTTTTGTATTAGAGATGTGTTCTATAGTGTCTCATATATATATATTAGTGTAAAGAGTGAGTTCTTGATATATTATGTTATATACTTGTGTTCTTTTGTCTCAAACTATCTAAATCAGTCATAATTTTTATCCACGTTTTTAATTTCAGTCCTAACTTAGAAATATCATAACTTCTAGCTCAAAGCTCGGTTTAATCTCCCATTTTTTTTAAAAGAAGAGTATTGAAGTTAGCTTTCCAAAAACATGTATTAATAGGCCTAATTCTTTCTGTAACTTTCTAAAGAATTATTTGAGTGTCAGCTGTACGAAAGACAAACGTGTTCTCGGTGTTTTCGCGATTCCGGGAGTTTCCGGAAACGAAAACGCGATCCGTTTGAAGTTTCGGAAAAATAACACATAGATCTATAACATATTTTAATCCTAGATTTTAATTCATGCTGAGATGGTACAGTATTGATTATTAGTAGGAGTTACTATTCGGTATATACATTTTGTGCACCCTTGTGTGTAATATAATATTCTATTTGATTTTAACTCATGTTAATGTATATACATTATGTAATTAAATAGAGAATGAAAGTATGAGTAAATGGTTAAATAAATGATGTATGAGGTGTAAGTATCCTATCTAATGTAAGCATGTATAAGTATGGCTTGTAATGAATATGTAGGTTCCATAGTATGTAATATATGGTGCATATAGTAGTGCAAGAGAATAAATGAATAATGAATGAATGCAAGCATGAATGTAATATAATAATAGATGTAATGTATGCAATATACAAGTTAATGAGATGTAATGTTCTATGTTAACACAAAGCATATATTACCTCATGTACCCCCTTACACTATGTTGACACTATTACACTTGACACATTGTTCACTTACACTTTGACACTCTTTGATATGTATACACTATATATGCCCATTTAACCCTCACTTGCCCCTTTGCCATTTTCACATACACACACATAGCCTCTTAAATAAGTATTTATGAATATAGTTAACTTAGCTATGTATGTATATTATATATATGTTAGCATATTGTGTTGTAATATATAACTTTATATAACCATTTGAAATGCCATGATTATAGACCTAATATTGAATACCAATATATGCATGTGTATATATGTGTAGATATATATAGCTTAAAGTAATAGATTACCTAGATTACCTAGTATATATCCAATGTGAATTCTTGCCTATTTGAGTATTGAATAATTGCATGCTATATAGAGTTGGGTGTATGTTGGCTTGCATAGCCTTGTATTGATGTGTGCTTGCTAGGATAGTCTTGGTTAGGCCTAGTAAGACTTGCTGGGTTAGGACATGACCTAGTTTGACTAGTGCAGTTGACCAGAGTTAACCAAGGGTTGACTTTGGCCTAGTTTGACCTAGATTCATGTAGAATGCATTGTAGTGCTTTATATTACCCTTCTGGACATGTTGTGACTTGTGCTTTTCTAATTAGGAGCCAGACACCTCTCCTCGGACAGTATCTTTACCTTGGACATTCAGATATCAAGCGAGTACATTCTCTGATCATTTCATATCCTGCTTAGAATTATTTCCTGCAGTAGATTACTTTACTTGTACTGTCACGTTGGTCACACGGATTGGTACTATATGGATCCCTTCTTGAGATGTTATCCTTAGGGAGCATTGGGTACTCTATGTTCTGTGTGTTTCACTTACATAGCGTATCACTATGCTTCGTTGATTCTTCGATCACTTGTGACATATACTCTTATGATCACAGAGTCTTCCTGGAATCCTTATCCCATTTATGGGTCTACTATGTACCACCCTTCGGGGGCTTTCACCTTTCGGAGGCTATCACCCTTCGGGGGCTATCACCTTTCGGAGGCTTACCACCCTTCGGGGGCTGTACATAGTATCATAACATAACCTAGTTGGATCCTTGTGTATTGATTGGGGGTACGGGAGAGTAGAAGTGGACATGTGAATAATACACCAGTAGTATCTTATCAGAATCATTTCTTAGTGTCTTATCAGAATCATCCCATGCCATTTACATGTCCATGTTGTACTCTGACTCACTAGCCACATGTTAGTTCTCTATTTATAGTAGATATTTCTATTACAGCTCTCTCTCTGTTTACATACAATATTTCTTTCAGTACTCGTATCTTACTTTACTGCATGATTATATTTTCTAACCTGTTATGATCTGTTGAGATGTACTGTGCTCGCTCCAGTCCTGACTGGACCCGTAGATAAATTTTACAGATAGCATGGAGGTTGCCTGCTAGCCTAGAGGAGACCGTAGAGGTTGCATAGATAGCTAGGGTTTTTGCTTATAGTTTATTTTCAGTCATCTTGAGTTGTATTTATGGATTACTGTATTTGAGTTTTGATATGTATTCTGAGTTTATATCTTAGACACTTAGACTTCTATCTGTTATATCTTTTTTCGATTTCATGTTTTATCTATCTTCCTTTATGCTCTACCTTAGATGTGATTGAGTTTACATTCTGCTATGTCACCCCCATTCGGGGAGTATAAACTGTTTAGTCTTATACTGTTAGATGCATTGAGACCTAGGACAGCGTTCTACCGCCGACACTGCGGCATAGGCTGGGCGTTGTTACGTTCTCGTACCCTAACTCTACGGTGCGGGTCGTGACATGACCTCTCCATAAATACTTGACAGTCGTGGCTCTTCATACCCGTCAGTTTGTTTCTTTAGGATCGACAAATCTTCTTAAATTCGACACGTACCTATCAAGAAATTTTAGGCCCTGAATCCACCTATAAAGTCTCCCTTTATCCTCCCTGTCTAGTGAGAAAATTGCTTAGGCTGCTTATACTTTCCATTGCCTTCCTTTATCAAATGCAATGTAGGACGTCTGCATATATCTTCCAAGTCCAACCTGGCCTTGGGATTGTCTTTCGTCTTTACCTTTATGTCTATCACAGTATTAATTATGTTGTCAAACACATTCTTCTCGATATATATGACATCAAGGTTATGTCTAATCAGATTGTGCTCCAATATGGCAGGTCTTAGAATATACTTCTTTTTGTCCAATTATGAGTGCGACCAAATTCATCTCACTTGTATCCCTTTGTAGGCTCTTCGGTAGCACTTAGAAAATCCTTGACCTCCTCCCATATCGTGTCTCCGGTCCACCTTGGCAATGGATCGGCCTTCTCCACAACACGGCACGAAAAGCATTAATGTTCCTCCAGAAAGGATGGTCCTTCGGCAGGAACTGTCGATGACAATTGAAGAAGCACGGTTTTTCTCCGTGTTTTAAACGGAAAGCCTTCGTGCAGTCTATGTAATACAGACATGAAAGACGACCATGAGTGCTCTATTCAGATAAAATTCTATAGACCGAAAAGTCGTTGCTACATCAGTGCGGCCCTCATCTGAAAGTTTTCCTTTCTGGAAACATTATACGTGCAGGCGCCTACTTCCCATAACTGACTCAATTTATCTATCAACGACTGTAACTACACATCGATATTTCTCTTCGGATTGTTCGGACTCAGAATGATAACGGTTAGGAACATGTATGGTGTCTTCATACACATCCATGATGGTAGGTTGTACGGAGTGACAATCACTGGCCAACACGAATATTGGGAACCCGAATGTCCGAACGGGGTAAAACCATCAGAGGATAGCCCCAATCTTACATTACGCGGATCAGAAGCAAAATCTGGATACTCTCGATCAAAGTGCTTCCATGCTTCTCTATTGAATGATCCAAAACTCCATCGATCTGTTCCCACCTGTTTCAACTCATGTTCTCGGCAGTCTCCTTCACCATAAACAACCTCTGCAATTGCAGCGTCAAAGATAAGTAGTGCATCGAATCGGTCGGTTTTCTTTTACTGGGAGTCCTACTTGAACTTGTTGCCTTGTAACGATCAGCACCACTAAATCTGCAGGTGACTTCATCCTTGTCACCTTTGTAGTACAACATGCACCCGTTATGACATGCATCGATTTTCTCGTATCCCATCCAAAGAGATCTCACCATCCTCTTAGACCAGTAGAAGTCTGTAGGTAACTTTATACCTTCCGACAAGATCTCTATAATCAACTCGATGATTCGGTTGTAGCATTCTTGAGACATGTTGAAATCGGACATGATGCTCAGCAGTCTTGCAACCACATCCAACGGTGAATGATCCTTACAACTATGATACAAAGGCGTCCTTGCATTCTCCAGCAACTCCATAAACTTCGCAGCATCGGCATTTGGTACCTCCTCAGCCGCATCATGATTGTCCGGATCGAAATTAGGCCCCGCAGCGTCAAAAACCATGTTCACCCACCCTTCGTCGTAACCAGCGTGGTCATGGACATCCATATACGGCAAATTAGGCTCCAACTCCGATGCTAAAGGCACAAGTTCTCTGTATGAGGTCCACTGATAATAATTTGGCATAAAATATCTTGAGTACAAATGATATGTCACATCCACTTTTGGATAATATTTCATGTTACAACATCTCACACATGGACATTTAATTTTGATATGATCCATGTACTGAGGGAACGCCTTGTCAAACTGCAGGAACTGCTCTACCCTCTGTATAAATTTATCCCGTATACCGCACATGTCATCAGGATGATGATTGTACATCCACGAATGATGCCACAAATAGTAATTCATATCTATTTGATAATAATTCTGCAAAGATAGGTACATATTATTCGAGTATATTCTAAATGGATGCATAGACATATGAGTATTAAATGAGTGTCGTCACATGTTCAACAAGAAGGCCCCCTTTCTGACCCCCCTCTAATTCCCTGCTTCTCATTCGACTCTCTCAGCCTCCTATTCTACATTATATGATATCTACCTCAACCTCAGTCTAGAGAAGTGTGGCTGTATTAATATTAACCAAGGTTCACAGTATCGGTATCGGTATCGGAATCGATATGATTTACGGTTGATATCATGAATCTCATGGCTTCCTTTACCAGAGCAAAATATAAAACCAAACGTGAAGCAGAGCTTCATATTCAAAACATCAGAAGTAAAAAGTTTTCGATCGGTGGTACTAATACCAATCGAAATCTTTTTACTTATGATGTTTTGAATATGAATCTCTACTTCACATTTGGTTTTACATTTTGCTCTGCTAGAGGAAGCCATGAGATTCATGATATCAACCATAAATGATACCAATTCTGATACCAATACTGTAAACCTTGGTTAATATTAATATGTTCACACTTCTCTAGGGTGAGGTTGAGGTAGATATCATATGATGCGGAATAGTCGGCTGAATGACCCGAATGAGAAGAAAGGAAGTAGGGAGGCTCACTCTATATATACACTCTAGGATACTCACTCTATACACTCTAGGTACAATGATATACTGCTAGGATACTCACTCTATACACTCTTATGCAAGCCTTTTGAGGCAATCGACGTTATACTAGATTTCCAAAAAAAATCTATAACTCTAATAGGCCCAAAAGGGTTAGCATAAGTAAATTTAATTTTCAGATAATATCCTATACCTTAGCTAATAGATAATATCCTATAGATTAGGTAAACAGTCGCTATACATCGCTGATAGGGACGTTCAGCAAAGTCATTTTGATACGTCGATAAATGTACAAAAAAATAGCAACGTTTTTAACCGGAGTCGCTAACACGGACACTTAACATAAGAGATAATGATATCTCTGTCATCTTGTGTTCCTTATGAGCCCACAACGAAAACTTACCTAGCTAGCACTTACCTAGCTAGCACTTACCATGAAATACTTGGTGATACCTAATTAGCACTTGTAACTGTATATTTCTATACCCTTATATATGTATCTATCTATATAGATTATATATTAACCCTCACTAGCTCACTCTTTCAAGCAGTGGTCCAACGATTTCTAGTCCAAGAGCTTTGATACTTGGTTACTAAGAGGGTAATTTTTGGGAAATTTTAACGATAATAGGAATCTAGACTTGCTTCTATCCCTAGGATTTAGTTTCCATCTAAATTCCCTAAAAATGTCCATTCTGAATTCCCTATAAATGAATTTATATACCTAATTTAAATTCTAAATTTCCAAATCAAAGTATTCACACACACACACATAATACATAACATGTGTGTCGTGTCAGTGTCTAGGGCAGCGTTTTGTGTGTCGTATCCGTGTTAGTGCCTATGTCAGTGTGTGTGTGTCATGTATGTGTCAGCGTGTGTGCGTCTGTATAAGCGTGTGTGTGTCGG
The DNA here is from genome assembly GCA_029216955.1 of Iris pallida. Lineage (NCBI taxonomy): Eukaryota > Viridiplantae > Streptophyta > Magnoliopsida > Asparagales > Iridaceae > Iris > Iris pallida. The sequence goes on from JANAVB010019600.1 coordinate 10,027,572, forward strand.
GTCAGCGTGCATGCGTATCGTATCTGTGTCAGCATGTGTGTGTCTGTGTTAGCGTGTGTCTGTGTAAGCATGTGTGTGTCGTGTCTGTGTCATCGTGTGTGTGTGTCTGTGTCAGCGTGTGTGTGTCTTGTGTCTGTATGTCTATGTCAGTGTATCTGCATCATGTCAGGAAAAGGGAGATAGGGTAGGGTTTACCTACCTTGGTCGGGGTCGGGTCGGGGTCGTCGGGGCTGGAGCAGCGACGAAGGGGACTGGTCGGGTCGGCGTCCGAGGGGAGGGTGGTCGCCAGAGGAAGGGGGTCGCCGAGGAGAGGGGTTCACCGCGGGCAGGGGGTCGCCGGAGGAAGGGGGTCGCCAGAGGGACGAGGTCGCCGCTGGGAGGGGGTCGCCGGAGACGAAAGGGGGATGGGAAGAGAAATTTGGCGAGAGCGAGCGGGAGATAAAAATTTGGTGTAAAAAAATAAAAGGTCGATCGTCCAGAACCCTATATGAAACATTTTAGCGACGTCGGGAAAGACACATCGCTAAACGTCGATGTTCAACAGGCGTCGTACTAAAAGAGGAGTCACGAAACGTCGATGAATAAAAAAACAACGATGTTCTGCGACTAGACTGCGACATCTGCTTTCTAAAATATAAGGCTTATCGCTAGCTGCCGTTAAACGTTGCTGATAGTGACGTTTTGCGATGCCATTATGAAACGTCGCTAAATACACAAAAATTAGCGACGTGTTTATCCGGAGTCGCTAATCACGTCGCGAATATGAGTTATTTTGGTAGTAAGAGAACATGACAATATCATGAAGATATGTAATATCAAGGGAGGAACATGACATCATAACCTGCACAAGAAGGCTAACTAAAGAGTAAGCAGGTGTCACTTCCCGTTCCCAGAATACGTATTTATTTAATAGTTACCATGTATTATTCTGTATTTAAATTTCTGTAAATTTATGTTAGTTAATTAATCTGCTCTTTAAATTTTCATGTTAATTTATTTCCTGCAATTTTATTTCTGCACTTTATTTTCTGCTTTTATTCCTGCATTTATTTTCTGCTTTTACCTCTTTGCTTTGCTTGCGGGTTGGCCTTGGATGAACCCATTGGACCCGGCCCAATACTCCCACCTACCACCACCCCTTCATTTAAAGCCCAAAACCATTTCTCTCTCTTCATTACTTCTTTCCATTTCACTTCTTCTTCCTCATAACTCTCCCACCAACCTAGAAGAGATAGGCAAGTGCCAACTTGCTTCTTGATGGATCCCCATTTTTATTGTTCCATCATCTTCCTCATTTGATTCTAAGTCTCTTTAGTACTTAGCATTTTCAATTTCCATGGCTTATTTGTTGTAGATCTAAGTTTGATACATTTTCGGATTTCTTAGGTTTTGATCTAGTAAACTTTGTTATCTTCAAGTTTCGATGGTTCCATGTTGTAGAGAATTTCGTTCTACCCAATTTTGACCTATGGAAGTCCATATTTGAGCTTGGGATGAAGGATTTATGGAGCTTGGAAGCAATGGCTTCCATGGTTTCCATGGTTCTGTTCTCAGAAATTCGGAGAAGAAGAACAGTCACAGCCGCATCAAATCTTCATTCCTTAGCGCATGGAAATCTTTATTCCCACAGCCGCATCAAATCTTCATTCCTCAGCGCATGGAAATCTTTATTCCCACAGCCGCATCAAATCTTCATTCCTCAGCGCATGGAAATCTTTATTCCCACAGCCGCATCAAATCTTCATTTCTCAGCACATGGAAATCTTTATTCCCACAGCCGCATCAAATTTTCATTCCTCAACGCATGGAAATCTTTATTCCCACAGCCGCATCAAATCTTCATTCCTCAGCGCATGGAAATCTTTATTCCCACAGCGCATCAAATCATTTCCACAGCGCATGAGTCATTTATTTCCCACAGATTCCCTCAGGCGCATGAATTTATTTATTTCCCAATCACTTTCCACAGCCAAGGCGCATGAATTTATTTATTTCCCAATTACTTTCCACAGCCAAGGCGCATGAATTTATTTATTTCCCAATCACTTCTCACAGCAAAGGCGCATGAATTTATTTATTTCCCAATCACTTCCCACAGCCAAGGCGCATGAGTTTATTTATTTCTCAATCCTTTCCCTCAGGCGCATGAGTTTGTTTATTTCCCACAGATTCCCTCAGGCGCATGAGTTTATTTATTTCCCATAGCTTCTCTGAGTTTATTTATTTTCCATAGCTTCCCTGAGTTTATTTATTTCTCACAGCCACCTTCTTCAGGCGCATGAATTTATTTATTTCCCAATTATTTTCCACAGTGCGTGAGATTGTTTATTTCCCAATCATTTTCCACAGCGCACGAGATTTATTTCCCACAGCCGCATTCCTCAGGCGCATGAGATTTATTTATTTCCCAATTATTCCTCAGGCGCATGAGATTATTTATTTCCCAATCATTTTCCACAGCCGATGAATCTTTATTCCTCAGGCGCATGAGATCATTTATTTTCCAATCATTATTTATCTCCCAATTTTATTTTCCGAATTTGGCATTAGTTAACATTGATTGTTATCTTGATTAATTATCGATCATGCGTTCCTAGATGGAACTAAGAGGCTGGCTAGTCGTCTTATTGAATTGAATGGAATAAGACACGTTCATATTAACTATGAACTATTGAAATCGATTAGCCAAACCCAAATATTGACATATAGATACATGCAGGTTACAAATTTATTTATTTATTGTTACGAAAGCAGCATGTGTACTTTATGGCCAAGGTATGATTATTCCGTGGTTAGTTTTGATTGTTGCATTACGCTATGTAAGACCTACAACCTAACCGCACTGGTATCGTTGTAGAAATGCATATCGTACCCCGTACGAGAGTACTCATTTGAATGACCATGATCCACGGCATGGAATTTCACTTAACCTAGAAGCTACTAAGTTAAATAAAACAATGATTGCATGGAGAGTATGGATTTCCGAGTTCTTACATGGCAGCCCTCTTGGGACTATTAGTGTCCGACAGGCCGGCTGGTTCCCACAGATACTGCAAATCTGTCACACGGGCAGGGAGCAGTATCTGCTTATATTATTGTATATTGTATATTGATGATGGGCGTCCCGCTGGGACTCGTCTAATTCATGATTGGCGCAATTGATTGATTGGATAGACTAGCCTTGCTTGCCCATAGTAAGAACTGAGAAATCCTTTATTGCATAATTCCAGGATAACTTGGGACTCACAGTAGCAAGCCGTAGTAGTTGCATGGCCGGTTAAACTGATTTGTTTGTGTACTGTGCCTACTTTGTTAACTAACTAAGATAATCAGAATGTCATGATATGACGGGCCAACTTCTGTCCTTGTTTGGTTGGGAGGTTGGTTCGAAGTGTCGTGACATTATATGAATCCTAGTAGCAAGCAGAGATCTATATATCTTATTCTCTTATTACTGGTTTTAACTCCTCATATCGTGCTTCCTTGCGGTACTTGCTATTAGAGGTCTAACCTCTCTGGTTTTGCATGGCCAGATTTAGAGCCGGTTCCCGAGGACTCAACTTACTTCTACCTCCAAGATGGTCAACACTAGAGGGATGATCGCAGGAGGACTCGAGTGGGTTTCTTACTTCCCCGCTCATTTTGTTATTTACCTTATACTTTGCCGTTTGGCACCGACATGTTAGTCGGATCATCTTGTACTTACTTTTACATAATTGTAACTAAAGTCATACTGCAGCTGATAACAATTGTGTATATTTTTGCTACATCAGATCTGGCTATGTTTTGTAAAGCCAGATATCAAGAACATTTTGACAGAGCGTTTGTGACGCCTTACTGCTTTATCTTACGTGTTCTCTATTACTGTTTCTTGTTCGAATGATTGAGACAATAGATGTGAAGTGACCATAGTGAGACCTTTATGTAGTATGCACCCCCTCGTCTGGTTAGACAGCATTGATCGTATTATACGGTATTCATCTACCCGTAATACGTAGCTGGCTGAGTCATTCCCCCGCTCTCCAGTATTCTGGTTCTGGGGCGTGACAAGGTTTTAGTGGTGGCCCATGCAGGTCTGATTTCAGACTTGTGGGGTGTTTTAATTTATAGGATGTCTCAATCACACATGTTTCCCCTTGATCTCCTGATTCGTATTCTCGATTCTAGCTTGACATTCCGGTATCCTTTGACTTCATTGACCTTCCCTGTCTGACCATTTGATTATTCTCTTGTCCCTTTTCTTAGGGGCACCTCGTCCGCATCTGTCAGGATTGGGCAACAACAACAAGGGCAGCATGGGCAACCTGACCAGGTTGGTCAGCAACAAGAGCCAGTACAACCTCAAGAGGCTATTCAAAAAGAGGTGATAGTGGAACCAGCAATTGGACCGCAGTATCCGGAGGTTCCAACAACACCAATAGTTCCACCTACCCCAGTGGAAGTTGACACACCAGCCCTTCTGGAGATCATGAGAGGGATGATGGCTACTCAGCAACATCAGATGTTGGCCCAGCAGCGCATGCACACTCAGTTGCAAGAGCAGAATGTGTTGCTCAACCAAGGATTGCAGACGGCTTTGGAAAGAGGAGTGAGAACAGATTCCGGAGCATCAGCCAAGTTTTGCAAGTACAACCCCCGCCGTTTCGAGGACACGGAAGATGCCATTTCAGCAGATGCATGGCTTAAGGATATGGAGGCTATTCTGACAGCAGCTAAGGTGCCAGCAGAAGAACGTGTGGATCTAGTGAAGATGTTACTTCAAGATCTCGTACGTGATTGGTGGGAATCAGAGGAGGTAGGCATCAGACGTCCTGTGGCTTGGGACAATTTTACAGCAAGATTCAAGACGAAGTACTATGGAGTTGTGGCGCAATTTGAGCTGCAACAGAAGTTTATCAACCTCAGACAGGCTGGCAAGACTGTAGATGCTTATGCAGCAAAGTTCTGCAGATTGAGTAGGTTCGCCCCAGAGATGGTAGCAACAGAGAGCCAGAGGGCTATGAGGTTTCAGCAAGGGTTTCATCTTGAACTTTTGCAATTGATAGAGGGGCACAATTACCAAACTTTTGATAAAGTATTGACAGCAACTCGAAGGCATGAGATCACCATTCAGAGGCTTACGGCAAGGACTGGGGGTCAGAAGAGATCCCACAGTCAGATTGAAGGAGGAGGGGGAGCAGCACCCCGAACAACAACACCATCCACTGGCATTCGTATCCACGATGTGGCGATACGAGGACCAGTACAACCAAGGCAGCAGCAACAGCATCAGAGGAAGAACCAGCAACCCCCAGCAGGCTGTACTTATTGCGGGAAGATAGGGCACACTAGAGATGTGTGTCGGACATTAAACGGGCTGTGTCTGATATGTGGAAATCCAGGTCATCGGGTTACCACATGTCCCATGAATTCGAGGTCAGGAGGACCAGTACAACAGTTTTTTGCTCTGCCAGCACCAGGGGCAGGACAGTATCAAGGACCAGCGGTAGCAGTGAGGCCGTTGGCACAGCGCCCGTTCATGACGCAGGCTCAGATGTTTCGGCAGCAGGGACCGCCGATGCAACAACACCAGCATAGACCACCCCAGCATCACCAAGGCAGGGGCCAGCGGCAGCACCAGGCTAGGCCGCAGCATGGGAACCAGCAAGGAGGTCGAGGGCAGGCATTCACTCTGTCCTTGGAAGAGACATTGGCATCGGGAGATGTTGTGGCAGGTAACATTCTCGTCGCCTCTTATCCCGCAGTAGCATTGTTTGATTCGGGTGCATCACACTCATTTATATCTGCACAATTTGCAACACGGCTAGGAATGGAGTTCGAGGCATTGCCAGGGAGGTTGAATATACTCACTGGTAATGGGCTCGTAGGAGTTAGTAGAGTTATTCTAGCATGTAGCGTTGTAGTTTGCGGGCATTCCTTACCCGCCCGGTTGATAGAATTTTCTGTTGGAAATTTCGACGTTATCTTAAGCATGGACTGGCTGAAAGACAGTCATGCGACAATAGATTGTCGTAGAGGGAGTGTATCTTTTGATATTCCAGGCACGAAGCAGTTCACCTTAGTCAGATCAGTAGCAACTCAACAAGAGCAGGGAGTAGTGACGGCAATGGAAGAAGTTCAAGTCCCGAAGGTAGTTGAAGAGTTTTTAGACGTATTTCCTGAAGAGCTTCCAGGTCTACCACCGGTTAGAGATATTGAGTTCAGTATAGAATTGGCACCTGAAACTAAACCGATATCAGATCGGGTTTACAGAATGGCAGATTCAGAGCAGGCCAAGGTATATCGGCACATAGAGGAACTGAAGGAGAAGAAGTTCATCCAAGCTAGCGTGTCACCATGGGCAGCACCAGTGGTACTTGTAGGAAAGAATGATGGGTCATCCAGATTATGCATCGATTACAGGAAGCTTAACGCGGCAACAGTGAAGAACAAGTACCCATTACCCAGGATCGATGACTTGTTTGATCAGTTGAGCAAAGCTAGAGTTTTCTCCAAGATAGATCTTCGTTCAGGGTATCATCAAGTGAGGGTTCGGAAGGAGGACATTCCCAAGACAGCATTCAGGTCGAAGTATGGGCATTATGAATTCTTAGTAATGCCGTTTGGTTTGACCAATGCTCTAGCAATCTTTATGGATTTGATGAATCGCATCTTTATGCCGTACTTGGATCAATTTGTCGTTGTGTTTCTCGACGACATTCTTGTATATTCAACTAGTGAAGAGGAGCATGAAGACCACCTCCGGAAGGTGTTACAGGTTCTGAGAGAGAACCAGTTGTATGCCAAGCTCAGCAAATGTGAGTTTTGGTCGGATCACATTTTATTTTTGGGTCATTTCATATCAGGAGCTGGAGTAGCAGTGGATCCCAAGAAGGTAGAAGCAGTAGAAAGTTGGCCAGTACCCAAGACCGTAGCAGATGTGCGAAGTTTCTTGGGATTGGCAGGATATTACAGAAGGTTTGTATCAGACTTTGCAAGGCTTTCAGCACCCATGACTCGCTTGACACGGAAGGACGTGCCATTCGTCTGGTCGGCAGAATGCCAGGCATCATTTGAGAATCTGAAGCAGAAGTTGATATCAGCGCCTATTCTTACATTGCCAGTTGGACCCGGAGGTTTTACTGTTTATTGTGATGCGTCAGGTAAAGGACTTGGATGTGTCCTCATGCAGCATGGGAAGGTGATAGCGTATGCATCTAGGCAGCTTCGAGACCACGAGAAGAATTACCTGACTCATGACTTGGAGTTGGCAGCAGTAGTATTTGCTTTGAAGCTATGGAGGCATTACCTATATGGTGATCGAGTGGACATGTACACAGACCACAAAAGTCTGAAGTACATTTTTACTCAGAAGGAATTGAACATGAGGCAGAGAAGATGGTTGGAGTTGATTAAGGATTACGACGTAGAGCTTCAGTATCATCCAGGCAAGACTAATGTGGTAACAGATGCTCTCAGCAGGAGAGGCGACGCATTTATGTTAACAACACAGAGGCATATCTTAGAAGACCTTCAAGAGATGGGCATCGAGGTTATACTTCCTAGTGATGTAGGTGTTCTGGCGAGTCTACAAGTTCAATCCGACTTGGTAGACAGAATCAAGGCAGCTCAGGCACAAGACCCAAGGATTCAGAAGCTTAGGACAGAGTGTGAGTCAGGACTCAGAAAGGAGATACAAATTCATGAAGATGATACCCTTAGGTTTGGGACACGCCTATGTGTGCCTAGTGGAGATATCAGACAGGAGGTTATGGCAGAAGCTCACAGTTCTCAGTACTCTGTACACCCTGGAGGGACCAAGATGTACCAAGATATCAAGCAGCACTTCTGGTGGAACGGGATGAAGAGGGAGATAGCTAGATTCGTTTCCCGTTGCTTGGTATGTCAGCAAGTAAAGGCAGAGCAGCAGAGGCCAGCTGGATTATTACAACCGCTTCCTATCCCGGAATGGAAGTGGGAGCATATTACAATGGACTTTGTGACCGGTTTACCGAGATCCCCAAGTGGCAAGGATGCTATTTGGGTAATCGTAGATCGGCTTACGAAGGTGGCACATTTTCTTCCTTTTAGAGTAGGTCAATCTACGGAGAAGTTGGCAGAATTATATATGCAGCAGATAGTCAGACAGCATGGGGTCCCAGTCAGTATTGTGTCAGACAGAGATACCCGTTTTACATCACATTTTTGGAAAAGCTTACATCATAGCTTGGGTACCAAGTTAAGATTTAGCACGGCTTACCATCCACAGACGGATGGGCAATCAGAAAGAACAATTCAGACTTTAGAAGACATGTTACGAGCTTGTACCCTAGATTTTGGAGGATCTTGGGAGAGCCACCTACACTTGGTCGAGTTCTCATATAACAGCAGTTATCAAGCCAGTATCCAGATGGCGCCATTTGAAGCACTATATGGTAAGAAGTATAGGTCGCCACTAGCATGGGACGATATTGGGGAGAGAAAGATGCTAGGCCCAGAATTGATTGTTCAGACGGTTGAAGTGGTTAAAGGAATTAGAGAGCGACTTCGAGTTGCGCAGGATCGGCATCGTCATTGGGCAGACCAGCATCGTAGGCCGTTAGAGTTTTCTGTTAGGGACCACGTATTCTTGCGGATCTCACCTACCCGTGGGGTCATTAGATTTGGCATTCGCGGGAAGTTGAGTCATATATACGTGGGCCCGTTTGTTATTCTTGATCGGGTAGGCGATGTTGCTTATCGTTTATCCCTTCCACCTTCGTTACGAGAGGTGCATGATGTGTTTCATGTATCTCAATTGCGAAGGTATGTATCAGACCCAAGCCATGTCCTTGATCATTCTGAGCTGGTTGTTGGTACCAACCTGTCTTACGAGGAACAGCCTGTGTCTATTTTGGACCGAAGAGAGAAGGTACTCAAGAACCGAACAATTAACCTTGTCCGGGTTGCTTGGGGTCATCACTCTTTGGGGGAGTCAACGTGGGAACGTGAGGATGATATCCGATCACGGTATCCGCACCTGTTTGACTCACAAGGTATATCTCTTTCTGTATACCTTGATTGTCTTAACCCCTCATGCTTGTCACGTTGTAAGTAGAATTGCTTGGTGTCGTAGAATGTTCAGCATGGATATGTTTCTACTGTTAATATTGTAGAATGATTGCTTACTCTAATTGATCGTACTTAGATTAGTTTAGCTTCGATGTTTCTATCATGTTTGGATCTGAAATTTCGAGGACGGAATTTTTCTAAGGAGGGTAGAGATGTCACTTCCCGTTCCCAGAATACGTATTTATTTAATAGTTACCATACATTATTCTGTATTTAAATTTCTATAAATTTATGTTAGTTAATTAATCTGCTCTTTAAATTTTCATGTTAATTTATTTCCTGCAATTTTATTTCTGCACTTTATTTTCTGCTTTTATTCCTGTATTTATTTTCTGCTTTTACCTCTTTGCTTTGCTTGCGGGTTGGCCTTGGATGAACCCATTGGACCCGGCCCAATACTCCCACCTACCACCACCCCTTCATTTAAAGCCCAAAACCATTTCTCTCTCTTCATTACTTCTTTCCATTTCACTTCTTCTTCCTCATAACTCTCCCACCAACCTAGAAGAGATAGGCAAGTGCCAACTTGCTTCTTGATGGATCCCCATTTTTATTATTCCATCATCTTCCTCATTTGATTCTAAGTCTCTTTAGTACTTAGCATTTTCAATTTCCATGGCTTATTTGTTGTAGATCTAAGTTTGATACATTTTCGGATTTCTTAGGTTTTGATCTAGTAAACTTTGTTATCTTCAAGTTTCGATGGTTCCATGTTGTAGAGAATTTCGTTTTACCCAATTTTGACCTATGGAAGTCAATATTTGAGCTTGGGATGAAGGATTTATGGAGCTTGGAAGCAATGGCTTCCATGGTTTCCATGGTTCTGTTCTCAGAAATTCGGAGAAGAAGAACAGTCACAGCCGCATCAAATCTTCATTCCTCAGCGCATGGAAATCTTTATTCCCACAGCCGCATCAAATCTTCATTCCTCAGCGCATGGAAATCTTTATTCCCACAGCCGCATCAAATCTTCATTCCTCAGCGCATGGAAATCTTTATTCCCACAGCCGCATCAAATCTTCATTCCTCAGCGCATGGAAATCTTTATTCCCACAGCCGCATCAAATCTTCATTCCTCAGCGCATGGAAATCTTTATTCCCACAGCGCATCAAATCATTTCCACAGCGCATGAGTCATTTATTTCCCACAGATTCCCTCAGGCGCATGAATTTATTTATTTCCCAATCACTTCCCACAGCCAAGGCGCATGAATTTATTTATTTCCCAATCACTTCCCACAGCCAAGGCGCATGAATTTATTTATTTCCCAATCACTTCTCACAGCCAAGGCGCATGAATTTATTTATTTCCCAATCACTTCCCACAGCCAAGGCGCATGAGTTTATTTATTTCTCAATCCTTTCCCTCAGGCGCATGAGTTTATTTATTTCCCACAGATTCCCTCAGGCGCATGAGTTTATTTATTTCCCATAGCTTCCCTGAGTTTATTTATTTCCCATAGCTTCCCTGAGTTTATTTATTTCTCACAGCCACCTTCCTCAGGCGCATGAATTTATTTATTTTCCAATTATTTCCCACAGTGCGTGAGATTGTTTATTTCCCAATCATTTCCCACAGCGCACGAGATTTATTTCCCACAGCCGCATTCCTCAGGCGCATGAGATTTATTTATTTCCCAATCATTCCTCAGGCGCATGAGATTATTTATTTTCCAATCATTTTCCACAGCCGCATGAATCTTTATTCCTCAGGCGCATGAGATCATTTATTTTCCAATCATTATTTATCTCCTAATTTTATTTTCCGAATTTGGCATTAGTTAACATTGATTGTTATCTTGATTAATTATCGATCATGCGTTCCTAGATGGAACTAAGAGGCTGGCTAGTCGTCTTATTGAATTGAATGGAATAAGACACGTTCATATTAACTATGAACTATTGAAATCGATTAGCCAAACCCAAATATTGACATATAGATACATGCAGGCTACAAATTTATTTATTTATTGTTACGAAAGCAACATGTGTACTTTATGGCCAAGGCATGATTATTCCGTGGTTAGTTTTGATTGTTGCATTACGCTATGTAAGACCTACAACCTAACCGCACTGGTATCGTTGTAGAAATGCATATCGTACCCCGTACGAGAGTACTCATTTGAATGACCATGATCCACGGCATGGAATTTCACTTAACCTAGAAGCTACTAAGTTAAATAAAACAATGATTGCATGGAGAGTATGGATTTCCGAGTTCTTACATGGCAGCCCTCTTGGGACTATTAGTGCCCGACAGGCCGGCTGGTTCCCACAGATACTGTAAATCTGTCACACGGGCAGGGAGCAGTATCTGCTTATATTATTGTATATTGTATATTGATGACGGGCATCCCGCTGGGACTCGTCTAATTCATGATTGGCGCAATTGATTGATTGGATAGACTAGCCTTGCTTGCCCATAGTAAGAACTGAGAAATCCTTTATTGCATAATTCCAGGATAACTTGGGACTCACAGTAGCAAGCCGTAGTAGTTGCATGGCCGGTTAAACTGATTTGTTTGTGTACTATGCCTACTTTGTTAACTAACTAAGATAATCAGAATGTCAGGATATGACAGGCCAACTTCTGTCCTTGTTTGGTTGGGAGGTTGGTTCGAAGTGTCGTGACATTATGTGAATCCTAGTAGCAAGCAGAGATCTATATATCTTATTCTCTTATTACTGGTTTTAACTCCTCATATCGTGCTTCCTTGCGGTACTTGCTATTAGAGGTCTAACCTCTCTGGTTTTGCATGGCCAGATTTAGAGCCGGTTCCCGAGGACTCAACTTACTTCTACCTCCAAGATGGTCAACACTAGAGGGATGATCGCAGGAGGACTCGAGTGGGTTTCTTACTTCCCCGCTCATTTTGTTATTTACCTTATACTTTGCCGTTTGGCACCGACATGTTAGTCGGATCGTCTTGTACTTACTTTTACATAATTGTAACTAAAGTCAGACTGCAGCTGATAACAATTGTGTATATTTTTGCTACATCAGATCTGGCTATGTTTTGTAAAGCCAGATATCAAGAACATTTTGACAGAGCGTTTGGGACGCCTTACTGCTTTATCTTACGTGTTCTCTATTACTGTTTCTTGTTCGAATGATTGAGACAATAGATGTGAAGTGACCATAGTGAGACCTTTATGTAGTATGCACCCCCTCGTCTGGTTAGACAGCATTGATCGTATTATACGGTATTCATCTACCCGTAATACGTAGCTGGCTGAGTCATTCCCCCGCTCTCCAGTATTCTGGTTCTGGGGCGTGACAGCAGGACATCACACTAATCTGGACAGGGATTGATCACTATGTGAGCAGGGAATGAACCAATTCAACACAGGGACTGACCTATAATGGTAGGACAAGCTAATCAGTTGAGTGATACCAACTGTCCACAATTGGACAAACAAGGTCTAAGCCAAATGGTGCAGGACAGGTTTAGAAATATAGGATTGGATCATATACTGAACAAGGATGCGTGTGTGTGACCAAAACTATGGAACAAACAGGAACTAAAGGGTTGACCCAAGTGAATATCTCACAATGGCAGGACAGAACAGTAAATTAGACATACATTTCATGGCTAAACATGCCTAAGGATCTGAGCAGTAATAAATTAGAGATGAAATAGGACATATCTAAACCAAAACCAAGACTGCATATACTCCTCCTCTTGGCAGAACATCAAGGGAACAGAACAGTAAACTCACAGGAAACCACATCCAGACCCGAGCCCCCCACAATCAAAATACTCAACCAAAACAAACCAAAATTACTAGATAGCACCCAACAGTCCTAACACATAGTATTATCAATAGTAAAACTTAATAAAAACTGGAATTAGAGTATAAAAGTCCTAAGAGTCATTTCGTCGAACACTTGGTGTGCGTATCTGATACTCTCATGATATGCACATCAAATGAATCCAAACTTGACCCAAATCCTTCCTAATGCAAGGGGGACCCTAAATTGTTGCTCCCCTTCCTGGATTTTTTGTTAAATATTCTATTATTATTTATTTAATTTAAATGATGATTTAGATTTTATAAATAATTAATTATTGGCTTATTGAATTTTGTTACTATTTTATGGAGGTTATAATATTATTATTGTGGTTATTAAATATAGACTATTTATTATTATTAGTTATTATTCAATTCTTCTCTACCAAAAGAATAATAAATGTGTGTATATATATATATCCAATATATATATGTATATACATCTAATATATATATGTATAAATGTGTAGTTGTATAAATAATATATATATAGGCGTATATATATATGTATATATATAAATATATATGTATATGAAATAGAAAAGAAATACGTACACAACAAACACTCGGCCTCCAAATATGACTTGTACCACTGCCTAAAGCAACAAGTGCCAATGGTGGTGACCTCTGTTATTATTATGAGTATATAGTATAGTATTGAATTGAATTGAAATGAATTGAATGTGTGAACTGAATTGAGTTGGAACTCTATTCAATTCATTCCAATCTGGATCAGTTGTAAGTTTGCTGCAACATACGTGCATGCATACGATCCTACGTCAGCTTAGTCCATTGTAGTGGTTTGCCAGTAGTCTCAACCGACTAAAACCAAACCCATTCTATTTGAGTTTCTGTAATCAAACTGATCCAACAATTAGAATTAGGGAAGATAGAGAACCCCATTGGAGCTGGCCTAGTGAGCCCAGCGCAGCAAGCAAGACCGAGCACTGCCCTTAGCCCACAGGCCCACACGCCCTATACTAAAAACCCAGCACACCAGACTTAGGCTAGCAGCAGCAAATAATACCAAGCCAACCCGAGAACCCCAACCGCGCGTTATACATACACGAAGTGTATATAAAGAACTCGAGAGAAAACGAACTCAAAATCCTAGGTCGAGAGTGGCCGCCACCCTCCCTGATCCCTGGACGATGCCTCCACAACCCCGTGCGTAACCCTGGACTACCGCGCGCGGCGCGCGAGCCGCCAGAGGCCGGCCACGGCCGACCGATGCGCGCGTGCACAAGCACGGAGCACAGCAGCAGACGTGCAGGGAGGCCGACTTCGTGCGGCAACCACGAATTCTACGCTCGTCCTCTTGACGAACCGATTCTTCGGGTATGTTCACAACCTACAAGGCTTCCATCCCCTTTTAAATAGATTCATTTTTCATGCGCTAGATTTCCCGAAAGATCGACACAAAGTCGATCAATTAACTGTCCAAAACAGGACAGGACAGTACCTTGGTCCCAAACACCCAACTTCACATCGAAATTCCCACCAACCTATCTTTCGAATCAGGAAACTTTCTGAAAGGAAGTTAACCACAACATATAGGACTAGAAAAGTCCAGTAGGAAGGTTGTAAAAAATTGCTTTGTACAGAGAATTATTCACATGTAAACTTCAGGAAAAACCTGTTTTCAAAAACTTGAAATGGCTCTACGCGACGTCCGTCCCGCCATTCCGGGCGACGTGGTTGTGCACCGTAAGCAGCGAAAGCTGCGTAACGGTTTCGTGGTCGTGTTGGCTTTGACAGAATTCAAATTAGTCGCGTGTGCGCGACGAATTCGACGCGTATCCGTCGGAATCGCCCCGTATTCGTCCAATGCAAATTCAGTCATAACTTTGTGCACGCTCGTCAGATCAAGACGAAACTTGCGCCAACAGGACCGTATCATTTTTTTGATCCTGTATGCCAAGTTTGGTCCAATTCTGAGACAGTGGAATCCGACGCCGTTTTGCGGGCCCCCGGTCCCACTCAACGGGCGATTTTGTGCACGGCCCGCCGGAATCCAACTTAGGACATACGGTTGGGTTCGTATCGGAAAACTGGATCCGTAGACATATAGTTTGATGACTTTAGAGACCATTGACTTTGGCACGCTTTTCGGTGCAAAGCGGGTCCAACGGCGGACATCATTTTTGCCTGAAATTATCATTTTGCCCCTGTGTCCAGAATTAGACTTAAGGACAGGCGATCCTAGCTATTTTGACTATTCTGAGATCATTGGTATTGTCTATTTCAGCATCCGGGGACTGGTGTACGGGTTTTGACTATTGTGGCACTTTGAGTAGTTCAGACTGTCGGTTTTACCAGCAGAGGACCACAGGCGAGTACAGTTTATTATTTGCATTTCGATATTGATCTTTACTATATTTCATTGATTGATCATTAGTTATGTGATTTTTATACTCTATTATAAATTGTTGAGTCGAAAATGAGAAGTACCAAGGATGTGTGATCCGACCATAGACAGTATTTATTTTCATGCAGTAGATATCGTAGACAGTGCTTATTTTCTGCAGTAGACATCGTTGACAGTGTTTATTTTCATGCAGTAGACATCGTAGACAGTATTTATTTTCTGCAAGTAGACATCGTAGACAATGCTTATTTTCTGCAGTAGACATCGTAGACAGTATTTATTTTCTGCAAGTAGACATCGTAGACAGTGCTTATTTTCATGCAAGTAGACATTGTAGACCGTACGGTGTAGTGGCCCAGACTGATCACATATCAAAGGTACTTCTAACGGTGGAAAGTATATTGGTCTATTTATTACTATTGATTCTTCTTACGGCTTTACTGTTATTTTCAAACCTCATGATTGATGTCTAACCTTTGTTTTATAGTCATTTTCTTTATTGAAATTGCATTCAATGAATTGTGCTCGTTCCATTCCTGACTGGAAACCAACATTTTCAGGTTAGCCGTGGATTCACTTAGCTTAGGGAGTGACGGGTGTACTTGCAGACGGAAGCCTAGTGACCAGCTAGATAGATGAATTGTAGTCATTCCATAATTGTACAAGTTTATATTTTTCTACAAATGTAAAACTTGTGATCTTTGTAAATTAAATTAATGTTGTGAATGAGCATTGTTTGTGATTTTGATCTTCATGGCCGTGACAGCGTTCTACCGCCGACACTGCGGCGTAGGCTGGCTTGGACATGTCTCGTATCCGTTTTAAAAAATAAATAAATAAAAAAAAAACGGGTGCGGGTCGTGACAAGTTTTTGTGGTGGTCCATGCAGGTCAGTCTTCGTAAATCATGCGAACTCGTGATAGTACTTAAGTTAGTTGTACTATTGCGAGCCTGCCACTAGAAATGCTCATTCACAAATTAGAAATTAATTTAATTTACGAGAATGACTAGGACTAGGAGTCCCTTATACAAATTTACCAATGGGTAGTCTAGGTCATGCAATTTAGATGAGGAGTTATTAAGGTTGATTGTTTGTCAAGATCCCCATAGGTACACTATTATCTCTCGATATGACGACACGATCCAAAGTGGATAGATTGTTCACTTGGTGAGACAGGGCTTCATATAAATTATAATCTAACCTTGATGAATTGGGCAAATCCTTCTCTTTGCCTCTTAGGTATTATCCCCATGTCTTAGTCGAACTGCCTATTTAGTTTCTATTTGCCCTAGGAATTAATATTTTGTATAAATTCTGATTATTATTATCCCCATGTGGACCTCGAGTTAGTTTCGGTTCAAAGTTTTTCCTCAATGATTGAATACACATGGAATAGACATTAGAATGTTTGTGTATCTTTTTATCTTCAATTATTTCCTCCCCGCTCAATCTTTTATTTTAAGGGTTGATAGGGCAAATATTTATGCCTTATTTCATAGTCAACTTGTTTGAGTCTCTAGAAGCTCAGGGATTTATTTACAGATATAGTTACGAGAATGTTAGTTAACTTATACTGGCAGGACAGCAGCGCACTGTCGCCATTTATTTAAACTTTGGAGACTAGGGATTCACTGCAGCCAGCAGCGCAGTGGTGAGACACGACCCCTAGAGTGGAAAGGAGATTAGGAAAATATCGGTTATAGAATTTGCTAGAGATATGACTAGTGGTCCACTCTTGATCGTAGATACCCTTGAGCAAATATTGGATAGAGTTAAGAAGTGTTCGATTTTGTATCATGTTGAGTTACGAAACCAAGGGTTTACCACAGCCAGAGTATACGGGCGTGGCGTAGTCCTCGGTGAAATGATTTCAGACGTGATTACAAGTTAAGGATACTATAGAGGATAGGACAGTGCCCTGTGTGTTCCATAAGATCCGAAGCCAATATTGGTGGAAGTTTGTAAGTTGGATAGCACGTCTCCCGATCTAGCTAGCATTCCGTGGTCCTTGTGACCTATTGACGAGGATATCGACTGACACTAATAGGTTTACCTAGAATATAGAATTTAGAATATCCATAACCCATTAGTCGACCAAGTCCTTGTGAATAGAAGATAGTAGGATTGATTGTATAAGCAAGAACACCAGGTAAGTTTTGATTCTCTCTAAACTCGAACTACTTGTGCCTCTTTTCAAAAAAATCTTGCGTACTTGTATCTTGACTATCTTGACCAACGCTGCTATTATAGCCTAGCTTTGTAAGCTCACCCTTTTATCGAGCTTGATCCAAGACATATGTTTAGCGGGGACGCCTACTAACTTATTGTCTAATCAAAATCAGTGTATTATGGTCTGATCAACCATGATGCATTTGGTTCGCACTTTATTTAATTACCCTACGTGGATTTAGATATAGATGTCTCTAGGATCTCATCCACGACTGCATTGACAATTCCTCTTGAATTATATGTTCGCCCTTGAATCACGAAATTGTATTCAGTAACACCTCCCTTGAATTCTTTATTGTTTTTGTCTTTCACCGATTTGGAAAGACGAAAGCTCGTTATGGTAGAGAGATACAGAGTATTCTCATGGCTATGATAATGGTAGGCACAAGTGTAGCTACCAACGGCCAGTCATGTGATTGAGTTACTCGTTCTCCCATCGACCCTCAAACTACTATTGAGACTTTCGAGCCATCTGAATTTGAGAATGATTAGGGTTTTACCCTTAGTCAGAACGCCAACCTAGGAGACTATCTATTCTCAAGAAACCAAATATTGTGAGTCTCTAATTATTTGCTGGAAGCTTGCCCTAACTTTCAACCCTTATGCCTTGACTCAACCGTCCCTCGAACAAAGCCCACAGTTTAGACATGAGATGAATAGACAAGGGTAAGGACAATTCTTTACCGTAACTATGGTAGACACTCATCCCGAGATTGGGTTTCCAACAAAAAAATTACCCTAGTTATATAAATTTTATTATTGAGACCAAACTGGTACTGGAACACCACCGTCACTAGCTTAGCCAATACCATAGCTTAAATACCCTGTCATATCATAGCTTACCAGTTCTCAACAGTAATACACGATCACTACAACTCTTGTGACGATAGTCCGACAAGTTGACACAAGTAGAAATTCTCGACTCAGTTGTTAGAATTCTTCTCATATGATATGCCTTAGAGTTAGTTACCCCGTCGACAACTCTTGTATACTGTGGACAAGCATGTCATTCTATTTTCTCGATTATGTGTCATTGTACACACTCATTTTTCAATTATTGAGGAACGATCTTTGACTTGACTTACATCTACCGTATTTCGTTACGTCCTGCGTTATTCTTCATTAACAAGAGATGAGGTTCAATAACCGGACTTTGGAAATTTTAACCTCATTATTCCTAATACCATGTCCTAGCTTCTAAGGTGGGTAGACTGTAAACCTTCTAAAATTTTGGGAGATACGAGGATTACGGATTGATTAGAATGATTTACATGAGAGTGATAATTAGTGCCTCATGGACTCCCACTTTCCATTTAGATCTTTGTGTATCCTCGGCCGTGTCATTAATATTCGGAGCACGAGACCAGCGGTTACCTTCTCACAAATTTTGCATGCAAGATCTAGACGAGTCCACCTTCATCTAGGTATGTCCTGTCCCACTCAAACCCGTCCCCTTGTACTCTATTTTTACGGTATGACTTTTAGGTAAAAAGGACTAGCTATAACCCTTACCATAATACCGGTATACTTTTCGATTTCCACTAGAGCCACAACTTCGACTCATTTCCTTCGACCCAATATATGGTTGTGACCTACTCGAAGCCCACTATGCACATGCCACTAGTGTGCCACTCAATTGAGGCCTCATGTGCTACTTAAATACAAAAGTCACTGAAGGTGCATTTTAGGCTTGAGGGACCTAGCTAATCAACTTGACTGGCAACCAGCGTAACCACTCGATTTGAATCCTATTCTAGGTTACCCTAACCTAGTAGACGTAGTTTTATCTTGGGATCTTGTTCAGTCCATATAGATTGAGATCCTAGGTTCATCCAACCAACGAGTGATATCCAAATAGGAAACCCATTAAGGCCCAGTAAAACCCCTCCAGACAAACCCCATAGTTGATCTATAAAATCAAACTATTTAAAATAGGTCCCCATACCTATCATGTAGTCTCCACCCCGTATAATGTGATGTCCTTCGTAACCATTATGCCATTTACTTGGACGTCGCGATACAATCCTGTATTGCATTCGTATCCCTTGCTCGTGTTGTTAAAATAACCACGGAAAGATCACAATTTTGATTTCTCAATGTCCGTTCTATTTTAGAACCTTGTTTAGGACTTCGAGAACAAAATTTCTGTACTGCACGGATTGCAAGCCCCTCTAAGAGACAAGTGTTCTTCGATTTATCAGTTGACTGGACTAGAGTAGCTCGCCTAACAAATAAGGCAGTGGTTCATAAACTCTCTTTCTATCTGTACTATTGGACATTCTCTACCGTTCTTGAAACTTCATTTTGCTCTTAATTATTCTTTCTTACCCTCCAGTCCTTCCTTTTTCGGGGTGACGAATGATCGTGTTGTCTAGAATTCATCAGAATGTCTTAAGTTATTGTAATATTGCTTGATTATTGAATAATTTGTTGTTATAGATACCATATGCCCTAGATATTATGGTAGAATTATTTGCCACTAAGTAGAAGATTATAAGATTTTAGTGACCCGTGTTTCAAGGGAGTAGTACGACCTAAGGTGGGTAGAAGTCCTCGAGATTTCGTAAATACCAAATGACTAGAGAAGGCCATAAATATTTTATTGATAAATTAAGTTCGAGAAGATTAAGGTAATGGTAGACTTTGAATTTTTTTTTTTTTTTGAATCGTTATGAATTTGAATTTCGAGGACAAAATTATTTTTAAGGTGGATAGATTTGCAGCTCCCCTTCCCGGATTTTTTGTTAAATATTCTATTATTATTTATTTGATTTAAATGATAATTTTTAGATTTTATAAATAATTAATTATTGGCTTATTGAATTTCGTTACTATTTTATGGAGGTTATAATATTATTATTGTGGTTATTAAATATAGACTATTTATTATTATTAGTTATTATTCAATTCTTCTCTACCAAAAGAATAATAAATGTGTGTATATATATATATATCCAATATATATATGTATACACATCTAATATATATATGTATAAATGTGTAGTTGTATAAATAATGTATATATAGGCGTATATATATATATGTATATATATAAATATATATGTATATGAAATAGAAAAGAAATACGTACACAACAAACACTCGGCCTCCAAATATGACTTGTACCACTGCCTAAAGCAACAAGTGCCAATGGTGGTGACCTCTGTTATTATTATGAGTATATAGTATAGTATTGAATTGAATTGAAATGAATTGAATGTGTGAACTGAATTGAGTTGGAACTCTATTCAATTCATTCCAATCTGGATCAGTTGCAAGTTTGCTGCAACATACGTGCATGCATACGATCCTACGTCAGCTTAGTCCATTGTAGTGGTTTGCCAGCAGTCCCAACTGACTAAAACCAAACCCAGCCCATTTGAGTTTCTGTAATCGAACTAATCCAACAATTAGAATTAGGAAAGATAGAGAACCACATTGGAGCTGGCCTAGTGAGCCCAGCGCAGGAAGCAAGACCGAGCACTGCCCTTAGCCCACAGGCCCACACGCCCTATACTAAAAACCCAGCACACCAGACTTAGGCTAGCAGCAGCAAACAATACCAAGCCAACCCGAGAACCCCAACCGCGTGTTATACATACACGAAGTGTATATAAAGAGCTCGAGAGAAAACGAACTCAAAACCCTAGGTCGAGAGTGGCCGCCACCCTCCCTGATCCCTGGACGATGCCTCCACAACCCCGCGCGCAACCCTGGACTACCGCGCGCGACGCACGAGCCGCCAGAGGCCGGCCACGGCCGACCGACACGCGCGTGCACAAGCACGGAGCACAGCAGCAGACGTGCAGGGAGGCCGACTTCGTGCGACAACCACGAATTCCACGCTCGTCCTCTCGACGAACCGATTCTTCGGGTATGTTCACAACCTATAGGGCTTCCATCCCCTTTTAAATAGATTCATTTTTCATGCGCTAGATTTCCCGAAAGATCGACAAAAAGTCGATCAATTAACTGTCCAAAACAGGACAGGATAGTACCTTGGTCCCAAACACCCAACTTCACATCGAAATTCCTACCAACCTATCCTTTGAATCAGGAAACTTTCTGAAAGGAAGTTAACCACAACATATAGGACTAGAAAAGTCCAGTAGGAAGGTTGTAAAGAATTGCTTTGTACAGAGAATCATTCACATGTAAACTTCAGGAAAAACCTGTTTTCAAAAACTAGAAATCGCTCTACGCGACGTCCGTCCCGCCATTCCGGGCGACGTGGTCGCGCACCGTAAGCAGCAAAAGCTACGTAACGGTTTTGTGGTCGTGTGGGCTTTGACGGAATTCAAATTGGTCGCGTGTGCGCGACGAATTCGACGCGTATCCGTCGGAATCGCCCCGTATTCGTCCAATGCAAATTCAGTCATAACTTTGTGCACGCTCGTCAGATCGAGACGAAACTTACGCCAACAGGACCGTATCATTTTTCTGGTCCTGTATGCCAAGTTTGGTCCAATTCTAAGACAGTGGAATCCGATACCGTTTTGCGGGCCCCCGGTCCCACTCAACGGGCGAGTTTGTGCACGGCCCGCCGGAATCCAACTTAGGACATACGGTTGGGTTCGTATCAGAAAACTGGATCCGTAGACATATAGTTTGACGACTTTAGAGACCATTGACTCCGGTACGCTTTTCGGTGCAAAGCGGGTCCAACGGCGGACATCGTTTTTGCCCGAAATTACCGTTTTGCCCCTATGTCCATAATTAGACTTAAGGACAGGCGATCCTAGCTATTTTGACTATTCTAAGATCATTGGTATTGTCTATTTCAGCATCCGGGGACTGTTGTACGGGTTTTGACTGTTGTGGCACATTGAGTAGTTTAGACTGTCGATTTTACCAGCAGAGGACCACAGGCGAGTACAGTTTATTGTTTGCATTTCGATATTGATTTTTATTATATTTCATTGATTGGTCATTAGTTATGTGATTTTTATACTCTATTATAAATTGTTGAGTCGGGAATGAGAAGTACCAAGGATGTGTGATCCGACCATAGACAGTATTTATTTTCATACAGTAGACATCGTAGACAGTGCTTATTTTCTGCAGTAGACATCGTAGACAGTATTTATTTTCATGCAGTAGACATCGTAGACAGTGTTTATTTTCTGCAAGTAGACATCGTAGACAGTGCTTATTTTCTGCAGTAGACATCGTAGACAGTGTTTATTTTCTGCAAGTAGACATCGTAGACAGTGCTTATTTTCATGCAAGTAGACATTGTAGACGGTGCGATGTAGTGGCCCAGACTGATCACATATCAAAGATACTTCTAACGGTGGAAAGTATATTGGTCTATTTATTACTATTGATTCTTCTTACGGCTTTACTGTTATTTTCAAACCTCATGATTGATGTCTAACCTTTGTTTTATAGTCATTTTCTTTATTGAAATTGCATTCAGTGAATTGTGCTCGTTCCATTCCTGACTGGAAACCAACATTTTTAGGTTAGCCGTGGATTCACTTAGCTTGGGGAGTGACGGGTGTACTTGCAGACGAAAGCCTAGTGACCAGCTAGATAGATCAATTGTAGTCATTCCATAATTGTACAAGTTTATATTTTTCTACAAATGTAAAACTTGTGATCTTTGTAAATTAAATTAATATTGTGAATGAGCATTATTTGTGGGCCTATTATCCTTGGCGTACCTTGGTTTAAGATACGGATAATAGGATGAAGGAGAACCGACATACTTGTTCAGAGGTAATAAGGACATGGCAAGCAGGCAAATTACTAGAGCGTAGAGTCTTCCTACTCAGAGGTAACGAGAACATGGCAAGAGTGAACTCAACGGGGGATATTGGTGGTCAACAGAGGACATTTATGGACCTATTATCCTTGTTGTACTCCGGTTGTGGGTACAGATAATAGGTTGAAAGGGGACCTACATACTTGCTTAGAGGTAATGTGGACATGGCAAGCATAAAGGTTTCTTCGACGGAGCCTTCCCACTCAGAGGTAATGAGGACATGGCAGGAGTGGGCTCAATGAAGAGTGGGTACATAGAACAACTCAGAGGTAGGAGGAGATGGAAGTTCTATGTGAGGGGTGGTTTGTTTTTGGCGGAGGTGGAACGACTCAGAGGTATTGAGGACATGGCCGTTTTGGAAATTTATGGATCGATTACCCTTTTTGTGCACTGGAAGCGCGGGTAGTGGATCATGAGGGAGGATCTCTTCAAGAAGAAAGTTTAGAGGTATAATCATACATAACTTACTATCTGAAAGAGTGACTAGGATATGAGTTCAGAGGCACCAGCGGGTACATAACTCGGTAATCTAGAATAGTGTGGGTTCAGCGGCACCAGCGGGTACATGACTCGATAATCTAAAATGTTGTGGATGTGGGTTCAGCGGTACCAGCGGGTACATTACTCGATAATCTGGAATGTGGTGAGTGTGAGTTCAGTGGTACTGGCGGGTACATGACTCGATAATCTGGAATGTGGTGGACGTGAGTTCAGCGGTACCAGCGGGTACGTGACTCGATAATCTGGAATGTGGTGGACGTGAGTTCAGCGGTACTAGCGGGTACATGACTCAATAATCTGGGATATGGTGGACGTGAGTTCAGCGGTACCAGCGGGTACATGACTCGATAATCTAGAATATTGTTTAGACATAATATTTCTTCAGGAACTTGCCGTTGACGGACAACATGAGCAAGTCTCCGTTTTGTTTTACGAGGCGGTAAGCACCGTTGGAGAATACTGTCTCTATGATGAATGGGCCTTCCCATTTTGGCTGAAACTTGCCGGCGGTCTTGTGAGTCATGACCATCGGCCTCCGGGCTGCCAAGACGAGATCGCCCACCTGGAATGTTCTGATTTTGACCTTCTTGTTGAAGGCTCCAGAGATGCGTGCTTGGTATAGCTTAATTCGTTGCTGAGCTAAGAGGCGCTTTTCATCTAATGCTTCCAATTCTTGTAGTCGACATCGGTAGTTGTCATCCGTCGTCAATTGATAAGTGAGGGCGACGCGGAGTGAGGGTATTTGAGTCTCTAGTGGGACAACTGCCTCACTTCTGTATACCAGGAAGAATGGTGTATTCCCGGTGGTTGTTCGAACTGTGGTGCGATAAGCCCATAAGCATTCGCCGAGCTTCTCGTTCCAGTCGCGTTTGTTGGAGGAGACAAACTTCTTGAGGAGTTTGATGATTATTTTGTTGAATGCCTCTGCCAACCCGTTTGCTACCGGGTTGTATGGTGTCGAAGCGACATTCTGAATACGGTGCTTGTCACAAAACCGATAGAATGCGTGGCTTGTAAACTGCGAACCATTATCATGGATGATCCTTCGGGGCAGTCCAAAGCGGTAGATGACGTGATGCTTAAGAAAGCTGATCACGTTTGAAGTCTAAACTTCTGCGAGTGGGACAGCTTCCGCCCATTTGGAGAAGTAATCAGTTATTGCAAGTATGAAGCGATGTCCTCGGGAGGAAGGTGGGGTGATTGGGCCAATGATATCCATTCCCTATGCTTCGAATGGCCAGGATGCCACTGTCGAATGTAGAAACTCGGATGGTTGGTGAATGAAGTCCGCGTGGACTTGGCAGGCTTTGTATTTTCTAGCATAATCTATCGCATCTGCCACCATTGTGGGCCAATAATAGCCCATTCGGCGAAGGCGATCTTATAGTTTTGGGTCGGGCTGGTGGGCCCCGTTGATACCGTCGTGAGCTTCTCGTACGGCTTCTTTGGCTTCTGCATTTGACAGGCACCGAAGCAGTAATCCGTCGTAGGAACGGCGATACAGCATTTTTGTCTCTGTATCGTAGAAGAATCTGGGAGAACGTCGTCTGATGGAAGTGGCTTCCTTTGGGTTCTCGGGTAGGATGTCGTAGACGACGAAGTCGATGAATGGTTGTCTCCAATCTAGGGCATCATCGATCGTCTGTGCGGAATAACTTGCCACGAATTGTACATTATTTTTGGGACAGAATAGTTCGTGGCCTATTACATCCACTGATTGGCGATCATAATTCGGAACTGCTAGGGAAGCGGCAAGACCGGCTAAGGCATCTGCTTCGATATTTCGGAGTCTGGGGACATGTTCGATGAAGAACCCCTTAAACGACGAGATGATGTCAATCGCTATTTGGTGATAAGGGATCATGTCTTCGTGGCGGACTTCGTATAAGCCCCAGATCTGATTGACGATTAGCTGGGAATCGCCGTATGCTTCAAGGTATTCTACCCCCAGCTCTTTTGCAAGTTGGAGGCCAATGACCAGAGCGTTGTACTCGGCCAAATTGTTAGAGCAGGGCTTGGTGAGGGAATAAGCTCGGTTAATCACCAATCCGGAAGGAGAGATTAGCACTACCCCGACTCCGACGACTATATTGCCTTTAGGTCCGGTCCTCGAAGCACCGTCGAAGAACATTCGCCATATATCATCATGAGAGGTTGCATGCGAGTCAGCGACCTCATCTGGGATCTCTTCATATATCCTGGAGGATTTCGAGCCCGGGTGGGCTGCTAAGAAGTCTGCCAGGGCTTGACCTTTGACTGCCTTTTGTGGGACGAAGATCATATGATAAGGGGACATCAATATTGCCCATGTAGCGAGGCGAGAGCTGAGTGCCCCTGGTTTAGTCATGAGGACTCTGAGAGGGTTGACTCGTGAGATCACATGTATCGTTTGTCCGGTGACATAGTGTCGCATTTTCTGAATGGCGAACACCAGGGCGAGGCATTCCTTCTCCACAGCGGTGTATCGGTGCTCTGGTCTGATCATCATTCGGCTGAGGTAATATATGGCTTGCTCGTGGCCTGCGTCATTGTTTTGTGCCAGCAGAGCCCCGAGGGAGTGTTCCATTGCTCGTACATAGAGCAGGAATGGTTTTCCAGGAATCGGAGCCACCAAAACTGGAGGATTTGACAAATATTCTTTGATGCTGTCGAAAGCACGTTGACATTCCTCGTCCCATACGAATGAGACTCCTTTCTTCATGAGGTGCGTGAACGGTCGGCATCGCCCAGAGAGGTTAGAAATGAACATCCTGATATAAGCTAGCCTTCCTTGGAGGCCTCTGAGTTCACGGAGATTTCTTGGGGGACCCATCTCCATGATTGCTTTTGTCTTCTCAGGGTCTACATGGATACCCTTTGCAGTGATGATGAAGCCCAAGAACTTCCCGCTGGATACGCCCAGAAAGGACTTCGTAGGGTTCATTTTCAAATTGTGCGCTCGCATTAGGTCGAATACCGTCCTTAGATCCTGCAGATGGTCTCCCTTGCTACTGCTCTTAACGGCTATATCGTCAACATAGCACTCAACCATCTTGCGTAAGTGGTCTCTGAAGATGATGCTCATGGCTCTTTGATATGTGGCGCCAGCATTCTTTAAACCGAAAGGCATGACTATGTAGCAGTACGTGCCAATCGGTGTTCGGAATGATGTATGTTTTTTGTCGTCAGGAGACATTTTAATTTGGTTGTACCTCGAGAAGCCATCCATGAATGATATACGTTCGAAGCCGCAGGTATTGTCGATCATAATGTCTATGATAGGAAGGAGGAATTCATCTTTAGGGCACGCCTCGTTCAGGTTGCGGAAGTCGATGCAGATTCAAATCTTCCCATTCTTCTTGAGGACGGGTACTATATTAGCGACCCAATCGGGATGTTGCTCCTCACGAATGAAGCCGCTGGCTATCAGTTTGTTGACTTCGGCTTCGATCGCGTCCATGATGCCTGGACGGAAACGTCGCTGTTGTTGCTTGACTGGTTTCGCATCTGGCCGAATGTTGAGTTTGTGAAGAGCAGTGTCGGGATTTAACCCTGGCATGTCTTCATAGCTCCAGGCGAACACATCAATGTATTCTCTGACAAGTTCTAGTAGCGACTCACGTTCTTCGTCTGTTAGGCTTTTACTGACGAAAATTGGTTTTGGAGAAGATTCGCTGCCGAGATCCACTTGTATGACCTCATCTTCAGTAGGAGGTTCTCTCAGTTCGAACCGCTTTTTCCATTGTGCGTCTAATTGCTGGGCCCACGGCTCTAGCTCGAGGATCTCGGGGATGTCTTCATCTTCTTCGTAAGCGTCGGCGAATGCCATGTTGACTGTCATGACTTATCTGAACACGTCTCCGATGCTGGTATCTGAGTCAGAAGTTGGTGACCCGGTTGAATGTGACTGCCAGTCGCATTCTTCATCTGAACTCTCAGGGGTCGTAGTGGGCATTACATACCCTAGCCTGCATCGAGTTTTGTTATAGTAATCCCGTGGTTTATCCACCGGGACTGGCGGCTTCAAAGGTAATCGTCGCCCAGTGCCGTAGTTTAAACCCGGCATCGTCTCCAGATCATACCCCTGTTTTTGCATGAGATATTTGGATTGTGGGCTATAAAGATACAGAGGCAGTCTTCCGGTATCTGACCCGAGGTCGGTTTTCTTTGTGGTGGAGGGATGCAGGTTGTTCGTCCAGCCGAAGATGATTGGATGGTCCCCTCCCTTGATTATTCGGTAAGCATCTTCTACTGGAGTAAGCTGGATCACGGTGTACACATTTGTCACTTGTGTGTACAGGTGAGTGCCTATACCGTATTCCATAGCATACATTGTACATAGCTTATTGAGCTCGGTGTAGTAAGGTATCTTTTTTAGGGGGATTACATCATCAGCGGAGGAAACATCAGTGTGGGCAGCCAAATACCTGGCTAACTCCGGTTCCTCTTCGGCTACCCCCTGTGTGAATGAAGACTGAGAGGACGACCTGGGAAGCTTGATTGTTAGTGGTTCAGTTGATGGAGTTGAGCGTGGAGTTGTTGGCAGACTAGCGACCCCCAGTTTGGCACTCGAGGTGGAGCGAGGAGTGGCCGGTTCGCTAAAAGTGTCAGACCTTGCGTCGGGGTGACGACCCTTCTTGGGAAGGCGTATTGTTAGTGGCCTATCGGAGGGATTGAGCTTTCCTGTTTGGGGTCGACTGACTCTCGGCAGTCTGATTGTCGGTGGCCCCGTTGTGGGTCTCGGCGCTTGGCCGGACCTTGGCAGCCGGATTATCATCTGTTCTTCCTGCGCCGAGAGGCTGATCGCGTCCTTCCGCAAAGTGGCGATAAGGGGTACGGACCTGCCTGGTTTACGAGCTTAGAGGTGGATCGTCAAGGGTCCTTCTGATCCCGTGGCTGTCTCGGTATGCTGTACGTCTCCTTCATCAAGGTGCCTCTTTGACTTTTCGTATAGGCAGAAGTCTGAGTAGTAGGAATCGACCCCTTTGAAGGGATCGATATCAGCAAATTCTGTCTTTACGAAGCCGTGTTTGACGACATATTTGAAGCATTGGTACAGCGTGGAAGGCACGATCATGTAATCGTGTATCCATGGGCGCCCCAAGAGGATGTTGTAAGAAGTGTCTGCATCTATGACGTAGTAGGTTACTTCAAATTGGAGATTGCCAATCTGACACTTCAGATGAATCTTTCCAATAGGGTATCTCCTGCCCGAATTGAAACCACTGATGGCGGTGCTTGTAGGTGTCAGGCGATGCATTGGGATGCAGAGATGATGTAGCAGACCCTGCGGGATGATGCTTATCGAAGAGCCAGGATCAATATGCATCCGATCCACCTTCACGTTGCCGATGTATCCCGTGTAGTATAGCGGGCGATCATGTAGGTTAGTTTTGATGAGCATGTCCTGCGGAGTGAAGACGATGTTGGGCATTGCTTTCGTACAGGCACTATCCTGGAGATCGACAGGTGAGTCCTCCCCGATGAGGTTGGATTGAGCCAGATAGGCATCGGCATTTTGGAGTGCTTCGCTCAATGCAATACGAACATCCTTGGAGAGCCTTAGGAGTTCGTACAGTGACAATTTGGCCGGAGTGTTAGCCAATTGTGCTAAGATGTCAAAGTTGTAGGGCCTCTCTAGCCCTTGGGCTGCGTCTTTTCGGAGAGATTTGTCGAAGCGAGTCTCCTTCGGCCTAGGCTTGTCGGTCGTCGAAGGCTGAGCCGGTCCCAGAGCATCAGTTGTACTGGGTTGATGATTTTCGGTTGGGTTGTCAACCACAGGTTGGGATTACGCTTCGGACCGCGTGACGACGGCTGTAGCTTCCTCGTTGTCTGCTGAGATTGTGTGGCAGGTCCTAACTTTTCCACTTTTCTTCTTGCCGGTGGAAGACTGTGTGGGCCGAGTCACTTCTGACACCAAGTCTGGATGGATCCACATGACCTCCCCTCGAGATGTGGTGAGGGGTACTAGACCGACAGTCCGATCTCGGGGAGGTGAAAGATTGGTATCTCCATTATTGCCAGAGGGACGGGGATCACCCCGTCTTGAGTCTCCGTCGGAGGGAAGCTGCCGAATTGTACGGACACCATATTGGCTGCCACAGTTACTTCTTCAAAATCGATGGCCAGAGCGTTCGAATCGATGAGGCTTTGGATATACCGTTTAGTTGGTAGCAGTCGTGTGTAGCATGGTGTACATAACGATGGTAGTGGCAGAACTTTGGGTTCTCTAGATCAGCCGGCCGAGGCTCCCGTCTTGGTGGAGGGAGCTAAATTCTATCTCCTTGTATGAGCATATCCAAGATAGGCTTGACGTGGCCGTCTTCGAAGGACGTAATCGATTTGTGGCTATTGTTTGTCTACGGGCTTTGGCTCAGGTTTTTGTGTTGTATCGGCCACCATAGCCTGCTTTCCCTTGCTGTCCCGATTGTTGGAGGGATTACCTCCATTATCGTTGTTGGAATGCTTGCCCTTGTTCTCTCCTTCCGAGATATGCAATCCCAGTTGGCGAGCCTTCTTTAGTCATTCTTCGGCGCTTGTGGCGCTGATGATGAATGCCTTCCAGTCTTTGAATTGACTTTCGCCCATCCAGAGACTGATCGTAGGAAGCAGTCTCTTTTGGTAGATCTCAATCAAAGAGGAATCTAGATTTCCGGAGGGCAGCTTCATGGCGGTTTGGCGGAACCGCTCGATGTAGTTCCTTGTCAACTCCTTCTCCCCTTGGACGACGTCCATGAGAGTGGACATAGTGACGTTCTGTCCTACTTCGTAGAATCGCTCCAAGAACAGGCACTTGAAGACGGTGAAGGAGTGGATGCAGTTGTCCGGTAGATTGCGGTACCAATTGAAGGCGACCCCTTCTAACGCCCCAATAAATAACCGTGTGAGGATAGCATCATCATGGGGCAGATGGTTGGTGGTGACCTCGAAGTAAGTGATGTACCGGCTTGCTGAGGTTTTGTCGTTATACGGGTTGATATTGAATGGCTTATATCTTGGTGGGAATGGAACATCCCTCCATTCAGCAGGGTATGGTTGTCGTATTCTGAGATCTTGAGCATTTTTTCGGGCATGGAACATGGCTCGGAGCTCCTGGACCTCTCTCCTTACTTCTCGGGTCTCATCTGTCGCGGTGGGGGCTGTTATTTCGGAAGGATTATTGCCCGGGTTTGGTGCCGCTGAGTTCGAATCTATATTGACCGCAGGGCCCGTGCTTGTTTGACCAGGCGTTCCTCCTTGTAGAGTGGGCAGGGCCGCTTTAATCTCGTCTACAGACTTGACCAATGCAAGTAATATGGCTTCGAGATTGTCGATGCGCTGGCGATCATTGGAACCACCTTGATTGATGTCCGTCATAAAAACCGTCCTTACATGAGGAGGGATGGAAGGAACGGTGGAGGATGTGCCCTCCGAGTCGTACCCATGCATCGAGAAGTCATCGGGATAGGTGGGAATGTTCTCTTAGGGCACGGACTCGGAGGGAACGGTACCCCCAGCTTCAGAGCTTGCTTCGTCTTGAGAATCATGGATGTCCTTGGGGACATCGGTGCCTGTCGTACCTGAAGGGAGAGTCGTTTCCTCGGGCTCGGCTCCTTGAAATATCGAATTGTTACGGATATTCGAAGGAGTGCTACCCCCATCCCCCAGCGATGTGGATGATGAATTTCCCACTACAGTAGATTTTGTCTTTGAACGGGTGTATTAGAATACTCCGATGGAAGACAGCCGTTTAGACGACAGTTTCTTAGCTGTAGTGGTTGATATCTTGGGACTGGGAATGCTTGTCTTTTTCCCCCTCCTTTCGGCGGGGACCTTCTGAGCAGAATTGCAGAAGACAACAGGAGGTGCCTCATCCTCTGAGCTCGGATGTTGTAGTCTTTGGAAGACGAACGGCAGATCTTCCGTCACTGCCGCATTGTTGCAGCAACAGTTGACGATGATTTAGGTGCAGCGATGTCCAAGCAAGGACTCTTTGCACGCTGACACTCCTTCTCTTTCCTTGTGTTTGTGGAGGATCGTCTCCCGTAGGTCAGAGGAACCACTCTGTCCGTTTGCCGCCGGGGGCTGGACTCGAGCGGTTGTATACAACTTCCCATCCGAGGCCCGTGTGATAGTCAACGGGACGTCCTGATAGTCAGAGGTTGGGACAGCTGACTAGGCCCGATGAGCTCGCGCTGCCCTAGACTTCCTCCTTTTAGCACCTGCGGGTGCGTAATAGGAGGAGTCCAAGTTGAATACCACAGAGTCTGGCTTATCATCCAGAGAACCACCAGGGTCAGGACCGCATGAGAGATGGTCGAAGACTGATCGAAAAAAGCGTGAAACGGATGCTATACGGCTAGAGTTGGGTACCGTGCAGGCTGTCTGCATGCGGTTGTCTTCTGCCGTCGGATGAATTGTTTTTATGCGGCTAGGAGTCACGACCGTACAGGCTGGCTGCATGCGGTTGGCAACTGTGACCGCATGGGTTTTCTGCAAGCGATTGACTCCCATAGCCGTACGAGTTTCATCCGTGTGGTTGGCAACTGTAGTCGCATAAGCTATGCGGCTGACAGATATGGTCGCATGAGTTTTCTTCATGCGGCTGGAGGATGTAGCCGCATGAACTTTCTTCTTGCGGCTGATACCCTTATACGGCTCGGATCTCATAGAGTTTCTCTTTGCCCCTGCAAGTCCAGCATCATAGTATTTTCTTCTGTCGGACTTGGGGACAGCAGAGTTGTCTACGATCTGAAGTGGGGCCGCAGGGAAATCTTGCTCGCCGTCTTGAACAACAGAGGGTGTCTCCGTGAGAGCTTCAGTAGGAACGAAGGATCGGGGTCTCCACTCCTTACGGGCCTTCTTTGTGCGGGCTCGCTTCTGGACCGGGCCAGTGCTCTTGTCGGAGAGCATTTCTTCGAACGCCTGTTGGTCGAACCGGGCGACCATCTTTTGTTGCATGGAGCCAAGCTTGGCTGCATCCAATTGCGTCACCAACTCCTCAGCCGTGGAGAAGTTAGTCCCCAGCAGAGTCGCCATCGTGTTTGCCATGAAATATAAAAGAACAGAACAATTATCGGAGGACCGAACTTTTACTTCACGTTACAAACTCGCTTGTACAAAGAAAGCTTAGGGACGAAAACCTAGGTACAACAGTCTAAGTACAATTGTTTATTTTAGATTCTGGGGGGTGACGATAGAGGCTCGGGAAGGCGACGGCAGCCCTGCCTTACTCCTTGGACGATCGGTATACAGCCTTGGCTCCTTGTGAAAAGATGGTTGGCGTTGATGAAGAAATGCTCTTCTTGCTCCTCTGTTGCTCTTCTGGCTTCTCTCTCTCTGTGTGTATTCTTTCTCTGACTATGGGGGGAAGTCTCTCTGTATATACGTATTTCTCTCTGATATGGTATATATTTTGTAAGGGAATGGCACCCTGCTATTTATAATAGTGGGATGTCATCATTAGGGTTGCCAATGATTACATCTTGGAGATGGTGGCGGCCTGGGGATTGGTCAATCCAGGCTGTTCGTTTATGATTGTGACGAATCCGAGCCATTAGGTGTAGATTACACCAAATCCCATTAGCAATTAATGCTGATTGGATAAATCTTCCTTATAATGATTTCTGATATCTGCGAATAAATTAGATTTATTCTTCTGCCACGTGTCCCAGATTATTGGGATTTGACCCAATCTTTAATGGCAATAAATCTGAGGAATTAATCGGTTTAGGACACGTGTCCTAGGAGCTGCTGGGGGGATCTTGTAATGCCTGTGGTTCGTATTACATATTTTTGGAATACGTGTACGTATTTTATTCTGTATTGCATGATTCCTTGTTTAGCTTGCATCTTGGCTTGGTTATTTCTTGGCTTAGTTCGGCTTGGCTCGGTTTTCCTTGGTTTAATATGAACCAATGTAAACCCCCTACCTACCACCACCATTCATATTTATTAGCCCTCTTCATTCTCTCTCTTCATTTATCATCTTCTACTTCCTCATTTACTTCCCTACCTACCCGAGAGAGAAGAGAGAGGTCTAGGCAAGTGCAACTTGCTTCATGGAGGAACTCCAATTTTATTACTTTATTCTCTACCTTACTACATTCTAAAGCACTTTAGTACTTGGCATTTTCACTTTCCATGGCTAGATTTTTGTAGATCTAAGTTTATTTTATTTTCAAATTTCTTGGGTTTTGATCTACTTAATCTTGTTATTTCCTAGTTTTGATGGTTCCATGTTGTAGAGAATTTCGTTCTACCCCATTTTGACCTATGGAAGTTCGGATTAGGGCTCCGGATGAAGGTTTTATGAAGCTTGGAAGGCATGGGCTCATAGTGTTCTTCTCCTCGGAAATTTGGAGAAGAAGAACAGTTCCCTGGCGCGTGGCTTTACTTGACCGCATGAGTATTCATGCGGCAAGTCGCCATCAGCCGCATGAGACCCTTGTACTTCTAAACCGTATGAAACTTAGTCCCAGCCGCATGAGGCTGAGTCTCATACTCAGCCGCATGGGCTCATTTCCCATCAGCCGCATGAGTCTACATGGACTTAGTCGCAGGGCTGGGAACGAACTCTTCTCGAGCCGCATAATGCAGCTCTTTCCCCCCCCCCCATCCGCATAAGCCATCGCATTGACCCAGCCTCATGCGCCCTCACTTCTTCCGGGCCGTATGGGTTTTGCTATGTGAGCCGCATGGACTTGAGTTTGCCATCAGCCGCATGAAGACCCCTTTCTAATTTGAACCGCATATGCGCTCACCTTCCTGAACCGCATAAACTCAAGCACTTGCCAGCCGCATAGGCCCTGATCCCCGAGCCGCATGAGAACCCTAGACCCTGGCCGCATGGACTTCTGAGTCCGGGCCGCATGATCCCGATTAATCCAGCCGCATGCGCCTTTGCATTTCCAGCCGCTGGCGCCCTTGTACTTCCATCCGCATGCGCCCCCTCCTTTCCTGGCCGCATATGACTGAACCGCATGACTTTTCTCATGGTCCTGTGTACTATTATTTATCATTAATTGCCCATATTTTGTAACTCCTTTTGTATCCTTACGCCTTTTGTCATGAACTTGATTTTACTTATATGTTTGGAATTGATAATGGAGCACGACCTGACAGTGACCCGTAGTGGTACACTCCTGACATGACTAACATGACCTGATAGTGGCCCGTCGTGGCGCACTCCTGACAAAGTACACTTGACATGATAAACCTGACATGATATATCTGATAAGCTGTTGCGACGGCTACCTGACATGACATGACTTGTATAATTAGTCCTGGACACCGTGGGTGATTGTGCTTGTACAAATAATCCAGTCCTGTCTTGCATCATGTCTAGGAGGGGACTCCTGAGTACTACGGTCAGGAGTACCCATTGAAATGGACTAAGGCTAATAACTAGATTAATACATTAGTCACGAAGAGATCTCCCAGCTACAGGTAATCCCGTTACCTGGGCGCGCTTGGGATCTGTAGCCTGCCGTCGAGTAGGGCACATTTCCAGCACACTGTCATGTGTTGCACCCTTCAAGCTACCTAAGGGTACATACGTTTCCTGGGCAGTGTACCCACCTGAATTCAACCCCTAATTTCGACCTGGGTAACCTGGATGGACTGCAGGACTTGTGGCTGTGGAAGATTCTTACTGCATCTTGTTAGTAATTAGGCTTGTGACAACCCTAGTTAGTTAAAGTATCAAGCCGTAATTCTTGCTTGGCCGTGAAATGATTGGACGGAGTCTAACCAGCCTAGTCTTGCCCTGATCCTGTTCCAGATTACTGCATGACCAGAATGCCTGTATTTATTTTTCCGATAAATGGTGAGAATTCCAAGTTCTGTTCAGACGAAGGGTTACAACCCCGGTCCTTGTTTGGTTTACGGGTTGTAACCTGGTTATCTGAATAGTTCCATGGTTATCTCGTCGTATATCATCCTGATGTATTTTCTTTGTTTCCAGTTCTTACTATTTATTTATTTATTATCTTGTGCTGATTGCTGGTTTTAGTTCCTAAGTGAAGCCTCCTTTGTGGCACTTGCTTTTTCTGGGGTCTGACCCAGCTGGTTTTGTGTGGCCAGATTTTGGAGCAGCTCCAGAGGATCTATCGACTATCCAGCCCGATGGTGGCGACTAGACGTAACCCGGGCAACGAGTGGGTCTATTTTTTTTGCTCTCCCACTTTATTGTACAAATATTCTTTTGAGGCGTTTAGCCGACGAGCACCTGTTTAGCTCGATTGCGCTTTAGTTACTGTCTGCCTACGGGCTGTAACATGATTGACAGATCCTAGGGTTGATCATGTATGACTAAACTCTTGCTAGTCCTCACATTTTGTAACGACTAGCTTCATGATCAGCTGAATATATAATATTTGGGACGCCTTATTATTGTATATTTAATGATCATACATCTTGTAACATTTACTTACTTGCTTGTGATTGAGACACTAGGCTTGTTCATGACCTTAAGAGACTGTTGGCTTGTAGATAAACCCTCATGTATCTAGACAGCCGTGACCGTATAGCGAGATGGAATCCATTTCATATACGTAGCTGGCTATGTCTGCCCCCGCTCTCCAGTATTCTGGTTCTGGAGCGTGACATGGTTTAAGTGGTAGCCCATGCAGGTCTTGTAAATCAAGATATGTGAGGGTTTACCGAATAGATATCTCAATCAGTATTCGTCCTTGATCTCTGCTCGTATCTTCTGAATCCCTGGATTCTTGTCCTGATCATGTGCTTGTATCATTGATCTGTCCTGGTCCTTCCTTATTATTCCCTATGTCGTCTTCTTCAGTGGCATTGTTCGTAGTCCTACCGACCAGCAAGGCGGAGTACCTCCCATGGACCAGCAGCAACCCAGAGATCAAGCCCAGCATTCCGAAGTAGCCTCCAGAGTCGAGCCTATTGGAGAAGAGCCCCCAGTTCAGTCAGTTCAGCCTGCCGAACCTGATGATGGCACATTAGTAGGACTCGTCAGGACCTTGATAGCTTCTCAAGATCATCGTGGAGATGCCTTGCAACAGGCAGTGACGGATGCTTTGACCAGAGGAGGTCATCAGGGTAACAGCGCGGCCAACAGCTTCAAGCGCTTGAACCCTCCATT
The DNA here is from genome assembly GCA_029216955.1 of Iris pallida. Lineage (NCBI taxonomy): Eukaryota > Viridiplantae > Streptophyta > Magnoliopsida > Asparagales > Iridaceae > Iris > Iris pallida. The sequence goes on from JANAVB010019600.1 coordinate 10,064,389, forward strand.
CTTTGACGGTAGTGAAGATGCTATCACGGCAGATGCATGGCTTCAGGACACAGAGGTGGTTCTAGAAGCAGCCAGGACTCCAGAGAACGAGAAGGTGGCCGTTGTGCGCCTGCAGTTGTTAGACCTTACCCGCAGCTGGTGGGCAGCGCAGGCCGTTGGATTAGCAACACCCATTGCTTGGGCAGTACTCAGAAAGAGATTCCAGACAAAGTATTTTGATGCCGTGGCTCGGTATGATCTGCAGACGAGGTTTACCAATCTGAAGCAAGGAGACAGGACAGTCGACAGATATGTGGCCGAGTTTTCCAGACTCAGTCGGTTTGCTCCCACCTTGGTGGCAACCGAGTATGATAGAGCCCAGCAATTCCAGTAGGGACTTCACCTGGAGATCTTGTTGGCAGTCGAGCAGTTTGAGCATCAGACTTTTGATGCAGTCTTGAGAGCAGCTAGGAGGCATGAGTATACCTCCCAGCGGATCGTGGATAGGACCGAGGGTCGGAAGAGATCTCACGGCCAGATGAATCAGTCTTCAGCCCCAGCCCCGGCAGCCAGGACTTTGACTATTGGAGCTCCGAGGCGGGCGGCCTCAGTAACGTCGGTTCAGCATTCCACCCCGACGAACCCTCAGCAGCAGAAGCAGAAGCAGTCTTCCGCCGTGGGATGTTCACATTGTGGGAAGCCAGGCCATGTAGTGGCAGAATGTCGCAGGGCACAGGGATTGTGTCTGGCTTATGGAGCACCGGACCATAGGGTTGGATCCTGCCCGAATAGGGGTGGTTCATCATCGTCCAACCTTTCTAGCCCTTCGGTGAGAGGACCAGCACCGGTCCAGCAACAGCAGCAGTACCCATTGCCGAGGCCCTTGCCGCCTCAGACCCAAGTATTCCAGCAGCAGAATTCCCAGCAGTATGTACAAGCCCAAGCCTTGAGTCAGAGCAGGCAACGAGGATTCCAGCAGAGGGGACCAGCACCCCGAGGGCACGGTCAGGCTATGGTGATGACCGCAGAGGAAGGATTGGCACCAGGAGAGGTAGTGGCAGGTACTATTCTCGTCAACTCCTTTCCAGCTTCAGCTTTATTTGATTCTGGTGCATCGTATTCATTTATGTCTGCACGATTCGTGACACGGATAGGATTGGAGCCCGAGTCATTATCAGTAAGGCTCAATATACTTACTGGTAATGGACTTGTGGGAGTAGATAGAGTGTTTTCCTCGTGTCGGATCGTAGTTAGCGGTAGAGAGTTCCCCGCTAGATTGATAGAATTTTCGATGGCCGATTATGATGTGGTCTTAGAGATGGATTGGTTGAGGAACCAGTATGCTAGGATAGACTGCCACATTGGCAGGGTTGTTTTTAGCATTCCAGGCGAGCCAGAGTTTTCCTTTTCCCGAGGTAAAGTTGAGTCTTCTCCTCCGATATTATGGATGGCAGTCGCAGCAGTGCATTTGCCCAGAATAGTGGATGAGTTCCCAGATGTTTTTCCAGAAGAGCTACCAGGTATGCCTCCAGAGCGGGAGATCGAGTTCACTATAGACTTGATTCCCGGGACAGCCCCAGTGTCAGAGAGAGTCTACAGGATGGCGCCGTCAGAGTTGGAGATATTGTACAAGATGATTGAAGAACTTCGAGCCAAGGGATTCATTCGTGCTAGTGGATCGCCTTGGGGAGCCCCGATGCTTCTTGTGAAAAAGAAGGATGGTACGTCCAGGTTATGTGTTGATTATCGTACCTTGAACTCAGTGACAATCAAGAACAGATACCCTCTTCCGAGGATAAATGACTTACTTGATCAACTCAAGGGGGCTTCAGTATTCTCGAAGATTGATTTGCGCTCAGGTTATCATCAGATCAGAGTCAGAGAGCATGACATCCCGAAGACAGCTTTTAGATCGAGATATGGGCATTGGGAGTTCCTTGTTATGCCTTTTGGAGCAACCAATGCACCGGCAGTATTCATGGACCTCATGAATCGCATCTTCATGCCTTACTTGGATCAGTTTGTGATTGTGTTCTTGGATGACATCCTGGTCTATAGCAAGAGTGAAGTGGAGCATGAGCAGCATCTTCGTGTGGTTCTTCAGATCCTCAGAGAGCACCAGTTGTATGCCAAGTTCAGTAAATGCGAGTTCTGGCTCGATCGTATTTCGTACTTGGGTCATATCATCACTCGAGGAGGAGTAGAGGTTGATCCCTAGAAGATTGTGGCTATTGAGTCATGGCTAGTGCCCAGCACCGTTGCAGAGGTTCGTAGTTTTCTTGGATTGGCCGGCTACTACCGGCGGTTTGTTTCAGATTTTGCTCGGATTTCAGCGCCATTGACGCAGTTGACCCGCAAGGATGCACAGTTTGCTTGGACAGCAGAGTGTCAGAGTTCTTTTGAGAAGTTGAAGCGAGGCCTGATAACAGCTCCTATTCTCACACTTCCAGATGGGACCGGAGGATTCTCAGTGTATTGTGATGCTTCGGGTAGAGGTTTAGGATGTATTCTGATGCAGCATGGGAAGGTAATAGCTTATGCGTCCCAACAACTTCGTGATCATGAGAGGAATTACCCAACCCATGACTTGGAGCTGGCAGCAGTGGTGTTTGCACTTAAGATGTGGAGGCACTACTTGTATGGGGACAGGGTGGAGATTTTCACCGACCACAAGAGTCTGAAGTATGTTTTCACTCAGAAGGATCTTAACATGCGTCAGAGAAGATGGCTGGAGCTTCTTGTGGATTATGATGTCAACTTACAGTATCATCCTGGGAAGGCCAACGTTGTTGCAGATGCTTTGAGCAGGAGAGCCGGAGTTTATTTCCTAACAGCACAACCAGAGCTGTTAGCAGATCTTCAGAAGATGGGTATAGAAGTTGTTCTTCCTTCCAGTGTAGCATTGATGGCCAGCATGCAAGTTCAGTCTACTATAGTCGAAAGGATCCGGATGGCGCAGTCAGCAGATTCCAAGCTTCAGCGACTCAGAGCAGAGTGTGAGGCAGGACGAACACCAGAGTTATGCATTCATGAGGACGGTACACTTCGACATGGGAAGCGTCTTTGTGTACCCAGTAGAGATATCAGGCAGGAGATCATGTCAGAAGCGCACAGTTCTCAGTATTCCATCCATCCTGGCAGTACGAAGATGTACCGAGATATCCGTCAGCACTTCTGGTGGAATGGCATGAAGCGGGAGATAGCTCGGTTTGTCTCTCGGTGTTTGGTTTGCCAACAAGTCAAGGCTGAACATCAGAGACCGGCTGGACTTCTTCAGCCCTTACCGATTCCATAATGGAAGTGGGAGTATGTGACCATGGATTTCGTGACCGGATTACCTAGATCTCCAGCCGGTAGAGATGCTATCTGGGTTATAGTTGATCGGCTCACGAAGGTGGCTCACTTTCTTTCATTCAGAGTTGGTCAGTCGACGGCTCAGCTAGCGGAGATGTACCTCAGGCAGATTGTCAGATTGCACGGTATGCCAGTCAGTATCACCTCGGACCGAGATTCAAGATTTACGTCACACTTTTGGCGTAGCTTGCAAGAGAGTTTGGGGACTCGCCTCCAGTTCAGTTCAGCTTATCACCCGCAGACAGATGGTCAGTCGGAGCGCACGATCCAGACTCTTGAAGATATGTTGAGATCATGCACACTTGACTTCGGTGGTTCATGGGAAGATCACTTATACCTGGTAGAATTCTCGTACAACAACAGTTTCCAGGCCAGTATCCAGATGGCACCGTTCGAGGCACTGTATGGTAGGAAGTGCAGATCCCCGCTAGCCTGGGATGATGTTTGAGAGAGACAAATACTTGGTCCATAAATGATTGCCCAGACAGTTGAAGTGATCAGGAGGGTCAGAGATCATCTTCGAGTTGCCCAAGATCGCCAGTGCCATTGGGCCGATTCTCATCGGCGTCCTCTCGAGTTTTCGGTCGGCGATCATGTATTTCTGAGGATTTCGCCTAACCGTGGCGTCATTCGTTTCGGCATCCGAGGAAAGCTTAGTCCTAGGTATATAGGACCGTTCGACATTCTGGAGCGAGTAGGAGATGTATCCTATCGTCTCGCTCTTCCGCCGTCGCTAAGCGAGGTGCATGACGTGTTCCATGTATCACAATTACGACGGTATATCCTAGACCCGTGCCATGTCCTGGATCATTCGGAATTGGTTGTTGGTACCAACCTTTCGTATGAGGAGAGGCCGTGTCTATATTAGACCGGAGAGAGAAGATCCTCAAGAACAAGACTATCAAGTTAGTCCGAGTTGCTTGGGGTCATCACTCTTTGGGAGAGTCAACGTAGGAGCGTGAGGATGATATCCGATCGCGATATCCCGACTTGTTTGACTCGTGAGGTATAATGTCTTTCTTATGCCTCATGCCTTCGATTCCTTGCTTGAATGAGTGATTGTCTGCCTAGTTATAGCTTGCATGTGATTAATGTAGCTTGTCATTGCTCCTCTAGCCTCTTGATTAAATTCCGAGGACGGAATTCTTTTAAGGTGGGTAGAGTTGTAATGCCTGTAGTTCGTATTACATATTTCTGGAATACGTGTACGTATTTTATTCTGCATTGCATGATTCCTTGTTTAGCTTGCATCTTGGCTTGGTTATTTCTTGGCTTGGTTCGGCTTGGCTCGGTTTTCCTTGGTTCAATATGAACCAATGTAAACCCCCTACCTACCACCACCATTCATATTTATTAGCCCTCTTCATTCTCTCTCTTCATTTATCATCTTCTTCTTCCTCATTTACTTCCCTACCTACCAGAGAGAGAAGAGAGAGGTCTAGGCAAGTGCAACTTGCTTCATGTAGGAACTCTAATTTTATTACTTCATTCTCTTCCTTACTACATTCTAAAGCACTTTAGTACTTGGCATTTTTACTTTCCATGGCTAGATTCTTGTAGATCTAAGTTTATTTTATTTTTGAATTTCTTGGGTTTTGATCTACTTAATCTTGTTATTTCCTAGTTTTGATGGTTCCATGTTGTAGAGAATTTCGTTCTACCCCATTTTGACCTATGGAAGTTCGGATTTGGGCTCCGGATGAAGGTTTTATGAAGCTTGGAAGGCATGGGCTCATAGTGTTCTTCTTCTCGAAAATTTGGAGAAGAAGAACAGTTCCCTGGCGCGTGGCTTTACTTGACCGCATGAGTATTCATGCGGCAAGTCGCCATCAGCCGCATGAGACCCTTGTACTTCTAAACCGTATGAAACTTAGTCCCATCCGCATGAGGCTGAGTCTCATACTCAGCCGCATGGGCTCATTTCCCATCAGCCGCATGAGTCTACATGGACTTAGTCGCAGGGCTGGGAACGAACTCTTCTCGAGCCACATAATGTAGCTGTTTCCCCCCCCAAGCCGCATAAGCCATCGCATTGACCCAGCCTCATGCGCCCTCACTTCATCCGGGCCGCATGGGTTTTGCTATGTGAGCCGCATGGACTTGAGTTTGCCATCAGCCGCATGAAGACCCCTTTCTAATTCGAGCCGCATATGCTCTCACCTCCCTGAACCGCATAAACTCAAGCACTTGCCAGCCGCATAGGCCCTGATCCCCGAGCCGCATGAGAACCCTAGACCCCGGCCGCATGGACTTCTGAGTCCGGGCCGCATGATCCCGATTAATCCAGCCGCATGCGCCTTTGCATTTCCAGCCGTTGGCGCCCTTGTACTTTCATCCGCATGCGCCTCCTCCTTTCCTGGCCACATATGACTGAACCGCATGACTTTTCTTATGGTCCTGTGTACTATTATTTATCATTAATTGCCCATATTTCGTAACTCCTTTATTAGATATTTTACGCCCATTTTGTATCCTTACGCCTTTTGTCATGAACTTGATTTTACTTATATGTTTGGAATTGATAATGGAGCACGACCTGACAGTGACCCGTAGTGGTGCACTCCTGACATGACTAACATGACCTGATAGTGGCCCGCCGTGGCGCACTCCTGACAAAGTACACTTGACAAGATAAACCTGACATAATATATCTGATAAGTTGTTGCGACGGCTACCTGACATGACATGACTTGTATAATTAGTCCTGGACACCGTGGGTGATTGTGCTTATACAAATAATCCAGTCCTGTCTTGCATCATGTCTAGGAGGGGACTCCTGAGTACCACGGTCAGGAGTACCCATTGAAATGGACTAAGGCTAATAACTAGATTAATACATTAGTCACGAAGAGATCTCCCAGCTACAGGCAATCCCGTTACCTGGGCGCGCTTGGGATCTGTAGCCTGCCGTCGAGTAGGGCACATTTCCAGCACACTGTCATGTGTTGCACCCTTCAAGCTACCTAAGGGTACATACGTTTTCTGGACGGTGTACCCACCTGAATTCAACCCCTAATTTCGACCTGGGTAACCTGGATGGACTGCAGGGCTTGTGGCTGTGGAAGATTCTCACTGCATCTTGTTAGTAATTAGGCTTGTGACAACCCTAGTTAGTTAAAGTATCAAGCCATAATTCTTGCTTGGCCGTGAAATGATTGGACGGAGTCTAACCAGTCTAGTCTTGCCCTGATCCTGTTCCAGATTACTGCATGACCAGAATGCCTGTATTTATTTGTCCGATAAATGGTGAGAATTCCAAATTCTGTTCAGACGAAGGGTTACAACCCCGGTCCTTGTTTGGTTTACGGGTTGTAACCTGGTTATCTGAATAGTTCTATGGTTATCTCGTCGTATATCATCCTGATGTATTTTCTTTGTTTCCAGTTCTTACTATTTATTTATTTATTATCTTGTGCTGATTGCAGATTTTAGTTCCTAAGTGAAGCCTCCTTTGTGGCACTTGCTCTTTCTGGGGTCTGACCCAGCTGGTTTTGTGTGGCCAGATTTCGGAGCAGCTCCAGAGGATCTACCGACTATCCAGCCCGATGGTGGCGACTAGACGTAACCCGGGCAACGAGTGGGTCTATTTTTTTTGCTCTCCCACTTTATTGTACAAATATTCTTTTGAGGCGTTTAGCCGACGAGCACCTGTTTAGCTCGATTGCACTTTACTTACTGTCTGCCTACGGGCTGTAACATGATTGACAGATCCTAGGGTTGATCATGTATGACTAAACTTTTGCTAGTCCTCACATTTTATAACGACTAGCTTCATGATCAGCTGAATATGTAATATTTGGGACGCCTTATTATTGTATATTTAATGATTATACATCTTGTAACATTTACTTACTTGCTTGTGATTGAGACACTAGGCTTGTTCATGACCTTAAGAGACTGTTGGCTTGTAGATAAACCCTCATGTATCTAGACAGCCGTGACCGTATAGCGAGATAGAATCTATTTCATATACGTAGCTGGCTATGTCTGCCCCCGCTCTCCAGTATTCTGGTTCTGGGGCGTGACAGATCTGGACCGCATGACTCCCTGAGCCGCATAAGTTTTCTGAGCCGCATATGATTAAGCCCACGTGTCAGGGCTGCCTGGGCAGTGGCCCTCGCTTGAGCCCTCGAACAACAGGGGAGTAATCCTTGTGGGCCGCATAAGTACATATCCACCCGAGCCGCATGGACATGATCCTCTCGAACCGCATGAGAAGTCCTCGCTCGAACCGCATGAGGCTTTCTTGGCCTGAGCCGCATAGGACAGATTCCTTCTGAACTGCATGAGAAGTTCTTTGCTCGAGCTGCATGAGGCTTTCTTGGCCTGAGCCGCATAGGACAGATTCTCTCTGAACCGCATGAGAAGTTCTTTGCTCGAGCCGCTTGAGGCTTTCTTGGCCTGAGCCGCATAGGACAGATTCCCTCTGAACCGCATGAAAAGTGAGCCGCATACGAACGCCCACGTGGCAAGGCCACGTGGCATTTTTATGGCTCTTGGGGGATTTGTTGTCAGAGATCTCTTTTCTCTTCCCCAGAGATTCATCATTATGACAGAGTCATAATTACCTGCTTTTGTGTCAGGCTGTCAACTTTTCAAAGGGGTCAGCCGTTAAAGCAATTAATACAGCATGGGTCGGAGGGGAGCACTGTCAGGCCACGTGTCTTCTGAGCCGCATGGAATACCTCGGGCCGCATAGCTCCTTATGCCGTATGACTCCCTGAGCCGCATGAGGTTTCTGAGCCGTATGGATCTTTTCTGGCTGCATGTGTCATTTTCTTTAGTATTTTCCTTGCTTCTACAAGGAGTTCTTGGACAAGAAAATTCATGATCAAAACTATTTATTTTGTAAAACTTTTCAAAATTAGAATTTTCAAATTCGTCTCCATGATCACTTCAAATTCGAGTAATCATGTAGCCTTTTCGTTTTAGACCTTTTTGTCAAAGATTTTAAAAACTGAAATAGTATCGCTTTTGTTTGTAAGGAAGAAAACCCAAGTAAATCTTAAAAAATCATCTACAATAACAAATGCATAGAGTTTTCCACCATGACTGGCTACTCTACTGGGACCAAATAAGTCCATGTCTAGTAATTACAAGGGTCTAGTAGTACTTACAGTATTTTTAATTGAAGATTTGGTTACCTTATTCAGTTCACATTCGACACATATCATGTCTTTCTTGAATGTGATGTCGGGCAGACCTCTTACTAGCTTCTTTGTCGATAGCCTGGATATAGTATCAATATTGGCATGACCAAGACGCTGGTGCCACAAAAGTCTTTCATCCTTGTGGGCGTAGAGGCATCTTCCTGCACTGTTAGTATTTCTATATTGATAGAAAATATAAATGTTATCTTCTCTTATCTCTTCAACAGCAATGTCTCCAGTTGACCTATCATAAATGTAGCATTTATTCTTTCCAAAGTTAATATCATATCCATGATAAGAAATATGACTTATGATGAGCAGGTTATGCTTTAACTCGGTCACTAAGAAGACATCCTTTATTATAGGAGAAGAAGGATAACCAATAGTACCATTACCTATGATGTAGCCCTTTAAAATGTTACCGAAGGATATATATCCTTCCCTCTTCATCGATAGTGATGCGAAAAGATTTTCATCTCCAGTCATATGTTGCGAGCATCCACTATCGAGAATCCACTTGCTTTTAGTTGAAGAAGGAAGGTCCACCTACATCACGAGTAGATGTGACCTTTGGTACCCAAGTTCGTGTGGGTCCTGAAATATTAGTCTTCGGTAACCATACATATAGATTAATATCAACTAATTTTCTAATTTTATACTGTGGTGAGATATGACCATGTAATCCACATTATGTGCAAGTAGCATGCCTATTTGTGTTAGGAGCAGGTTGATATAGTGATCTCTATATGCAGTATGGTAATAGTTATATGAAACAACAGGATAGTGACTATGTGTAGCAGTAGGATAATAGTTATGACTATGTGCAGTAGCAAGATAATAGTTATGAGTAGGTTGAGAATGATGTCTACGTGCATGTGGTTTACGTGCTGTATAGGAGTACGTGTACATATAAGCATGGTTATGTGTTACATGTGGGTGACATATTTTACTATTATGAGTGGTCTGGTGTTTTGTGACTATGAGATTGGGTTTGAGGTTGAGCAACCTGTTTTCCCAATCTGACCTTTAATTTCTTAGAGACAGCATTTAGTTCATTGCACTTAGCATTCAGACCATCAATCTTAGCAATAGAGATCTTGTGTTTGTTCTTTTCTTCATCAAGCTCTTTGTTGAGTGCTGAGATCTCACGTGTTTGCTTCTCAATAAGTGTTTCGGCATCATGTAAGCTTAATTTAAGCTTGGATACCTTATCAGTGACTTTCGTAGGTGGAGTGTCTCTAACATTATCAAGTAAAGAGGAAAGATTATGAATCTCTATTTCATAGCCTTTAATTTTCTCCTTGGCATGCTTATATTTATTAATAACTTTCTTGTCATCATTTAGTAAGTCATTAAAAGCATCGCCAAGTTCATCAAATGTAAAGTCATTAAGAGTATCGTCAGTTACCTTATCGGATGTTGCCATTAGGCAGACATTAGCAGTGTCTCGAGGAGAGTCATCTTCTTCCTCAGAATCACTGGCTTCGCTTTCGTGCCAAATACTAGTATTGGCATACTTTTGCAAAGAGGGCTTCTTGTAGGGCTTCTTATATCTATTACCTTTCTTTGCAAAGGGACAGTCCTTTTGAACATGTCCAGTCTTTTTGCAGTCGTAGCACGTTGGTTCTTCCTCGTCGTATTCTTGTTGTTCCTTCTTCTTTCGATTGAAACAAAGGAACATTTTGAAGTTACGAACTAGAAGAGCTTGATCATCACCTTCTGAATTGTCGTTGTCAGTCTCTTCAGGATCAGCCCATCGATGATGAGCTTTTAGGGCAATCTCTTTTGCCTTTGGAGCAGGTTCTTCGAAGTCTTTGAGGTCGAGCTCGTGGGTCATCAGCTTTCCCATCAAAGTTTCTATAGATATTTTGGTGAGATCATTGCCTTCTATAATTGCTGTTACCTTAGGGTTCCTGATCTTCGTTAGCCCCCTAAGTAACTTGCGAATCTTCTCATGATTGGAGTATTGTTTGCCAAGAGATGACAGAGGATTGATGACGTCAAGGAACCTTGTGAACATTTGAGTGATTGTCTCATTCGGCTTCATCTTGAATGCCTCGTATTCTTGAGTCCGACGACTGATATTAGATTCCTTGACTTGAGTGGTTCCTTCATGTGTCACTTCCAGAAGCTTCCATATTTCGTACAAGGTGGTACATGTCGAGACCCTGTTAAATTCCTTCATGTCTATTACACAGAAAAGAGCATTAATAGCTCTAGCATCTAGACTCGCCTGTTTTTTTTCCTCGTCAGAATACTTGTCGTTGGGTTTTCGATGAGATCTCCTTCGACAACTATTTTGGCGGGCTTTTTGTTACCATCGATGACAATTGTCCACAGGTCAAAGTCTAGAGACTTGAGATAGAAATTCATCCTAGTTTTCCAATAGGAGTATTTGGTTCTATCAAATAGGGGTGGCCTATGAGTGGACTGTCCCTCACCATGGTTGGAAAACATAGGTTATGTAGTTGTTATTGATCAGCTCTAGGATGTTAGTCCTTATTAAAAGAACCTGGTTCTGATACCAATTGAAGAATAGATAGGCAACTCTAGAGGGGGGTGAATAGAGTTTATAACAATAATGGCCAAATAAAATTAACTCTTTTCATAAATAGTAAATAATCAGAGTTGTGAAATAGTCCCTCGAGGAGGACTAGTCCAGGCCTGAGAACTCTAGCTCAGGATTAAATCTACTATTTATGAAATAGTAGTTACACCCCATGCCTTTTCTTCAGAAGAGCACGCCAACTTCTTACAAAGATCGCTTTGGCGAAGCTTGGAATTTTCCAAGCGACTTTCTTGACTCTTGCATAAACTTCTAACTGAATAGCACTGAGCACTTTTAGGCTTAGAAAGCTTGTGGCTAGTAGATGAGAAGGTTAAGGCTTGTATGTAACACCCCAGAACCAGAATACTGGAGAGCGGGGGCGTACATAGCCAGCTACGTATATTGAAGTACAACCCATCTCGCTATACGGTCACGGCTGCCTAGATACATGAGGGTTTAACTACAAGCCAACAGCCTCCTATGGTCATGAACAAGCCTATGGTCTCAATTTCAAGCAAGCAATAATAGATACAAGATGTTAGAGCACCAAATATATAATAGCAAGGCGTCCCATACATTACGTATTGGATGATCATGAAGCTAGTCGTACAAAATGTCAAGACTAGCAAGAGTTCAGTCATACATGATCAACCCTAGGATCTGTCAATCATGTTACAGCCCGTAGACAGACAGTAAGTAAGGGTGCAATACGAGCTAACACGTGCTCGCCGGCTAAATGCCTCAAAAGAATAATTTTTACAATAAAGTGGAAGGATAAAAAGAAATCCACTCGTTGCCAGGGTTACGCCTGGTGGTCACCATCTGGCGGAAAGACAAGTGGATCCTCTGGTGCTGCTCCGGTATCTGGTCACACAAAACCAGCTAGGTCAGACCCCAGAAAGAACAAGTGCCACAAAGGAGGCTTCACTTAGGAACTAAAACCAGCATATCACAATAGAATATTAAGGATAATAATTAATGAACTGATAACAATAAAGATAACAACAGTAAACTGAGTACGAGGAAACCATTCAAGTAGCCAGGTCACAACCCTTAAACCAAATAAGGACCGGGGTTGTAACCCTTCACCTGAATAAAAATCCGTCTCAAATACTATTGATACAGTGAAGACAATAAATGAAGAGAGGACACAGAACTGCTCCGGAAGCCAGGTTACAACCCTTAAACCAAATAAGGACCAGGATTGTAACCCTTTGCCTGAATAGAACCGGACCCCCGATCTTTATTGCTAAGGCCAGTATAAATAATCATGGTATTAAGGTAAGGTAAAACATGACGAACATGACAGGAGGTTACAATAAGACAATAAACGAAGAGATGACACAGAAATGCTCCGGGAGCCAGGTTACAACCCTTAAACCAAACAAGGACCGGGGTTGTAACCCTTCGCCTGAACAGAACTGGACCCCTGATCGTTATTGTTAAGGCAAGCATAAATAATCATGTCGTGTCACAATCTTGCACAGGATCAGGATAAGACTAAGCTGGAATAAACTCCATCCAATCAATCACGGCCAATCAAGAGTACGGCTTGATACTTTAACTAACTAGGGTTATCACAGGACAAGTTACTAGCAAGATGCAATGAGATTATCCCAACAGCCACAAGCCCTGCAGACCATCCGGTTATCCAGGTCGAATGTCCGTTTATGAAGAATACAACACGTGACTGTGTGCTAGAAATGTGCCCTACTCGTTGGTAGGCTACATGTCCACTGAATGCGTCCAGATAACGGGATTGCCTATAGCTGGGAATCTCTTAATGTCTACTGAATTATTCTAGTTTATTAGCCTTAGTCAATTTTTATAGGTATCCCTGACCGTGGTACTCAGGGATCCCTATCCTAGACATGCTGCAAGATAGTACTGGTTTATTTTTACAAACGCAATCGTCCACGGTGTCCAGGTCATTCATACTTGTCATGTCAGGCTAGCTGTCGTAACAGCATATCATGATATATCATGTCAGTTTGCTTGTCAAGAGTGCACCACAGCGGGCCATTATCGTGTTCTATTCTTACCTTATCATGAATGAGAGAAAATTGCATAAATTAACTAGTGACATATTCTTGAAGCCAAAAAAAGATCTACAACTTTCATGTTTTGAGTTTTTCATTATTCTAGCTACAAAACAACTTAAACAGCCAAAAACAGTAAAATAGAGCAATTCCGGCGCATGGGATTCCTGCACGATCGGCGCGTGGGATTCCTGCAGAATCGGCGCATGGGATTTCTACACCATCGGCGCGTGGATTCCTGCACGATCGGCGCGTAGGATTCCTGTATGATCGGCGCGTGGGATTCCTACACCATCGGCGCGTGGGATTCCTGCACCATCGGCGCGTGGGATTACTGAACGATCGGCACGTAGGATTCCTTTGCGATCGGCGTGTGGGTTTCCTGCACAATCGGTACGTAGGATTTCTGCACAATCGGCGTATGGGATTCCTGCACAATCAGCGCATGGAATTCCTGTACGATCGGCGCGTGGGATTCCTGCGCGATCGGTGCGTGAAAAACTCACGTTGCGTCTTCAGTACATGCGCGTAGGGAGCCTACGCGCATGACACGCTCAGAGTTAAGGGATGCATTGCCGAAACTTCACAGCGCATGGCCTCCCGGCGCATGGCCTCCCGGGCGCATCGGGGTCATCGTCCCCAAACAACAAGTTCAACTATGAATGTTTCAAAAACTTGCCATGGCCATAACTTCCTCATCCGAAGTCGAAATCAAGCGAAACAAAAGCCAAAACTTCATGAAATTGAATTCTCTACAACATAGAAACATTAGTTTTCAAAAATAACCAAGTTTTAGAGATCAAAACCAAGAAAAACCAAAAAGTTACAAACTTAGATATACAACAATCCATCCATCAAATCCAAAAATGTCAAGTTCTAAAGAGGCTTAGAATCAAGTAAAGAAGAGAATAGAATAATAAAACTTGAGATCCATCAAGAAGCAAGTTTGCACTTGCTTAAGCTCTCTCTCTCTCTCTCTCTCCTTCCTTGTGGTTGAAGAAGTAATGGTGGAGAAGAAGAAGTAAATGAAGTGAGAGAATGAGGGAATGGGTTAATAAAGGATGATGGTGGTGGTAGGTAAGGGTTCAACCCTTGGTTTATGATGAACCAAGGCAACCCAAGCTTAGCCAAACCATCCAAAAATAGACTAAGCCATGTAATGCCCAGATAAGCCAAGCAAGGAATCATGCAATACAAGATAAAATATGTACACGTATTTCAAAATACTTAATACGAACTATAAGCATTACAACTCTACCCACCTTAAAAGAATTCCGTTCTCGAAATTTAATTAAGAGGCTAGACGGACAAGAACAAGCTATACTATTCACATGCAAGCTATACTAATTAAGCAATCAAGTAATTATTCATGCAAGCAAGAAATTAAAGCATAAGACATAAGAAAGACATTATACCTCATGAGTCAAACAGGTCAGGATATCGCAATCGGATATCATCCTCATGCTCCCATGTTGACTCACCAAAAGAGTGATGACCCCAAGCAACTCGGACTAACTTGATAGTCTTTTTCTTGAGTGTCTTCTCTCTTCGGTCCAATATAGACACGAGCCTCTCCTCATACGAAAGGTTGGTACCAACAACCAATTCTGAATGATTCAGGATATGGCTCGGGTCCAGGATATACCATCGCAGTTGGGAAACATGGAACATGTCATGCACCTCATAGCGACGATGGAAGAGCGAGACGATAGGATACATCACCTACTCGCTCCAGAATGTCGAACGGCCCTATATACCTAGGACTAAGCTTTTTCCGTACGCCGAAATGAATGACGCCACGGTTAGGTGAAATCCTCAGGAATACATGGTCGCCGACAGAAAACTCAAGAGGGCGCAGATAAGAATCAGCCAAATGACGCTGGCGATCTTGGGTATCTCGAAGATGACCCCTGACTCTCCAGACCACTTCAACGGTCTGAGCAATCATTTTCGGACCAAGCATCTGTCTCTCTCTAAGAACGTCCCAGGCTAGCGGGGATCGGCACTTCCTACCATATAGTGCCTCGAACGGTGCCATCTGGATACTGGCCTAGAAATTATTGTTGTACGAGAACTCCATAAGGTACAGGTGATCTTCCCACGAACCATCGAAGTCGAGCGTACATGACCGCAACATATCTTCAAGAGTCTGGATCGTGCGTTCCGACTGGCCATCTATCTGCGGGTGATAAGCTGAGCTGAACTGGAGGTGAATTCCCAAACTTTCTTGCAAGCTATACCAAAAGTACGACGTAAATCTGGAATCTCTGTCCGAGGTGATACAGACTGGCACACCGTGAAGCCTGACGATCTGCCTGAGATACATTTCTGCTGGCTGAGCCGTCGACTGACCAACACTGAACGGGAGGAAGTGAGCCACCTTCGTGAGCGAGTCAACTATAACCCAAATAACATCTCGACCAGCTGGGGATCTAGGTAATCCAGTCATGAAATCCATGGTCACATGCTCCCACTTCCATTCTGGAATTGGCAAGGGCTGAAAAAGTCCAGCTGGCCTCTGATGTTCAGTTTTAACTTGTTGGCAAACCAAATATCGAGAGACAAATCGGGCTATCTCCCTCTTCATGCCATCCCACCAAAAGTACTGACGGATATCACGGTACATCTTCGTACCGTCAGGATGAATGGAATACTGCGAACTGTGAGCCTCTGTCATGATCTCCTGTCTGATATCTCCACTGGGTACATAAAGACGCTTCCCATGTCGAAGTATACCGTCTTCATGGATACATAACTCTGGTCTTCGTCCTGCCTCACACTCTGTTCTGAGTCGATGAAGCTTGAAATCTGCTGACTTTGCCATCCGGATCCTCTCGACTATAGTGACTGAACTTGCATGCTGGCCATTAATGCCACACTGGAAGGAAGGACAACTTCTATACCCAACTTCTAAAGATCGGCTAACAGCTCTGCTTGTGCTGTTAAGAAATAATCTCTTGCTCTCCTGCTCTAACGCATCCGCAACAACGTTGGCCTTCCCAGGATGATACTGCAGGTTGACATCATAATCTACAAGTAGCTCCAGCCATCTCCTCTGACGCATATTAAGATCCTTCTAGGTGAAAACATACTTCAGGCTCTTGTGGTCGGTGAAAATCTCCACCCTATCTCCGTACAACTAGTGCCTCCATAACTTAAGTACAAACACTACTGCTGCCAATTCTAAGTCATGGGTTGGATAATTCCTCTCATGATTACGAAGTTGTCGTGACGCGTAAGCTATTACCTTCCTATGCTACATCAGAACACATCCTAAATCTCTATCTGAAGCATCATAATATACTAAAAATCCTCTAGTTCCATCTGGAAGCATGAGAATGGGTGCCCTCATCAAGCCTTGATTCAACTTCTTAAAAAAAATTTGGCACTCTGCTGTCCAAGCAAACTGCACATCCTTGCGGATCAACTGGGTTAATGGCGTTGAGATCCGAGCAAAGTACGAAAAAAATTACCGGTAGTAGCCGGCCAATCCAAAAAAACTGCGAACTTCTGCAACCGTGTTGGGCACTGGCCATGTCTCAATGGCCACAATCTTCTGGGGATCCACTTCCACTCCTCCCTTGGTGATGATATGACCCAAGTACGAAATACGATCGAGCCAAAACTCGTATTTACTGAACTTGGCATACAACTGGTGCTCTCTGATAATCTGAAGAACAACTCTGAGATGCTGCTCATGCTCCGTCTCACTTTTTCTGTAGGCCAGGATGTCGTCTAGGAACACAATCACGAACTTATCCAAATAAGGCATGAAGATACGATTCATGAGGTCCATGAATATGGCCGGTGCATTGGTTGCTCCAAATGGCATAACAAGGAACTCCCAATGTCCATATCGGGATCTGAAAGCTGTCTTTGGGATGTCCTACTCTCTGACTCTGATCTGATGGTATTTCGACCGCAAGTCAATCCTCGAGAATACTGTTGCCCCTCTGAGTTGATCAAACAAGTCATCTATCCTCGGGAGAGGGTATCTATTCTTGATTGTCATTGAGTTCAAGGTACGATAATCTACATATAATCTGGACGTACCATCCTTCTTTTTCACAAGGAGCATCGGGGCTCCCCAAGGCGATCCACTAGCACGAATGAATCCTTTGGTTCTGAGTTCTTCAATCATCTTGTATAATATCTCTAATTCTAACGGCGCCATCCTGTAGTCTCTCTCTGACACTGGGGTTGTTCCGGGAATCAAGTCGATGGTGAACTCGATCTCCCGCTCTGGCGACATCCCTGGAAGTTTTTCGGGGAAAACATCTGGAAACTCTTCGACTATCCGAGGTAACTGCACTGCTGCTACTGTCATCCGCAACACTGGAAGAGAAGGTTCAACTTTGCCTCTGGAAAAGGAAAACTATGGCTCGCCTGGAATGCTAAAAACAACCCTGCCGATATGGCAGTCTATCCTAGCATATTGGTCCCTCAACCAATCCATCCCTAAGACCACATCATAATCGGCCATTGGAAACTCTATCAATCTAGCGGGGAACTCTCTACCGCTAACTACGATCCGACACGAGAAAAACACTCTATCTACTCCCATAATTCAGGTTACCAGTAAGTATATTGAGCCTTACTGATAATGACTCGGGCTCCAATCCTATTCGTGTCGTAAATCATACAGACATAAATGAATACGAGGCACCAGAATCAAATAATATTGAAGCTGGAAAGGTGTTGACGAGAATAGTACCTGCCACTACCTCACCTGGTGCTATTCCTTCCTCTCCCATGGTCAAAGCCAGCACTTGACCGTATCCTCTGGGTACAGGTCCCCTCTGCTAAAAATTTCTCTGTCTGCTCTGGATCAGGGCTTGGGCTTGGACATACTGCTACGGTCTCTGCTGCTGGAATGCCTGGGCCTGCGTCTACAATGGTCTCAGGAACGGGTATTGCAGCTGCTGCTGCTGTTGGACTGGTGCTGGTCCTCTAACTGAAGGACTAGAGAAGGCCGATGAACTCCCCCTGTTTGGGCAATTCCCAACCCTGTGGTCCGGGGCACCTCAAACCAAGAACAAACCCTGTGCTCTGCGACACACTGATACCACATGCCCCGGTATCCCGCAGTGAGAACATCCCACTGCGGAAGAATGCTTCTGCTGCTGAGGGTGCATCGGGGTAGAATACTGAACCGACGTCACTGAGGCCGCCCACCTCGGAGCTCCAATGGTCAAAGCCCTGGCAGCCGGGACTGGTGCTAAAGACTAATTCATCTGACTGTGGAATCGCTTCCGACCTCTGGTCCTATCCATGATCCTCTGGAAGGTATACTCGTGCCTCCGAGCTGCTCTCAATACTGCATCAAAAGTTTGATGCTCGAACTGCTCCACTGCCAATAGAATCTCCAGATGAAGCCCCTGCTGGAACTGCTGGGCTCTATCGAACTCGGTTGCTACCAAGGTGGGAGCAAACCGACTAAGCCTGGAGAACTCGGTCGCATATCCATCGACCGTCCTGCCCATCTGCTTCAGATTGGTGAACCTCGTCTGTAGATCATACCGAGCTATAGCATCAAAATACTTGGTCTGGAATCTCTTCCTGAATACTGTCCAGGCAATAGGGGCCACTAATCCAACGGCCTGCGCTGCCCACCAGCTGCGGGCATGATCCAATAGCTGTAGGCGCACCACGGCCACCTTCTCGTTCTCTGGAGTCCAGGTTGCTTCTAGAATCGACTCTGTGTCCTGAAGCCATGCATCTGCAGCAATCGCATCTTCACTGCCATCGAAGAAGGGAGGGTTCAAGCGCTTGAAGCTATTGGCCGTGCTATTATCCTGATGACCTCCTTTGGTCAAAGCGTCTGCCACCGCCTGGTGGAAGCCATCTCCTCGACGATCCTGGGAGTCTAATAGTGACCTGATGAGACCCACCAAAGTGCCATCATTAGGCTCTGCAGGCTGGACGGGCTGAACGGGTGGCTCTCCTCTAGTAGGTACGACTCTGGAGGCTACTCCTGAATGCTGGGCTTGATCTCCAGGTTGCTGCTGGTCCGCGGGAGGTGCTCCGCCGTACTAATCGGCAGGTCCAGGAACAATGCCGCTGAATAAGACGACATAGGAAACAATAAGAAAAGACTAGGACAGATCAACGATACAAGCATATGATCAGGTCAAGATTATAGGGATTCAGAAGATACAGCAGAAATCAAGGACGAGTACTGATTGAGACATCTATTCGGTAAACCCTCACATATCTTGATTTACAAGACCTGTATGGGCCACCACTAAAACCATGTAACGCCCCAGAACCAGAATACTGGAGAGCGGGGGCGTACATAGCCAGCTACGTATATTGAAGTGCAACCCACCTCGCTATACGGTCACGGCTGTTTAGATACATTAGGGTTTAACTACAAGCCAACAGTCTCCTATGGTTATGAACAAGCCTATTGTCTCAATCTCAAGCAAGCAATAATAGATACAAGATGTCAGAGTACCAAATATATAATAGTAAGGCGTCCCATACATTATATATTATATGATCATGAAGCTAGTCGTACAAAATGATAAGACTAGCAAGAGTTCAGTCATACATAATCAACCCTAGGATCTGTCAATCATGTTACAGCCCATAGACAGACAGTAAGTAAGGGTACAATACGAGCTATAATGTGCTCACCGGCTAAATACCTCAAAAGAATAATTTTTACAATAAAGTGAGAGGACAAAAAGAAACCCACTCGTTGTCAGGGTTACGCCTGGTGGTCACCATCTGGCGGAAAGACAGGTGGATCCTCTGGTGCTGCTCTGATATCTGGCCACACAAAACCAGCTGGGTCAGATACCAGAAAGAGAAAGTGCCACAAAGGAGGCTTCACTTAGGAACCAAAACCAGCATATCATAATAGAATATTAAGGATAATAATTAAAGAACTGATAATAATAGAGATAACAACAGTAAACTGAGTACGAGAAAACCATTCAAGTAGCCAGGTCACAACCCTTAAACCAAACAAGGACTGGAGTTGTAATTCTTCACCTGAATAGAAACTCGTCTCAAATACTATTGGTACAGTGAAGACAATAAACGAAAAGAGAACACAGAACTGCTCTGGTAGCCAGGTTACAACCCTTAAACCAAATAAGGACCAGGGTTGTAACCCTTCGCTTGAACAGAACCGGACCCCCGATCTTTATTGCTAAGGCCAGTATAAATAATCATGGTATTAAGGTAAGGTAAAACATGACGAACATGACAGGGGTTGCAATAAGACAATAAATGAAGAGAGGACACAGAACTGCTCCGGGAGCCAGGTTACAACCCTTAAACCAAACAAGGACCGGGGTTGTAACCCTTCGCCTGAACAGAACTGGACCCCTGATCGTTATTGTTAAGGCAAGCATAAATAATCATGTCATGTCATAATCTTGCACATGATCAGGATAAGACTAAGCTGGAATAAACTCCATCCAATCAATCATGGCCAATCAAGAGTACGGCTTGATACTTTAACTAACTAGGGTTATCACAGGCCTAGTTACTAGCAAGATGCAATAAGATTATCCTAACAGCCACAAGCCCTGCAGACCATCCGGTTATCCAGGTCGAATGTCCGTTTATGAAGAATGCAACATGTGACTGTGTGCTTGAAATGTGCCCTGCTCGTCGGTAGGCTACAAGTCCACTGAATGCGCCTAGATAATGGGATTACCTGTAGCTAGAAATCTTTTTATGTCTACTGAATTATTCTAGTTTATTAGCCTTAGTAAATTACTGTAGGTATCCCTGACCGTGGTACTCAGGGATCCCTATCCTAGACATGATGCAAGACAGTACTGGTTTTTTGTACAAACGCAATCACCCACGGTGTCCAGATCATTCATACTTGTCATGTCAGGCCAGCTGTCGTAACAACATATCATGATATATCATGTCAGTTTGCTTGTCAAGAGTGTACCGCAGCGGGCCATTATCATGTTCTATTCTTACCTTATCATGAATGAGAGAAACTTGCATAAAATAACTAGTGACATATTCTTGAAGCCAAGAAAAAGATCTATAACTTTCATGTTTTTAGTTTTTCAAGATTCCAGCTACAAAATAATTTAAACAGGCAAAAACAGTAAAATAGAGCAATTCCGGCGCATGGGATTCCTGCACGATCGGCACGTGGCATTCCTGTACAATCGGTGCGTAGGATTCCTGCAAAATCGGCACGTAGAATTCCTGCACCATCGGCGCATAGGATTCCTGCACCATCGGCGTGTAGGATTTCTGCACGATCGGCACGTGGGATTCCTGCAAGATCAGTGCATGGGATTCCTGCACCATCGGCGCGTGGGATTCCTGCACGGCGCGTGGGATTCCTGCACAATCGGCGCGTGGGATTCCTGTACGATTGGTACGTGGGATTCTTGTACGATCGACGTGTGGGATTCGTGCACAATCGGCGCGTGGGATTCCAGCACAATCGGTGCGTGGTATTCCTGCACAATCGGTACGTTGGATTCCTGCACGATCGGCGTATGGGATTCCTGCACAATCGATGCGTGAGATTCCTGCGCGATCGGCGCGTGGGATTCCTGCACGATCGGTGCATGGGATTCCTGCACGATCGGCGCATGGAAAACTCATGTTGCGTCTTCAGTACATGTGTGTAGGGAACCTACGCGCATGACACGCTCGGAGTTAAGAGATGCGTTGCCAGGACTTCACAGCGCATGGCCTTCCGGCGCATGGCCTCCCAGGCGCATGGGAGTCATCGTCACCAAACAGCTAATTCAGCCATAAAAGTTCTGAAAACTTGCCATGGCCATAACTTCCTCGTCCGAAGTCGAAATCAAGCAAAACAAAAGCCAAAACTTCATGAAGTTGAATTCTCTACAACATAGAACCATTAGTTTTCGAAAATAACCAAGTTTTAGAGATCAAAACCAAGAAAAACCAAAAAGTTACAAACTTAGATATACAAGAAACCATCCATCAAATCCAAAAATGTCAAGTTCTAAAGAGGTTTAGAATCAAGTAAAGAAGAGAATAGAACAATAAAACTTGAGATCCATCATGAAGCAAGTTTGCACTTGCCTAAGCTCTCTCTCTCTCTTCCTCCTGGTGGTTGAAGAAGTAATGGTGGAGAAGAAGAAGTAAATAAAGAGAGAGAATGAGGGAATGGGTTAATAAAGGATGATGGTGGTGGTAGGTAAGGGTTCACCCCTTGGTTCATGATGAACCAAGGCAACCCAAGCCTAGCCGAACCAACCCAAAATAGACCAAGCCATGTAATGCCCAGATAAGCCAAGTAAGGAATCATGCAATACAAGATAAAATACATATACGTATTTTAAAATATGTGATACGAACTATAGGTATTACATTGTATGAGGCTTATAGAGAAAAGAAGAAAAAGTAATTGGATGATTTAGAATGAGAGAATTCAAGGCCTATTTATACTAGTTGGGATAGGCAGAATTCAGCAAAAATTCTGTCATGAATTCAAATTTTTTGTTGTTGGACAACTAGCATACAACAAGCCTTAAAAATTAGGGTCCTGAAAATCAGGGGACAGAGTTCGTCCCGAACTTTGTCTCCATATCTGACAGAGAGTTCAGATGGGCTTTGTGGGCTAAGTTTGGCTTTTGGGTTTATTTGGGAATAAGATTTAAGCTAAGAATACCCAGTACTGCTCAGTTTACATTTTGCTAGACTCAACAAATATAAAATAGTACAGACTTTAAAAATAAGTACGCTACAAGAGAGAGACGACATCTGTCTTGCATTGAATTCTGTCTTGATGTGTTATATTGAATTATAACAAGTATTATATTATCAATTTGTCAATATTTGGTTGACTTTGATCCAGTTTGGGTCAACATGAACTATGACCATGTATGCAGGACAAACATGGTCGTGTAGATATTAGGCTTGAATAATTAAGGATATGGTTATGATGATAAAGATAGATATAACTGCCTATAACTGCTATCATATTCTCTGTATTTATATTCCTTGTTGACTGTTGTCCTATTTCATTACCTGTCTCAAACTTTCCATGATTTATCAATATAACTGTCTATAACTGTTTTATAGTCTTTGTCATTTACTTGGGATTGCTAGATGAGATGTGTTCGTTACACCTGACTGGATATATTTTACAGATGATTTCCCGGAGGACACATGTCCTTCCTATTATGGATCTGAGGCGGGGATAGCTACTTTGGGTCTCGATTCTCAGGAGTGACTAGGAGGCTAGTTTAGAGAACTTGTTTAGATTTCTGTTTAGAACAGTTGTTGTAATAAGTGGAGATTTTGACATTGTATTTATGTTGTTTCATATATTATTTTAGATGTTGTGGTTGTTGTTGTTGTTGAGTTGTTATAGTTATTTTAGATTTCTTTGATATCTTATCGTGCTTTAGACTATGATTGAGTATTACCATATCTTATACTTGTCCGTCATTCGGAGTTGAGATCTAGGATAGGTGCATTATATCATTGTGTTAGTTGTTAGTTAGCGACCTAGAACAATGTTCTACCGCCAATGTTTTGGAGTAGGCTGGGCGCTGTTACGCACTCGTGCCCCTATACCGGATGCGGGTCGTGACACATTTTTAGTAGTGGTCCATACAGGTCGAGATTTGCATTAGTACGATATCGTGGTAGTGCGACCTTGAGAAATCTCATTATAAACTATCTTGAAATTCGATTCCAACTGTTTCTGTCTACTTTTCTTGTTCGTTGTTGAATTTGATTCTTGGTGTTCATTATGACTTGATTTCCTACCAAGATAAATCTTATGGGCTGGGTTGCCTCAGTTATTTTTGAATAGATGGGTATGGTTATCAGCCTACAGAATAGATACCCTATAGGTGGTACCCTAGTATTGTGGAGGAAGATATCAGTGTGGATGTCACCTGAGTATCTTGAAGTGGAAAGAGGAGCTAGGCCACCTGTGGCACAGTATCATGCCCCCGCACCATCAAAGGGATATACCCAGAGGGGCAGGGTTTTGCACTGATGGTCGAGGAGATCGATTCTACAGGTGACATGTTAGCAGGTCTGTCTTTTTCTGTCCTTCTTTTTTATCCTTTTGTGTGATTCCATTAGTACCTGTCAGGATATTTGTGTTATGCTAGATAGTGTAGTGACCCTGTTTGCGACTGTAAAATCACGACCAGTAGGACCAGGATCTTGCATGTTATTAGATGAAAATTTCTTGACTATGATTGTTTGGGGTTTGACCTAGAGGGAGTACGACCAACTTTAAATTTCAAGGGCAAAATTTTTCTAGGGGGTAGGTTTGTAACCACCACTTTCCTGGAATAGAGGTATTTTTGACTTTTTCTAATTACTGTTATTAGTGTGATCTCATATTATATCTTGAGCGGTAATTAATTTTCAAAATTAAAACTTTATATTTTAGTTAATTATTTAAATAATTAAATAGTGTACATTTGTTATTCTTAAAAATGACTAATGGTTAGCCTTTGACTAGAATAGTGGTTAGTAATCCTAGAGGACCTAAACTAACTTGTCATGACCATCCAACTAGATAATTTGGACTAGCCTAATTGAACTCTAGTTAGTCTCTAGCAAGATTAGGAGAATTAGCTAGAAGGTTTGACTGAAAACCTAAATAGGAAGAGAGGTTTAATCCCTAACTTGTCATGACTAAGGAGAGGGGTGTAGTAGACCTTTCCCCTTGCCAAAACCCTAACCCTAATATCAAATGGAAGCCCATATTGTTTATAGAATCCCACTTCATCTTCTTCCTCTTTCTATTTTCATTTCAAGTCCTAATTTATGAGCTTTTCCCCCAAATTGCTCCTACACCCAAATTTCCTCCAAATTGACCCAAATTTGTTTCATTCTTTTCCCCCTGGAGAGGAAAAGGCTTTATTTGCTAGCTAGGAAGGATTTTGAGCCTTGAAGTTTAGAGGGATTCTAGATCTAGGGATTTTACATTTGGAATCCATTTCCCTTTTGGTATGAGCTCTCTAAACCCTTCCATTCCATTTTATTAGTGTAACTACATCTATTTAGGACCCCATTTATATTAGGGTGCTATTATAGAGGAGTTGAGGCTCTACTATTTCTATTTGAGGGTTCTTTCCATTACATTTTGGTACAAATTTGGAGAAACCCAAAATTAGGAATCTAGGGTTTGTAAAATTGGTAGATTAGGTCTTGCTAGTGTTGTAGAGCATGTAGGCATGCTTTGGGTCAAGTTTGGATCCATTTGGAGTGCGTATCACGAGGATATCAGATACGCACACCAAGTGTTCGATGAAATGACTGTTAGGGTTTTTAATGTTTAAATTTTAGTTTTAAGTATTGCTATGGGTTTGTTTTGCCATGATATATATATGCTATGGTTGTCTAGTGATTTAGGAAGGTTTTGGTGTGGTTTTATTTATTTAGGGGCTTGGGAAGCATGTGGACTGTCTTAGTGTTGTGTGGACTATTTTAGAGTTTGAGAGGGGGTTGTTTTGGGATTGATATTTGTATATATGAATGTGTGTGTTTATAACTGTTTAAGTATCCAAAGGATACAATGATAGAGAGTAGGGTCAGTCATGGGGTGGCTAATGTATGAAGAAGTGTTAGTGGATTGGTATAAGTATGAGAGGGGCTCGGGTATAAGTGATGGCATTTTAGGCTATGTTTTGTTCTGTCTTTAATGCAGTCTTTTGTATGTTTGTCCTGCATATAGGGTATGGATTTTTGTCCATATAATTCTTATGATCCCTGCATCCATTGTTCACTGCATTCCCCAATACAAGTATTAACCTGCATATAACTTTGACCTGTTACCTAAGTAATTGCCCTGCATCCTCAGTCACTGGTGATTTAGACATAGAGCAATGCATACCACTTCACTGCAAATTAGCTCACTGCATCACAAATCTACTGCATATCCTTTCCCTGCGCATGTTAATATCCCTACATTGTACTCATCATCTTCTTACTGATACCCCTGGGTCAGTAGCATCACTCTTCCTTGTCTTCTGTCCAGAGGTTATTATGGAAACATGCATATAGCCTTGTCCATCACCTTGGGTTCACACTCGAGGACCTTAGGCTCAGTTTGGATGCCCTCCTAATTTTGGACCTTCGTGAGTATTAGATAACCTTCTTCTTTTGGTTGTATCAGACCACACCATATCAAGTGCAGTCCTAATTGAGTGTTTAGTCCACTCCACTCTTATGTAGGTTAGCCCTCGAATATAGGTTTTAATCCATGCACATATCTTAGTCCCTCATTCCCTGTACTAGAAGACCCTTAGATTATGGTTTTGACCCACTTTCCTTACCTGATGAATAGTATATAGGTCTCATAGTGTAGTTCACCTCAGTATTCACTGCTCTTACTTGTTCTGTCCCAAGAATTTAGTCCTGTCCCCACTTGTGTTGTCCCTTTGTTGTTATTCCACTGTATCCTCAACTTAACCACCTGTCCTGCAGTTGGCCTTTGCATGTGCCCTGCATACTAGTTTGGTTCTGACCACTGAGCTTTTAGAAATCCAATTCCCATTATATGATGAATATCCTGCATATATATATATATATATATATATATATATATATATATATATATATATATATATATATATATATATATGTATGGTAGCAGTACTATTAGAAAGGAGAAGATTTAGTTGCTTTGGTTAGTTAAATACATTCATATATTAGAGAGGGGTAGTGGCAGGAGCATGGTGATTAGTTTTAAGAAGCTTTCACCAGTTGTGTAGCACTTGTCTCCCGAAATTTATTTATTTTTTTAGAGAGCTTTTTTTTATTTTTGATTATTATTATTAATTATAAATGGTTTGAATTATTGTTAAATAGAAATTTGATTTTTGGATCACACGGGGGCGTACATAAGCCTATAGGTGAAGTATGATATCATTAGGTCACATATGGTTTCTAGGGTCCCTAGATAGTCCCAAATATGTTATTTTATTATTTTAGATTTTTCTGGAATTTTTGGATAATTAAAACCTATAGAATTTATTTTTCCATAGGCTTTTGTGATTTACTGTAGGGCCATACGAAGTAATTTTGAGGCAAAACTTTTTATCTAGGCTTTAGACACCTAAAAATTGTTTTTAGATTTTTCTAGGAATTTTTAGGATTTTTTTGGAATTTATTTGGAATTTTTAGGATTTTTTCTGATTTTATTTTATTTTATTAAAAACCCATTTTCCATCAATTACCCAGTTAGCCGCGGGGGGGCCCACCCGTCAGCCGCTGAAGCGGGGAGGGGCAGGCCCACCCGTCAGCGTCTGCGTGAACGCCGCACGGTTGTCCAAAAATTAATATGTCGCACGGTTTTCGAGATTCTGAGTGATTCCGAACTCCGATCCACGATCCGTTTGAAGTTTTGGATAGATGACACCGAGCTCTACAAAATATAATTTTTCCAAAAATTTAGAGTTTCATCTAGTATTTTATTTTATTCATAGAAGTCAGATTTGGTCAATGATTCATCGATTTGGTCACGGTTAGCCATAAAGGCGATAACTTTTGACCAAATCGTGATTTTACGGCAAGGTCAATTCCAGTGCACTCATGGCGCTGAAATATACCATATTGTACACTCAAACTTTTGAATTCATAATGTTTGATTAGTTAGTCAATAGTATGTCTCAGTTTGCGTACCACGGGTCCCGAATTTGGAACCGTGACTTTCCTTGGCCAAATATTTGTGTTTAGATTGTTAATTAAGAATTAAATAGGTTAAATAGATTTTTAGATGATTTATTCCAGAAGTAGAATATGATTAATTAGGTTTAACCTATTAGCCACCTTATAGAATTTTTAGAGTGGGAATCGTTGATCTAACTTATGGTCGTTTTTGTGACGGGATAGATCGGGCTACGACATCTTCAGTTGTGATTTCATCATCTATCGGAGAAGGCAAGTATCACTATGACCTATATTTCCTTTATTTTATACTGCATGTATCTTCGTGTCGTCTTTTCACTATTACTCCCTTATGGTTCATGATTGTTGTAACGCCCCAGTCCCAAAATACATAGGACCAAGCACGTAAACATGCCAGCTGCACATGTACGAAGAATACTCCAATATATGGAATCCTCATATATGCACATAAGTTGTAAATAAAATAATCACAGGCCAGAAATATATAATCTAATCTCATCACAGCTCAACACAGAAGATAATAGAGTCCAAATAAATAAATAAGTGTATCAAAAGATAGTCGGGTGAACATGCTCACTCCAAACAGCTATGAAAAATAGTCTCACAAGATCGGAGTCCAACCTCCGCAAAATAGAAAGAAAAGAGATGTAAAAATAATGTCTACTAATGTCTCAAATAAGAAATAGACTAGAAATCAAAAGGGACTGCCTCGTCATAAATGTAGGATAGCTCCAACGCCGCTCCGTACTCCTGTGAAAAATCGTCTAACCCTGGAGAGATAACCAGGTCCTCAGAGGGACGTAGAAAGATACAAGAAAATACCATGCCATATAAACTGTGATAATATAATAAGAGAAAAAGGTAAGCATGCAATCGGGTTCTTGACCATTCTACTGTGAATATGCAGTAGAGATACAATCCTTCGACGCATGAGCCCTGGCTGTAAATGGGATCGACATAGTTTCCGTAAAGGGCACCAGGGGCCTACGTCCATAACGCTCGGGAAGCGTCAGTGAGCATCATGTGCAAGGGACTATGTCCATAATGCTCTGGAAAGCGTCAAAGGGCACCGGGGCCTGCGTCTCCGGAGGAGCGCGCAGGTAATCAGGGAAGTGCAAAGAAGCCCATACATCAGGTATTGTTCTCTCCACCCAATGCCTAGTATCATCATCTCCATGAATGATATGAACCTCTAGTAACCGCCAAGTCTTCTAACATGCAATTCTATTGGCAGTTACTCATATACGTCGCACGCTCCATACGTATCGGTGGCCAGCCGACTACGTAGATACGTGTCCTAACTGTGACTCACATCATGTGGTAAAGCAAGTGTCAAGGCCGTACGAGATATACCAATACCTCATCGTCAATGGGTGGTCACTAGAGTAAGTCAATGAAAGAGAAATAAATAAAGCGAGAAAAACGACCGATAGAGTCGCTTGCACCCAAGTGTGACTTGGACGCACAGTTTAAATATCAAGAAATAAAAAATGCTGAAAATAACAACTGAAAATAAGAAATATAATAATCACAGAGTAAGGTGGTAAGGTATCTTGCCTGATGGTGCAAAGTGGCAAGTCCCAGAAATCACAATATCAGCCAAGAAACGTCACAATCACAGATGACTCCAGACGCCGAAACAAATATCAAAAATGATCTCGGTGAAGAAGATATACCTAGGAAATGCCTATCAAAAAGTCTAATTCAGGAACAGGGGCAAAATCGTAATTTTGGGTCAAAACGATGTCCGTCGTTGGACCCGCTTCGTACCGAAACGCATGTCAAAGTCTATGGTCTCTAAAGTCGTCAAACTACACGTGTACAGATTCAGTTTGAGGAGAGAAACTCAACGGTATGTCCAGTTTTGGATTCCGATGAGCCGTGTACAAATTCGCCTGTTTGAGTGGGTCGCGAGCCCGCCAAAAAGGGGTTCTGATTCCACCTTCTCAAAATCGAACCAAACTTGGCACACAGGACCAAAATATTGATTCGAACCTGTTGGTGTAAGTTTCGTCTTGATTTGACGACTGTACACAAAGTTAGGACAAAGTTTGCAAATTGGCGATACGGGGGTATCTTGACGGATACGAACGGATTTCGTCGCGCATACACGACGAAACTGAGTTCCGTCAGTTCCCACATGTCGACAATGTCCATACGCGCCTTTCGATGCGTATAACGTGTGACCACGTCGCCCTGTTTGTCGGAGCGCACGCCGTATCGATTAATTTTTCTAAAATTTGGTTTTTTCAAAAACATGTTTTTCTCAAACTTTAAAATCATAAATATTAGCAGGTAGGGCGTTATAAATTATTCTAAAAGATGGTGTTGGTAGTCCTATAGGTGTTCTAAAAATATGCTCAGAAATTTCCCAGAAATAATTAATAGGTTGTACAAAATTGAAGTCGAAACAGGGGTTCCTACAGTTTTTATGATCTACCATTGGAGCAGTTTCTCGACGATTTCTCGTCGATTTCACGAAGAAGCTAATGGGTGTCGGTTCAATCTATCGAAAAAGGTTTGTAGGGAGTTGTATAGGCCTTACGTAGGAACTCGAAGAATCGAAAACGATGTAATTGATAGGAAGAACTTGGATCGAGAAGTGGGTACCTCGGTTGCTGAATGAAGAACATGGAGGATCGTTCTCGGTCGGGACGGGTGGCTGGCGAAGCTCCGGTCGACGGCGGCGGTCGCAGGCCCCCTGGGAGGTTCGTCGGGGTACGGGAAAAGGTCGGGGGTGGTCTGGAGGATGGGTTCGAGAGGATCGAAGAGATATTGGGGGTTAGGGTTTCGACCAATCGGCAATACATAGGCTTATATACTGCTGAGCAGTATAAGTTCGTGTAGAACTCGAACTTGCTTCTTGGTCACTCGTGAGATGGGTGGCCATCTCGGGGACCCGCTGGCAATGTAGCCTATGGCTATAGAAAAGAATGGGTTCGGCTTAGCATATGTACTGTAGCATTTGCTACAGTACACATTTTTATTTTCCTTATTATTTGCATAATGAATTTATATAATGCATATATATAAATATGCACAATAAAATTTCCATGTATATATAAATATACACACAGTAATATATATTTATTTATATTATTAACAATAATGCTATTATTATTATTACTAACATTTATTTTTGTTATTATTAACATACATTCACAAATATTTGTATACGTGCCTAAAATATCGAATTAAAAATTAATTTTAAATATACCAAAATTTAGGGGATTTTACATCCTTTCCAACTTTTTAAAAATTTCGTCCTCGAAATTAAGTTAGGATAGTTGGTCGAATTCAATGCAAAGGGTGCAAGAACTAATTAAGGATTTAATATGTGTAAGACATACCTTGGTTGTCAAACAATTGAGGGTAGCGATTCTGAATATTGTCCCGCGCTCCCAAGTAGACACTCCTGGCGAGTGACGCTTCCATGCCACGCAAACCAATGGAATAGATTGATTCCGTAACACCTTCACTCGGCGATCGAGGATACCTACTGGTTGCTCTTCGTACGACAAACTCGGTCCAACTGTGATATCGGAGTGATCAAGCACATGATTGCTATCCGTCATGTACCTCCTCAGCTGAGATACATGGAATACGTCATGCACTCCTTCCAGCGACGGTGGCAATGGCAAGGCCAATCTATAGGCAACCTCTCCAACACATTCCAAGACATCGAAAGGCCCGATGTACCTTGGACTCAACTTGCCACGTCCGCCGAATCAAATCGTGCCTCTAGTGGGGGATATCTTCAAGAACAAATGGTCGCCCTCTTTGAACTCCAAAGGTTGACGACGATTATCTGCCCACTGCTTTTGACGATCCTGCACTGCTCGCAGGTGGCCCTGGATTTTCTTCACTGTCTCCACTGTGCTCAAGACTAACTCGGGGCCTAATAGTTGTTGCTCTCCTATGTCGCTCCAACGAACAGAAGACCGGCACTTCCTACCATATAATTCTTCAAACGGAGCCATCTGAATGCTCGCTTGATAGCTATTATTGTAGGAAAACTCAACAAGATGAAGATGGTCCTCCCATGAACCGTCAAAGTCAAGCATGCACGCTCTCAACATATCCTCTAGCGTCTGAATGGTACGCTCTGACTGGCAGTCTGTCAGATGGTACGTCGTGCTAAACTTCAATCGGGTGCCCAAACTCTCTTACATGCTCCTCCAAAAGTGTGAGGTAAATCTCGAGTCGTGGTCCGACACAATACTAACAGGTACACCGTGTAATCTCATAATCTGCTCCGTATATATCTCTTCCAATACCTTTGTCGACTGGCCCACTCTAAAAGGTATGAAATGGGCTGACTTTGTGAGTCTATCAACAATCACCCACACTACGTCACGTCCCCTTGGACTCCGAAGAAAACCCGTGACGAAATCTATAGTAATATGCTCCCACTTCCACCGGGGAATGGATAGCGGCTACAATAATCCGGCCGACCTCTGGTGCTCTGCCTTCACTTGTTGACATACCAAGCACTTGGCAACAAAACGAGCTATCTCCCGCTTTATTCCATGCCACCAATAATACTGTCGTAAGTCGCGGTACATCTTGGTTCCTCCGAGATGAATAGAATAAGTCAAACTGTGAGCCTCTGCCATCAGCTCCTGCCGTAACTCTCCATTAGGAGCATAAATACGATCACCACATCGTAATGTCCCATTGGGATGGATCCTCAGTCCCGTCTTCTCTTCTGCTTCAGTCCTCTCTCTGAGCTGCCGAAATCTAGCATCAGTAGGCAATATTGCCTTGATGCGCTATACCAATGATGATTGCGCTTGGAGGTTGGCTAATACGCCATCGGCTCCAGGCAACACTACCTCAATACCAAGCTGCTCCAAGTCTCTAATCAACTCCTTCTGCGTAGTCAAAAAGTGTGCCATGGGCTTAGGGCTTAATGAGTCTGCCACGACATTAGCCTTGCCCGGATAATAATGTAGCTCGATCTCATAATCCTTCATCAACTCCAACCAACGTCGCTGTTGTATATTCAACTCCTTCTGTGTAAACAGGTACTTGAGGCTCTTATGATCAGTGTAGATATCAACTTTCTCGCCGTACAACTAGTATCTCCATAACTTCAAAGCAAAGATAATCGCTGGAAGCTCTAGATCGTGGGTTGGATAATTCTTCTTGTGCACCCTCAACTGTCGCGATGCATATTCTACTACACGACCGTGCTGCATCAATACACATCCTAATCCGTTCTCGGATGCGTCGCTGTAGATCACAAATCCTCCCGGACCCGATGGTAGTGTCAAGATCGGTGCTGTGGTCAATCGCTTCTTCAACTCATCAAATGCGGCTTAACACTCGTCCGTCCATACAAAATGCCTGATCCTTGCAAGTTAATCGAGTCATAGGCCCCATTATTTGAGAGAAATCTTCTACGAACCGTCGGTAGCAACCCGCAAGTCCGAGGAAACTTCTCACATCAGAAGCTGATGTGGGAGCAAGCCATGATTCGACTGCTGTGATCTTCTCAGGGTCCACTGATATACCATCACCCGTAACAATATGACCAAGAAATGATACCTCCTTGAGAAAGAAATCACACTTGCTAAGCTTTGCGAAAAGTCGCTCATTCCTCAACATTTCCAAAACTATTCGTAAATGCTGCTCATGCTCCTCTTGGCTCTTGGAGTAAATCAAGATATCATCTATAAAGACTACTATAAATTTTTTCAATACTGGTGAAAGATCTTGTTCATTAAATTCATGAAGACTGCGGGGGCATTGATCAAACCAAAATGCATGACCAAGAACTCGTAATGTCCATACCTTGATCGAAAATTCGTCTTTACAATGTCTTCCTTCTGGACCTTTATTTGGTGATAGCCTGATCGTAAGTCAATCTTGGAGAATACTTTTGCTCCACTCAATTTATCAAATAGATCGTCTATACGCGGCAAGGGATACTTATTCTTCACCGTTACGGTATTCAATGCTCTGTAGTCGATGCACATGCGTACTGTCCCGTCTTTTTAGGCACAAAAAGAACGGGTGCTCCCTACGGTGACGAACTGGCATGAATAAAGCCTTTCTCCAATAAGTCATCAATATGCGTCTTCATCTCTACCAACTCTTTGGGCGCTGGTCGATAAACTCGAGATGAAATAGGCTCGGCTCCCGGAATATGCTCAATAGAAAACTTAATGTCTCGTTCAGGTGGCAGTCCTGGCAATTCTTCGGGGAATACATCCTCGAACTCGGTGATGATAGGGTGCTGAGGGGTGTCCTACATCATCATATGAGTCCCTTATGCGGGTGCATCACAACTCTCTCCGTCTTCTTTGGTGAACTCAAACTCCTCCGCATTCAGTGGTCTAAAGACAATACTGCCCCTATGGGAGTCTATGAGAGCGAAATGCTGGCTCAACCAGTCCATTCCAAGGACCACATCGAATATCGGCATAGGAAATACAAGAAGTCATGCCCTCATCTCTCTACCACTTATTACTACAGGACAAAGTCTACAAACACCACTAACAGGTACAATTCCTCCTCCAGTAAGGATTCTAACATTCTTAGCTAAGGGTGTAATGGGAATGCTGTTTCTAGTGGCAAAACTAGTGGCTATAAATGAATGTGTGGCTCCAGTATCAAATAATGTAATAGCAGGAAAAGATGCAACTAAAACCATACCTGCTATAACCTCTGCCTCTTTCTCTATATCCTCAACAATAAGTGAGAATACCTGCCCATATTTCTGTCCTGGGCCCTAAGCTCTGGCCTTGTTGTACTGTACGCCTTGGAGAGGCAATGGTGGACGAGGTGCTCCTGCTATAGGCCGTGGTACTGAAAGAGCTGGGGCTGTAGGCCTCAGGTTCTGCCGAGCATATACTATCGTATGTTGCTCCGGACAGTCCTTGAGCATATGTTAATTGGATCCACATCTCAAGCACAATCCAAGGCGAGTCTTGCAGTCATTCTGGAGATGTCCTTGTTTTCCGCAGTAATGGAAAACAGGCTTCTGGTAGGGTGTAGTCCTCTGCTGGTACTGTCATGTGGTCCTCCTGATAGGTCCTCCCGGCCTAGTTCGGGCTGGTGTAACTGCTGGGGTATGGCACCTCGATGCCTGCTGCTGTTTCTTGCAAAGAATCTCGTGAGCACGAGCTTCTTCCAGGACAGCTGAATGGAAGACTCGAGACTGGGTAGTCATATAAGACTTGAGCTCTGGCGCAAGCCCCTGGGGAAATCTCCTCGCCTTCTCTAACTCTGTCGGTATCAATCACGCACCAAATCTACTCAGACGATTGAACCCTGAGTCATACTCTTCAACTGTCATATTTCCTTGCTTCAGATGAAGGAACTGGTCGTAGAGACCATCTCTGACATGAATAGGGAATAACCTCTCATAAAATGTAGCATAGAACTGCTTCCAGGTGATCCCAGTGCATAATCGTCTCTCTTTCGCCTTCCACCATTGGTGAGCATTGTCTTCTAACAGTAGGTCTACTACTGTCATCCAATCTTGAGCTGGCAACTGGGATGCCTTCAGTAGCTTTTCTGTACTAATAAGCCACTGTGACACCTCTAGTGGCTTCTCTGTTCCTCTAAAGGCCTTGGGGTTCATATCTGTGAAATTCTTGATGGAGCCTTCATAAGGATGCAGAGCCGGTACTGGTGCTGGTACTAGAGGTGGTGGTGGAGGTCTAGCCAATGCTGCCATCATCGTCTGTCTCATCAGCTCAGTCTGCTGCCACTGAGCCTGCATCATGGCGTACATGAATTAGAAAGTAGGGATTCCATCAGTCGGGGGCGGGGGCATCTGAGGTCTCGACTGTGGGGTAAACTGCTGAGAAAATGGTGGTGGTGGAGGCAGTAGTACATTTCCTTTCGGTGGCATAGTAGTGGTCTGTCCAGCCTGGCTGCCTGGGGGTGCTGCGATCTCTGGGTACTCCATCGTCGGTGTCGTAGTAGGCTGCGACTGTCCTGGCTGGTATGGTGTCGCTGGAGTCATGGGAGGATTCTGTCCATCCGGAGTAGCCTCTTCACCAGATGTGAGGGCCAAGGCAGAAGTGCGTCCGCTTCTTAAATGCATACTGTTGGCATGAGGAAGATAAGTTGATATTAGAAAAGATTATATATGAGGTAAATTAAATAACAAGGATGTTTCGAAAAGATTGGAAGTCAAGAGGTAGTAGTAATTCTGGATGAGATATTCCTATTCATGTACGCAGGCTTGTTGGGCATAGTCATGTAACCCAACAATATTAACGTCGACCTGCATGGGCCACCACAAAAATATGTAACGCCCAGTCCCAAAATACATAGGATCAAGCACGTGAACAGGTCAGCTGCACATGTACGAAGAATACTCTAATATATGGAATCCTCATATATGCACATAGGCTGTAAATAAAATAATCACAGGCCAGAAATATATAATCTAATCTCATCACAGCTCAACACAGAAGATAATAGAGTCCAAATAAATAAATAAGTGTATCAAAAGATAGCTGGATGAACATGCTCAGTCCAAACAACTATAAAAAATAGTCTCACAAGATCTGAGTCCAACCTTCGCAAAATAGAAAGAAAAGAGATGTAAAAATAATGTCCACTAATGTCTCAAATAAGGAATAGACTAGAAATCAGTAGGGACTGCCTCGTCATCAATGTAGGATAGCTCCAACGCCGCTCCGTACTCCTGTGAAAAATCGTCTAACCCTGGAGAGATAACCAGGTCCTCAGAGGGACATAGCAAGATACAAGAAAATACCATGTCATATAAACTGTGATAATATAATAAGAGAAAAAGTTATGCATGCAATCAGGTTCCTGACCATTCTACTGTGAATATGTAGTTGAGATACAATCCTTCGACGTATGAGCCCAGACTGTAAATGGGATCGACATATTTCCCGTAAAGGGTACCAGGGGCCTACATCCATAACGCTCGGGAAGCGCCAGTGGGCATCATGTGCAAGGGGCTACTTCCATAACACTCTGAAAAGCGTCAGAGGGCACCTGGGGCCTGCGTCTCAGGAGGAGCGCGCAGGTAATCATAAAAGTGCAAAGAAGCCCATACGTCAGGTACTGTTCTCCCCACCCAATGCCTAATATTATCATCTCCATGAATGATATGAACCTCTAGTAACCGCCAAGTCTTCTAACATGCAATTCTATTGGCAGTTACTCCTATCCGTCGCATGCTCCATACGTATCGGTGGCCAGCCGACTATGCGGATACGTATCCTACATATGACTCACATCACGTGGTAAAGCAAGTGTCAAGGTCGTACGAGATATACCAATACCTCATCATCAATGGATGGTCACTAGACTAAGTCAATGCAAGAAAAATAAATAAAGCGAGAAAAATGACAAATAGGGTCGCTTGCACCCAAGTATGACTTGGACACACAGTTTAAATATTAAAAAATAAGAAATATTGAAAATAACAACTGAAAATAAGAAATATAATAATCACAGAGTAAGGTGGCAAGGTATCTTGCCTGATGGTGCAAAGTGGCAAGTCCCAAAAATTACAATGTCAGCCAAGAAACGTCACAATCACAGATGACTCCAAACACTGAAACAAACATCAAAAATGATCTCGGTAAAGAAGATATACCTAGAAAATGCTTGTCCAAAAGTCTAATTCTGGAACAGGGGCAAAATCGTAATTTTGGGTCAAAATGATATCCGCCGTTGGACCCTTTTCGCACCGAAACGTATACCAAAGTCTATGGTCTCTAAAGTCGTCAAACTACACGTCTACGGATTCAGTTTGAGGAGAGGAACTCAATGGTAAGTCCAGTTTTGGATTCTGATGAGCCGTGTACAAATTTGCCTGTTTGAGTGGGTTGCGGGCCCGCCAAAAAGGGGTTCCGATTCAACCTTATCAGAATCGAACCAAACTTCGCACACAGGACCAAAATTTTGATTCGGACCTGTTGGCGCAAGTTTTTTCTTGATTTGACAACGGTACACGAAGTTGGGGCAAAGTTTGCAAATTGGCGATACGGGGGTATATTGACGGATACAGACTGATTTCGTCGCGCATACACGATGAAACTGAGTTCCGTCAGTTCCCACACGTCAGCAAAGTCCATACGCGCCTTTCGATGCATATAGCATGCGACCACATCACCCAGTTTGTCTGGACGCATGTCGTATCGATTAATTTTTCTAAAATTTGGTTTTTTCAAAAACAGGTTTTTCTCAAGCTTTAACATCATAAATATTAGCTGGTAGGACGTTATAAATTATTCTAAAAGATGGGATTGGTAGTCCTATAGGTGTTCTAAAAATCTGCTCAGAAATTTCCTAAAAATAATTAATAGGTTGTACAAAATTGAAGTCGAAACAGGGGTTCCTGCAGTTTTTATGATCTGCCTTTGGGGCAGTTTCTCGACGATTTCCCGTCGATTTCACGAAGAAGCTAATGGGTCTCGGTTCAATCAATCAAAAGAGGTTTATAGGGAGTTGTATAGGCCTTACGTAGGAACTCGTAGAATCGAAAATGATGTAATAGATAGGAAGAACTTGGATCGAGAAGTGGGTACCTCGGTTGCTAGACTAAGAACAGGGAGGATCGTTCTCGGTCGGGACGGGTGGCTGGCGAAGCTCCGGTCGACGACGGCGGTCACAGGCCCCCTTGGGTGGTTCGTCGGGGTCGGAGAAAAGGTCGGGGGCGCTCTTGTAGATGGGTTCGAGAGGATCGAAGAGATATGGGGGCTTAGGGTTTCGGCCAATCGGCGATACATAGGCTTATATACTGGTGAGCAGTATAAGTTCGTGTAGAACTAGAACTTGCTTCTTGGGCACTCGTGAGTTGGTAGGCCATCTCGGGGACCCGCTGGCAATGTAGCCTACGGCTACAGAGGAGAATAGGTTCGGCTTAGCATATGTACTGTAGCATTTGCTACAGTACACATTTTCATTTTCCTTATTATTTGCATAATGAATTTATATAATACATATACATAAATATACACACTCAAAATTTTCATATATATATATAAATATACACACAGTAATATATATTCATTTATATTATTAACAATAATGCTATTATTATTACTAACATTTATTTTTCTTATTATTAACATACACTCACAAATATTTGTATACATGCCTAAAATATCAAATTAAAAATTAATTTTAAATATACCAAAATTTAGGGGATTTTATAATTGTCATCATTCATGATTACTATTATGCACGAGAGTTAGAATCGGTTGGATATACATACATGTTCATGCCTTACTCATTATTTCCTATTGTTTACAGTTTATCGTATTGCTAATGTTTATCGTAGTGGACATGTATTGTGAGTGAGTCGGGCGGAGGAATACAACAAGTAAGCATGTGGTCAACGAATTGAATACAGACCCCCATACATTGATTGCATAATATCAGTCATGCACCACACGTATGACTGACGGATATCCCAAGCCGTCTACATGCTGAAAGTTGGTATTCTAAAACACACATCACACGTAACTTAATTATTGTTGCTCTATTATCTACTGTTCTTCTTTCGTCAAGTCTACCTTCTTATTGTCATCATGTCTTAGTGGTATGTCAAAGTCTACCTTCATATTGTTATCATGTCTCAAAGGTACTTCTTATCATACAATGTCATGCCTATACTTATCTTCAGTTAAGTTCCTTTTATCGTTCCTTCACGCTTGTATACTATATTGTGTAATGTAGTGTTATGGTAATCTTGCTCCAATCCTAACTGGATAACTATTTTTTAGCCTTAGACGAAGAGATTTGCCCCGAGGTCTACGATGAGTATGTTGGAGATACTGACATCACTGGCGTACCCGATTCCAGCACTGATGCAAATTAGCATATTTCCTTTCTTATGGATTCGCATTAGTTAGTAGTTATTTTTATGACCCGTACCTGCTTTTCGAATACGAGCAAGCCAGCTACGCATCAAGCGGACTCCAGCCCGACTCGAATACGTATAAGCTGTCAAGAGCATGGTAAACTGCCAAATCATGGCAAACAAATCTATATCTCAAATCCACAATAAGTATACGAAATATGAATGAACAAGTATGCATCATGTTCTGCAGCCCACTTGCATATATGTCCGATAAGACTATAAGAAAAGTAACAAGAGTCTAAAACTGAATCAGGAAACAAGATATCTCATGATAAAGTATGAAAGCACGAGCGGATAATGAACACAATAACGATACCTGAATCCCGCAAGCGTACCATCACATCTTCCATCCAAAACTACTAGCTACTCTATGCAATCGCTAAACCTGAAGAGATCATCAGGTCCTCAGGTGTAGCTCCCCTTTCCGAAAATTTTGAAATATTATATTATTATTTATTTTTGGAATTTTTAAATATTAGGTTTTATAAATAATTAATTAGTTAAATATTACGGTAGATAATTTTAGTCACGATTAGGGGTTGGAGTACAAGACGGCTAGGGATCATGGCACGGATAGTGCAGTGGCGTGCTTTGACTAGTGTATTAGCCCTGGTAGGAAAGACCGAGCAATATTGATGTCCTAACTAGGAAAACCAGACCAAGTTGTGAATTAACCCTTACCGATGGTTTATTTATTTAGTAATTTTATTATTGAGTTTAAGGGGACCCGGTCGTACCAAACTAGTCCAGATTGGACCCAAAGCAAGCCCAAGCTCATGTAGTCATGCGACCCATCCAAAAATGTTCCTGTCGATATATTGTTGGTATGGTTTTGTCGTATTTCAATTTAATGATTTAATGCATGTTTTATATATATTTTAGTAATAAATATTTTAGATATCAACATTAGTGATATTCAATGATAATTGTACATAGATAGGTCCTTGTACATTTTTGGGGCTTTTGGACTGAACATAATGGTTTATATACACCATTATTGATTTATGAAATTTTATTATTATTTTATTGAGGTTATATAGAGTTAATATTATTATTGTGGTTATTAAATAAATAAATAAATTATTATTAATAGTTATTATTATTTTACCAAAGATATTTATTTATGTGTATATAGATATTAGTTTGTTATAGGTATATATATATATATAGAAATGATATGTATAGAAATATGTATATATATAAATAATTATATGTATACGTGTATATATATATACGTGTCTGTGTATGTATACATATATATATAGAGAGATAAAAAATACATATAAATATATATATAGGATATATATTTGTATGAAAGAATTAGTGAATGAAATAAAAAAAACAACACAACACAAAACTCCTGAGCCAGGCCCATAGGCCGACCCGACCCCTAAGTTACTAGCAAACCTGCTAGTAATAACCAAACCCGCGCACTTTGGCTTTCAGGTCAGCCAAACCGAGAGCACAGCTCGGTTGTATAACCGTTGTGCTAATATATATATGCGAACAAAACTTTTCTGAATCCCCTCGACCAAAACCCTAATACCTACGTGCGCCACCATGGATTGCGCGCGCCTATCCCCTGCGCGCGCGTCGCACGTCGCTGGCGGTCGGCCGCACCGGAGCACGCGAGCGCACAGGCGTGCGCGGACTGAAGTGACAGCAGCCGTGGACGGAAGGAGCAACTTCGCGTTGCATTTTCTCCACCATCATTCGACGTTTTTCCGATCCAACCTCTCAGGTACGACTACAACCTATCCGACTTTACGTCCCTTCAAGTAGAATGATTTGTAGTGCGCTAGGGTGATGTGGAAATCGAACCGAAGTTCGGGAAAAACCTGTCTCGAAAATAGGACGTTTAACTGTCCATCGACCCAAGTTTACAGGCACTTCCTGAACAGAGTAGTAGGATATTTCAAAAACTAGTTAATGACAGTCCTAGACAACCTATAGGGCTTTGAATCCTTTTTTGTAGAATCGGATTTCGTTGACAGTGTGTCGAGAAATCCGATTCCGAAGTTTGACAAAAATCTGTTTTAAAATCAATAAAATTGTCCCACACGACGTGCGTCCCGCCAATCCGGGTGACATGGTCGCGAACCGAAAGTATTGAAAGTTGCATAACAGATTCATGGTCGTGTGGGATTTGGCGGAATTCAAATTGGTCGCGTGTGCGCGACGAATTTGATACGTATCCGTCGAAATTCACCGTATCGGCCCCTGTGCAGATTTCCCAATTACTTTGTGCACGCTAGTCAGATCGAGACGAAACTTGCGCCAACAGGACCGTATCATTTTTTTGGTCCTGTATGCCAAGTTTGGTCCAATTCTGAGACAGTTGAATCGTACGTCGTTTTGCGGGCCCCACGGTTCCACTCAACGGGCAATTTTGTGCACGGCCCGCCGAAACCCAACTTTGGACATACGGTTGGGTTCGTATCGAAAAACTGGATCCGTAGACATTTAGTTTGATGACTTTAGAGACCGTTGACTCTGGCACACTTTTTGGTGCAAAACGGGTCCAACAATGGACATCGTTTTGGCCCAAAATTACCGTTTTGCCCCTGTGTCCAGAATTAGATGTAAGAATAGGCAATCCTAGCTAATTGGACTATTCTGAGATCATTGGTATTGTTTATTTCAGCTTTCGGGGACTGTTGTACGGGTTTTGACTATAGTGGCACATTGAGTAGTTCAGATTGTCGGTTTCACCAGCAAAGGACCACAGGCGAGTACAGTTTATTGTCTTCATTTTGATATTGATCTTTACTATATTTCATTGATTAGTCATTGGTTATGTGATTTTATACTCTATTATAAATTGTTGAGTCGGGAATGAGAAGTACCAAAGATGTGTGATCAGACCGTAGACCGTGTTTATTTTCTGCAGTAGAACTCGTAGACATTGTTTATTTTCTGCAAGTAGACCTCGTAGACATTGTTTATTTTCTACAAGTAGACCTCGTAGACATTGTTTATTTTTTGCAAGTAGACCTCGTAGACATTGTTTATTTTCTGCAAGTAGACCTCGTAGACATTGTTTATTTTCTGCAAGTAGACCTCGTAGACATTGTTTAATTTTTGCAAGTAGACCTCGTAGACCGTGCGGTATAGCACCCCAGACCGATCACATGTCAAAGGTACTTCTAACAGTTGGAGAAAGTATTTTGTGTCTATTTATTATTGGTTTTCCGTATTTACTGTTTATTTTTAAAACTCATGATTGATGCCTAACCTTGTTTTATAGTCATTTTTCTTATTTGAAATTGCATTCAGTGAATTGTGCTCGTTCTATTCCTGACTGGAAACTAATATTTTCAGGTTAGCCATGGATTTACTTAGCTTGGGGAGTGACGGGAATACTTGCAGACAAAGCCTAGAAACTAGCTAGTTAGTTGAGTTGTAGTCATTTATTTATTTGTACAAGTTTATATTTTCTACAAATGTAAAACTTGTGATCATTGTAAGTTAAATTAATTATGTGAATGAGCATTATTTATGATTTGATCTTCATGGCCGTGACAGCGTTCTACCGTCGACACTGCGGCGTAGGCTGGCTTGGACACGTCTCGTATCCGTTTAAAAAAAACGGGTGCGGGTCGTGACAAGTTTTTGTGGTGGCCCATGCAGGTCAATTTTGCAAATCATACGAACTCGTGATAGTACTTAAGTTAGTTGTACTATTGCGAGCCTGCGATTAGGAAATGCTCATTCACAAGTTAGGAGTAATTTAATTTAAAAGAATGGCTAGGACTAGGAGTCCCTTATACAAATTGACCGATGGGTAGTCTAGGCCATACAATTTAGATGAAGAGTTATTTATTTTGATGGTTTGTCAGATCCCCATATGTACACTAGTACCTCTTGATAGGACGATACGACCCAATGTGGATAGATTATTCACCTGGTGAGACAGGGCTTCCTAGAAATAATGATCCAACCTTGACAAATGGTGCAATTCCTTCTCCTTGCCCCTTTAGATATCATCCTCATATCTCAAACTGAATTGCTTATTTAGTTTCTAGCTGCCCTAAGAATTATTACTTTATATAATTTCAGATTATGTTACCCATAATTGAACCTCGAGTTATTTTCGATTCAAGTTTTCCTCAAAGGCTTGAGTACAGATGGAACAGTTAGAATGTTTGTATTTCTTTGTCTTCAGTTATTTTCTCCCTATTCATCTTTTATTTTAAGGATTGTGACTGATAGATACTTACGCTTTATTTCATAGTCGACTTGCTTGAATCTCTAGAAGCTCATGAGTTTTTATATATATAGTTAAAGTAATATTAGTTAACTCATAAAGGCAGGACAGCAGCGCACTGTCGCCATTTAATTGAATTATGGAGACTATGGATTCACTGCAGCCAGCAGCGCACTGGCAAGACACGACCCCTAGAGTTGAAATTATTTTAGAAAAATATAGGTTACAGAACATTCCTGAAACTATGGCTAGTGGTCCTCCTTGATCGTAGTTACCCTGGTGTCGAGACAGGTAGAGTATTTGATAGCATATCACCCCTGAATCATGGAACCAAGAGTTTACCACCGCCCGGGTATACGGACGAGGCATAATTCTCGGGGAAATGACTTCAGACATGATTACAAGTTATGATACTATAGAGGATAGGAAATGCCCTGTATGTTCCCTAGGATCCAAAACCAATACTAGTGAAAGTTCTGCAAGATGGATAGCATGTCTCCCAACCTAGCATTCCATAGCCCTTGTGATCTATTGACAAAAAAAAATTGATTGGCACTAATAGGTTTACTGGGAATATAGAATTTTGAGGTCCATAACCCATTAGTCGACCAAGGCCTTGGATAAGAAGATAGTAGGAAGACTGTGTAAGCAAAAACACCTGGTAAATTTTTGATTCTCACAAAACTCGAACTACTTGTGCCTTCTTTCAAAAATCCTGTATTCTTGTCATTTGACTATTTTGACCAATGTTGCTATCACAGCCTAGTTTTGCAAGCTTACTCTTTTATCGAGCTTGATTCAAGACATATGTTTATTGGGGACGCCCACTAACGTATTGTCTAATCAGAATCAGTGTATTATGGTCTGATCAACCATGATGCATTTGGTTCGCACTTTATTTAATTATCCTACGTGGATTGAGATGTAGATGTCTCTAGGGTCTCATCCACGACTGCTTTGACAATTCCTCTTGAATTACACATTCGCCTTTGAATCACGTAATTGTATTCGGTGACATCTCTCTTGAACTCTTTATTGTTTTGTCTTTCACCGATTAGAAAGACGAAAGCTCGTAATTGATAGATAGATAC
Source organism: Iris pallida (assembly GCA_029216955.1). Taxonomy (NCBI): domain Eukaryota; kingdom Viridiplantae; phylum Streptophyta; class Magnoliopsida; order Asparagales; family Iridaceae; genus Iris; species Iris pallida. The sequence continues at coordinate 10,109,248 of JANAVB010019600.1, forward strand.
AGAGTATTCCCGTGGCTATGATAGTTGTATATGCAAGTGTAGCTACCATCGGCCAGCTCTGTGACTGGAACCTTGCCTTGAGTTATTCGTCCTTCCTTCGACACTAAACCTACTATCTTGATCTTCTGGTCATTGGAGTCCGAGAATGATTAGGATCTTTCTCCCTTGACCCAATGCCAACCTAGGAGACTACCTATTCTCCAGAGACAAAGTGTTGTGAGCCGCTAATCAATTGTTTGAAGCTTGCTTCAACTGGAACCCTTGTGACACTAGTTCGGCTGGTTTGACCCTAATAGGAATTTACGACTCAGTTATTAGAAATCTTTTCATATGATGTGCCTTAGAGTTGGTTACCCCATCGATAACTCATGTATACAGTGGATGAGTAAGCCATTCTATTTTATCGACCATGTGTCATTGTACATGCACTCGTTTTCCAGTTATTGAAGAATGATCCTTGACTTGACTTATATCTACCGTACCCCGATACGTCGTGCCTTATTCCCTAGTAACAAAGAGTCGAGGTACAGTATCCGGACTTTGGGAACCCTTTAACCTCAATATTCCTAAGACCATGTCCTATTTCTAAGGTGGGTAGACTGTAAGCCTCCTAAAGTTTTGGGACATACGAAGATCACCGATTGATTAGAATAAATTTTTATTAGAATGATAGTTAGTGCCCGATGGACTCCCACTTTCCACTTAGATCATTTTGTGTACTCGGCCGTGTCATTAATATTCGGAGCACGAGACCAGCCGATACCTTCCAATAAATTTCATACGCAAGATCTAGACGAGTCCACCTTCATCTAGGTATATCATGTCCTACTCAAACACGTCCCCTTGTACTCTGTTGTTATGGTACGACTTTCAGGTCTAAAGGACTAACTATAACCCTTACCATAATAGCGATAAACTTCCCGACTACAATTAGAGACTCAACCTCGACTCGAACCTTTCGATCCAATATATGGTTGTGATCTACTCGAAGCCCACTACGCACATGTCACTAGTGTGCCACTCAATTGTGTCTTCTCGTGCTACTTAAACACAGAAGTCACCGAAGACGCATTTGGGCTTTAGGAACCTAGCGAACCAATCCGACTGCCCCTCTAGCTCAATCACTTGGGTGAAAACTGTTCTAGGATTATTCTAACCTAACCGTAATAGTTTACCATTAGAAACTAGATCAGTCAATAGAGACTGAAATCCGAGGTTCATCTAACCAGCGATTGACGTCCAATCAGGAATCCGTTGGGACCCAGTAACAACCCATCCATGCATACCACTACATTTAGATTATAAAACCGAACTATTTAGAATAGGTCCCTATACATATTATGTAGTCTCCCCTCTTAGATTGTGAAGTCATTCGTAACCAATATTCCATCTACCTGGAAGTTGTGATACGAATTTGTATTGCATTTGCTCGTGTGTTTAAATAACCACGAGAAAGATCACGATCTTGACTTCTCAAATTTCGTTCTATTATAGAACCTTATTTAGAATTTTGAGAATAGAACCTCTGTAATGTACGGATTGCAGGCCACTCTAAGTAACGAAGGGCTCTTCGACGTAGCAAGTGACTAGAATAGAGTAGTCCAATCTAGCAAATAAGGCAATGGTTCATAAACTTCCTTCTATCTGTAACATTGGATACTCTCCACTGCTCTTGAAACTTCACAGTTGCTTCCGATTATTCTGCCTTATCTTCCTGTCCTTCCTACTCCGGAGCGACGAACAGTCATGCTTACTGGAGTTATCAAGATTTCTTAGCTACTTGTGTAAATTTGATTGTTAAGTTTTGGGTTGCTTGATAGATACGGAAGGGTTTTAGAAACCAGATGCCTAGATATTTTTTGGTAGCCTAGATATTTGCTAGTAGGATTGTTAGCAACTAGTTAGAAGATTATGAGATTTTAGTTTGAGGAGTATTGTGACCAAAGGTAGGTAGAAGTCCTCGATGATTCGTAGTTACGAAGTAACAAGGAGAAATATATATAAATATTTCTGAGAAATTAAAAATTTGAGGATATTGTGGTAATAGTGGGTTTACTTTTAATATTTATGTTTGAATTTTTGGCATGTTTATGAGTTAGAATTTCGAGGACGAAATTATTTTAAGGTGGGTAGATTTGTAGCTCCCCTTCCCGAAAATTTTGAAATATTATATTATTATTTATTTTTTGGAATTTTTAAATATTAGGTTTTATAAATAATTAATTAGTTAAATATTACGGTAGATAATTTTAGTCACGATTAGGGGTTGGAGTACAAGACGGCTAGGGATCATGGCACGGATAGTGTAGTGGCGTGCTTTGACTAGTGTATTAGCCCTGGTAGGGAAGACCGAGCAATAGTGATGTCCTAACTAGGAAAACCAGGCCAAGTTGCGACTTAACCCTTACCGATGGTTTATTTATTTAGTAATTGTATTATTGAGTTTAAGGGGACCCGGTCGTACCAAACTAGTCCGGATTGGACCCAAAGCAAACCCAAGCCCATGTAGTCATGCGATCCGTCCAAAAACGTTTATGTCGATATATTGTTGGTATGATTTTGTCGTATTTCAGTTTAATGCTTTAATGCATGTTTTATATATATTTTAGTAATAAATATTTTAGATATCAACATTAGTGATATTCAATGATAATTGTACATAGATAGGTCCTTGTACATTTTTGGGGTTTTTGGACTGAACATAATGGTTTATATACACCATTATTGATTTATGAAATTTTATTATTATTTTATTGAGGTTATATAGTGTTAATATTATTATTGTGGTTATTAAATAAATAAATAAATTATTATTAATAGTTATTATTATTTTACCAAAGATATGTATTTATGTGTATATAGATATTAGTTTGATATAGGTATATATATATATATATATATATATATATATATATATATATATATATATATATATATATATATATATATATATATATATATAAAATATATATATATATATATATATATATATATATATATATATATATATATATATATATATATATATATATATTTTTATATATATATATGTATATATATATAGAAATGATATGTATAGAAATATGTATATATATAGATAATTATATGTATACGTGTATATATATATATACGTGTCTGTGTATGTATACATATATATATATATAGATAATAATATACATATAAATATATATATATATAGGATATATATATTTGTATGAAAGAATTAGTGAATGAAATAAAAAAACAACACAACACAAAACTCCTGAGCCAGGCCCATAGGCCGACCCGACCCCTAAGTTACTAGCAAGCCTGCTAGTAATAACCAAACCCGCGCGCTTTGGCTTCCAGGTCAGCCAAACAGAGAGCACAGCTCGGTTGTAAAACCGCTGTGCTAACATATATATGCGAACGAAACTTCTCCGAATCCCCTCGACCAAAACCCTAATACCTACGTGCGCCGCCATGGATTGCGTGCGCCCCACTTCTGTGCGCGCGTCGCACGTCGCCGGCGGTCGGCCGCGCCGGAGCACGCGAGCGCACAGGCGTGCGCGGACTGAAGTGACAGCAGCCGTGGGCGGAAGGAGCAACTTTGTGTTGCATTTTCTCCACCATCGTTCGACGTTTTTCCGATCCAACTTCTCAGGTACGACTACAACCTATCCGACTTTACGTCCCTTCAAGTAGAATGATTTGTAGTGCGCTAGGGTGATGTGGAAATCGAACCGAAGTTCGGGAAGAACCTGTCTCGAAAATAGGACGTTTAACTGTCCATCGACCCAAGTTTACAGGCACTTCCTGAACAGAGTAGTAGGATATTTCAAAAACTAGTTAATGACAGTCCTAGACAACCTATAGGGCTTCGAATCCCTTTTTGTAGAATCGGATTTCGTTGACAGTGCGTCGAGAAATTCGATTCCGAAGTTTGACGAAAATCTGTTTTAAAATCAATAAAATTGTCCCACACGACATGCGTCCCGCCAATGCGGGCAACGTGGTCGTGAACCGAAAGTATCAAAAGCTGCGTAACAGATTCGTGGTCGTATGGGCTTTGGCGGAATTCAAATTGGTCGCGTGTGCACGACGAATTTGATGCGTATCCGTCAAAATTTACCGTATCGGCCCCTGTGCAGATTTCCCAATTACTTTTTGTACGCTCATCAGATCGAGACGAAACTTGTGCCAACAGGACCGTATCATTTTTCTGGTCCTGTATGCCAAGTTTGGTCCAATTCTGAGACAGTTGAATCGTACGTCGTTTTGCAGGCCCCACGGTTCCACTCAACGGGCAATTTTGTGCACGGTCCGCCGAAACCCAACTTTGGACATACGGTTGGGTTCGTATCGAAAAACTGGATCCGTAGACATGTAGTTTGATAACTTTCGAGACAGTTAACTCTTGCACGCTTTTCGGTACAAAGCGGGTCCAACGGCGGACATCGTTTGGCCCAAAATTACCGTTTTGCCCCTGTGTCCAGAATTGGACGTAAGGACAGGCAGTCCTAGCTAATTGGACTATTCTGAGATCATTGATATTGTTTATTTCAGCTTTCGGGGACTGTTGTACGGGTTTTGACTATAGTGGCACATTGAGTAGTTCAGATTGTCGGTTTCACCAGCAAAGGACCACAGGCGAGTACAGTTTATTATCTGTATTTCGATATTGATCTTTACTATATTTCATTGATTAGTCATTGGTTATGTGATTTTTATACTCTATTATAAATTGTTGAGTCGGGAATGAGAAGTACCAAGGATGTGTGATCAGACCGTAGACCGTATTTATTTTCTGCAGTAGACCTCGTAGACATTGTTTATTATCTGCAAGTAGACCTCGTAGACATTGTTTATTTTTTGCAAGTAGACCTCGTAGACATTGTTTATTTTTTGCAAGTAGACCTCGTAGACATTGTTTATTTTCTGCAAGTAGACCTCGTAGACATTGTTTAATTTCTGCAAGTAGACCTCGTAGACCGTGCGGTGTAGCACCCTAGACCGATCACATGTCAAAGGTACTTCTAACAGTTGGGGAAAGTATTTTGTGTCTATTTATTATTGGTTTTCCGTATTTACTGTTTATTTTCAAAATTCATGATTGATGCCTAACCTTGTTTTATAGTCATTTTCCTTATTTGAAATTGCATTCAGTGAATTGTGCTCGTTCCATTCCTGACTGGAAACCAACATTTTCAGGTTAGCCGTGGATTTACTTAGCTTGGGGAGTGACGGGAATACTTGCAGACAAAGCCTAGAGACTAGCTAGTTAGTTGAGTTGTAGTCATTCATTTATTTGTACAAGTTTATATTTTCTACAAATGTAAAACTTGTGATCATTGTAAGTTAAATTAATTATGTGAATGAGCATTATTTGTGATTTGATCTTCATGGCCGTGACAGCGTTCTACCGCCGACACTACGGCGTAGGCTGGCTTGGACACGTCTCGTATCTGTTTAAAAAAAAAATGGGTGCGGATCGTGACATCAGGGGACATAACAAGATACATAAAAACATACCTATCTAGCAGTTTATCATGCAATAAAGAAAATATAGAAAATAAACTGGAAAGGACCAATCAACATAAAAATACGACTATACACGACTGGAAGAACCACTACGCATAACCGAACTGCTGGAGAAGAACAAGAGAACACGATATCACGATGTTAACGGATAACCAATCGAATACTCAAACCCTCGCCCCTAGTGTGGATTAGCAGGTTTGAATAACTACTAACCCTTGTCCTGAGTGTGGACTCTCTGGTTAGCTTCAACTACTAACCCTCACCCCTAGTGTGGGCTCGCAGGCTAGCATCACCCTCGCCCCTAGTGTGGACTCGCATGTGTGAACCATATACTACTAACCCTCATCCCTAATGTGGACTCGCATGCTAGCATCACCCTCGTCCCTAGTGTGGAGTCGCAGGTGTGAACCATATACTACTAACCCTCGTTCCTAGTGTGGACTCGCAGGTTAGCTTCAAGAATTCAAGGTACAACAGTTCCGTTATGACTTATTCATCCTATGACACGATACGACTCTGTCCAAGTACAGGTGATGACATGACACGATTCCATCAAGATACACGAGAGAACCAATACAATATGAACTACAAAATTAACTATGAACAAGAACTATATATGTATATCCAATATGAACTACAAGCTAACTATAAACAAGGACTATATGTACATACTAGCATGCGCGTTGTACAAATCACATAGGAATAATCAACTAGTAAACTAGATAATAATAATAATATGCATGTAAATAAACTATAGAGGGAGGCAAGGTATACTTGCCTAGTGGTAGCACGAAGAATCAATAATATACCGTCAACTGGTATGCCATGAAGTCCAAATTATCACAACCATCTCCGAAAGCTGAAATAAACATTACCAACATTTTTAGAATAGTCAAATTAGCTAGGATTACCTGTCCTTAAGTCCAATTCTGGATATAGGAGCAAAACGGTAATTTCGGACCAAAACGATGTCCGCCGTTGGACCTGCTTTGCATCGAAAAGTGTGCCAGAGTCAATGGTCTCTAAAGTCGTCAAACTACATGTCTACAAATTTGGTTTGACGATACGAACCCAGAGGTATGTCCAATTTTGGATTCCGGTAGGCCGTGTACAAAATTGCCCATTGAATCGGATCGTGGGGTCCGCAAAACGGCGATCCGATCAACTGTCTCAGAATCGGACCAAACTTGGCGTACATGACCAAAAAAATGATACGATCTTATTGGTGCAAGTTTCGTCTCGATCTGACGAACATGCACGAGGTAGTAGAGGTTTTACTGAAATATGTGCAACTAAAAAGCTAAATATATCTAAAGAGAAAAGATTCTCTTTCTTATACACAAAAAAACATTATTTCCTAAGGTCTTATATGCAAAGTGCACATCTATGATAAAGGCTATTCGATAGGGTCAGAAGCTACAGGAAACCTTCACCCTCCATTCATTATGTATTATTAATTTATTATTATTATGGATTTGATTACTCTTAATATTTGTAAATAATAATTTGGTACAATGCATGACTTAGGCAATCATTATTAATGCACACACTATTATATTAGCGTGTCTTTAGAAATCCTAAAATTATTTACTTATTTAGAGTATTTACATATTAGATCCTAAATTAATTACTTATAGACTAGGTTATTCATTTATGTATATAGATTAAATAATAGACTAATTTCTAAAGTTAGGAGGGCTTATATAGAAGCTTACCATAACTCCATTAGTGTGTTGATGTTGTGATTCTATATGCTCACGTAAAGGAATGCTTGCATGGTATATATTTGTGCCTAAACATTCGTAATTGAATTTTATACTAGATTTATTCATGAAAATACTTTGCTTCCTTAGGAACACTTCTCCTTTAGCCTATGCAATAAAACTCATAGAATGCTTTAGCTGAGCATTCGCAAGTGCTCGGCCATGCATTTCTTATTTGAAGTAAGCAGACACTTAACATTACTCACTATTATTTATATAATATTCTCCTTTCTTTGCACAGAACCGTTAATTCTTCTTCATCATGTTTAACTTAGCCTTCTCTATTCCTAAGTGAACGAAAATATTACACTACTTATAGCTTACTAGTGATTTACATTGCATGGGGAAGGAGGTGCTTACCTATAAGATTTATTGGTTGGCCAGATGCGAACCAGTGGAGGGGCGCAGACTGCGTAGTCGGACTAGATGCCAGTGTCGACTGGAAGCTTCAAAGTGAGCTCGACGATTCCGCGATGAGCTTGAGAAGGAGGTAATAATGGCTATTCTATAGGAAGAAAGAAGAAAATAAATGGGAGTATAATAATGATGGGAAGGAAATGAGCAGTGGAGGGCTTCTATAGGAGGAGCAATATATGAAGAAGAGGGGTGGACTTGATGACTTGCGGCTAGGGTTTTTATTTGCTGCTCCTACAGCTCTATAAGGATGTTTATATAGGGAAAATGGAAGAGAGGGTTCTTATTATGTTGTGTTGGGCTGCTAGGGGTGAGGCCCAAATACCATATTAATGAGGAGTAAGAAACTTATGGGTAGAAAATACATATCTATAAGCCTAAAGGCTCCAAACAAATAATATAATACCTATGGGCTTGGAAGTCCCAACAAATAAATATTAGACATAAATGCCTGAAGATCCTAACAAATAAATTTTATAAACATACCGTAACAATTAGACTCTATATCTAGGCTTAGGGACCAAAACAAGCTACATATAGGTTTAAGATCCAACAAATATTAACATTTATAAAATTCCAAAAATTACCATTTAATTCAAATAAAAAAATAAAAAATATTTTTTTTTTCAAAATACCAGGGAGAGGGGTTACAAATCTACCCACCTTAAAATAATTTTGTCCTCGAAATTCAACTTCACAAATATTCCTTAAAATTCGAAATTAGAAAAAAAACAAGCCACTCTTACCTTAATCTCTTCAAATTTTAATAAACCAAAATTTATTCAATAAATTTTATTTCAAATTTTAAGATTTCAATTCGTAGCCTTCACAATTTACATTCAACTTCTAACCTCTAAATTTAATTGATGATTCATCCCTCAAAGTTCAACAAATCCTCTTAATTACAAATATCTTAAATCAAATCTATGTAAATATTCAAAATTTTAAATTCAATCCTTAAGGCACTCTTCTGAAGTCAAATCTCTATCCTCAAGTCTCTTTTATTATTAATATTAACATAATAACCTGACTTATAATGACTTCCTCAATGTTCAAACTGAATCTAATCTCTTCTCTTTCAGGTTCCTAAATTCCTAATAACTTCATAAATTATTTCAATCATTAATTTTACAATCTACGAAGCACCTGGGACCTTGCGGACGTCTACCCACCTTTGGGCACAGTACTCCCTCAAAACACATGTCGCTAAAGGTTTTTTTTTTGTTTACCTCCCAACCGGTTGCTAACAATAATACCAATATATACCTGTGGCAAACGACATCCCCAATATCCTTTATGTCTACCCAATCAACCAAAATTTAACAAGTAAGCACAATCATTCGTCACTCCGAAATAGGAAGGGACGAGAATCAATAGTACGGAAAGGCAAAGAAGAATAATCGAGAGCGAATACGAAGTTGCGAGGACGGAAGAGAAATTTCTAAGAGAATTTTCAAGGCAGTGTGGATTGAGATTTCTAAGGTTTAGTCATATTCGCAGGCTCGTATCAGTACAGTTACGTAACCGATACGATATGTTCTAACCTGCATGGGCTACCAAAGTTATAGTTAAAGAGTTTAGTCTATTTAATTTTCTGCTATCCGAGTTTGTTCCCGAGACTTTTTTGAGTTGTAGTGGATTATTTTAAAATTACTATATTGAGACTATTGGATATGATATTTTTGGTTAATATTGATGGCTTAGTTGTGGATGATATATATGCGTGTTGTGCTTATTGTGGACCATTGTTATCATAGACAGCGTACTACCGCCGATGCTGTGACGTAGGCTGGACTTGGCCACGTACTCGTCTCCCAAAATTGGGAGCGGGTCATGACAAGTTTTTATGGTGGCCCATGCAGGTCCAATTTCGTAAAAGATTGCGAACTCGTGGTAGTACTTAAGTTAGCTATATTACTACGAGCCTGCAAATAGAATTGAAGTTAGGAGGTTATATCATCCACAAAATATGATTTCTAACCTTATGAGTCTATTTTATCTTAGGATCTTATTGTCTCTTAATTGCATCTTGCTTGATTCCCTCCGTGAATTCTTCGATATATTTTATCTACCGTTCTAACCATATCCTTTCTTTCCTTTTAGTTCGCAATGGTTGAGACAAGGCGCAGTGCGATCCGTAAGGGAAAATGGGTAGCTACCCTTATGCTACTCCCGAGCCCGAAGGATCGACAACAGAGAGTACAGAATTCATAGAGCCCTCTAACCATCAACCAGATAGAGTTAGTACTGAGGATCTTCCACCACCACCAAGAGCCCCATCACAAGGAGTAACTGTGGATGGACCTCATATCCTTACGATACTCCAGGACATGATGGAGACTCAGCAGAGACATACAAATGTTCTGGAAAGAAGCGTAGAAACATGATAAGATCGTGTGGGTACTATTGATGGGTTTCGCAAGTTGAACCAACCTCCCTTTACTGGCTCGGAGAAACCTATAGAAGTCACCAACTGGCTAGTGGAGATAGAGACACTACTAGAGGCATCAGAGCTACCACCGGAGAAATGGATAAAAGTAGTGAAGTTGCAGCTCAAGGACAATACACATCATTAGTGGGATGCACAAGAAAGACAGTTGGACAAGAATGTGTTATGGGAAGAGTTTATGGACCTCTTCAACACCATGTTCTTCCCTACCACGGTTAGGAAGGAGCTGTAGGATTAGTTCATATACGACTAGAGTAGGGGAGCATGACAGAGGATGAATATGATACAAAATTTAGTCGTTTGAGTCATTTTGCTCCTACTTTTGTATCTACGGAAGAGGAGAAGACGAAGAAGTTCTATTCTGGGTTGAATTACAAATTGCAGAGTTTGACCGCATCAGTAGACCCAATATCCTATACAGCTATCTTGAATGCATGCGTCAAGAATCTATCCTAAGGTAGAAAGTAGCTTCCCAAAAGAGAGGTAGAGATGGCAGTCATCAAGAACCATCAAAACATCCTAATATTTCTCAGAAGACCCTTCAAATCCAGCATCAACATCATCCTCCAACTAGGGTGATATCATCCCAGCCACAACAACAGCCTATCCCACCCAAGCCTAAGTGTAATTATTGTGGAAGAGTAAGACACAAGTGGGATCATTGTAGGAAGAGGTTAGGACTTTGTCTCCTTTGTGGATCGCCAGACCACCAAGTGCAAGAATGCCCTGTAGCACCAGCTCATAAGCCAGTTTCACAACAGCAGTCTGGAGGAGCACAACATCAAGGACAAGCATTTGCGGCTGTGACTCAATCCTAAGACATAGGTTGATGTTCAGACCCTCTCTTCTCATAAATTATCCTCAATATGTTGATGTGACTCAACCCCAAGGACAAGCATTGTAGGAAGAGGTTAGTACTCAGTCCTGTATTTCTCCATAGTTCAGACCCACTCTTCTCATAAATTAACCTGAATATGTTGATGTTCTGTTCCCTACATCTTGTAGATCATGCCATCATGATCTAATATCTTGTCAGATGGTTGGGTATGAATTAGTTTAATTATTTGAGAGAAGAAAGTATCAGTTATAGATATAATGCATCCTGTATTGTTCAGCATATGTCTAAGTCTTGTATCAGTTAATTAGAGTGAGAAATAATAGGAGATAGAGTCCCATATGTGTCAGTCATGTAGTTCGAATTAAGTTTATGATTGTAATACATATGGGTGTGGAGTAGCCCATTACAGTAAATGGAATACCTCTTAGTATTAGTTCAGTTTTCCCCATTGTATCAGACTTTGAAATGAGATACATCTTCTTGCCCAGACTCAGGATATCCTAGTTCAGACTCTTAGTTCAGTTGGTATATGAGCCTATCCTTGTTCTGTCCTTTAGTTGGACATTAGCCTACATGTCATAGAGGTTCAGTCATTCCCTTCATCTATCCACAGGTAGGCAAGGGTTTCGACATGTTAAGTCCACCTGGACTAGTGTATTCAGTCCATATCTCAATTTGGAAATACTAAACTACTGTCCAGATTTGAATATCAGATTCATAGATGTTGATCATTCTCATTTGTTCATTTGGTATTTCAGAAACCTAGTATCAATGACTTGTCCCCTTGTGTTACTACCTAAATGTCTAGTGACCAATGTGTGAGATTGTTGGTAAATGGAGTAGAGGCTGTGTTAGAAAGTGGTCTTATGGGTAAGGCCATGAAAGCCTTGAGTTATATGGTATATTAGTTAGCCATAGTTGTGTGGGTGTATTGAGGCCTGTGAATGTGTATATATATATGTAGAAATATAGAAGTATATAGGTAGATAGATATCAATGTAGATAATATTGTAATGGAGTAAATGATAGAGTAGGTAAGGATCTAGGATTTTGAGTCTAAGTCGGTGTTGGAATGTTAGTGTGTCAAATAGATTAAATAGGATGCTTGTATGTTAAGGGTAGTGGTATATAGTATCCATTATCTCGATACCTACTTGTATTACCTAGAACCCTAGAATTGGCTTGATTGGACCAAAATAAACTAGTTTGATCAAGTTGACTTTATGACCTAGAATTGACCTAGATTGCATACCGCACCTTAAATACTCATGATTGCTACACTTGAACATCAATTTATATGTATATCTCAAATATAGGTTTGTGTGACACCACTTTGGGCATCGATCCTCATTCATTCCTCTGGACGACAGGCGAGTACATTCTCTGATAGTTCTTTCATTTATTTGATGATTACTATGATTCAGTTCTAGTATAGTTTTATTTGATTCTCTGTCCCAACACGTATTGGTATTCTGGATTCATTCACTCGAAATACATGTATTTGCCTCGTCTAGCCTCTATTACTCGAACCACTTACAAGAACTATCTACTCGAAACACTTACAAGTACTAAATGTTCAAATTATACAAGAATCATCACTACAAACAAGATAGCCATCGTCGCTGGGCCCAGTGTGCGACGTGCCATACTCAACAAGAACCACCTTATAAGAAAGATAGCTATCGTCGCTTGACCGAGCGTGCGATGTGCCGTATTACAAGAAATATAGCCATCGCCGCTTGGCCGAGCATGCGATGTGCCGAATTTACTCATCTAAACAAAAAAGATAGCCATCGTACACTTGCCAAGTGTATGGTGTGCCGTAGTACTTGCTACTCGTTTTCATGACAAGAATAGTATCTCAAATACACTAGATTACTGACTTGGATTTACATTCCTTGTTGACAATTGGACTCGTACTTTACAATTGGACCCGTACCATATTGTTCTAGTTAGTTGTCTCTATTTTCAGTTTTATTGCCATGCTCTTATATTCTCTGTATTTACATTCCTTGTTGACTGTTGTCCTATTTCATTACCTGTCTCAAACTTTCCATAATTCATCAATATAACTGTCTATGACTGCTTTATAGTCTTTATCATTTACTTGGGATTGCTAGATGAGATGTGCTCATTCTATCCTAACTGGATATATTTTTCAGATGATTGCCCGGAGGACACGTGTCCTTTCTATTACGGATCTGAGGAGGGGATAGCTACTTTGGGTCCCGATTCTCAGGAGTGACCAGGAGACTAGTTTAGAGAACTTGTTTAGATTTTTGTTTAGAACTGGTGTTGCAATAAGTATAGATTTTGACATTGTATTAAGTTGTTTCAGATATTATTTTAGTTGTTGTTGTTGTTGAGTTGTTATAGTCATTTTAGATTTCTGCGATATCTTATCGTGCTTTAGACTGTGATTGAGTATTACCATATCTTATACTTGTCCTCCATTCGGAGTTGAGATCTATGACAGATACATTATATCATTGCATGAGTTGTTAGTAAGCGACCTAGAACAGCGTTCTACCATCGATTCTGCGGCGTAGGCTGGGCGTTGTTACGCACTCGTGCCCCTATACCGGGTGCTGGTCGTGACAATGCATCCAAGCGAGCTCCGCACCAACGAGCTTCTACCTGTGCCTGTACATAGATACTGTGTGGGTGTCAGTACTCAACTGTACTGGTGGAGTGAGCTCCTCGCCCAAACAAAACCAATACGTTCATTTACTTTGTGCAATATATCATTTTATAATTGTCTTTCTATTCTTACCTTAGGATCAATTTTAGGACATAAACTCTTGGCCTATTTTTGTCTCTAGATCATCACCATGCCTATAACTCCATCGATTCATGTTTGCCTTTCGGCCCATATTTGGTACGCAACGAATTGGTTGTGCCATAAATCCTTTTGTATAACATAATTGAGGCAGTGCCTCGCCACTTAGTAACTTGCCTATACTTGTGTCATAACAACGTGGTCGTGCCATAACATATCGAGGTCGTACCTCGCAATTCAACATGATTTAACCGAACTTGCCTTATGGCCCTTCTTGACTTAACTCGAAAGTACTCAATTCCAACTTATGCAACTCTATGCCGGCGACTTATTACTCGATGCCACATCTCGTGCTGATGCACGTGTCCGTACTATAGCCGAATCTTAGGCCCATAATGGTGTTACAACCGTGCACACCTTCTTAACTCAATCATATCGTGCTTTTACTTTCTTTAATTCGACCGGCACCGTGCATACGGATTGGCGCTCAATACACCAACTTATCTATATGAAAGTCAATAGCATTAACTAGCCATCGTGGATATAGCTTGGGTAGGCGGCGGATCTTTCAATGCAAGGTAGCTAGCCCCATGGAAAGCCCCTGACTACCTACGCGGTACAATCCAGTGCTGCTATAATGTCTTCCCTCTAGGTCGACCTGGCCCCTGCGCCCCGGCGTAATACCATTCGAGGAAGAAATCCTTGTGCACAAGTTGTCCATGACCACGCACCTACGAGAATATGTAGACTCACATAAATGTATGGCCTAATTTACGGGACAACTTGAACTATACTTAGCAAAACGTGCTTTAGAACCATACTATGCAAAACATGCATAGCAACCATACTATGCAAAATGTTCATCTCTCGAGACTCCCAAACGAGGGACAGCCTTGGCAACAAACGATCGCATGAACTTTCTATTCTTTGAAACCGAGGGAACGACTATTGCATAGCCTTCCTACTTAATTTGAACAAAACGAGTTCCTTAAGTGCCATAGACCGTGGCTAACTTTTCATCGAGCCAACCGTGGCTCGTACCTTAAACCAACTCCTATTCTATGTGACACTATCTTCCAAGTCATACTTTAAATGACAAGCCTTAAGATCGTAGGACTATGTGACTTAATAACCACAAAAAGCGTAGGACAGTGCTTAGAATGACTTCGACAGCCCAACATAACTTTTGTCTAACTCAATCTTACAACAATTTAATCCGTAAGATGGGCAAAGGTCATGCCAAGCCTTGGACGATGGGACCGTGCATGCTTTATCAAGCATTTATACGTGCGACGCCTATGACTTAGGCTAAGTTCACAGCTTTGTGGCAACTTAAACCAACTTCCTTCTCCCAAGCCACGGGACAAAGGATCGAGTGTTATTTTGAAACCACAACATGCAACACTTCTAAGCCGACCGTGGGACCTTTTTATATTCTTAACTCAATTGACCGACTTAGGATTATTTCCTTAGCTATATGGATTTGTCTCTTTTATTATCAATCCTACTTGTGAAGTTGAAAACATTTGTTTTATTAGTCTAAAGGCCAAGCTGAGGCAAGTTCACCGAAGCTACCCACCTTAGCGAGGTGTCGTCTCGACCGAGTGGGCTTCGAGCAAGCCGTTGCTTTGCTAAGTTTGAACATCGTTCGTGTTTCAATTCCTCCGATCGGACTGAGCGGGATGGGGCATTACATTATACACTACTCAGAAAAATTTTGTCTTTGAAACTTACTGAGTACACTTATCGACTTATAATCTTTTGATTAAACATCCAACGATTCTTGTACACACTCTACCTATGCGTTTCTTCAATCCGAGCCACGCTCGTGCTTTGGTTATCTTTCAACACGAACAACTATATCTCAACTTGGGTAACTTACATTCATCGCGCACACAGATAGCTCAGTTCTAGGCAAACCACCCGATCAATCAACATCCGAGTTTATTTCGAATCCAATGATTGTACTACCATCAATATTTTCTTTTGAAACTCACGATCTTAAAATCCAAAATATCTTCCAGTTCTTTTATTCTCACTTGAATTCAACGTATCACTTAGTTGGATCATGCACATATTTAAGGCATCTCCAAAATATATATATTTCAGTCAAGCCTCATGATAGTGAATCCAATCCCATATATTCGATTCATCCAATCAATTATCAAAAATCAATCATATCGATGCTACCTCTCAAGACTGGGATGTCTTGCCTAACCACTAGGCTATCTCTTCAAGCTAAGGTTAACGTCAGTATCAGAATCATTGTTCCCAAACAATAATATCAACACTGACCTAATCCTAAGGTCAAACCAAAGTTAATAACATGAGGTTTTCTATCCAAGCTCACATCACTCCGATTTCTAAACTTCGAGTATAGAATTCTCCTATTTATATTCGCAGAGTTTAGTCTAGGGGTCCGAATTCAACAAAGCCATCCTACGATAAGTTTCGCTCAACCAAATTCTCTGTTTATCATTATCGCATGTCTAAACTAGCAATTCGTATAGTCTATCTCTTCAAACACATTTGATATAATTCATATATCCATCCTTTCCAAGTCAAGCATGCTACGACACGATTTGTCACTAAACTATAATCCTCATTTTATATTCCCTAAGTTACTTATCACAATTCACGTATTCGATCACAAGCTCGTCTAGCATAGCAATATGTCATGCCCCAATCTCACGCAAGTCGGATTATCCGCGGTAGACATGAAATCACCATGCCAATGCTCCCGTCGGATAATCGTTCTCACCGTGGCATAACTCTTGCATTGAGTCTAGACTAATTTATTCTTGATACGCAGATTTGATCTACTTAATCCTCAAGTTTACTTAATCATCAATCACAAGTCCGACAAATCTTTGAATTCACCTTCGCATTAAACCACAAGTTAAAACAATCCAAATTGCCACGCCTTGATCTTCTGAGTTTAATCATTCCCGCGACATGAATCACCATGCCAGCGCTTACGCGGAACGGTCGCCCCAAATCCGACGTGACGTATGTACGAGGCTGGAGTTGTGCTCACACAAGACAAGATCGTTGACATTGTGGTTATCATCGAAGAAATCAAGACACGATTATTTTTATCCAAGCATTAATTTTAATCAAAATCCCAAGTATAGCATCCATCCAAAATAATAACACTTTATACGATCGTCATTCCTCGAATCAGAGTACCCCCGAGTTATCGTGCATCGATCTTTGATATTCCTCAACACCATCGATGATATACGTAACCTGGTGATCTTCATTTGCAATGAATTTCGAGTCGTGCATTTGATGCTATCATCCGAATTGAATATACCACAATCTCCTCGATATTCAAGATCAAAATTCGATCAATAATCCCCGAACTATTCACATGATCAATTCGTTCAACCCAAATTCATATATGTTTATTTGTCTATCTTAAGTCATCGAGCAATTTTATCCAAATTCTTAGAGTCATTTTTACAACTTCAAAATCAAACTTTTGCATGCATGCTATATTTCTATTGTGCTAACTTTTTCTATACGATTTGTATTAAATCCTCGATTGAGTCATCTATTCGTTACACCTTAACTTTTCCTCAATTCAGTTTTACCTACTCAATTATTTTTGTATTTCGTACTTGCGTAATCCCAATCCAGGGTACATTGTTTCTAGTTCGTTCGAATCAACTCGTCAAAATCTTCAAGGTTATAACTTACTCAATGATACTCAATCTAAGGGTTTGTGTACTCGTCGCTTACTGATAGACTCATTGGCACCCTGTATCCTCAATTGATCTACATCCTCGAGGCTATCCCATACACCACTCAGGGATGAAGTCATTCGACAAATCCTCAAAACTATCATTCGATTCATAATCGATTTCTTCGAATCTCGGTTTGAACCATTCCTCAATTTCAAGCACGTTCCATCAATATCGCATTGACGATATCGTCTTACGTTAGCACCTCTATCACAACTACCGAATACTTTTATGAATTGAGTCTAACTCATTATTGTCTGACACATTTTGAATCCTGCATACGACTTTGGTATGGTCAACACAATCTCGGTGTACATGTCCAGCCCGACTTAGCCAACCGTATTTTATGTGAATCATCTTTTATTTTTTTATCAAAAACTATTCTCATATGATTTGCAAATTATATAGAATTATTGTATGGACATCCTGCAGAACATTGAGAAAGAGAGCACTAATGATAACAATTACGAAAATAATATCAGAGTTTGAAAAATAATCAGAGTTAAAGAATTTAATCGAAAGTCTAGGGATGTATAGCCGTGCTCTGATACCATTATGTCATGCCCCTGGTCCCGTAGGACCGATCATCCTCGCTAAGGCATGATGCTGCATGAGCCTAGATTACGAACGTGCAAGGTGGGTTCCATAACGATCGATTACAACAGCTTGCGACGGGATCGTCGCACAGAAGTCGCAAGAAAAATATTGAATTACACTAGTGGAAACTTGAAGCAAAACATACATCATTTAAAATGCTCTTTATTGATACTGAAATAAAGATTACAATATGGCACGAGGCCATGATTACAATCACTCAATCTCACTCTTTTTATAATACAAGTCACTCAGCTCTCTCTCATCTCTCAGTACAATACGACGAGCCAGCGGATGCTTCAGATAGGCGATGTCCATATATTATATCCCGTATAAGTCCAGACTCCATGTAGTCGCACACCTCAAAACGCCAAGGAACTCCGTGCCTCGACGCATCCAAACGAGCTCTGCGCCAACGAGCTTCTACCTATGCCTGCACATAAACACTGTGTGAGTGTCAATACTCAACTGTACTGGTGGAGTGAACTCCTCGTCCACCCATACAAAATCAACACGTTCATTTACTCTGTGCAACATATCCTTTTACAATTGTCTTTCTATTCTTGCCTTAGGATCAATTTTAGGACATAAACTCTTGGCCTATTTTGTGTCTCTAGACCATCACCGTCCCTACAACGTCATCTTATCGACTCGTACTTGTCTTTCGGCCCATATTTGGTATGCAACAACTTGGTCGTGCCGTAAATCCCTTTGTATAAGATAATCGAGGCAGTGCCTCGCCACTTAATAACTTGCCTATACTTGTGTCATAACAACATGGTCGTGCCATAACATATCGAGGCCATGCCTGTTTGCCGTTGATTGTCGTAGAACAGAACAGTTTTATAGGAGGACTGAACTTTAACTCATAATTACAAACTCGCTTGTACAAAAGAGAGCCTAGGAACAAAATCTAGGAAAAGCAATCTAAGTAAAATTGTTTAGTTTTGATTCTGGAGGGTGACGGTATAGGCTCGAGAAAGTGCTATCAACTCTGCCTTACTCCTTGGATGATCGAACGCAACCTCAGCTCCGGTGAAGAAATGCTCTCTCTCTGTCTGGGTGTGTATACCTCTCAGTATGTCTCTGTGTCTGTACAAGGAAATAGCACCTTGCTATTTATAGGAATTCATGAGTAATGGGGGTGTACAGCCACGTGGCCAATTTTGGGCCACATCCTTGTAACTGTGTCTCGAGAAGTGGACAGCTGGGGATTGGTTAAGATTGATCATGATCTGTTTGTTGCATTATAATCCGAACTGTTGAGTCTTGGTCAATTTTTGCCACGTGTCTCAACTGCTACTTTGTGGCGAGCAGCATGAATGATGCATCCTGGCTTAGCCGCATGAAGGACTGTCCCATAGTCGAGCTGCATGAAAAGTGTCTCATGACCTGGCCGCATAAAAGTTGTCTCATGACCGATGAGAGTGGTCTCATGACTTGGCCGCATGAGGGAGGTCTCATGACCGAGCCGCATGAGGAAGGTCTCATGACCGAGCTGCATGAGAGTGGTCTTATGACTGAGCCGTATGAGGGAGGTCTCATGACCGAGCCGTACGAGAGTGGTCTCATGACAGAGCCGCATGAGGGAGGTCTCATGACCGAGCCGCATGAGAGTGGTCTCATGACTGAGCCGCATGAGAGTAGTCTCATGACTGAGCCGCATGAGAGTGGTCTCATGACTGAGCCGCATGAAGGTCGCATAGGCGATCCACATAAAGAGTTGTCGTTGGAATTTGTGAACCGTGCCTGATATCATGATGATTTTTTTGTTTTTTTAGGAGCATGTTATGTCTTATCTTTATGTCAGAGCCATCATCTCTGTCAGAGCTATCGCCTTTATGTCAGAGTAATTATGGCCAGCTGTATAGGCAGATTTGAACCGCATAAGGCCGTCTGAGGCTTTCTGAGCCGCATGAAGCTTTCTGAGCCGCATGAAGCTCCCAGGGACTTTAAGCCGTATGAACCCCCCAGCTTTTGAGCTGCATGAAGTTTCATGTTGATTCTGGGCCGCATAGAAATTCATATTCTTTTCCATGCTTCTACAGGATCCCCTTCAAAGTTTTCAATTTGTAAAATTGAAATACTTTGAATAAGAAGCATTGGTATGTCCTCATAAGCTCCTCCTGTCGCATAGGCTTCTCTGGTCGCATAGTGGTCTCGTGCCACGTAGGCATCTCATTAATTACTTTTTGATTTACTTTGATAATTTAAAGCCGTATTTTGGATAGGACCCCAAGAGTCAGTAATTTTTAGATTTGCTTTGATGATTCGGGGCAGTCTTTTGCATGAAAGGGGATAGAATCCCAAGAGTCAGTTTTATCTTTTAGGCAGCACAAAATTCAAAGCGGTGTCTATCGGTTCACACGCCTCTGACAGCCTATAAGTACGAGCAGTTTTGAAGAGAGGGGTTCTTTACTTACTTCCTTCTTCAATCTTTCTATTGCCCTAGTCACCATCCTCTCTTCTCTCGATCATCAATGGCTCCCAAGGCTTCCTTCAGTGCTGCAGCGAAGGACAGAGGACTTGCTTCCTCGTCGAACACGGCGAGTTTGATTCACCCCGACGTTCATCCCTCTATTGATGGTAAGAGCGTTGGGAAGAGACTGCATGAATTCAAACCCTAACCACAATGGCTATGTCGCATGTTTTATATGCGGGCCTTTCCCTATCATGCTTCGGCATAATTAATACGCTTTTTGTCTTCTTTGGACTGCTCAAGTTCAGTGTGATGAATCCGCATAAGCTGTGCCGTATGGGCCGCATGAACGCCTCATGACTGAGCCGCATGGGGTATGATCCATGTCTGGGCCGCATGAGAGATGTCTCATGACTGAGCTGTATGAGGGATGCTTCATGGCCGAGCCACATGAGAGTTGTCTCATGACCGAGCCGCATGAGGGATGCTTCATGTCTGAGCCGCATGAGAATTGTCTCATGTCCGAGCCGCATGAAAGATGCTTCATGGCCGAGCAGCATGAGAGTCGTCACATGACCGTATAAGCACCTTATGAACTGGACCGCATGAAGACCCACCTAACAGAGCCGCATAAGCTCAGAAGACATTAAGTGGTTTTTCTCTGGCTATCTTCTGACTTCTTTTTTTTTGTCTTTTTCAATAAAGCTGCCGGTCAATCCTTCAGGGGAGCTTTTGGTAGGTTAAGCTCAGTCTGTTGTGGGTGTGAGGTTCGACCATGTGGTCGATTATTTGTCGGCCCAAATCACCAAAGATCAACCTGAGGAGAGGCTGAGGGATATCAGGAACCAATCCTTCTTCTTTCTCTTGGGTATGATAAACTAGAGAAAATTAGGGGGCACACATCTGAAACCCTCGTTCCTTTTTGGGATGCTCTGACTGCAAAGAACCCCAATGTTTTATATATCTCTGAAAGTTGGAGTTTTTCTTCCAACGGGATGGCGATCCACATTCCTCAGATGGAGCGTCATTTCCCGCTGTCTTGGTTTAATATGTTGCCGATGGACAGGAAAATGGCAGACTAACTCTGAGCCATCTGGGGATGTTCGTGGGCAATATTCACTATAATAAAATATCGAGGTCGGTGGTTGCAAACAAGATGCAGATCAGCCACTCTGTGATGGGGTTGGCCCCGGGCAGCTTTATAAATGGACAGGGTCCAACTTCCGGTTCTCCCAAGCTGACACTTTCATGAACCAGCTTGCTCAGAAGGGTTCCTATCCCATTGGTCGGTTGGCACTGCTGAACTGGATGAACCCCACCCCTTCATGGATCAACTTGACCTCGTGCATCTTACGAACATACAAGGATCTCCTGCTCGAGATTGGCCTGTATCATGCCATTCGGGGTACCTGTTATGGTCTACCCATAAATAAGAAGCTATTAATGGCTCTTCTTGAGATGTGCAACCGCCGAACAGGGACCTTCTTTACACCTGGAGGGGAGATGGGGCTCGCTCTCCACGAGATGCGTGACATCTCTAAGCCGCCCTGGGGGGATGAAGTTTTTGAAACGTATACCCCTACGAACGAAGAATTCGAGGAATTGGAGCAACGGTTCCCGGGCTATGTGGCTGTTTATCGGGAAATACGACGTCACCATAGTACGTGCCAGCAGATATCAAAAAAGAAGAACGATAGCTTGGAAAGAAACCTTCCTCATAACAAGACCTGGCTCAGCTATCTTTTTGAGCTAGGTGCCTCAGGCCGGGTTTCCCCCGATGTCCTCGAACCCGGGAGGAGGTGCAGAACCAGGTGTCGACTGCCAAGAGAGTGAAGACCACGGGTGACAGATTTGGGAGCCAAACTGACTCCTTTAATTACTTTTATCAGAATACCCAGAAGATGTCTGATAAGGCTCTCCTGGCAGGATTTCTGATGGTGTGGCTGCGAAACTGTGTAGTTTCGAGAGGGGCTGGTGCTATTGAGAGAATTAGCCGTAACCTGATCCTCCCAGCGGTGAAGCTAGTCTTTGGAGCCAGACTAGCTCTTCTCTCCACCATGGTATGCAACGTATATCGTGGCCTCTGTGCCTTCTCGTCCAAAGTCATTGCTCGCGATACGACGAAAGACTTTGAACGAATCGAGCTGCCCTACCATTATCTGATGTGGTGGCTGTAGATGCATTACCAGTCTTTGATGAGGCCTGGCCCCGAGGATGATGTGACTGCTGATTATGCCTTTATCTATCAGTACCATCGCATGTCCTGGGAGTACACCACCATGCCCGCCTGTCGGATGGTACTGGCGCAAGTAGAGAGATACTCATTTTTCGTGTCTGTTCCTCATTTTACCGATGAAGAAGTATGCGTCGTGCATCTTGATGGTGCTGTGTCTCCCAAATTCTTGCCCGAGAAGATGATCCTCTGGTTGCATAACATTCGCCCTGCACATCGGGTGTATTGCAACCGTAATTGCGTCTTTTAGGAGCCTTACTTACCCAGCCGATTCTTTCGGCAATTTGGGTAAAGTCAGATGTTCTTGACAATCCCAGCTCCCGTCTGGGTTTTAAGGGTAGCATCCTTGACGGCATCCAGGCTTGGCACTACTATAGCGTGGTTCACACCCGTGCCACCTTCTCTGTTCCCGATGCTAACGGGTTGGAACATATTTTATACATGGCGGCCTTGTACCATGTTATGGCGAATAAGCCCCCAAGAGATTTTGACCCAAGTACCAGCTTCATTGTTGGTACTATCTTGGAATAGAAGCCAAAGATCAAGAAGGAGAGGACAGTTGATGTATCTGACTCGCAGTCTACCAATGTGGACGAAGAGGATGACCCTGATAACTTGCCTCCTCCTCCTGCAGATGATTTAATGGCAGGTCAGCCTCCTGTTGCGCCTAGTCCTTTGCGAAAATGTAGCAGGCGTGCATCCTTTGTCGGCGACATGACTTACTCCCGAAAATGGGCTACGGTCAAGCCTTGCGGGCCGATCATTAGGGAGAGAAGTGAGGACGTTGACGCCATTTCGGAGGTGAATCGAGTTACGATCCTCTTTTTTGTTCTTCTATTCTGAAATAATCTGGTCATTTTTCTTTTCTTTGTAGGCGTCGAAAGAAGTGAACTCCTCAGAGCCGGCTACCGCCTCTGAGGTTGACCCTGCTCTAGCCACCTTAATTAGTGCTATGACAGCCGAGCTTACTTCCACCAGGGTCATCCCGGCGACGGCTAAGGTTCCTCTTGCTGCTGATATCTCAACCCGGGGTAATGTGGGCTCTATTGAACCAGTCACCGAGGTTGCTGAACCTCAGCTGGTTGATGCTGATACAGTTGTATCCACCTCTGGGGCTGCTTGGGTAGAGGAAGCAGCTGCAATCGGCTCAAGTGTCATCGTTGAAGAGGATACGGTAGCTGTGAGTGAGCCTCAGCTTCAGCAACCCTTCCCTGGTGAGCTAAGTCATGTCTTGACTAGTGAGGAGGTTCATTTGCTCTATCTTCATATCCTTCGAGTTAAGTTGATCGATGGTTACTCCGGACATACAGGTCCTGCTCCTTCGCTGCCGACAGCGAACATCATCGGGGGAAGAAGTTGCCAGAGGGGATCTGGTGGAAGAAAGTATGCCTCTTCCTCCTTCAACTCATTCTGAGGGACCTCCTACCGGATCAAGTTCAGGAGGAGACATAGTAGAACTGCCGGGATGGGAAGAAATGGTCCTTGCACCCTCCTTGGTTCATGTGGCTCCAATACCGGAGGTTGACCTTTCTGTCCTGCCGAGTCTTCGGATCCTTCGGGCCGCGGAGGAGAAGATGGCTGCTATTCAGGCGTCCTATCACTCGAAACTTGTTTCCCTAGTGATAGGGGCATCAAGCTCTGGTGCATCTTCTTCACGACCGTCTTCAACTCTGCCAGCTACTCTTTCTTTGACACCGTCTTCTTTGGAAGTTCTGGATGAATCGTCAACGGATGTGGTTGATAGTTTTTACCACCATCTGAAACGAGGGGTCGGAGCTGTCCTGGAGAGGGGAACATCTTTCGTATTGGCTCGTCAATGTGCCCGTGGTCAGATTGAACTCCTTAGAACACTACCCGGTGGGGCAGGGATGGTCGAGCTCCTGGAGCCCAAATTAGTAGAAGCTGATCAGCTGGTGGCTCAGTTTTAAGGACTGCGACAAGTCGATCCGTATTTAGCAATAGATCAGGAGCGCGCCTTCCTTATAACAGCCATGGAAAAGGTAAGGACGGTACGGGATACGTCCAAGCCTGCTATAATAAAGGACCTTCGAGATCTATCTCTGAAGTACGATCAACTAAGCCGCAGAGGAGAGGATTGTATCGCTCGGGAAGAGGCTGCCTCTCGTGGGATAGCCGATACGAATGAGCAGATCCTCCAGCTTCAGAGGAAATTGGCTTCTTTAGAATCTGAACTCCAGGCTTCCCGCAAAGATAATGAGCTAATTCTCCGGAAGACCGACCAGGTCACCCGAACCTCTGATGCCTTGGAACGTGCACTGAAGAAACTTGAAGACGGTTGGCAGGCACATGCGCATCTGTAGGATGCAGAGAGGTTGACTCAGGAGGCTGAGCGCCGGGCCAAGCTGAGGATTGAGCGGTCGATGACCAAGCTGAAGGACCGGCTCAGAGAATTGTGTATCGCCGAACCATGATCGACTTTTTCTTTATTTTATTATTATGTTCCTCTATTTTTAACAGGGACATGGTCCCAGAAAATGTAGTACTCTTGATTTTAAATGAACGACTATGTTTACATCATCCTTTATCTGTTGTGCTTGTACCATATCTTTGGTATTATGATATTTGCCCCACTGGGGGACTTTCTGTGGACCTATTACCCTTGGTATACCTTGGTTTTAGGTATGGATAATAAGTTTGATAGAGATACCTAGAACAACTTCGTGGTAAGGCAGCCATGGAAGTTTTTGGTATTGGGCGAAAGAATGCCATGGAACAGCTGGGTTCCAGAGGCATGTGATGGTGAAAAAAGAAGCTCATGTACTAGAGAACCTAGTACAATATTTGTGGTCAGTTGTGGACATCTGTGGTCAACTGTAGACATTTGTAGGCCTATTATCCTCGGCATACCCTGATTTTGGGTACAGATAATAAGTCGAGAGAAAACTAACATACTTACTCAGAGGTAATGAGGACGTGGTAAATATGAGGGTTTTACAACGGAGTCTTCCTACTCAGAGGTAATGACGACGTGGCAGGAATGGACTCAACGAAGAATACATAGAACAACTCAGAGGTAATATGGATGTGGAAGTTCTACGTAAGGAGTGATTTGTTTGTGATGGAAGAGAAACAACTCAGAGGTGACATCGACATGGCTATTTCGGAAGTTTTGTGGACATGTTACCCTTTTTTATGCGCTGAAAGCGCGGGTAATAGATTATAAGAAGGATGCTCTTTTAAGGAGGAAGTTCAGAGGTACGAACATACATGACTCACTACCCAGAAGATGCGATATTGATTCATTTGGAATGACCAGAGTGTAAGTTCAATGGTACTTAAGGGTACATAACTTAATAATCCGGTTGATTCGGCCGAGGTCGTTTAGACATAATATTTCTTCAGAAACTTGTCGTTGATGGGCATCATGAGCAAGTCTCTGTTTTTCTTTGCAAGACGATATGCACCATTGGAGAATACAGCCTCCATGATAAATGGGCCTTTCCACTTTGGCTGGAACTTGTCGGCAGTTTTGTGAGTCATAACCATCGGCCTCCGAACTGCCAAGACGAGATCGCCTACTTGGAATGTTCTCAACTTGACCTTCTTGTTGAAGGCTCCAAAGATGCATGCTTGATAAAGCTCAATTCGTTGTTGAGCTAGCAGGCGCTTTTCATCTAAGGCCTCCAACTCTTGTAGCCGACGACGGTAATTATCATCCGTCGTCAATCGGTAAGTGAGGGCGACGCCGAGCAAGGGAATTTGAGTTTCCATGGGGAGAACTGTCTCATTTCCGTATACCAGAGAGAATGGTGTGTTCCCAGTGGATGTCCGGACTATAGTACGGTACGCCCATAAGCATTCGCCAAGCTTTTCATTCCAGTAGCATTTATTTAAGCACACGAATTTCTTGTGAAGTTTGATTATAGTTTTGTTGAATGCTTCAGCCAGACCATTAGCCGCCGGGTTGTACGATGTTGAAACAACATTCTGAATTCGGTATTTGTCGTAAAACTGATAGAAGGCATGGCTCGTGAACTCCGGACCATTGTCATGAATGATCCTTCGAGACAGTCTAAAGCGATAGATGACGTGATGTTTGACGAAGCTGATCATATTTAATGTCTTTACTTTTGTAAATAGAACAACTTTTGCCCATTTGGAGAAGTAATCCATAATTGCTAGTATAAAATGGTGTCCTCTGAATAAAGACAGGGTGATTGGACCGATGATATCCATTCCCCATGCCTTAAATAGCCAGGATGCCACCGTCGGATGTAGAAATTCGGATGGTTGATGTATAAAATCTGCATGGATCTGACAAGCTTTATATTTTCTTGCATAGTCTATCGCATCTGCTACCATCGTAGGCCAGTAATAGGCCATCCGACGAAGGCGGTCTTGCAATTTCGGGCCAGGTTGATGGGACCCACAAACGCCATCGTGGGCTTCGCGTACAGCTTCTTTGGCTTCTGTATTTGACAAACACCGAAGCAGCAACCCATCATAGGATCACCGATACAGTATTTTTGTCTCTGTATCGTAGAAGAATCTGAGAGAACGTCTTCTGATAGAAGTGTCTTCTTCCGAATTTTTCGGCAAGATGCCATAGACTACGAAGTCAATAAACGGAAGTCTCCAGTCCTGCGTTTCATCGACCATCAGGGCAGAATAACTCACAGCAAATTGCACGTTGTTCTTAGGAAAAACCAACTCATGGCCTATTACGTCCACCAAATGATGAGTATGATTTGGAACCGCCAGAGAAGCGGCAAGTCCTGCTAGGGCATCGGCTTTACTATTCTGGATTCTTAGAACATGTTCAGGAAGATCCCTTTCAAGGACGTGATGATGGCGATTGCTATCTGATGATAGGGGATCATGTCTTCATTGTGAACTTCATATGAACCCCGGATCTGATTGACGATTAACTGTGAATCGCCATATGCTTCCAGGTACTCTACCCCAGTTTCTTTGTAAGTCGGAGGCCGATAACTAAGGCGTTGCACTCGGCCACATTGTTTGAACAGGATTCTGTGAGGGAGTATATCCGATTGATCACCAATCTAGAGGGAGCAATCAGTACCACTATGACCCCAACGATGATATTGCCCTTGGGTCCGGTTCTTGAAGCACCGTCGAAGAACATTCGCCAGACGGTATCATGGAAAGCCATATTTGAATTAGCGACCTCGTCCGGGATCTCTTCATATATTCTGGTTGACTCCGAACCTCGATGGACCGCTATGAAGTCTGCCAGAGCTTGACCTTTAATAGCCTTCTGCAGGACGAAGATCATGTGCTAGGGGACAATAATATCGCCTAAGTAGCAAGGAGAGAGCTGAGTGCACCTAGTTTGGTCATGAGGACTCTGAGGGGGTTGACTCATGATATAACATGGATGGTCTGTCCTGTAACATAGTGTCGCATTTTCTGAATAGCGAACACCAAAGCGAGACATTCCTTTTCCACATCAGTATATTTATGCTCAGGCCCTATCATTATTCGGCTGAGATAATAGATAGCTTGTTCATGCCCCACATCGTTGTTTTGTGCTAGTATAGCACCGAGGGAATGCTCCATCGCTCGCACATAGAGCAAAAACTACTTTCCAGCAACCGGGGCCACCAGGACTGGAGGGTTCGACAAATATTCTTTAATGTTGTCAAAGGCACGTTGGCACTCTTCATCCCATACAAAGGAGAGACCTTTCTTCATGAGGTGTGTGAATGGTTGGCATCGCCCGGAGAGGTTAGAGATAAACCTCCTGATATAAGCTAGCCTCCCTTGAAGGTCTCTTAGTTTTCGAAGATTTCTCGGGAGACCCATCTCCATGATTGCCTTTGTCTTCTCAGGGTCTATATGGATTTCCTGGGCGGTATTGATAAAACCCGAAAAAATTTTGCTGGATACGCCCAAGAAGGATTTGGTGGGATTCATCTTCAAGTTGTGTGCTCGTATCAGGTCGAATACTGTCCTCAGATCGTGCAGATGATCTTCCTTAAAGCGGATTTTAACGACGATATCGTCGACATAATATTCCACTGTCTTACGCAGGTGATGTCTGAAGATGACACTCATAGCTCGTTGATATATGGCTCCAGCATTCTTTAAACCAAAGGGCATGACTGTGTAGCAGTACACATCAATTGGCATTCAGAATGATGTATGCTTTTCGTTGTCAGGAAATATTTTGATTTGATTGTATCCTGAGAAGCCATCCATAAACGACATGCGCTCAAAGCCACATGTGTTGTCAATCATTATGTCAGTAATAGGAAAAGGGAACTCATCTTTAGGACATGCTTCGTTCAGATTCCAGAAGTCGATGCAAATTCGGATCTTTCCATTCTTTTTGGGGATCGGTACTATGTTGGCGACCCAGTCGGGATGTTGTTCCTCACGGATGAAGCCGCTGGCTATTAGTTTGTTGACCTCAGCTTCGATGGAATTCATGATATCTGGGCGGGACCGTCGTTGCTGTTGCTTGACCGGTTTTGCATCCGGATGAATGTTGAGCTTATGGAGTACAACCTCGGGGTTTAGCCCTAGCATATATTCATAGCTCCAGGTGAACACGTCAATGTACTCTCTGACGAGTTACAATAGCGACTCCTGCTCTTCATCTGTCAGGCTTTTGCTGACGAAGATTGGCTTTGAAGAGGATTCATCGCTGGGGTCAACTTGCATAACCTCATCTTCGGTAGGGGATCTCTTCGTTCAAAATGTTTCTCCCATTACGCATCTAGCTATTGGACCCAAGGCTCTAACTCAAGAAGTTTGGGTACGTCTTCGTCTTTTTGACAGACCAAGCTTGCCTGAATACGTCCCTGATGCGAACATCCGAATCGGAAGTGGGTGATCCAGTCAAATGTGAATGCCATTCGCATTCTTCATCCGAGCTCTTCAGAGTTGTTGCAGGTGTAACATAGCATAGACCACGCCTGGTCTTGTTGTAATAATCTCGTGGTTTTCCAGCCGGGACTGGCAATTGCAAGGGTAATCGCCGGCCGGTGCCATAGTTCAAGCCTGGCATAGTTTCCATATTATACCCCTATTTTTGTACGAGGTACTTGGGACGGGAGCTATATAGATAAAGAGTCAGTCTTCCGGTGTTGGGTTCGAGATTGACTTCCTCTGGCCTGAAGGACTGTTGACCATTCTTTCGGCCGAAGATGATTGGGTGATCTTCTCCCTCAACTATGAAGCAAGCGCCTTCCACGAGAGTATGTTGGTTCGTGGTATAGACATTCGTTACTTGTGTGTGTAAGTTGGTGTCTATACCGTGTTCTATAGCATACATTATAAGGAGCTTGTTACGATTGAGGTAGTTCAAAGATAGCCCTTTATTGATAAAATAAGGTATCTTTTCTGGTAGAATTACATCATCAGCAGAAGGATCATCAGTGTGTGAAGCCACATACTTGGCTAGCTCTAACTCCTCTTCAGCCACCCCCTGCATTAATGAAGATTGGGAGGATAACCTGGATAGCTTGATTGTCAAGGGTCCCACTGGTGGTGTTAAACATGAGGTTATTGGCGCACTAGCAGTCCCTGGCTTAGCGCTTGGTGCTAGACGTGGAGTCGTTGGCTCACTAGCGGTCCCTGGCTTAGTGTTTGGCTGTCGACTTGTCCTGGAAAGACGAATGATCATCGGCTTAACAGAAGGATTGATCTTTTCTGATTGTTGTTGGCCGGCTCTTGGCAGTCTGATTGTCAGCGGCTCCCCAGTGGATCTCAGCCCTTGGCTAGACCTTGGAAGTCGGATAACCATCTGCTTTTGTGCGGCGAGCACCGGGAGACTAGTTGCTTCTTTACGTAGAGTGGCTACAAGAGGTGCAGTTCTGCCTGGTTTACGGGACTGGAGATGGATCTTCAGAGGTTCTTCTAATCCCATTGTAGCCTCCGTCTGCTCTCGAGCATCCTCTTTGATCAAGTGCCTTTTCGATTTCTCGTACAGACAGGAATCTGAATAGTAGGATTTAACCCCTTTGAAGGGATCGATGTCGACAAATTCCGTCTTTACGAAGCCGTGCTTATCGACATATTTGAAGCACTAGTGTAATGTGGAAGGCACGATCATATAATCGTGTATCCATGGACGTCCCAAGAGAATGTTGTTGGACGTATCTGCGTCTATGATATAGCAAGTCACTTCCGACTGAAGGTCGCCAATTTGGCATTTCAGGCAAATCTTCCCTATATGATAGCTTCTTTCGAAATTGAAACTGCTGATAGCGGTGCTGGTAGGTGTCAGCAGGTGCATAGGGATGTGCAGGAGGTGAAGCAAGCTCTTCGAAATAATGCTTATTGAAGAACCGGGATCAATGTGCATCAGTGTAATACAGAGGGCGATCATGTAGGTTGGTTTTGATGAGCATGTCCTACAGAGTGAACATAATGTTGGGCATTGCACCTGTACAAGCACTGTCCTGGAGATCCGCTGGCGAGCTCTCCCCTGTAAGCTTGACCTGAGCCAAATACGCGTCGGCATTCTGGAGTGCTTCGCTCAGTACGACACGAACATCCTTGGAGAGCCTCAAGAGCTCATATAATGACAATTTGGCTGGTGTATTGGCCAATTGTGTCAAGATGTCAAAATTGTAAGGCCTCTCCAGTTCCTGAGGTGCATCTTTACAGAGCGATTTGTCAAAGCGGGTCTCCATTGGCTTAGGCTCGTCGACCGACGGAGGCTGAGAGGGTCCTGGGGCATCAGCAGTGGCCGGCTGACGTTCTTCAGCCAAGTTACCCGACATGGGTTGAGATTGTACACCGGACCGGGTAGCGACAGCTGTCGCTTCTTCGATACCGACTGAGATTGTGTGGCAGGACTTAGTCTTTCCGCCCTTCTTCTTGCCGATAGGGGATGATGTCGACTGAGTTACTTCAGGCATCAAGTCTTGGTGGGCCCACATGACCTCCCCTCTTGACGTGGTGAGGGACACCAGCCCAGTCGTCTGGTCTCAGGGAGGTGAAAGATTAGTGACCTCCATTGTTGTCGGAGGACGGGTACTACGCCATCTTGAGTCCTCGTTGGAGGAAAGCTGCCGAATTGGACCGACACCATATTGGCAGCCACGGTTACCTCCTCGAAATCAATGGCCAGAGCCTTGGAATCGATGAGGTTCTGGATGTACCGCTTCAATTGGAAGCAGTCTTGAATAGCGTGGTGGACGTAGCGGTGGAAGTGATAGTACTTCAGGCTCTCCATCTCTGCAGGTCGAGGTTCACGTCTCGACGGAGGGAGTTGAATTCTATCTCCTTGCAAGAGCATGTCAAAGATGGCCTTGGCATGGCTATCCTCGAAGGAGTAAGTCACCAGTGGCCACTGCTTCCTGCCTGCTTTGGCTCAGGCTTCTGGGCTGTATCGTCCACCATAGCCTGTTTTTCTTTAGTGTCTCGGTTGTTAGAGGAATTACCGCCGTTGTTGTTGTTGGTATTATGGCGTTTGCCCTTATCCTCTCCATCCGAGATATGCAGCCATAGTTGGCGCGCCGTCTTCAGCTTTGCTTCTGCGCTAGTGGCAGTGATGATGAAGGTTTTCCAGTCTTTAAATTGACTTTTGTCCATCCCGAGGCTGATTGTAGGAAGCAGCCTCTTTTGGCAAATCTCAATTAAAGAAGAGTCTGGGTTACCAGAGGGCAACTTCATCGCGGTTTGGCTAAACCGTTCAATGTAATTCATTGTCAGCTCTTTTTCTCCTTGAACAACGTCCATGAGGGTTGTCATTATCATATCTTGTCCCACCTCATAGAACCTCTCCAAGAATATATGTTTGAAGCCGACGAAGGAATGAATACAGTTATCCGACAAGTTGTGGTACCAGTCGAATGTGACCCCCTCTAATGCCCCAATGAACTACCTCATGAAGATAGCATCGTCATGCGGCAGATGGTCTGTTGTGACCTTGAAGTAGGTCATGTACGGGCTCACAAAGGTATTTACATCATATGGATTGATGTTAAATGGTTTGTATCATGGAGGGAAGGGGACATATCTCCATGCAGCGGGATACGGCTGTCGTATCCTGAGGTCCTGAGAAGTTTCTCGGGCGTAAAATATTGCCCAGAGCTCTTGGACTTCTCTTCTTGCCTCCCTGGCCTATTCTGCAGCAGTGGGAGCTGATACTCCAGGTAGATTATCGCCCGGGGTAGCGGCAGGATCCAAGCTTGTTTGACTAGGTGTCCTTACTTGTAGAGCCGGTAGGGCTGCCTTGATCTCGTCTACTGACTTAACCAAGGTATGAAGTATGGCCTCGAGAGTGTCGAGGCACTGTCGATCACTGGGACCGTCTTGATCATTCTCAGTCATGAATACTGTCTTTACGTGAGGAGAAGTGGAAGGCACTGTAGAAGGTGTGCCCTCCGAATCATACCCTTGCACAGAGAATTCGTCAGAGTATTTGGGAATGTTCTTCTCTGGTTCGGACTCGGAGGAGGTGCCACCCCTGCATAGGAGGTTGCCTCGTCTTGGGATTTGTGGACATCTTCAGGGACGTCAGAATCGGTTGTATCTGCTGGGAGGATTGTTTCCCCATGTTCGTCTTCTTGGAACACCGAATTATTGTGGATGTTCCGATGAGTGCCACCAACAGCTCCAACTACCCCCAGGGATGCAGATGACGAATCTCTAAGTGATGAGGCTTTCTTCTTTGAGCGGGTACTTTGATAAACCCCCTCTGTGATGGCTGTGGACAACCCCCTGGATGAGAGTTTCTTGGCCGTGCTGGTTGAGATCGTCGGGCTGGAGGTATTTATTTTCTTCCCTCAATTGCCGATAGGGACCTTTCGGAAAGAGTTACAGGGGGCGAAAGAAAGCGCCTCGTCTCCCGAGCTTTATTCTAGGACCGGTCCTGGCTGCTGCAGTCGTTGGAAGATGGGATGCCGGTCCTCTTGTACTGCTGTCTTGTTGCAGCAGCAGTTGACAATGACTTGAGTGCAGTGATGTCCATGGAAGGACTCTTTGCACACCAAGATTTTTTCTCTTTCCTTGCACTTGTGAAGAATCACATCTCGCAAGTCAAGTATATCTCGATCATCATTTATATTGGTTTGTGGGCCCGAGAATCCCGAGCACACGAGTGCGTTAGTATCATGTTTGCTCCCTGATGCGGGGCTAGTAAAAGCACTTGCCCTCGATCATTGTTGGAAGACTCTTAGGAACCACCCTGTCCGTTTGCCGCCGGGAGCTGGACACGGGCGATTCTGTACAACTTTCCATCAGAGGCCCGCATAACAGTTAGCGGGACTCTCTGATGGTCAGAGGTTGGGACAGCTGACTGAGCTCGACGAGCCCGCACTATCCTAGACTTCTTCTCTCTAGCACCCGAGGGCGCATAGTAGGAAGAGTCCAAACTGTGCCGCATAGAATCTGGCACATTCCTATTGGAGCTTCTGATGTTAGGACCGCATAAGAGGCGGTCGAAGACTGAACCCGAGCCGCATAGAGCAGATGGCCGGCTGCTGTGATTGGAAGCCGCATAGGTCATCTCCCTACGGCTAAGGTTGGTGGCCGCATAGGCATTCTGCATGCGGCTGGGATTGGTTGCCGCATGAGCCTTCTGTATGCGGCTGGAATTATTGGCCGCAAGTGCCTTCTGCATGCGGCTGGAATTGGTGGCCGTATGAGCCTTTGGCATACGGCTGGCACCCTTATGCGGCTTCCTTCTGGACCGCATAGAGTTCCCATTTGCTCCCGCCATTCCAGCATCGTAGTGTTTTCCTTTGCCGGACTTGGGGACAGCAGGGTCATCTGCGGCCTGAAGTGGGGCTGCATGTGTGTCTTCTTCGCCGTCTTGGGCAGCAGAGAACACTTCTTCCAGAGCTTGGAAAGGGGCAACGGTTTTGGACCTCCACTCCCTGCGGGCCTTCTTTGGGCCGGCTCGCTTCTAGATGGGGCTAGCGCTCCCCTCGGAGAGCATCTCTTCAAACGCTTGCTGGTCGAAACGAACAACCAGCTTCTGTTGCGTGGAGCCTAGTTTGGCTGCATCCGATTGCATCACCAACTTCTCAGCAGTAGAGAAGTTAGTCCCCAGCAGAGTCGCCATCGTATTTGCCATTGATTATTGTAGAACAGAACAGTTTTATAGGAGGACTGAACTTTAACTCACAATTACTAACTCACTTGTACAAAAGAGAGCATAGGAACAAAACCTAAGAAAAGCAATCTAAGTACATTTGTTCAGTTTTGATTCTGGGGGTTGACGGTAGAGGCTCAGAGAAGTGCAATAAATTCTGCCTTACTCCTTGGACGATCGAACGCAACCTCGGCTCCGGTGAAGAAATGCTCTCTCTCTGCCAGGGTGTGTATATCTCTCTATATGTCTCTGTGTCGGTACAAGGGAATAGCACCTTGCTATTTATAGGAATTCATGAGTAATAGGGGTGTACAGCCACGTGGCTAATTTTGGGCCACATCCTTGTAACTGTGCCTCGAGAAGTGGACAGCTGGGGATTGGTTAAGATTGATCATGATCTATTTGTTGTACTAAATTTGAACTGTTAAGACTTGGTCAATTTCTGCCATGTGTCTCAACTGCTACTCTGTGGCGAGCCGCATGAATAATGCATCCTGGCTGAGTCGTATAAAGGACTGCCCTATATCCGAGCCGTATGAAGAGTGTCTCATGACCGGGCCGCATGAAAGTTGTCTCATGACCGAGCCGCATGAGAGTGGTCTTATGACTGAGCCTTATGAGGGAGGTCTCATGACTGAGCCGCATGAGGGAGGTCTCATGACCGAGCCGCATGTGGGAGGTCTCATGATCGAGCCGCATGAGAGTGGTATTATGACTGAGCCGTATGAGGGAGGTCTCATGACCGAGCCGCATGAGAGTGGTCTCATGACTGAGCTGCATGAGGGAGGTCTCATGACCGAGCCGCAAGAGAGTGGTCTCATGACTGAGCCGCATGAGAGAAGTCTCACGACTGAGCCGCATGAGGGTGGTCTCATGATTGAGCTGCATGAAGGTCGCATAGGCGATCCGCATAAAGAGATCTCATTGGAATTTGTGAACCGTGCCAGATATAATAATAATTTTCTCGTCTTTTTAGGAGCATGTCTTATCTTTATGTCAGAGCCATCATCTCTGTCAGAGCTGTCGTCTTTATGTCAGAGTAATTATAGCCAGCTATATAAGCAGATTTTGAACCGCATAAGGCCGTCTGAATATTTCTGAGCCGTACGAAGCTTTCTGAGCCGCATGAAGCTCCCAGGGACTTTGAGCCGCATAAACCTCCCAACTTTTGAGTCGCATAAAGTTTCAAGTTGATTCTGGGCCGCATAGAAATTCCTATTCTTTTCCATGCTTTTAAAGTGCCTCGTAATTCAACATGACTTAACCAAACTTGCGCTACGACCCTTCTTGACTTAACTCGAAAGTACTCAATTCCAACTTTTGCAACTCTATGCCGACGACTTATTACTCGATAACGCATCTCGTGCCTAAGTATGTGTCCGTACTATAGCCGAATCTTAGGCCCATAATGGTGTTAAAATCGTACACGCCTTCTTAACACAATCTTATCGTGCTTATACTTTCTTTAATTCGCCCGACAAGGTGCATGCGGATTGTTGCTCAGTACGCCAACTTATCTATATGAAAGTCACTAGCATTAACTAGCTATCGTGAACATAGCTCGGGTAGGCGGCATGTCTTTCAATACAAGGTATCTAGCCCCATGGAAAGCCCCCGACTACCCACGCGGTGCAATCCAGTACTGCTATAACGTCTTCCCCATAGGTCGACCTGGCCCTGGCGCCCCGACGTAATACTAGTCGAGGAAGAAATCCTTGTACACAAGTTGTCCATGACCACACACCTACGAGAACATCTAGACTCACATAAATGCATGACCTAATTTGCGGGACAACTTGAACCATACTTAGCAAAACGTGCTTTAGAACCATACTATGCAAAACGTGCATAGGAACCATACTATACAAAAAATGAATCTTTGGAGACTCCCAAACGAGGGACCGCCTCGACGACAAATGGTCGCATGAACTTTCCATTCTTTGAAACCCAGGGAACGATTATTGCACAGCCGTCCTACTTAATTTGAACAAAACGTGTTCCTTAAGTGCCATAGACCGTGGCTAACTTTTTTTCGAGCCAACCGTGGCTCGTGCCTTAAACCAACTCCTGTTCTATGCGACACTATCGTCCAAGTCATACTTTATATGACAAGCCTTGAGATCATGGGACTATGTGACTTAACAACTGCAGAAAGTGCAGGACAGTGCATAGAATGACTTCTACAGCCCAACATAACTTTTGCCTAACTCAATCGTACAATAACTTAATCCGTAGGATGGGCAAAGGCCATGCCAAGCCTTGGACGATGGGACCGTGCATGCTTTATCAAGCATTTATACGTGTGATGCCTATGACTTAGGCTAAGTTCACAGCTTTGTGGCAACTTAAACCAACTTCCTTCTCCCAAGCCACGGGACGAAAGACCGAGTGTCATTTTGAAAGCAAAATGTGCAACACTTCTAAGCCGACCGCGGGACCTTTCCATATTCTTAACTCAATTGACCGACTTGGGATTAATCCCTTGGCTATGTGGATTCGCCTCTTTTATTATCAAGCCTACTTGTGCAGTTGAAAACATTCATTTTATTAGTGCGAAGGCCAAGCTGAGGCAAGTTCACCGAAGCCACCCAAATTAGCGAGGAGTCACCTCGACCGAGCGGGACTTCGAGCAAGCCGTTGCATGGCTAAGTCTGAATGCCGTTGGTATTTCGATTCCTCCGACTGGACTGAGCGGGATGGGGCAATACATACTCAATCGTATAACAACTTAATCCGTAGGACAGGCAAAGGCCATGCCAAGCCTTGGACGATGGGACCGTGCATGCTTTATCAAGTATTTATACGTGCGACGCCTATGACTTAGGCTAAGTTCATAGCTTTGTGGCACTTAAACCAACTTCCTTCTCCCAAGCCACAGGACGAAAGACCGAGTGCCATTTTGAAAGCACAACGTGCAACACTTCTAAGTCGACCGTGGGACCTTTCCATATTCTTAACTCAATCGACTGACTTGGGATTATTCCCTTAGCTATGTGGATTTATCTCTTATATTATCAAGCCTACTTGTGCGGTTTAAAACATTCATTTTATTAGTGCGAAGGCCAAGTTGAAGCAAGTTTACCGAAGCCACCCACCATAGCGAGGAGTCTCCTCGACTGAGTGGGACTTCGAGCAAGCCGTTGCATGGCTAAGTCTGAACGACATTGGCATTTCGATTCCTCCAATTGGACTGAGCGGGACGGGGCATTACACAAGGGAAAGAGATTGCAATTCGTTTGAGGGAATTTGGACTCAATTTGGATGTTGGAGGCAATTTGGGGAAGAACACAAATTAGGGTTAGGGTTTGTAATGAAAGGGGGAAGAATGAGGCTATGTTTACTTAAATAGGCAAGGGAAGGAGATGTTGTGGCCGCCCATAGGAACTTCCTAGGGTTTGGCTGGATGCAAATGACTAAAGGCCTCTCCTAATTGTCATTTCAAGCCTTTTAAAGAAAAGGCCCAATGTGGCTTATGTTTAAATTGACTAGTGGATTCTAAATGTCAGTCTAGCTAGATTAGAGTCTAACTTAAGTTATCAAATATCACTAACTAAGTTTCTATGGTCATGGCTAACATCTAACCAATGTAGTTCTAAGGTTTCACCGATTAATGACACTAACACAATCATCAATTAAATAATATGAAAATTAATCAAAACAAATTCAAATTTCCAAAATACCCTTATTCTAGAATATGGTGGTGACAATAGGCAGGGCAATCTATCATTTTCATTCATCCACTCTTTGTTAATTGGTTCCGACATACTGCACCATAAAACAAAAACTAAAAAAAAATTAGAATGCAAGATATATTCAGATAAATATTAAGCATATGAGTTAAAATTTTGTGAGTATGGGTAAGAGAGCTAGGATCGAATCATCCAACAAAAAAAGGATAGTAGTTATTAAGAAACACTATATATAAATCATTTTTTATATATTAGTGTTTTAAAACGACTACCTCATGCTTTGCATTATAAAATGAGAAGTTATTAAGCTTTATGCTGATATCAGTATTAAAAAAACCATGTAGTTGTTATTAAGCTTTCTAATATCAATGATATCAGTAGGCAATCTTTTCGAGGAGTTGTTCTTGTGAGATGGATGTCACCCATTTTGTCAAGTTTGGTTAAGAAAATTTTCAGATTGAAGATCTTCTTCATAGTTTCAAGAATAGAAGAATGCTCAATACGGTCCTATATTTAGTAAATTTTCAAAGTTGATCACATAGAGGCAACACCAAATGCTTATGCTCACATGTCTCAGTTTGTTTACATGGTATGGGATCCAGGTATCATGCATACACTTCAATGTTGAGTATCAGAATTAGCATTAGCTAAGGAGTTAAGCAGGGTTTGAGCACCTCGGCCTTTATTCTTTTCCCATCTTCAAGAAATCAAGCCAAAGGTCTTGAATCCCAAAGCTGTAATAGAATGAAGGATCATCATTATCCAAGCCTCTCATTATGATAGATTGTGAAAAGCTCGTAATTTTGTGGTTGGGCAACAGGTATATTGGTATATACTGTTCAAATTTTCTAGTGTTCAAGTTGGAGAGTATTGTTATGGTTTGAGCATTCTTGTTATCTTCCTATTATTCCTTAGTGTTATTTGGCATCCTGAGT
This sequence comes from Iris pallida, assembly GCA_029216955.1. Taxonomy (NCBI): domain Eukaryota; kingdom Viridiplantae; phylum Streptophyta; class Magnoliopsida; order Asparagales; family Iridaceae; genus Iris; species Iris pallida. The sequence goes on from JANAVB010019600.1 coordinate 10,148,661, forward strand.
TAGTTACCTATGTACTTTTTTCAAATTCTGGTGTTTAAATTCATAGTTTTTCAACACAATTCTTGTTCTTAGTTAGTTACCTATGTACTTTTTTAAAATCCCCAATTTTAATGAACAAACCATAGTCACATGTTCTTTCCCATTTATTGTTCTTGAGCAATCTTCTCTACACAAATCTATGACAAATTCTCCTGGATCTTCCCCAATTCCAAGTCCGATATTTTATGTGACAGATTAAAGGAGTAAATGACTGACATCACATATCAAAATTTAGCGTTTCTTACTCACATCACATATCAAAGAAAAACCAAAACCTAGGGTTTCTTACTAATATCACATATCATAATTAGTAAAAGAATTAACAAACCATCCTGACATTTCTAAAAACGTATGAATCTAAATTACCATATGAGAATAAAAATAAAATAAAAGAGTAGATGACTCACGCCATAGGTAGATGACTATGAATTGAGAACGTCGGATAGTCGACGACTACTAATTGAGACCTTCGTGCAGCCTTGTCGGAGATGGATGACATGTCGTAAGTGGACGACTCGCCGTAGGTGGACGACGCGCCAGGTGGGCTCCGTTCAATTTGTGAATGAGAGAGAGAGCAGAACTAATGATTTAGAGAATCTATGAATGAGAGAGAGAGGAGAACTTGTATATGTGTCGAACTGTAGGGGAATTCTGTTGCCAAGAATTTGGTTAGGGCGCCAAATTTTTACTAGCTAGGTGTTGGCTGTGGGAGAGGATATGTCTACAAATTGGGGCAAAAAATAGCTGGTATATTTAATATATGGGTAGGAGAAGAAAATAGTACATTTGTAACGAACCAAGCTAATACTAACGGTTCTAACTTGTTGCCACTTTATAACGCATGAAGTCCGTTATAAACAAAAACAAGGACCTGTTAGAAATTGGACGATTTAGTGTTGTAATATATATATATATATATATATATATATATATATATATATATATATATTGTAGAAGCATGGAAAATATTAAAGAAAATGACCCATGCAGCCAAGGAACCCCATGCGGCTCAGAAAAGCCCATGCGGCTCAGAGAGTCATACGGCATAAGGGACTTTGCGGCCCAAGACATCCCATGCGGCTCAGAAGACATGTGGCGGGACAGCCCCCTCCTCTACCCTCTCGCATTAATTGTTTTGACGGTTGACAACTCTGAAAAAGTGACAGCCCTGACACAAAAAGAAGTAATTATGACTCTGTCATAATGACAGACTTCTAGGGAAGAGAGAGAGATCTCTGACACAAATCCCCCGAGAGCCATAAAAATGCCACGTGGCCTTGCCACGTGGGCGTTCGTATGCGGCTCGAGCAAAGACTTCTCATGCGGTTCGGAATGAAGCCGTCCTATGCGGCTCAGGCCGAGACAGCCTCGTGCGGCTCGAGCAAAGACTTCTCATGCGGTTCAGAATGAAGCCGTCCTATGCGGCTCAGGCCGAGACAGCCTCATGCGGCTCGAGCAAAGACTTTTTATGCGGTTCAAGAGGACCATTTCTATGTGGCTCAGGCAGATGTATCCCTATGCGGCTCGCAATGATCACGTCCATGTGGTTCAAAGGCTCGAGGGAGGGCCACTATCTAGGCAGCCCTGACACGTGGCCCTAACCATATGCGGCCCAAAATCATATGCGGCTCACTCGTCATCCGGTTCAGATCCCCCCAGTGGCTCCTAGGACACGTGTCCTAAGCCGATCAATTTCTCAGATTTACTGTAATCAAAGATTGGGTCAAATTCCAATAATCTGGGACACGTGGCAGGAGAATAAATCTAATTTATTCGCAGACATCAGAAGATCATTATGAAGAAGATTTATTCCAATCAACATTAATTGCTGATGAGATTTGGTGTAATCTACACTCAATGGTTCGGATTCGTCACAATAAAAATCGAATGGCCTAGATTGACTAGTCCACAGGCCGCCGCCATCTCCAAGAGGCAATCATTGTAAACCCTAATGATGCTCCCACTATTATAAATAGCAAGGTGCCATTCCCTTGTGAATAGATACTGTCAGAGAGAGATACGCACATACAAGGAGACACTCCTCCCAATAGTCAGAGAGAAGAATCCACAGAGATCAATCCAGAGAGAGAAGCCAGAAGAGCAATACGAGGAGAGCAGGAAGAGCATTTCTTCATCAACGCCAACCATCTCGTCACAGGAGCCAAGGCTGCATACCGATCGTCCAAGAAGTAAGGCAGGGCTGCCGTCGCCTTCCCGAGCCTCTATCGTCACCCCCCAGAATCAAAAATAAACAATTATACTTAGATTGCTGTACCTAGGTTTTCGTCCCTAGGCTTTCTTTGTACAAGCGAGTTTGTATTATGAGTCTAAGTTCAGTCCTCCCATAAAACTGTTCTGTACTTTCACAATCAATGGCAAACACGATGGCGACTCTGCTGGGGACAAACTTCTCCACGGCTGAGGAGTTGGTGACGCAATCGGATGCAGCCAAGCTTGGCTCCACGCAATAAAAGATGGTCGCCCGGTTCGACCAACAGGCGTTCGAAGAAATGCTCTCCGACAAGAGCGCTGGCCCGGTCCAGAAGCGAGCCCGCACAAAGAAGGCCCTCAAGGAGTGGAGACCCCGATCCTTCGTTCCTACTGAAGCTCTTGCAGAGATACCCTCTGTTGCTCAAGACGGCAGAGAAGACTCTCCCGCGGCCCTACTTCAGATCATAGACGACTCTGTTGTCCCCAAGTCCGGCAGAAGAAAATATTATGATGCTGAACTTGCAGGGGCAAAGAGGAACTCTATGTGATCCGAGCCACATAAGGGTTCTAGCCGCATGGAGAAAGCCTATGCGGTTACATCCGTAAACCGCAGAAAGAAAACTCACGCGGCTACATCTGTCAGCTGCATAGCTTATGCGGCTACAGTTGCCAACCGCATGGACGAAGCTTATGCGGCTACTGAAGTCAATCGCTTGCAGAAAACCCATGCGGCCACAATTGCCAACCGCATACGGCCAGCCTGTACGGTCGTGACTCCTAGTCGCACAAGGATAATCCATCCGACAGCTAAAGACAGCCGCATGCAGACAACCTACACGGTTCCCAATCCTAGCTGAATACCGGCTGTTCCACGCTTCTCTCAATCAGTCTTCGACCGTCTCTCATGCGGTCCTGACCCTGATGATTCTCTGGATGATAAGCCAGACTCTGTGATATTCAACTTGGACTCTTCCTATTACGCACCCGCGAGTGCTAAAAGGAAGAAGTCTAGGGCAGCACGGGCCCACCAAGCCCAGTTAGCTGCCCCAACCTCTGACTATCAGGGCGTCCCGCTAATTATTACGCGGGCCTCCGATGGAAAGTTGTACAGAACCACTCGAGTCCAGCCCCCGGCCGCAGACGGACAGAGAGGTTCCCAAAAGTCTTCCAAAATCCTAGGAGCAAAAACGGTCGGTCCAGACCCATCTGACTTGCGTGAGGCCATCCTCCACAAATGCAAGGAAAGGAAAGATGCATCGGGATGCAAAGAGTCCTCCCACGGACGTCACTGCACCCAAATCATCGTCAACTGCTGCTGCAATGGCACGACGATACAAGAAGACCGGCAGTCTGTCTTTCAAAGACTACAACACCCATCTTTAGAAGATGAGACACTACCCGTCGTCTCCTGCAACTCTGCTCGGAAAGTCCCCACTAATGGAAGAGGAAGAAAATGAATGTTTCCAGCCAGAAGACCTCAACCACTGCAACAAAAAGACTGTCGACTAAGCGAGTGCCCACCACCGAAGTTTTCCAAGGAACTCGCTCTAAGACGAAATCTGCTACAGTGGGAGGTTCGTCGTCCATAACGCAGGGGTTACTGGGGCTAGGGGTAGCACCCCTCCGAGCCTCCACAACAATCCGATATTTCAAGAAGACGAGCCAGGGGAGGCAACTCTTTTATCGGATACAGCAAACCTCGACGTCCCCGACGACATCCACAACTTCCAAGGCGAGGCGAACTCGGAAGCTGGGGGTACTGTTCCTTCCGAGTCTGAATCAGAAGGGAACATACCCACATACCCCGATGACTTCTCCCTACAAGAGTACGATTCAGAGGGCGCTTCCTCCACCGCTCCGTCTATCCCTCCTCATGTGAAGACGGTATTCATGACAGACAGCAACCAAGGTGGTTCTAGTGATCGCCAGCGCATCGACAATCTCGAAGCCATATTACTTGCTTTAGTCAAGTCTGTAGACGAGATTAAAGCGGCCCTTCCAACTCTGCAAGAAGGGACGCCTGGCCAAACAAGCGCGGGTCCCGCGGTCAATGCGGACTCGAATTCGGCTGCACCGAACCCAGGCAACAATCCTCTAGAAAAAATGGCCCCCACCGCCGTGGACGAAGCCCGCGAAGTAAGAAGAGAGGTCCAAGAGCTCCGAGCCATGTTCCACGCTCGAGAGAATTCCCAAGTCCTCAGAATACGGCAACCATACCCCGCCGCATGGAGGGATGTGCCATTCCAACCAAGATATAAGCCGTTCAATATCAATCCCTATGATGGCAAGACCTCAGCAAGTCGGTACATCACTTACTTTGAGGTCACCACCGACCATTTGCCCCGTGACGATGCTATTCTCACACGATTATTCGTCGGGGCATTAGAAGGAGTCGCCTTCGACTGGTATCGCAATCTCCCGGACAACTGCATCCACTCCTTCGTCGACTTCAAGCGCATGTTCTTGGAGAGATTCTACGAAGTAGGACAGGACATCACCATGTCCACCCTCATGGACGTCGTCCAAGGGGAGAAGGAGCTGACAAGGAACTACATTGAGCGGTTCCGTTAGACCGCCATGAAGCTGCCCTCCGGAAATCCTGATTCCTCCTTGATTGAAATTTGCCAAAAGAGACTGCTTCCAACAATCAGTCTCTGGATGGGCGAAAGTCAATTCAAGGATTGGAAGACGTTCATCATCAGTGCCACAAGCACCGAAGAACGAATGAAGAAGGCTCGCCAACTAGGATTGCACATCTCGGAAGGAGAAAACAAGGGCAAGCGTCCCAACAACGATAATGGTGGTAGCCCCTCCAACAATCGGGACAGCAAGGGAAAGCAGGCTATGGTGGCCGATACAGCACAAAAACCTGAGCCAAAGCCCACAGACAAACAATGGCCACAAATCACCTACTCCTTCGAAGACGGTCATGTCAAGCCCATCTTGGACATGCTCATACAAGGGGACAGAATTCAGCTTCCTCCACCAAGACGGGAACCGCGGCCGGCAGAGATGGAGAATCCAAAGTACTGCCATTATCATCGTTATGTCCATCATGCTACACACGATTGCTACCAGCTGAAACGGTACATCCAAAACCTCATCGATTCGAACGCTCTGGCCATCGATTTCGAAGAGGTAACCGTGGCAGCCAATATGGTGTCCGTACAATTCGGCAGCTTTCCTCCAACGGAAACTTAAGACGGGGTGGTCCCCATCCCTCTGGCGACAATGGAGATTACCAATCTTCCACCTCCCCGAGATCAGACTGTTGGTCTAGTACCTCTCACCACATCACGAGGGGAGGTCATGTGGGTCCATCCAAACTTGGTATCTGAAATGACTCAACCCACCCCATCTTCCATTTACAAGAAGAAGAGTGGAAAAGTCAGGTACTGCCGTACAATCTCGGCAGATATCGAAGAAGCTACAGCCGTCGTTACTCGGTCAGGGGCACAATCCCAACCTGTGGTTGACAACCCAGCTGAAAATTATCAACCCACTACAACTGATGCTCGGGGACCGGTTCAGCCTTCGACGATCGACAAGCCTAGGCCGAGGGAGACTCGCTTCGACAAATCCCTCCAAAAAGAGGCAGCCCAAGGGCTAGAGAGGCCCTACAACTTTGATATCTTAGCGCAATTGGCTAACACACCAGCCAAGTTGTCACTGTACAAACTCCTAAGGCTCTCCAAGGACGTTCGTATTGCAATGAGCGAAGCACTCCAAAATGTCGATGTCTATCTGGCTCAATCCAACCTCACCGGGGAGGACTCACCTGTGGATCTCCAGGACAGTGCCTGTACTGGCGCAATGCCAAACATCGTCTTCACCCCGCAAGATATGCTCATCAAAACCAACCTACATGATCGCCCGCTATACTATACGGGATACATCAGCGATGTGAAGGTGGATCGGATGCACATTGATCCTGGCTCTTCTATAAGCATTATCACTAAGGGTCTGTAACATTATCTCCACGTCCCAATGCATCGCCTGACACCTACAAGCACCGCTATTAGCGGTTTCAATTCGGACAGGAGCTACCCAATCGGGAAGATTCGTTTGAAGTATCAGATTGGCGATCTCCAATCCGAAGTCACCTGCTACGTCATAGATGCAGTCACTTCTTACAACATCCTCTTGGGGCACCCATGGATACACGATTATATGATCGTGCCTTCTACGCTACACCAGTACTTCAAATATGTCGATAAACACGACTTCGTGAGGACAGAATTTGCTGATATCGATCCCTTCAAAGGGGTCGAATCTTACTACTCAGACTCCTGCCTTTATAAAAAGTCGAAGAAGCACCTTGGTGAAGGAGATGTACAAGCCAGTACCGAGACAGCCACAGGATCAGAGGAACCTCTGACGATCCACCTCCAAGCTCGCAAATCGGGCAGGTCCGCACCCCTTACTGCCACTCTGCGGAAGGACGCGATCAGCCTCTCGGCGTAGGAGGAGCAGATGATAATTCGCCTGCCAAGGTCCGGCCAAGTGCCGAGACCCACAACGGGGCCATTGACAATCAGACTGCCGAGAGTCGCTCAACCCCAAACGGAGAAGCTCAATCCCTCCGATAGGCCACTAACGATACGCCTTCCCAAGAAGGGTCGTCACCCTGATACGAGGTCTGACACTTCTAGCGAACCGGCCACTCCTCGCTCCACATCGAGTACCAAACTGGGGGTCGCTAGTCTTCCAACGACTCCACGCTCTGCCACATCAACTGAACCACTGACAATCAAGCTTTCCAGGTCGTCCTCTCAGTCTTCATTCACACAGGGGGCAGCCGAAGAGGAACCGGAGCTAGCCAAGTATGTGGCTGCCCATACTGATGTTCCCTCCGCAGATGATGTAATCCCCCTAAAAAAGATACCTTACTTCATCAATAAAGGGTTATCTTTGAACTACACCGAGCTCAATAAGCTATGTACAATGTATGCTATGGAAAACGGTATAGGCACTCACCTACACACACAGGTGACAAATGTGTACACCGCGATCCAGCTTACTCCAGTAGAAGACACTTACCGAATAATCGAGGGAGGGGACCATCCAATCATCTTCGGCCGGACGAACAACCCGCATCCCTTCACCATAGAGGAAGCCGACTTCGGGTCAGATGTCGGAAGACTGCCTCCGTATCTTTATAGCCTCCAATCCAAATATCTCATACAGAAATAGGGGTATGATCTGGAAACGACGCTAGGTTTGAACTACGGCACTGGGCGATGATTACCTTTGAAGCCGTCGGTCCCGGCGGGCAAACCACGGGACTACTATAGCAAAACTCGATGCGGGTTAGGGTATGTAACGCCTACTACGACCCCTGAAAGTTCAGATGAAGAATGCGACTGGCAGTCACATTCAACCGGGTCACCAACTTCTGACTCGGATACCAGTATCGGAGACGTGTTCAGACAAGTCTTGTCAGTCAACATGGCATTCGCCGACGCTTACGAGGAGGACGAAGACATCTCCGAGATCCTCGAGCTAGAGCCGTGGGCCCAGCAATTGGATGCACAATGGAAAAAATGGTTCGAACTAAGAGAACCTCCTACTGAAGATAAAGTCATACAGGTTGACCTCGGCAGCGAATCTTCTCCAAAACCAATTTTTGTCAGTAAAAGCCTAGCAGACGAAGAGCGGGAGTCGCTGCTAGAACTTGTCAGAGAATACATTGATGTGTTCGCCTGGAGCTATAAAGATATGCCAAGGTTAAATCCCGACATTGCTCTTCACAAACTCAATATTCGGCCAGATGCGAAGCCAGTCAAGCAACAACAGCAACGCTTCTGCCCAGGCATCATGGACGCGATCGAAGCCGAAGTCAACAAACTGATAGCCAGCGGCTTCATTCGTGAGGAGCAACATCCCGATTGGGTTGCCAATATAGTACTCGTCCTCAAGAAGAATGGGAAGATTCGAATCTGTACCGACTTCCGCAATCTGAACGAGGCGTGCCCCAAAGATGAATTCTCCCTTCCTATCACAGACATTATGATCGACAATACCTGCTGCTTCAAACGTATGTCATTCATGGATGGCTTCTCGGGGTACAACGAAATCAAAATGTCTCCTGATGACGAAAAGCATAGAACATTCTGAACACCAATTGGTATGTACTGCTACACAGTCATGCCTTTCGGTTTGAAGAATGCCGGCACCACCTATCAAAGAGCCATGAGCATCATCTTCAGAGACCACTTACGCAAGATAGTGGAGTGTTATGTTGACGATATAGCCGTTAAGAGTCGCTACAAGGGAGACCATCAGCAGGATCTAAGGACGGTATTCGACCTAATGCGAGCGCACAATTTGAAAATAAACCCTACGAAGTCCTTTCTGGACGTATCCAGCGGGAAGTTCTTAGGCTTCATCATCACTGCACAGGGTATCCATGTAGACCCTGAGAAGACGAAAGCAATCATGGAGATGGGTCCCCCGAGAAATCTTCGCGAACTCAGAGGCCTTCAAGGGAGGCTAGCTTACATCAGAAGGTTCATTTCCAACCTTTCCGGGCGATGTCAACCATTCACCCATCTCATGAAGAAAGGCGTTTCATTCGTATGGGATAAAGAATGCCAGCGCGCCTTCGACAACATCAAAGAATATTTGTCGAACCCTCCAGTTCTGGTGGCCCCGGTTTCTGAAAAACCATTCCTGCTCTATGTACGAGCAATGGAACATTCCCTCGGGGCTCTGCTTGCACAAAACAACGATGCAGGCCATGAGCAAGCCATATATTACCTCAGCCGAATGATGATTGGACCAAAGCACCGATACACCGCTGTGGAGAAGGAATGCCTTACCCTGGTGTTCTCCATTCAGAAAATGCGGCACTATGTCACCGGACAAACGATACATGTGATCTCACGAGTCAACCATCTCAGGGTCCTCATGACTAAACCAGGGGCACTCAGCTCTCGCCTCGCTACATGGGCAATATTGCTGTCCCTTTATCATATGATCTTCGTCCCCCAAAAGGCAGTCAAAGGTCAAGCCCTGGCAGACTTCTTAGCAGCCCACCCAGGCTCGGAGTCCTCAAGAATATATGAAGAGATCCCATATGAGGTCGTCGACTCGCATGCAACCTCTCACGAGGCTATATAGCGAATGTTCTTCGACGGTGCTTCGAGGACCGGACCTAAAGGCAATATAGTCGTCGGAGTCGGGATAATGCTGGTCTCCCCTTCCGGATTGGAGATTAACCGCGCTTATTCCCTCACAGAGCCCTGCTCTAACAATGTGGCCGAGTATAATGCTCTGGGCATTGGCCTCCAACTTGCAAGAGAGCTGGGGGTAGAATACCTTGAAGCATACGGCGATTCCCAACTAATCGTCAATCAGATCCGGGGCTCATATGAGGTCCGCCACGAAGACATGATCCCTTATCACCAAATAGCGATTGACATCATCTCGTCATTCGAGGGGTTCTTCATCAAATATGTCCCCAGACTCCAAAATATCGAAGCTGATGCCCTAGCTGGTCATGCCGCTTCCCTAGCAGTTCTGAACTATGATCGCCAATCAGTGGGTGTGATAGGCCATGAACTGGTCTGTCCCAAGAACAATGTATAATTCATGGCGAGTTATTCCGCCCACACGATCGATGATGCCCGAGATTGGAGAAAACCATTCATCGACTTCGTTGTCTACGACATCCTGCCCGAGAATCCAAAGGAAGCCACTTCCATCAGACGGCGTTCTCTCAGATTCTTCTACGATACAGAGACGAAAATGCTGTATCGTCGCTCCTATGACAGATTACTGCTTCGGTGTCTGTCAAGCGCAGAAGCCAAAGAAGCCATACGAGAAGCTCATGACGGTGTCTGCGGGGCCCACCAGCCCGGTCCTAAATTACAGGACTGTCTTCGACGAATGGGCTACTATTGGCCCACGATGGTGGCAGATGCGATAGATTATGCTAGAAAATGCAAAGCCTGTCAAGTCTATGCGGACTTCATTCACCAACCATCCGAATTTCTACATCCGACAGTGGCGTCCTGGCCATTCGAAGCATGGGGAATGGATATCATTGGTCCAATCACCCCACCTTCCTCCCGAGGACATCGCTTCATACTTGTGATTGCTGATTACTTCTCCAAGTGGGCGGAAGGTGTCCCACTCGCAGAAGTCAAGACTTTAAACGTGATCAGCTTTCTTAAGCATCACGTCATCTACCGCTTTGGACTGCCCCGAAGGATCATCTATGATAATGGTCCGCAGTTTGCAAGCCACGCTTTCTATCGGTTTTGTGATAAGTACCGTATTCAGAATGTCGCTTCGACACCGTACAACCCGACGGCGAACGGGTTGGCAGAGGCATTCAACAAAACATTCATCAAACTCCTCAAGAAGTTTGTCTCCTCCAACAAGCGTGACTGGAACGAGAAACTCGACGAGTGTTTATGGGCGTACCGTACTACAGTCCGAACAGCTACCGGGAACACACCATTCTCTCTAGTATATGGAAGTGAGGCAGTTCTCCCATTAGAGACTCATATACTCTCACTCCGCGTCGCCCTCACTTATCAATTGATGACGGATGACAATTACCGATGTCGACTACAAGAGTTGGAGGCCTTAGATGAAAAGTGCCTCCTAGCTCAGCAAAGGATCGAGCTATACCAAGCACGCATCTCAGGAGCCTTCAACAAGAAGGTCAAAATCAGAACATTCCAAGTGGGCGATCTTGTTCTGACAGTCTGGAGGCCAATGGTCATGACTCACAAGACCGTCGGCAAGTTCCAGCCAAATGGGAAGGTCCATTTGTCATCGAGGCCGTGTTCTCCAACGGTGCTTACCGCCTCGCTAAACAAAACGGAGACTTGCTCATGTTGCCCGTCAACGGCAAGTTCCTGAAGAAATATTATGTCTAAATAACATTCTCCAGACTATTGAGTCATGTACCCGCTGGTACCACTGAACTCACCCTCATAATTTATTAGATTTTCGAGTCATGTACCCGCTGGTACCGCTGAACTCACGCTAACCATTCTCCAGATTCTCAAGTCATGTACCCGCTGGTGCCTCTGAACTCAAATCCCGGTCACTCTTTCAGATAGAAAGTTATGTATGATCATACCTCTGAACTTCCTTCCTGGAGGAGATCCTCCCCCATGATCCAATACCCGCACTTTCAGTGCACAAAAAAAAAAGGTAATCGATCCACAAATTTTCAAAACGGCCATGTCCTCATTACCTCTGAGTCGTTCCACTTCCGCCAAAAATAAATCACCCCTTACATAGAACTCCCATGTCCTCATTACCTCTGAGTCGTTCTATGTGCCCTCCTTCATTGATCCCACTCCTGTCATGTCCTCATTACCTCTGAATGGAAAGGCTCCGTCGAAGAAACCTTCATACTTGCCATGTTCTTATCACCTCTGAGTAAGTACAATAATCCCCTTTCGACCTATTATCTGTACCCACAACCGGAGTACGCCAAGGGTAATAGGTCCACAAATGTCCTCTGTTGACCACAAATGTCCTCTGTTGACCACAAATGTCCTCTGTTGACCACCAATACCCTCCGTCGAGTTCACTCCTGCCATGTACTCATTACCTCTGAGTAGGAAAACTCTACGTCTAAAAAACTTTCCTGCTTGCCATGTCCTCATTACCTCTGAGCAAGTATGTCGGTTCCCCTTCATCCTATTATCCGTATCTTAAACCAGGGTACGCCAAGGATAATAGGCCCACAAATATCCTCAGCTAAGTTTCTTAGCACAAACCCACCATCTCATCATGCCCCCGGAGCCCAGCTGCTCTACGACATTCCTTTTCCCAAAACCAAGAGCACCCATGACCACTTTGCCATGGCCGCTTCAGGTATCCTGACCTAAACTTGTTATCTGTACCTAAAACCAAGGTATGCCATGGATAACAGGTCCACAAATATATCCCCTATGTGAGGGAGAACATCACCACAATATCACAGGCGCAGCAGGTAATACAAATGAAGGGTAGAATTGAAAGTACTCTTTATTTGAAGGAAGAAAAAAAGTATTACATATTCCGGGATCACGTTCCCTTCAGAAAGAAAGAAAACAGAAACAAAACAAGAAGAAAAGGCCAACTACAGTTCGGCATTGCACAATTCCATGAGCCGGTCTCTCACCAAGACAGTCCCTCGCTCAAGCCTCTGTTTAGCTCGGCGCTCGGCCTCTTGGGATAGTTGCTCCGCATCATTCAGATACATATAGGCCTGCCAGTTGGTCTCTATCTTCTTCAGGGCAAGTTCTAGATTGGAAGAGGCCCTGCTAAGCTTGTCAGCTTCCTGGATGGCAATTCCTTTTTCAGTACAAGCAGCTTCCAGCAAGGACTCCAAGAAGACCAACTTTTTCTGGAGTTCGAGGATTTGTTCCCGGGTGTCGGTCACTCCGCGAGAGGCAGCCGCTTTCCGAGCCGCACAATCGTCAGCCCGACGGCTCCACTGATCGTACAACCGGGTCAAATCCCGGCGGTCCTTCAAAATAGTCGGCTTGAGCGATTCCCGGGCAGCCATCACCTTCTCCACCACGGTAATGAGAAAGTTGCGCTCTTGATTTATGACCATCGGTAAATCAGTCTGTTACAACATACAAAACTGGGCCACGAGACGATCAGCTTCTAATAGCTTAGGCTCCAGAAGCGCATCCAGTTCCCCTCCGCCAGGGAGTGTCTTAAGGATACTAATCTGGCCAACGGCACATCGACGGGCCAGAGTAAAGGGATTCCCCCTTTCCACTGCTGCCTCGATCCCCCTCTTCAGGTGGCGATGGAAACTGGCAACCACGTCCTATAATGCGTCATCCAAGACCTCTGTAGAGGACGGCGTCAGAGGGAGAGTGGCAGACGGTACCGAAGGAGCGGCTTCAGAAGTTACTGTACCCGCCACCAACGAAGCAAATTCCGTACGAAAAGATGCTTGAATGGTGGCTAACTCCTCTTCCGCCACCCGAAGAGCCTGGATGCTCGGCAGGAAGGAAAGGTTGACCCCCGAAACTACATTCGCAGAGGAGGACACAGGGGCATCGTTCCTTGTCCCAGCTGTACTGCTACCTGGGACCCCGAGCTCGACCCAGACGAAGGTCCCTCGATACAGGAAGGTTCTGTCAGGCCCTCTCCGGTAGGGTTCAATCCAGCAATATCCATCACTGGCAATGAAGGGTTGGGATCTGAACATCCAAAGCAACCATTAGTCGACATAATCTGAAAGATAAGATGACAGAATTCATAGGCTCATTCACAAGCTATGGTTTGATTTGTATTACCAGGGAAAGAGCGTGGGGGCGACGGCTCGTTCACAGCCGGCGTAGTTTTCCCACCCACAAAGTCATCATGTTGGGGTTCAGATGTCTCAGGGACGGGCGCGGTAAAGCCCCCATCCCCCTGGGTTGAGGTTCCAGCAAGGTGGCAATCCTCGACCGCAACCGGAAGCACCCCAGCAGCAATGATAGCGGTGCACACATCACTGACTAAATGAGACAGGACCGGGTCAGCCTCGGTAATCGAGTCCTGAAGAGCGAGCTCATCCGACGCCTATAAAGAGCAAAAGAAACAAATGATTAGGCCATAACATAAAAGAAGAAAAAAGCGAACAGCCGAAGCCCAAATCACCTCAGGAACAACGTCCACATCATCAACAAACAGCCTGTGACGTCTTACCGCAGCGTGCTTCGTGGAATAGGTTCGGTCGTCAGCGATAGTCACGCGCCTGCTTCGTTTACGTGAAGGGCCAGGTACCGCAGATGGTTGATCCTCCACCACCGTGTCAGACCAAGTAGACGGTTGACCCGTAGCCCTTTCAGCCGGCATAATAGGGGGTTGATTCCCAACTTCCTCGTCCGAAGAATGAGATGAGTCATCGGCATCTTGTTTGTCATCTTCCTCATCCGCCCTGGTGGACTCTGAGTCCGACGCAGGAACCCTTTTCGCCCCCCTCTTCCTCTTCTTGGATCCCTCTGGCTTCTCAGCCAAACCGGTGCCAGCGATAAAGCTAGTATTTATATCAAAATCGACAGGAGGCTTGCTCGCTGCAACATGATAAAGGACCGCTATATACAAGATATCCCCTGCCATCTTGGCATCGGGGAATGATAAGCTGGCTCGGGTATGGGCCGCATTATAATAATGCCAAGCCCGGACGCCATCGAGTATACTGCCCTCAAAGCTCAAGCAAGCACTAGGACGATCCAGGAACAATTGACTATACCCAAACTGACAGAAAAATCTACTGGGCAGATAAGGCTCCAGGTATACTTTATTCCGATAACGGTATACCAGGTGCGCAGGGCGGATGTTGCGTAACCAAAGAAGCATCTTCTCAGATAAAAGTTGGGGAGGGTCAACGCCGTCAATGTGTACCCTCCTCACTTCTCTAGGGGTGAATTCAGGGAGAGATACGAAGAACTCGGGCCCGTCAACCCTCGCCAACGCCCTCCGGCAGGCCGGCATAGTATCGTGTTCCCAAGGCTGGTGACGGTATTGAAAAATAAAGGCGTCGGCAGTAGTAACATCTTCTTCGGTTCCTGGCCTCATCAACGACCGGTAGTGCATTAATAACCACCCCATGAGGTAGTGATATGGTAGTTCTATCCGTTCAAAGTCCATCGTCACATCACGAGCAATGACTTTGGATGAAAAGGCGCGAAGGCCGTGGTGTATGCTGCACACCATGGCCGGAAGGAGCGCCAGTCTTACCTTGAAGACCAATTTCAAAGCAGAAAGAATGAAATGGCGGCTGATCATTTCCATAGAACCCGCGCCACCCGAGACTACGCAATTGCGTAGCCACACCATCAAGAACCCAGGTAAGATCGCTTTATCGGACATCTCCCGGGTACCATAGTGGAAGTAACTGAAGGAGTCAGTGCGACTTCCAAACCGGTCACGGGTAGACCTCGACCTTTTGACCTTCAACATCATGTCCTTCACCTCCTCCGGGGTTCGAGGATGTCGAGACAAAACTTGGCCGGAGGGACGCAACTTGAAAAGATACAAAACCCAGGCCGTAGTGTGAGGGGCGCTCCCTTCTGAGCTATTTTATTTCTTGATAGCCATCTGGTGGCAGGCGCTATGATGGCACAACAGTTCTTGGTACACGGCGACGAAACCAGGAAATCGTCGATCCAGGTCTTCGAATTCTTCGTTCGTCGGTGTATATGCTTCAAAAGCTTTATTTCCCCATGGCAATCTAGAAACAGCGTGCATCTCATGGAGAGCAAGCCCCAGCTCTCCTCCGGGGGCAAAGAAAGTCCCTGTACGCCGATTATACAGCTCCAAAAGAGCCATAAACAAAGGCTTGTTAATGGGCAACCCGTAGCAGGTACCCCTAACGGCGTAGTAGAGGTCAATTTCCCGAAGGTATTCCCCATACTTCCTCAAGATCCATGAGGTAAGATTAGCCCATGTGGGAATGGGGTTGATCCAGTTCAGCAGCGATAACCTATCCACGGGATAAGACCCCTTGTGAGCAAGCTGATTCAGAAAGGTATCAGCTAGAGTGAAAGTAAAATTAGGGCCGGTCATGTTTACAAAAGTGCCAGGGAGCAGCCCCATCACAGTCCGACTCACTGATTTCTTGCCCGCATATACTAAACCCGTGCGCCTGTTGTAGTGGATGTTGCTCACAAATATTCCCTGTTGGGTAGGAGTCGGGGAGCCCACCATTGTCCTGCCCAACGGTACCATGTTAAACCATGAGAGAGGATAATGTCGCTCCATCTCGGGGATATGAATCTCTACTCCGTCTAAAGAAAAATCCCAGTGCTCTGAAACATCCAGCAATCGGGAGTTCTTTATGGAAAAGGCGTCCCCAAAGAGAAAAGCCGATTTCAGATATTCTCCATCCAGCTTCTCTGAATTCATCATTGAACAAAGAAAGTGGAAAGGTTAGTTATTAATGGCAGCCACCCTCTCCCTAGGTTCATTAGTGGGAACTGATCCACTATACGACGGATTAAGTCATCAAGCCGCACGCCTACGACGAACTGAGCTGAACCCACAAGAAGCTCTCCTGCTGGGTTGGTTGGGAGGTTCACTGAAAAAAGGACAAAGAGAAATAGGATTAAAAGATGGTTAAAGCAAAAAATCACTGAATAAAGAAGCTCCTACGAGCCTATGCGGTTCGGGTCAACAAAGCCTTATGCGGCTCCATTCCAATTGGGTCTCAGGAGATGCGGTTTCGAGGAAGCCTATGCGGTTTGAGTCAACACAGTCTCATGCGGCCCAAATCAGATGGGAGTTCCATATGACACTAGCTCGATAGCTTATGCGGATCAGATGAATATACGTGGTTCTAACAGAAGAGCTCATACGGCACAAAATGCCATGCGGTTCAGCCTGCTAGAAACATGTGCGGCTCCGTTCAAAGGAGACTTTATGCGGTTTTTATCTAGAGACTTAAATCCTTCTCATGCGGTTCAAACATGGGATATTTTCTATGCGGCTTGGGTATGAGAAGGTCATGCGGCCCATACAGCATATGCAGCTCTGCCATCAACTTGGGTGGAGGCTTGTGCATAAATATACAACAGAGCCATGGGTTCTCAAGATTCAAATACAACCCTTACCATTGAAAGCAGGGCGAACATCAGAGGGCACTTCGGGCTCTTCGGGCTCGACGGCCGACGAAGACGTCACCTTCTTACCTTTCGCGGCGGCAGAGACGACTTTGGAAGACTTAGGAGCCATTTGCTTCGACGGGCGGACAAAGAAGATCAGAAAGAGGAGACAGCAAAAAGAGCGAACGAAGGAGAAGGTAAAGAAGTCCCTCCGGCCAAAGTCATCCATATTTATAAACAAGAGTGAAGCGTTTCGATCCCCGTGCGTACACGCAGACCGACTCTTCGGTTATCAAAATAAGCCGTCGAAAATGGAGGCCAAGCTCCTCGGATCCCGCACCAAAAGTGGCCTTTAAAGATGAGAATAAATCAACAACATTAAAATACAAAAGATTGCCATACGTGGCAATAATGACGTGGCAAAGAGCTATGCGGATGAGACACTCCTGCGGCTGAATAATCTATGCGGCCAAGATCTCTATGCAGTCAGGGTTTCATATGCGGCTAGAAGAACACAGCCATGCTTCTTATTCAAAGTATTTCAATTTTGCAAATTGAAAACTTTGAAGGGGGTCTTTGTAGAAGCATGGAAAATATTAAAGAAAATGACCCATACGGCCAAGGAACCCCATGCGGCTCAGAAAGCCCATGCGGCTCAGAGAGTCATGCAGCATAAGGGACTATACAGCCCAAGACATCCCATGCGGCTCAGAAGACACGTGGCGGGACAGCCCTCTCCTCTGCCCTCTCGTATTAATTGTTTTGACGGCTGATAACTCTAAAAAAGTGACAGCCCTGACACAAAAAGAAGTAATTATGACTCTGTCATAATGATAGACTTCTAGGGAAGAGAGAGAGAGATCTCTGACACAAATCCCCCGAGAGCCATAAAAATGCAACATGGCCTTCCCACGTAGGCGTTCGTATGCGGCTCGAGCAAAGACTTCTCATGCGGTTAAGAATAAAGCCGTCCTATACGGCTCAGGCCGATACAGCCTCGTGCGGCTCGAGCAAAGACTTCTCATACGGTTCAGAATGAAGCCGTCCTATGCGGCTCAGGCCGAGACAGCCTCATGCGGCTCGAGCAAAGACTTCTCATGCGGTTCAAGAGGACCATTTCCATGCGGCTCAGGCAGATGTATCCCTATACGGCTCGCAATGATCACCTCCATGTGGTTTAAAGGCTCGAGGGAGGGCCACTACCCAGGCAGCCCTGACACGTGGCCCTAACCATATGCGGCCCAAAATCATATACGGCTTACTCGTCATGCGGTTCAGATCCCCCCAGTGGCTCCTAGGACACGTGTCCTAAGCCGATCAATTTCTCAGATTTACTGCAATCAAAGATCGGGTCAAATCCCAATAATCTGGGACACGTGGCAGAAGAATAAATCTAATTTATTCACAGACATCAGAAGATCATTATGAGGAAGATTTATTCCAATCAGTATTAATTGTTGATGAGATTTGGTGTAATCTACATTCAATGGTTCGGATTTGTCATAAACAAAAACGAATGGCCTAGATTGACCAGTCCACAGGCCGCCGCCATCTCCAAGAGGTAATCATTATAAACCCTAATGATGCTTCCACTATTATAAATAGCAAGGTGCCCTTCCCATGTGAATAGATACTGTCAGAGAGAGATACGCACATACAAGGAGACACTCCTCCCAATAGTCAGAAAGAAGAATCTACAATGATCAATCCAGAGAGAGAGAAGCCAGAAGAGCAATACGAGGAGAGCAGGAAGAGCATTTCTTCATCAACGCCAACCATCTCGTCACAGAAGCCAAGGCTGCATACCGATCATCCAAGGAGTAAGGCAGGGCTGCCGTCGCCTTCCCGAGCCTCTATCGTCACCCCCAGAATAAAAAATAAACAATTGTACTTAGATTGTTGTACCTAAGTTTTCGTCCTTAGGCTTTCTTTGTACAAGCGAGTTTGTATTGTGAGTCTAAGTTCAGTCCTTCCATAAAATTGTTCTGTACTTTCACAATCAATGGCAAACATATATATATATGGTAAAAAAAATATTAAAACCGGTAGTTGTGTTAATTTAAAAAAACATGAATCACTACAATCATATCTATGGATTCCTTATGGCAATTCCAGACATCAGACATCATAATCTATATTACTAATAATCCCTGTTTATGTAATTCATCGATCCTCAAAAATGTGCTTGTTCCGCTCCCTCCAAACATACCACACTGCTGCCGCAAGCCGAATACAAGCTTCTCGATACCATGCATCTCACTTGCATTTTGCTACTACAATATCTTAAAACAGGGTATCTGTATCCCTCTCAACATTAATCTGCATTTCTAATTTTCCATCCTATGAACACCAAATACCCCATGTGAACGAGTACCTGAAGAACAAATTTTGCGTTGACTCATTTGATTATCCACACAGACTATAGAAAAGGTTGCCAACTTGCATGCCAATACTGGATAGTCTATCCAGCGTCAGTAATCTGCCCATCAGAAGCTTATATAGACACAATTGCATCTTTCTAGGTGACCCCTTCACCCATATAATTTCAACTAACTCCTATTTCTTATGAACTGTCCTGACTTGGTTGTATGCCACTTTACATTCAAATAATCCAGTAGTTATGCCTTCCCAGACCCAGGTATCTCTCGAGATATCAGCACCAACTTGTACTTGGAGAATAATATCCTAGAAATTTTGTGCAAACCTATGAACCCCCACCCTCCACTCCCCATCGTGGACCAGGACAGCCACCCGTTCTTGTCTGGATGCCTCCATGATGGCATGAGTGCCAACATACTTTAGCAATATCGCATGAAGAAGCCATAGATCGAGCCATAAATCCGTCTCTTTCCCTTGTTTAATATGAGTTATCGCCTGCTGCACCAGTCTTTTATGCTTAAGCATTTGTTTAAATATCACTGATTGATTATTATTCGGGCAATATGCCCAAACGTTAGCACCCTTCAAATATCGCTCTTGCATCCATGTTGCCCACAATTAATCACCTTGTAGAAATCTCCATACCAATTTTATCCCAGCAACCATCCACATCGTCCATAAAAAAAAAAGCCCAACCCCTCCCTCGTCATGTTGACGACATAATATGTCCCACGATATTGCATGAACTTCCCTATGCCAGATAAATGATGCGCATAGTCTCTCCAATCTGCTGATAGTCGATATTTGAAGTAAGACTGATTGCAACAATACCCTGTTATAGCCATAATAACAGTCTACACCAGCTCGATCCTTCTTCCAAATGATAAGGTCTGTGCCTGCCATCCTGACAATATTCGTTGATTGAACTTACCTTTACTAGCACATTCTGCCTTTTTCGCATAATTGATCGACAAAGGAATACCTAAATACTTAACTGGCAGTTTGCTTCTAGCTATTTCCAGCTTTGTGGACTGCTCCGTCTTGCTCAGACAGCTTCTATTGAAATAGGACGTGCTCTTATCTCTATTCAGACGTAACCCAGACAACCTCCCAAATTCCTCCGTCTCGTTCATAGAAGATAATCCTTTGACGAATGGCACCAAGAAAACCAACATATCGTCAGCATAAATCAGATGTAAAATATGAGGTTGTACCTACCAAAATGATGGTATGATCTGCCAACGACATACTGCAAGATCCATTAAACATGAAAAATACTCCATCTACGGAGAAAGTGGATCCCCTTGGCGGATACTCCAATTGCTTCTAAAGAACCCATGTGGCTGACCTTTAATGACAACCTCTCCAAGGATCCCGAGGGGGAGAAGAGGAACCGAGACCGATTTTGAATTCAAATTCGAATTTGAAACCGAGTGGTTCTTTGCGGAGAGAGGCGGAAAAGCACGGAGCTCGAGGCTGGATCGCCACAGATGTAGTGCCCGTCCCGTAAAGTCAATCGGAGGAATCGAAACGCCGACGGCGTTCGGACCTAGCCTTACAACGGCTGCTCGAAGGCTCGCTCGGTCGAGGCGACTCCTCGCATAGGTGGGGTAGTTTCGGTGAACTCGCCTTAACTTAGCCTTCACTTAATAACTCGCATGTTTTCAAATTTCACAAGTTAGGCTTGATAATAAAAGAGACGCATCCACATAGCTAAGGGAATAATCCTGACCCGTCGAAATGTCTTAGAACATGGAAATTGTCCCACGGTCTGCTTAGAAGTCGGCTCAGCGTGTTTTCAAATGACACTTGATCCTTCGTCTCGTGGCTTGGGTGAAGGACGTTGGCCTAAGTTGCTAAGTTGCCTTAACATTTGAAATAGCCTAAGTCATATGCGTTGCCTGCGTGAATGCTTGATAAAGCATGCACGGTCCCATCGTTTGTCTCGACATTCGAGTTAGCCTAAGTCATAGGCGTCGCCCGCATAAACGCTTGATAAATCATGCACCGTCCCGTCGCGTAAGGCTTGACATAGCCTTCGTATGTTCCGTTGGTTAAGTCGTCTTGCACGGCATGTTGGCTTAAGTCTAGGCACCCGAGAACTCGGTTGTTCAAGTCGAATGCGCGCACGGCACGTTCCCTCGACGCGGAGCTTGGCATAGCCTTTGCTCGTCGAGTCGATATCCGAATAAGTTAGACAAGAGTTACGTTGGGCTATCAAAGCCATTTCTAGCACTGTCCTGCTCTATCTGCGGTTGTCAAGTCGTGTAGTCCCTTGAGAACAAGGCTCATCGTATAACTTATATGACTTGAGTGACAACGTCGCCTAGAGAACAAGGTCCCTCTAAGGCACGAGCCACGGTTGGCATGATGTAAAGTTAGCCACGGTCTATGGCATTTAAGGAACACATTTGGTTCAAGTTAAGTTGGAAGGCTATACAGTAGTCGTTCCCCGATGTATGAGGCGGCCCCTCGGTTGGGAGTCTCACGTTCCTATGCACGTTAAGAAGAATGAGACGGTCCCTCAGTTGGGAGTCTCACGGTCCCGATGCACGTATGTAAAGTGTGGTTCAGAGCATCGAGTTGCTAAGTATAGTTCCAGTCGTACTAACAAATTAGGCCATGCATTTACGTGAGTCTAGATGTCTACCCGGGGCCACGGGACCGACTCGGCCTAGGAGGAAACACGATATAGCCAAGCTGGATATGAAGCAACGGGTAGGTCGGAGACTTGCATCGGGGATCGCAACCTGCAGTACAAGGGTCCCAAATGCCAGGCTATATCTACGATGGCTTGTCGTGCCAGTGACCTTTCATATAGATAATTGGCGTGCTAAGCGTCGAATCCGCATGCATGGTGTCGGTCGTAACAAAGGAAGTGTAAACGAAGTATGACTTGAGTGATGAAATGTGTGCTCGATTGCACCCAAAGTATTATGAGGCCTAGGGTTTAGCTAAGTAAAGACTCGTGCTTCGGCACGAGATGTGGCATCGAGTGTTAAGCCGTTGGCATAGTCACATAAGTCAAACTTGAGTCGTTGCAAATTAAGTCGAGAAGGGCCGTAGGACAAGTTGGGTGTAGTTTCATTGAGTTTATGGGCACGATCTCGAAATATGAGGCACGACCGCATTTTCATAAGACAAATATGAGTCGGTATATTGACATTGCAAGCAAACGAGAAGGTCTTGAGGCAATGATAAGGATGTTATCGGTGCGATAGCACGGTCACACAGAAATGGAGTCTAGAGTGTAATTGCGTCCCTGATTATGGCCGTAAGGCAAACACAACTTGATAGGTTAACGTTGCGAACACGAGAAGGGTCTAGCGGCAAGTATGAATACATTATTAGTACAAGGCACGGTGACGGTCTAAAGACACAAAATAGACCAAGGTGTCGGTCCTAAAATTGATTCTAAGGCAAGACTAGAAAGACAATCGTAAAGGGACTTGTATTGCACAAAGTAAAATAAATGTGTCAATTTTGTATGGGTGGACGAGGAGCTCACTCCACCAGTACAGTTGAGTACTGACACCCATATAGTATTTTATGTGCAGGCACAGGTAGAAGCTCGTAGTGCGGAGCTCGTTTGGATGCGTCGAGGCACGGAGTTCCTTGGCGATTCGAAGCCTGCGGCCACGTAGAGTTAAGACTTATACAGGACATAATGTTTGGACATCGCCTTCCGAAGCTTCCGCTGGCTCAAGCATTATAATATAGAAATGAGAGGAGCAGAGTGACTTGTAAAATGAGAAAAAAGTGAGCTTGAGAGACTTGTAATTTGGCCTTGCGCCCACAACTGTAATCTTGTATTCAATATCAATAAAGAGCTTCTTTTGAGAGACTTGTGTATATGTGTTCTTGTTCTAATTTTTGCTGCGTATTCAATATATCTGCTTGGGAATTTTATGCGACGACCCCGTCGCTGCCGCTGCAAATCGGCCCTTATGGAACTTGCATTATAGCGCAATCTAGGCTCGTGCGGCATCACGCCTTAGCGAGGACGATCGCTCTTACGAGAGCGGGGCGTGACAACAGCCGACTCGAGGCCATCGGAGAGAGGGAGGCAACGCCAGGACGGCCGGAGGGGCCGGGGGAGTACCGGGGGGCTAGCGAAGCTTACAAGCGATCCCTGTATGAGCTAGGCCAACGATGGCCAGCTGCTCCGGCGTCCAGACCGGAGCCGAGCGACTGAAATGAGGAGGACCACCTGGGGGTGATGTGGCATCCCGAGCTGGACGACCGACAGCTGCCGAAAAGCGAGGACGAGGTCGGGGGAGATAAGGGTGCCAGGGAGAGGATGAAGTGGAGGCCATGCGCCGTCGACGGAGGACGGGCCAGGCTCGCCTGCGCAAGGCCGGACCAGCGGAGTGCACAGACAGTAGCGGGAAGGACTGCGGGAGGGGGAGGAGGGGAGGAGCCATAAGTTTCGGAGAGGAGCCATAAGCTTCCTATGGCCGTGAGAGCACTGGTTTCAGATCTTGCGGCTCTGCCGGAGGATCTTCCAAATGAGTTGATCGGCAGAGTACTGTTGATCTTCGTATCTAGTTTTGTTGCAGATTTTCCATATGACCCACGTAGCGGCTGCTGCGATGATGTGGTGGCCATAGGAAGCGGCGGCCCAGGATGTCAGAAGATCTTTGAAGCTCCCGCCACCGATAGCCAGGTTACAACGCCGGAAGAGGGCATTCCATACGGTGGCAGGTAGTTCCCCATAGCGGAAGATGTGATCAACTGTTTCGACCTGTCTCTCTGAGCAGCAGTTGCATGCGGACGCTAAGCAGAAATCGATGGTGATGAGAATGTCATCGGTAGGCAGTTTCTTGTAGATAGCTCTCCAAAATAGGAAAGACTATTTTTTTGGGATGCAGGACTGCCAGAAGGAACCAATGATGCGAAGGGTGCGCCGTTTCCGCGGACCTCGCTTCTGGCTGAAGAAATCGAAAAGGAGCCATTGGCCACAGTCGACCACCGCAAGACATCCGACTCCTCGTCGATCCTCAACCAAAAATCGCGGATGCGGCTAGCCACTTTGGATCCGGCCCAATCCTAAATCTTGCTCCAGTTCCACACATTATCGATGGCATCCCACAAGTCTTTAATCTTGATGTTGTTCGGGGCTGCTGGATGGCAAGAGAGAAGATCATCGCCTATCCAGTGCTCGTGAAAGATCGAGGAGTTGTCGGACCCCCGGTGGAGGCGGATCACGGGTTCGACCAGGGTTCGCCCGTAAAGAATACGACGCGATGCCACGAAGGATCTACAGTTAGTGATGGCTTACGTTGGGTGAATGTGTTTGAAGTACCTGGCCTTCATAAATCTAACCCATAAGTTCGGGTTTGTGCGAAGCTTCCACCACAGCTTCATCGAGAAGCCGTCCACAATATGCGATAGCTTGGAAAAACCTAGCCCCCCTCGTCGATGGGTGTGGCCAAGGTATCCCAGCTGGCCCAATAATGCTTTTCGAGGCCGCCATTGTGTCCCCAGAAGAAATCGTTGAAGAGGACTTTAATCGAGGTGAGGACCTTTTTAGGAGGAGAGCAAGCGGCAAGGGTGTAGATGGGTATGGACGAAAGGACATGTTTGATCAGAATCATCTTTCCTTCAGGGAATAAGGTGGCATTATGCCACCCTTCTAATTTTTTCCTGATTCTGTTCACCAATTCGTCGAATATTCTGGAATTAGATCTGCCGTACACTAGGGGGTGTAGGAACAAAATCGTAAAGCTGAATACTCTAGAGGGGGTGAATAGAGTAGACAGCAGAATATTGCTAATTAAAATTTGTTAGCAGTTAGATCACAGAAATAATAATAATCACAAAGTAATAACTGTAAAGAAAAGAGTGATCAGAAGGCAAATGCAAATACGAATATTTATACTGGTTTTCCTCTTGTGAGGACTAGTCTTGTCGGAAGAACTCTAGCTTCCAGTTGAATCCACTATTGGAAAATCCTGCAAGTTTTCATACGAAGTCCTTGCAACTTCTACAGACGCGAGCTTTGATACGAAGAACTCGACCAACTTCAGTTTTGAAGAGTCTTTCTTCAATCAAGCCTCTGATTACACTTTCTCTGAAATCTTCTAGACCGCACCGTACCGGCAAATTGAATAGAAAATTGTAACTGGCTTTGGATTTGAAAATTGAAGCTTTTTGAAAACACTTTGGAAGAAACGTAAGCTTTAGAAGAGAGGCCAAGTTCAAAATCCAACGTTCATATAACGTTTGCCTTGGTCGAACTCTGGTCGAGTTCTGTCAGGGTTTGGTCAGGTTAATTTTATGAAAATTTGTTTTGGCTTTTTGAACATCCTTCAGAAGCTTTTTGTAAATAGCAGATGTTTTTCAAAAAAACATAGGTCATTTTAAAAATGATAGGTCAGTTTGAAAAAACGATTTCGGATAGCCTATTTGCCAGTACGACTTGGTTATAATGTATCCCTAGACTCAATAAAAATGAAAATTACATTGCGTAAGGAAATACAGTCTTGAGTGGCAAACATAGCATCGGTCTTGAATTGAGTAGATATCCAATCTTGATCAGTGTCCAAAATGTCTTTAGTAAACATCTGAATTATTCCGTATATCAAGACAAAGTTTGATCAATTATTAAAATCAGGTTTGACCATGACTAATGGGCCAACAATCTCCTCCATTTTGATAATTGACAAACCTTGACCGATATAACATCTTTGGTCTTTACCAACTCAAAATTGTACCGAGATATATAATTAAAAAATTTATTCATATTGTTTATAACCTGTATCCATAAAGATGTTAGATCTTTATTTCTCCCTCGTTGTCACTTAGCAAAATAATTGGAAAGAGAAAGCTCTCCCACAATATACGCGTAAGTTACAATCAGTGAAAACACACACAAAAATATGAATAAAAACATTCAACACATGCATGGTAAGAATATCATAGACAAAAATAAGATAAGCAAATAATAATTGTCACAGGCAGTGTAATTGGAAGCATACAAAGATAATGCTATAATAAAATCTGAACTGAATAAAATGCTAAACTGAAGCATATAACATGTCCATCAAAAAGTCACAAATCTTATCCAAATAAGACTACTGATACTATCTTGAAATGTCGGAGCATTTCCAAGTAAATAAAAGACAAAATCATCAGTCTAAAAAATATGACAACTCAAAAATTATCTTCGTCATCATCGTCATCAACTGCAGTACCAGCATGTCCAGAAGGACCAGCTCCAGATGTGCCAGCTCCAGAGGTGTGTGGAGTAGCACCAGAAGTATGATACTAATCATAAGTGTTCCCTGGCTGGAACAGAGAGTGGACCGCCTCATCATCAATGCGGTAACCAGATACAGAAGGGTCTCTAGGAAGAGAGCTAGCAGAATGACCCGTTTGAGCAAATCGAAGATCGACAAAAGAGTAGGCAAGAGCCTGGAACCGAGTCACATCACGGAACTCATGTTCCCTGGAAGTGTCAATAAAGAAAGTCTGCAGATCCGATAGGTGCTGATGAATACCCTCAAAGGTCATAGGGTAAGACTGAGGAGGAACAGGTGCATTAGGAGCAGGTACAGGAGGTGGAGGAGCAGTGACAATGCTGCGACGCTTGAGGAACTTGGGCTCAGGGTCCAGAGCACAAGTGGATAAGTCTATGTAAAAATGTTAAAAGATGCGTAGGATAAGCATCGCATAGCAGATGTTGCGATCTCTTCCGCGACATCTACCCATCATCTGAATGATAGTCTTAGGGACAGAAAAAAGAATCCCCTTAAGAATATGATATAGGACAGAAAGTTCAAGTGCAGTGACATCATCGTTTGAAGTAGATTTTGGAAGTAGAGTGGAATAGATGATGCGATGTAACTCGTAGTTAAACAAGTTCAAGTTATTGGCCTTGAACTTTCCAGGACGAGCATGTGCGGGCGCACAAAGCTCATTCTTGAAACTAACAAGAGTCGTGCCCTCAGAAAAATCAAAGTCGGTGATGTCAACGAGCGGGACAACTTTGTTTGGAATACCAAAGATTTTTGCTAGCAACACATCATTGAACTCGATATCGGTCCCGCCAACACGAGCTCTTGCGGTAAAAGTATCTAATACGTAGAAAAATCTAAGGGCATTAGTAGCTATAGGAAATTATAGGGTAGCAAGATGGTGTAACCCTAATGCCTCAAAGAAGAGACGATGATCAAGAAATACAGTCCATTTAATCGGAGAGCCGGTACATATAGTACGCATAGCAAAATCGGCAAACCAAAGCAATGCTTGGTCATGAGTTTTGAAGTAAAACTCATCCGACGCACCGTCATCCGATTGGACCGAGAAAAAGAGGGAATCCGTGTTCGGATCAGAAGACGATGCCTCTTCACTGGCATAGGTCTTCTTCCTCTTGAAAGGATTGAATCCCTTAGGCATTCTTTCCTAAAACTAGAAACCCTAAAAATTTAAAAGTAGAGGAAAGAAGGAATTATACCTTCTGAGAATCAAGTATGCTGTAGAGGATGCGATTCTCTGCACAAATCCAAATTTTGGATGAAAATCTCCACCTAAATTGGAAGATATGGAGTGGAGAAAAGCAAGGGTTTGTGGGTGTTCTTCGGCTGCTGCTACTGTGATGAGAATATGGTTTGGAAGTGATAAAGAGGAGAAGGCCTCGGGTTCTGGTTTAAAAAGCATACAGCACCAACAGAACTCTGGCCGAATTCGAACCGAACTCGGGGCGAATTCGCCTAGGGTTCTTCTGAGGTTTTAAAAAAATTGTAGGCCATATACTTTTCATCAACTCATTTCAAATATTTAATTCAAAGTTTAGTAATTTTAAATTTTAAATAATATAATTAATATTATTTTATAAATTAATATTCTTTACTCAGCATCTGTTTCAGATTAGCTGTAGGAGTACTGTCCCAGCTAACGGAGGTTCACCGGGGTACTCTTAAATACCACTTCGTTTCGACCGTAGTCGTGGTGACAGATAGACTCTTTTTAGGCTTGTCTCAAAAATAGTTATTTTGTATTGAATCAATTAATTAATAAAACAAAATTAATTAATATTATTGACGTCTAAAATTTCTAATTCTCGACGTAAATAATTGAAACGATCTTCCGCTAGAGATTTTGTGAATATGTCAGCCAATTGATTCTGTGTGTCTATGTATACAAGGTCTATATCTCCATTTTGTTGATGATCTCTAAGAAAATGATGTTGAATCTCGATATGTTTAGTACGAGAGTGACATACTGGACTCTTAGTTACATTAATAGAACTAGTGTTATCACAAAAAATAGGTATGTATGTGAAATACAATCCATAGTCTTCTAAAGTTTGCTTTATCTACAAAATTTATGCACAACAACGTCCTGCGGCGATATACTCAGCCTCGGTTGTTGATAATGCGACAAAATTTTGCTTTTTGCTAAACCAAGAGACTAGGGCTTTTCAGAGGAAATGACATGTACCACTAGTACTTTTTCTATCTACTTTGCATCCGACAAAATCAGCATCAGAATAACCGGTTAGGTCAAATAACGTAGTTTTGGGATAACATAAGCCGACAGAAGAAGTGCCTCTAAGGTATCGGAAGATACGCTTAACTGCGCACAGATGTGATTCCTTATGATTGGCTTGAAAACGTGTACACAAGCAAACACTAAACATAATGTCTGGTTGACTAGCAGTTAAGTACAGTAATCTGTCGATCTACCTCAATACTTATGTATGTAAACGTGTTTGCCTTGTTCATCAATATCAAGCTTGGTTGAGGTCGCCATTGGAGTGCTAAGTAGTTTGACTGCTTCCAGGTCGAACTTCTTTAATAGATCGTTTGTGTACTTTGCTTGATTTATGAACGTCACATTATTGGTTTGTTTGATTTGCAGTCTGAGAAAGAATTTTAGATCTTCCGTCATGCTCATCTCAAACTCATTCTGTATACACTTTGAAAAGTCTTGACAAAGAGATCCATCAGTAGATCCAAAAATAATATCATCTACATAGATTTGAATCAAA
Source organism: Iris pallida (assembly GCA_029216955.1). Taxonomy (NCBI): domain Eukaryota; kingdom Viridiplantae; phylum Streptophyta; class Magnoliopsida; order Asparagales; family Iridaceae; genus Iris; species Iris pallida. Next base: position 10,177,842 of record JANAVB010019600.1, read on the forward strand.
AGAATATTATTATTCAAAGATTTTATAAACAATATAGTATCAACCTTTCCCTTTAGAAAACTGTTGTCAAATAGAAAAAAGCTTAGACGATCGTACCAAGCACGAGGGGCTTGTTTTAAAGCGTATAAGGCTTTCTTCAACTTGAAAACATAATCAGGATTTTTGAAATCAGTAAAACCTGGAGGTTGAGCTACATAAACTTTTTTTTTATAAAACCATTCAAGAATGCGCTTTTAACATCCATTTGAAATAACTTGAAATTATGAAAACATGCAAATGCACATAACATGCGAATGGATTCTAATCTCGCAACTGGGGCATAAGTCTCATCGTAGTGGATACCTTCTTCTTGATTGTATCCTTGAGCTACGAGTTGAGCCTTATTACGAGTCACTAAACTATCCTCGTTCAGTTTGTTTCGGAATACCCAACGGGTGCCAATAACCGAATGATCAATGGGCTTGGTAACAAGTTCCCAAACTTGATTTTGTTCGAATTGGTTTAATTCCTCTTGCATAGCATCTAACAAAAAATTATCACTACATGCTTCTTCAATGTTTTTGGGTTCTAGCTGTGAAATAAAAGCAACACAAGAAGCTATATCTTTATTAGAGGAATAAGTACTTACACCTTTGGTAATCTCACCAATTACTAAGTTCTTTGGATGATCTGCTAAGAATCTCATCTTTTTTGGCGTAACCTCAGGATTGTTGGTTTCGACTTCTTTGCTTGAAAGTTCTGCATCTTTGTGTGAAGGCTTTGCAGTAGCTGTACTTGGTGTAATCACATCTTTATTGTTGTCATCGTCTAAGTGTTGATTTAGTTCATCAAACTTGACATTAATTGATTCTTCGATGATCATGGTTCTCTTGTTGAAGACTCTGTACCCTTTGCTCTTTGCTGCATAACCTAAAAATATACCTTCAATGGCCTTTTCATCAAATTTACTCAGATTGTCTTTAGTATTAAAAATAAAGCATTTACAACCAAAAATCTTGAAATATGAAATAGTGGATGTTCTATCAAACCATAGTTCATAGGGAGTCTTCTTCGATATAGGTCGAATTAGAAACCTATTAAGAATATAGCACGTTGTATTGACAGCTTCAGTCCAAAAGTATCTAAGTAGACTAAACTGGTTCAACATTATTCTAGCCATTTTAGATAGAGTCATGTTCTTACGTTCCACAACTCCATTTTGTTGTGGAGTCCTAGGGCAGGAAAATTCATACAAATAAACGTGTGTATCCCAAAATTGCTTAAACTCTGCATTCTCAAATTCGCCGCCATGACACTATGAATGCGAGTAATCATGAAACCTTTTTCATTCTGTACTTTCTTGCAAAAGGTGACAAATTTTGACAAAGCATCGTTCTTGCGTACAAGAAAATATACCCATGTGTATCTAGAAAAATCATCTACAATGACAAATGCATATAACTTACCACCTAGACTAGCAATTCTACTTTGTCCAAATAAGTCCACATGTAACAGTTGTAGAGGTCTAATGGTACTTACAGCGTTCTTGGATTTAAAGGCGGATGGTGTAGCTTTTTTTTCACAATCGCTACATACCGTATCCTTCTTGAAAGATATGTCCGGTAAGCCGCGTACCAACTTCTTTGTGGATAGTTTTGAAATTGTGTCCATGTTTGCATGATCGAGTCTCATATGCCATAGTTGACTTTTAATGCTCTTGGCCATCAAGCATCTACCTCTTTGTTAGCATCTTCTAACAGATAGAAAATATATATGTTGTCTTCCCTGATACCTTCAAAGATAGTACTACCAGTTGAACTACTATAGTACATTTGTCTTTGACGAAGTTTATGCCATAACCGTGATCAGCTAAATGGCTTATACTGAGCAAATTATGCTTTAACTCGGTAACTAGGCAGACATCTTTAATCACAGGATAGGGAGCCTTACCAATGTCATCGATACCTATTATGTACCCTCTTAAATTATTACCGAAGGAGACGTATCCTTCTTTATTCCTCTTTGACAGTGTTGCGAATAATGAAGCGTCACCGGTCATGTGCCGTGAGCAATCGCTGTTGAGGATCCATTTGCTCCTAGCATGTAAAGGGCATCCCACCTACAAAATAATTTGTAGATGAAACTCTTGGTACCCATTTCTTGTAGGGTCCTGACTGGTTAGTTTTTGGTATCTATGCATAAACATTTAAATATACTAACTTTCTGATTCTACATGCAGAAGATATATGACCAATGAGGCCACAATAATGACATTTAGCATGTTGAGTGTTGAAAGTATTGTGAGGTGCACGATTGGTAGGTTTTGGTTTTCTAGTATAGAAGAATGCATGCCTATTAGTCTTCTTGGGCATAGGTTTGGTATGGTTTGGTCTGAAAGTGTTTGGTTTGGGTGTGTTCCGATGATTCAGTAATTGACACGTGTTAGAATTGGAAGCAGTAACTTCAAGCCATTTTTCTAAACTAATTTCTAACTTTTGGGAGGTGTCATATAAGCTAGTGTAGTCATATGTAAGTGTTTTCATTCTCACTTGGGCACACTGGAGATTCTTTCTCTCCTTAGATAGGTCTTCCTTTAGCTGGATTATAGTTTGGTCTTTTTCTTCGGATAAATTGATAGTCTCGTGTAACAACAGCTTAATAGATGAAAGCTCACCAGACTCAATAGAAGAGTCATTATTTCTAACATCAGCTAGTTGGTCGGTAAGTCTTCCTATCTCACCTTTGTACTCTTTGAGTACCTTCTTAGAGGTTTCATATTTACTATGCAGTTTCCTGTAGTCATTTAACAGGTCAATGAAAGCCTCTCCTAATTGCTCAAATGTGAAATCATCATAAGGATCAAACAGAGGATTAGTGGTTACCTGATCGCAAGCCATCAAGCATACATTTGCAACGTCATCTGATTGTTCATCTTCTGAATCGCTGGCTTTGCTTTCATACCATATACTTGTATTGGCATATTTCTTTGATGTAGATCTCTTCAGGTAGCCTTTTATCATATTTGCTGCTTTTTCTTGTTGATGATGATGTTGTTGGACAATCTTTCTTCGTATGTCCTTTCTTCTTACATCCGTAGCAAATAGGATCTTCCTCGTTGTTGTTGCTGTTGCAATCTTTTGTTCTTCTGTTGAATCTAATAAACATCTTGAATTTTCTTACCAGAAGAGCTTGATCTTCAGAGTCAGAGTCGCTGTCGTCAGAATCATCTTCGACAGTTCTTCTATGTTGAGCCTTAAGAGCGATCGACTTTTCAGACTTCTCCTTTGGTGTAGCATCTTCAAAGTCTTGAAGTTCTTACTCGTGAGTGAGTAGCTTACCCATGAATGTTTCTAGAGACATTATTGAGAGGTCGTTTCCTTCAATGATTGTTGTAGCTTTTGAAATCCAGTTCTTTGTGAGAGCTCGTATAAGTTTGCGAATCTTCTCATGGTTACTGTATTCCTTACCTAATGAAGACAAAGGATTTACAATATCCAAGAATCTCGTAAACATCTGAGTGACAGATTCACTTGGCTATATTTTGAACGCCTCGTACTCTTAAGTAAGTCTGCTGATCTTTGACTCCTTGACTTGTGTTGTTCCTTCGTGGGTTACTTTGAGAAGTTTCCATACTTCATTTGATGTTGTGCAAGTTGACACCTTGTTGAATTCAGTTCTGTCTAAAGTACAAAATAAAGCATTAATAGCACGTGCGTCAAGACTGGCATTTTTCTTTTCATCCTCAGTATATTTATCATGGGATTTTTCAACTAAAGCTCCCTCAACAGTAATACGATGAGGCTTTTTGTAGCCATCAATAACTATAGACCATAAGTCAAAATCAAGAGATTTTAAGAGAAAACTCATCCATGTTTTCCAGTAAGTATAGTTTGTATCGTCAAACAGTGGAGGTCTGTTTGTGGCTTGGCCCACTTATGAATTTCACAGTTGCTATGTGTAATACTGTGATCTATATAACAATTGAAAAATAACTATAGTTTTACCTTGCTTTACCTGTATAACCCGTTCGGATACCAATTTTAGAAACAATTGGAATCAGAATATAATACCTCTAGATGGAACACTGGCTCAGATACCAATCGTAGGAACGAAATCGTAAAGCAGAATACTCTAGGGGGTAAATAGAGTAGACAGTAGAATATTGCTAATTAAAACTTGTTAGCAGTTAGATCACAGAAATAATAATAATCACAAAGTAATAACTGTAAAGAAAAGAGTGATCAGAAGGCTAACGCAAACACAGAGATTTATACTGGTTTCTCTCTTGTGAGGACTAGTCCAGTCGAAAGAACTCTGGCTTCCAGTTGAATCCACTATTGGAAAATCCCATAAGTTTTCCTACGAAGTCCTTGCAACTTCTACAACGCGAGCTTTGATACGAAGAACTCGACCAACTTCAGTTTTGAAGAGTCGTTCTTCAATCAAGCCTCTTATTACACTTTCTCTGAAATCTTCTAGATCACACCGTACTGGCAAATTGACTAGAGAATTGTAACTGGCTTGGAATTTGAAAATAGAAGCATTTTAAAAACTCCTTGGAAGAAACGTAAGCTTTAAAAGAGAGAAGATGAAAGTGAATGTATGATTTGAAATGATCAGAATTCCTCTCTATTTATAGTTTTTCCAAAGACAGAACTCTGATAGAATTCGGACAGAACTCTTTGTAACAAACCGCAACTGAAGGGAAACCAAGTTTAAAATCCATCGTTCACATAACGTTTACCTTGGCCGAACTCTGGCCGAGTTCTGTCAGGGTTTGGTCAGGTTAATTTTATGAAAATTGTTTTTGGCTTTTTGAAAATCCTTCAGAAGCTTTTTGTAAATAGCAGATGTTTTTCAAAAAAAATATAGGTCATTTTAAAAATGATAGGTCAGTTTTGAAAAACGATTTTGGATAGCCTATTTGCCAGTACGACTTGGTGTACAATGTATTTCTAGACTCAATAAAAATGAAAATTACATTGCGTAAGGAAATACAGTATTGAGTGGCAAACATAGCTTCGGTCTTGAACTGAGTAGATATCCAATCTTGATCAGTGTCCAAAATATCTTTAGTAAACATCTGAATTTTTCTGTATATCGAGACAGAGTTTGATCAATTATTAAAATCAAGTTTGACCATAACCAATGGGCCAACAGGGGGTACCCGAGGTATTGGAATGGCGGGTGCGTGACGGAGAAGGAAGTAATGTTGGAGATGTCAGTAGCTTGTTCTCTGTTGATTTTGTGGTGGGCATAAGTAATACTCTTGGCGGGATTGACCTTCTGGCCGGAGCATCTGGTGTATCTTTGCAACATGTTATGGACCGCTTCCACCGACCCGACATCTCCAGAGGAGAAAATAAGAATGTCGTCAGCGTACACCAGATGGGTGATGATAGGACAACCACTGACCGTATGGGAGTGGTAGAAAGTCGGGGCACTGGTCAGATTATTGAGATTCCTACTCAAGGCTTCCGTCGCAATGATGAAGATGGTAGAGGATAAGGGGTCGCCTTACCTGACCCTACAGTAGGCTCTAAAAAAACCGTCGACTTGTCCGTTGATTATCGTGGAGAACCAAGAGTTGTTATTGATCTCCAAACAATATTGGTCCGAGTTTCTGAAAAATTGAAGGCTCGGAAGACCCAGATCATGAATTGCAATCCAGCCTATCATAAGCTTTCTCCATATCCAATTTGATTACAATGTTACCTCCCCTAATTGGTGATTTTAAGCAGGTAATCAATTCGTGAGCCAGCATAATATTATCCTGGATGTTTCTTCCCGGACAAATTTGTAATGTTCCTTCGAAATAATTTTAGGAAGGATCTTCATCATGCAGGATGCGATGACTTTCGAAATGATCTTGTTGGTGAAGGTGCGCAGGCTGATAGGACGGAAGTCCCAAAAAGTCTTTGGATTGTCTTTCTTGGGGATGAGGGCGAGGTTAGCACTGGATATGGCTCTGGGATATCTAGCTCCTTGGAATAAGGTGATGATAGCATCCAGGATGTCGGACTTAATGATATCCCAGCAAGAGCGAAAGAACACGTCAAAAAATTCGTCTGGTCCGGGTGCACTGTGGGCATGGAGGGCCCAAACGGCGTCCCTCACCTCGAGCTCTGAAGGGGGGAGCTCCAACATGTAGTTGTCGGTGTTATTAATGAGGTGTGGGATTTCGGCCAAGAAACCGAGGTCTTTGTGCACGGTATCTTTGGTGAACAACTGGGAGAAGAAGTTCTTAGCCGTGAATTGGATGCCCCGCTGGTCTTTGATGATGTTTCCTAACTCGTCAGCAATCTGATGGAGGTTGAGCTTCTGTCTGCACCCCTTAATACAGGCGTAGAAATAGGAAGTGTTTTAATCACAGTTGATGTCCCACTTGAGCCTGGCTTTCTACTTCCAAAAATCAGTCTCACCTTTGAGACGGAATTTGAGAATAGCTTTGGTGAGGTTCAGGGCAGTTCTGGCCGCAGGCGATCTATCGGTCACAAAAAGAGCTTCTACACGAGTGACATCATCCTTTACTACGCGGACAGCCTGGAAAATGTCCTCGTACGCCTGTTTACTCCAAGTCGTGAGAGCTTTCTTCATGGTTTTGAGTTTGTTAGCCACCCGGGTAAGAGGATCAGGGGAGTCAGCACGGTTCCACGCGTCTGCGACAATGCTCTTAAACTGTGGGTGATCGCTCCATAAGATGAGGAATTAAATGCATTTTTTGATCTGGCAGGAGTTGCTTTTGATTTCTACCAGCAGGGGGTGTAGTCGGACTCGGTGGCATTAAGATGAGTGAGGTTGGATATGATTTCCATGTCCGACAAATGGGTGTTGATGAGAGCTATGTTAAGGTGGAAGTATTGTCGACGGTCGCCTTCCTGCAGGTTGTACCAGGTGAAGGTATTTCCAGTGAACTGGAGTTAGGAAAGGTGGGCATTGAAGATGAAGTTGATGAAATCCTGTATGGCCGTCTAGGGAGGTGGACGACCGCCAATTTTCTCCTCTCTGCAGGTAATAACATTGAAGTCTCCGATACAAAGCCACGGGATATTGAATAGGTTAAGTTGGGTGTCCAGCAAGTCATTACAGAGTTGTTTACACTCAGTGATCTCATAACTCCTATGAACCGCGAACAAAATGGAATGCTTCGGAAGCCTGGGGTGCTCAATCTAACACGTGAGGGCCTTTTTGGAGTCGTATAAGACACCGATCTTCACGTCCGACATACAAAGGATCCAGATATCGTGTCGGTTGGCAATGGCGGAGGTGAATCCTAACTACAGCTGAATGGATTTAAGCCTCTTGGTGGGGATTTTAGGTCTAAAATGATTAAGATATCAATCTTGTGAATATTTTTTAGGCTGGTTAGTCATCTAGCTGTCGGTTTGTTCGCCAGGCCGCGGATATTCCAAGTGAGGATGTTAAGCATTGGGGTTGCTAGGGAGGGGTTGTGTGGCGCGCTTGGAGGCAGACCTAGTGCACATGGCCTTTGTTTCCTTAGCTCCTATTTTTTCTGATTTTTTAAACTTTTGTTTTTGCAAACAAAATGGTGACTCTGCTGGAGACGACTTTCTCTTTTGACGAGAAAGTGAAAACTCAATACGATGTTGCGTCGGTCGGCACAACGCAGAGGACTTTGGTCGTAAAAGTCGACCAAACTGCCTACGAAGCCATGATTGGCGCTGGGGGCGCCAAGCGCTCATCTACTGCTGCTATATCTAAAGACAGGAAGACTCGCGTCATCTGGACTCCGAAGTCCTCTATTGCGCCAATCATAGCTCCTGTGAAATGTAAGGGGAAGTGCTCTGTGGCCATTCCCTATTCTTCACCAGTTCTGAACTTGGTGGAGGATCCGCCAACCACTGCCTCTATGCCAATCGAGGTACAGCGCCATATGGCTAGCTCTCATTCCTCCCAATATGCGCCAACCACTGTCTTGGCACCAAATAAAAGAAAGCGCCCTGTGGCTAGTCTTCACTCGTCCCCAGTTCAAAACATGGTGGAGAATTTACCTATCACTGCTCCTGCGCAGAACAAAGGGAAGCGCCTTATGATCTCTCATTATCCTTCCCTAGTCCTGTACTTGGTAGAAAATGCATCTGATTGTGCCTCTGCGCCAATTAATACAAGAACACTTCAGAGTAGAAACTTTGCTTCTCTTGGTAGAGACAATCAAATCGATGTCAAGAAAATAGACTCTACTCGAAGCCCACTTCCTGCTGCCCATCTCCGTCGTGCCAAACACACTGAAACAATATGCGCAGAACAACTGGGCATCTTGTCCACTCCTCATCAAGCTGGCCAGCACCAATCAATCCAAAGCCAGGATCTCCCTACCTTGCAAATAAAAAGGTCAAGGCAAGGAAAGTCGATGGTATCTCAGATAGACAAACAAGTAGCGCAGGAATCTGACATGCGCACTTACCTTAACCAGCGCAGAACAGCACCAACTTCTTCTATTCATATGATCCATCAAAAACAAACTGTGCCACCTACTAAATTATGCATAGTAAAGACTTCTAAGATCAAGAATCCTCTCACCTATGCTAATGAACTCAACACTTCTATGTACACTCAGGGGACACGGCATTTCAAGAACAGGAACCATCTTCCTAACATAATCAAGGAATATATGCCTCCGAGTTCTTCTTATCCTATCACTGTAATCGATCTCCGCGATCTTCTTGTACAAAAGTGGAAGATTGCAGGACCATCTCGTACACATGTAATTACACATCAGAAACATCATTATAATCATCACCATGAAGTAGTAATCAAGTGTTGCTGTCAATCAGCTAAATGGTCTATCTTTGACTATTTGAATTACATTCGGACTCCCGAACTTATTATGGTGGACGAAGATGAATTGTCGTATGCTTCGGTCAACATGACGTCCCGCAGTACTGGGGTGGAAAACGTCCAAGATGTAACGTATCCCGTAATCCTAGTCAGTAGTACCTTGATCGAATTCGTGACTCCGATGAAGGAGTTTACCAAAACACAAGATCAAGAGGCCGAGACTTCCTCGGTCAAAGGAATCTTCCCGCACCTCATCTTAGAGATGTATTCGGTCAAATGAATCTTCATGATTCCAACCGAGACTTCCTTCGTCAAAGGAATCTTTCCACTCCTCATCTTGGAGGTAGTTTGCTGCATGACTTTGATGCCGATAGCGAGGACTCTGATCGGACTATCTTATCCACTAGTTCATCATTGGTGGCTAGACAAGTAACTGCCTACATCACTAATGAAGCACAAGATGCTTACAGCTCTACTAGTCAGGAGTAGCGGATCACTGCTTTAGAGGCCAACTTGAAAACTATGGCTGAAATGGTTACAAGTATGCATGCCGTGATCGTAGCACAACATACTGTTCTACCGGTTGTGAATCCAATTCCACCTCAAGAAGACATAGCAGCATCTGCACCTGCCAATACTGGCCTTGAGGTACAATCTCCTCTCAATACTACCATACCAGCTCAGGCTACTCCAAGTCAGTCTGGTGCTGGGGTTGGTGCTTATCATGCAGTTCCACCTCCTAACATATCAAACCAGTCTACGGCTCCTCAAGTATCAGGGGGTCCTCTCGAGGCACTCAAGCTTCTACAAAATCCGTTCAAAGCTTTTAAGCAGAAGGATGGTCTATAGAAGCTAGGGATCAAACAACCCTATCTTGTAGAGTGGAAGGAAGTTCAATTTCAACACAAGTATAAGCCACCAACCATAATGCTATTTGACGACAGGACATCTCCTAGTCAATATCTCAACCATTTCGAGGTGATGACAGACTACCTCCAACAAATGATGCTCCATTCACTCGATTGTTCATTGGGTGCTTGGCAGGGGTAGCCTACGACTGGTATCGTAGCTTGCCAGATGGCTGTATAACATCTTTTGCAGTACTGAAACAAATGTTCCTGGAACGGTTCTATGAAGGAACAAATGACATGACCATGTTGGCCCTTATCAAGTTCAAACAAAGGCCTAATGAAACTGTTGAACATTTTATAGCGCGCTTCCATCACGAGGCACTCAAGATGCCTCTGGGTACTCCAGATGCATTAACTATAATTACGTGCAAATCAAACTTGTTACCTATAATCAGCATGTGGACTAGACCCACACAATTCCAAGATTGGGCCTCTTTTATAGAAGTGCTAGGGCAGCTGAAGACAGTACCGATAAATTCAAGCAGCTAGGCATCCAGATGCCTAATCTTGACCATGATGAGCATTCTACTACTAACAGCGATAGTTGAAAGAACAATCGTAAAGGCAAAGAAGCCTTAGCTAGCAATGTGGGTCAGTCAACACCTACAACGACGATACCTCCACAAAAAGCACCACATCCCAAAGAGTACTCCATTGACGAGGATGACATTCTGAGCATCTTTGATTGTCTAATCAAGAGAAACAAACTTCAACTGCCCGAACCTAAACGGCCAGATGAAGTAGGTAAAACAGACAATCATAAATATTGTATGTATCACAGGTTCTTGGGGCATCCAACCAGGGCAGGCTACGTACTTATGGCAAAGACACAGGAGTTGATCAATGCTAAAGCGATCACTCTCCAACAAGACGAGAAGACGGTAATTGCCAATGTCGTCTCTCTATAGTTCGGTGACTTCCCTGCTCAGCTGGTTCAGGATGGAGTCGTCCCTATTCCAAAAGCTACTTTGGAGATCGACAACCTTCCGCCAGCATAAAGCGATGGTCTTATACCTCTATCAACAGATAAAAGGGAAATCATGTGGATTCACCCTGACTTAGTTGCCAATTTTGAATCTAAGACACCTACTTCTTCTAACAAGACAAGAAATGCAGCCAAATACAAGTCGTGCCACATGACATCATTGGTGATCATCTTCTACCTTTGGATGCTACATTCGTTTCAGTAGCAGCTTCACCTTCTTCTTCCTAGATGGAGGTACCAAAGCCAAAATGAAGTACCAACCAAAATTTCATCGATACAGTCAGCAGTCCCGCAAACTGATGATAAAGATGGGATACGATCTATAGAAAGCCCTGGCTTGAATAACGAGAAAGGGCCTCTTATACCTATTTTTTTGTCTTCAACATAATCAACCCCGTGTTGGCCTAGGATTCTAGAGATATCATTCATCTCTCCAAAAGAAGTCTTCCAAAAACAAGACTCGGATGAAGAACTGTAACATGGTTTCTTTTACACCAATTTTGGAAGAAGAAGCCATGACTGGTACTAGATCTGGGAGGCTCTATCTTAGAGACTATTTTGAGGGACAAGAGAATGTGGTTACCCCTCCTCCAGTCTCTGATAGCCCTCCAACATCTTCTCCTTCTGTCCCTAATGTTCCTTCGACGTCATCACCCCAGGCGGAACCTGTTCCTCCCAAACCAACAACAGTTGACAAAAGCAAATAGTTAGCTCGCTTTGATAAGAGTTTGAAGAAATCTCTACCTTAGGGACTCGAAAAGTTGTATAATTTTGACATATTGGCTCAACTAGACAATACTCCAACAAGATTATCGATTTTTGAACTCCTGCGTCTCTCGAAGGAAAATTGAGAAACATTAAGTGAAGCTTTGATGCAAGCTAATGCTTGTCTGGCACATCTCAAGAAACTAGACGAGGAACCAGTGGCATGCTCTTACTGTCATAGTGTGATGGAACTAATTCCCAATATCACCTTCACTCAAGATGATATGCTTCCGGAGGACAATTGACATGACCGACCTCTCTACTATACAGGGTATGTCGATACCGTAAAGGTCGATCACATTCTAGTCGACCCAGGATCTGCATTCAGCATTATACCAAAAACTTTATTGGATGTACTTAAAATCCCAGTCCATAACCTCTCTACAATAATTACGACTATTCTAGGGTTCAATTCTGGAAGATGTAAACCGTTGGAGAAAATATGCCTCAAAGTCCAAATTAGCAATCTTCGTACGAAAGTCACCTTCTATGTGATTGACAATCACGTCTCCTACAACGTATTATTAGGAAGACCGTAGTTGCATGAACATAACATTATGCCATCTACTCTTCATCAATGCTTCAAGTATGTTGATGACAACGGAGAAGTTCGGAAGGAAATGGCTGACCTTAAACCCTTCTAAGGCATTGAAGCATATTATACAGACTCCAGAATGTATAAAGAAGAGTTCATGAAAGTCGTACTGGCTATTGACTCCGAAGAAGATCGGAAAGAGAGGCTGATCGATATTCTGGTGATTCCAGTCAAGGGACGTACTTCTCGTCTCTCATCTTCTCAGACGCTAACCATCAATCTCTCTCCTTCTACCAAGCATCCTCCTGCTGAAAGATGGTGCCTAGGGAGCTCACCTCTTCTAAGCCTCTTGTTATCGACCTTCGTCGTAACAAGCATTCTCCTTCTTCTCCTCTTGTTATTAATCTTAGCAAGCCATCGACTAAGGTTAAAAGAACTATTATAAATGATGATGTAAATATCAATAAAGTAGCTTCTTTTTTGCAGTATATTAATGTTAATTATTACACACGATGTTATCTAGAAATCCTGGATACATTCGAACCCCTAACCTTAGGAGCAGTTCAACCTTTTCAAGATGAGGTATCACTCGAATCAGTCCAAGACTCATCCTTTCTAGTTTCTTCCCGGAAGAAAGATGACTATCATATCCTCTTTAGCAAAGGATTGAATCAAAAGACTATAGTTGATAGCGACTTTGAAAATGACGATAACGGACGACTTCAACTATGCCGTAACAGTCAACAATCTAAGAACATCAATCAAAAGATGGGCTAGAATTTCAAATCCGGCCTCAATGGGGGTAAGGGAAGACGAACTCCTATTCGTATACCTGGTCCAAAAGTAAAGTCACTACAATATTATAATAAAACAAAGCATGGGTTAGGCAATACTTTGCCAATCTCAACCCCGGATGCATCATGGGATTCAGACACCAGCATAGGACACGTTTATCGAGTGACTTTATCTTCCAATATGGTGACCGCTGAGTTCTCGGAGAACGATGACTTCATCAGAAATCTTGAAATTGAGCCTTGGACACAAAAGATAGATATTCAATTGAAACTCTACTTTGAATAATGTGAACCACCCACTGAGGACCAATTGGTCCAGATCGACATCGGAGATGAAGCTTCTCCAAGGCCAATCTTTATTAGCAAAAGTCTTCCGGAAGCAGATAAACAAGAAATGATCCCGATCATCAGAGAATATATTGACGTATTCGCCTGGAGCTATAAAGATATGCAAGGGTCAGATCCTCGAACCGCTACCCATAAACTCAACATTTTGCCAAATATTAGATCGGTCAAACAACAACAGCATCGTTTTCGACCAGATATGATGGACGCTATAGAAACTGAAGTCAAGAAACTCATCGCTAGCGGCTTTGTCAGGGAGGAACAACATCTCGACTGGATAGCTAACGTCGTCCCAGTTATGAAGAAAATAGGAAAGGTTCGAGTCTGCATCGACTTTAGAGACTATAATGAAGCTTGTCCCAAAAATAAGTTCCCTCTTCCGATCGTTGATGTCGTGATCGACAACACTTGTGGATTCGAAATAATGTCTTTCATAGACGGATTCTCCGGATATAATCAGATCAAGATAAATCCCAAAGATGAAAAGCATATATCTTTATGTACTCATCTAGGAGTCTACTACTACATAGTCATGCTGTTTGGTCTTAAGAACGCTATTGCAACCTATCAGTGGGTCATGAGCACCATATTTTACGAACATTTACGGAGGTCAGTCAAATGCTATGTTGATGATATTGCTGTCAAAAGTCATCTAAATAAAGATCACATCCAAGACTTAAGAACTATCATCGATCTAATGTGCTAGAATCAACTCAAGATGAATCCCACCAAGTCATTCCTGGGAGTCTCTAGTGGCAAATTCCTCGAATTTATTATTACCTCTAAGGGTATACATATTGACCCCAAAAAAGTCAAAGCCATTCAAGAGATGTGTCCTCCATGCAACCTAAAAGAGTTATGAGGATTTTAGGGTCGACTTGCATACATCATAAGATTCATCTCAAATCTCTCTAGACGTTACAGACCATTCACTCAATTAATTAAGAAATGTGTGTCTTTCGTTTGGACTGACGAATACCAGCAAATATTTGAAGACATAAAATGATACCTAATGAACCCTCCGGTCTTAGTTCCTCCAATCATAGGAATGCCCTTCCTGATGTATGTTCGAGAAATGAATCACTCCCTGGGTGCCCTCCTAGCACAAAAGAATATGGAAGACCACGAGCAAGCCATTTATATCTTAGTGTCACGACCCGTACCCACTTTTTGGGATACAAGTGCGTGTCCAAGCCAGCCTATGCCGCAGAGTCGGCGGTAGAAAGCTGTCACGGCCAAGATGCTCAAAATCACAAAAAATATAACCTTTATAACTCATTCATATTTCTAAATTGATTACAACCTTTACAATATTTATATTTAAATAAAATACAAGATTCTTACAATTAATGAAGATGATACCACTTCTATCTAATTTCTAGGTTTTTGCCTGCAAGTACACCCGTATCTCCTAATGTTAAGTGAAGCCACGGCTAACCTAAAAAATATTGGTTTCCAGTCAGGAATTGAACAAGCACGCAAACCGACGGCAATGCGACAACACAATAGAATTCACAAGACATGAAAATAACATATGTGAGATAAAAACTAGAAAGTAACTGATGTTATGGCAAGTGGTGAAGAAAATAAGGAAACAAATAAAAGACAACTATCTCTGTGTTTTGAAATATCAGTTTCGACATGTGAACGGCTAGGGGATAAATCAGGTACCCTGCACGTGTCGTGTGCAGCTGCTATTCTTTACGAAAGACACGGGGGATAGTTCTGGGTAGTCCACATGTCTACTAAAATATTTTTCTTCCCGACTAGTACTCATGGACTCGAATAAGTCACGAAACACGAAAACAAGATAATCACAAAATATGGTAAGTAGAGATACATGATATTAATTTTGGTGTGACGAGCGTGTCAACAAGCAGCAAGACATATGTATAAACTACTATGAATCGAAAAGTAATCAGAAAGTGCACTTACCTGAGGTCCTTAGCGGGTGAAACCGATAGTACAACCATTCAGATGAGTCACTAAAGTCAACACATACAAAATTCTCCAGATGCTGAAATAGACATTACCAATATTTTCAGAATAATCAAATTAGCTAGGGTTGCCTGTCCACAAGTCAAATTTTGGACACAGGAGCAAAATGGTAATTTTGGGCAAAAGCGATGTCTGTCGTTGGACCTTCTTTGCACCGAAAAGCGTATCAGATTATATGGTCTCTAAAGTCGTCAAACTATATGTCTACGGGTCCTGTTTGCCGAGACGAACCCAACCGTATGTCCAAAGTTGAATTTCGGCAGCCCGTGCACAAAATCGTCCGTTGAGTCGGATCGTAGGGCCCGCACAACAGCGATCCGATCAATACTGTCAGAATCGGACCAAACTTGGCATACAGGACCAGAAAATCAATATGGTCCTGTTGCACAAGTTTTTTCTCGATTTGACGAACGTGTAAAAAGTAATTGGGAAATTTGCAAAGAGGCCGATACGGTGAATTTCGATGTATACGCATCAAATTCGTCGCGCACACACAACCAATTTAAATTCCGTCAAAGCCCACACATCCACGAATTCGATACACACTTTTTGATGCTTTCGGTTTTCGACCACGTCGTTCGGTTTGGCAGGACGTACGTTGTATCGAAGGTTTTCCTAAAATTTATATTATTTTAAAGACAGGTTTTTCGTGAACTTTGGAATCAAAATTCTTTTCATAAAACGAATGATAAATTAAACTAGCAGAAGGGTTTTAAAGCCCTACATGTGGTCTATAACTGTGTTTAAGTAGAACTTCTAATCTGGGACTAGATCGATCGAAATCGATCTTCAAACGTGGATATATGGACTGTTATTTGCTCTGTTTTGCGAACAGAAAATTGGTCGACTTCGCGTTAATCTCGTGCAAAATCTAGCACCAGACAATTAAAACTAATTGAAGGTAGATGTAGTAGGATAGGTTAGCTACGTACCTGTAACACCCCAGTCCCAAAATACGTAGGACTAGGAACGTAGACATGCCAGCCGTATAATAAATATACGTAAGCTGTAAAATACAGTAGAACCATAACTAATCTCATCCACACAAAAATAAATAAATATAAGATATCATATAATGATGATGAATTGTCTTGATACAATATGTTGGGCAGAGACAAATCCACTACCAACATATTAAAGAAAATACATGAGAGAAGAAATAATTTTGGCGAGCGAAGCGAAGACGATCCAAGTGCAATCATCCTCGAAGAAATAGCGATGATCACTGCTAAAACTAGAGCACCTGCGAAAGACAAGAGTACACACCTGGAGAGATAACCAGGTCCTCAGAGGGACGTAACAAGACACATAACATCATGCCATATAAACTGAATAAATATTGCTCAAATAAATAACTCAATTGAATTATAACATGGTCCAATACACACCTATTGAACGAGCGTACCATCCCCCCAACCAATCAAGGACAGGAGATGGTATTCACGGTGACGTATCTTTCTATGCTATGAATCCAATATGGTATCCGGACCCCAATAAGGTTCAATACCTTCTCATCGAAGTAGTAAGTCACACCTACAACCAAACAAGGACAAGATGTGATGAACTAATTCGCGAAAAGTTATTGTTCCAAGCCACGGTCAGATACAAGTACCCAAACCAAAAGTACTCGTACGTAACGGATAAGGTGCCTAACCATTCTAAGTGAAGTGTAGTTAAGAACAATCCTTCCTACGCATGGGCCCTTCCTAAATAGGATCGGTATAGTCCCCTCTTGGGCACCAGAGGCCCCATCTGTAAGAGCATAACATTCCGCAGAACGTCAGTGGCCGTCAATAATCATGGGTAAGCTGACCCTCGTCTCCGGCGGAGCTCATGGGTTACAAAAGGGAAAGTGTATCGAAGCCCAAATGCTAAGGAATTGTCCTCCCCGCCTAATGCCTACTATGTTGCATCCACAACAGTAACCTCTATAACCGCTAAGTCAAACTAGCATGCAATTCTATTAGCGGTTAATCCTATCGCACGGCTTATACGCACCGGTGGCCAGCCAGTCACGCATGTTCGTGTTCTACATGCGACACACAACTTCGTGTTACAACGTGTCAAGGCCAATAAAAGCAACACACAAAGGTGGTCCCTTAAATCTAGGTTTAATATGTAAGAAAACTAATACATAGCAGGAAATATAAATGAACAGTAAGTTCTAACAGGTTATGTCATGTATCACAGTTTATTTTGCATAAAAAAATAATACATGAAATATGAGCTAAAAATAAATAAACAGCAAATGGCAAGGTGTCTTGCCTGGTAGTACGCCTGGTGTGCTGCGATAATCACGGTAGAACGAACTGCGACTTCGGTGCGACAACTATGCAAGGTGACCTCTGATGGTGGCACGGACAGTTCTATTAGGTCCAGAAGGGTTAAATTAGTTAGTGTCGATAGGAGGAAGGACATAATTGTCGAAGGAATTAGGATTAATGGCTTGGTCATGGTCATGAGGATAATCAAAGGAAATTTGGATAAATATATATATATATATATACAATTTTAGAAAATTACTTATAATCTTTGAAAACTATAATTTATTATCCCAAAACATTTTATAAGTAGTATATCATTTTAGGTCAAAACTATAGTTTACTCAGTAACAATATTTTATATAAATACTTGGAAATATATATTATTTAGTCAAAATTATTTTGGATAAATACTTGAAAATATAAAAATCGTTTTTAGGCTAAACTATTTACTGTAAAAATAAATTTGAGATAGTGAAACTACATATATATATATATATATATATATATATATATATATATATATATATATATATATATATATATATATATATATATATATATATATATATTAAATATATATATAAACAATCATAATATATATATATATATATATATATAAACAAAAATATATATATATATATATATAAACAATCATACTTCTATCACATACTTGTATCATAAAATATTGTATGCTACCCCTAATATAACAAAATTTGCAAAATGATAGAATTTATAAAAAAATATAAAAAGGAACAACAACTGTACTCTCCCCATAATAATATTAATAATAATAATAATAATAATAATAATAATAATAATAATAATAATTTGTAAGGCTGTAAGCTATAACATAAGTTGGCAGTAATTAGCAATGACTTCTGCTACTAATAATTATAATATTAATAATACAAAAAAATTGTAATGAATACAACAGCTCATAAAGCTGTTATTCTCCAGGGGTGAGAGAGAAATCACATGACCACATAAAATTTAGAGAGAAATCAATGAATTAAGAAAGCCGGTTTTCTTTGTTCCTTGGTTTACGTAAGAGAGGGAGAGAGAATAATGAAAGGGGAATAAAGTGAATTGAGGAGGGGGAAGTGAGAGAGGAGAACGACAGAGAGAAATGAGAACGGAGGGGCGATGGTGACAGGGGACGAGCCTGAGGGAGAGAGGCAGAGAAGAGAGGAAAGAGCGGCGGAGTGGCACGGGATGAGAGAGAATAGGGCGGAGCTGCAAAAGAGAGCGGAGTTCGAGGTGGCGGTCAACCGGAGGGGAAAGGGCAGAAAAGCGGGTGTCGGCGCCGGGGTGGTTCGTCGGCGGCGGAGGAAAGGGCCACGGGGGAAGAGAACTTGGGAGGGAGGAAGACGGAGGAAGGGGTCGGAGACAGGTCGGGAGAGGGAGGAAGACGATGGGGTCACCGGATCTTGGGGTACTCGTGGTGGCGCGACAGCTCCTGAGGAGGAACGGCCTCGCAGAACTTCGACGGAGGTGGCTCCGAGATGGGGCGATGGTCCATGCGAGATGGAGGCTGGGCGCGAAGGCGAAGTCGACGGGGTCGTCGGGGCTCACCACTCCGGCGGCGGCCATGGGCGGTGAAGCGCTGGAGGCACCGGCCAGAGGGGATCCGGTCGGGTGGAGGCGGCGCTCAAGCGGAGACCGCGGCAGACGGGCGCTGGAGGCACCGGCCGGAGGGGAGGAGTCTCGGGTTGCGGCGGGGGTTTCCAGGCGGAGGAGGTTAGGTCGTTTCAATTCTTTATTTTTTTGATGGTCGGGTTTTGGATGGCGCCATTGGTGGCGGTGGCTCCTGTCGGATGGGACAATAGCATGTGGTTGTTTGTGGTGATGATGGTGATGGAGGTTGGGTTGAGAGCAGTGGCTAGGAGGTGGTCGGGCTGTCGGTGGTGTGCTAGTGATGGCTTGGTGGCTGGTAGGGGTGTGCTCGGGGTGAGCATGGTGGAGATGGTGCTCGGTTAGGTTAGGGATTAGGATTAGGGCTTAGGATTCGTGTCGTATCCTGCGAGACACGGACACAAGGATGGAGAGGATTTGGTAATTGGGATTAGGGTTTGCATATGGGTTTGTGGATTAGGCTGTGTTGGGGTTGGCGTGTCCTACGAGACACATGATTGGGTGGACGTGTCCGGAGTGTCGGGCACGAAGGATGAATGTATATGTAATAATAGAAATAGTGTAAAAGAGAATATGGACACAGACACGATGCACGAACTTTGGTTGTAGAATTTGGAGTTAAAATTTATGGAGGAGTACCTGCCTATTTATAAGATTTGGGAATTTCCAATTGGATAAGGACTAGGAATATTTAAAACCCAATTAGATAATTCATGTATTAATTTAAAATAATAAAATCAAATCTAAATTCAAATTAAATTCCAATTTAAATCTAGGTAATCTAACTTAAATATAAATTCTCTTTTTAAATTTAAGCTATTTAAATCAATTCCATAAAATCAATCAAAGATTTAAATTGCCACAAAATATCAAAATATATTTTCTAAAAATACATATAATAATAATTTCAAAAATTACCTTATTATTTAAAATAAACTAATAAAATATTTATGAAACATATATGTATGCACAAAAAATATTATCAATAATTGTTATAAACAAAAGGCTTTGTATAAATAAAATAAATAAATTAATGAGCTTGGAATTTTAGTACGATAGCTAAAATAGTTATTTTTAATAAAATATTTATGAAATATATATGTATGTACAAAAAATATTATCAATAATTGTTATAAACAAAAGGCTTTGTATAAATAAAATAAATTAATTAATGAGTTTGGAATTTTAGTACGATAGCTAAAATAGTTATTATATATATTATTTTGAAACTATAAAAAGTAGAAAAATATTTTTCTAAAATATGTACGCTCGTACATATTTGCACTCGTCAAGCAATTACGGAAAATAAAATTTTGCGCGCGTCGTACAATGCAACTATGCGACGTACAATATACAAAATAAAAAAATCAGTATCAAATTTAAAAATAAAAATATAGTAAATATTTAGGGGTTTTACAGTACCGGAGAAAATGGATCGACAAACTATCGAACGGTGAAGGAGATATCGCGCCATGTATATGGGCGATTGTAGTAGTTGCTGCTACCCGGTCCCGAGAGGTCTTACGCGTGCGCGCGCTCTGGCGCGACCGTGGCCATCCTGGGGCCGCGCGCGGCTGCGCCATGGGCTAGGGAGGGTTGCCTGTGAGGTTGGTTTAGTGGTTAGGTTTTAGTTTCTCCAATCCTCTGTCTCGATCTATCCCTATAAATACGAAAAAAGGGAGTTCGGGTTCGACTGCTCACGAGAGGGGGAGCCTGGACTGGGCTGTGGGCTTAGGGTGTGTGTGTTTTTTTATTTCATTTGTTTTTCTTCTCTCTCTCTCTCCCTATATATATATATATATATATATATATATATATATATATATATATATATATATATATATATATTAAATATATATATATATATATATATATATATATATATATACACACACACACACACACGTATACCTTTATATATACATCCTTATATTTCTATATATATATATTTCTATATATACATCCTTATAAAAAAAAAAAAAAAAAAATATATACATCCTTATATATATATATATATATATATATATATATATATATATATATATATATATATATACCACAAATTCAATATAGACGATAAAATAATTTAAATATAATTAATATTTTCACTATAAAAATTCATAATTCTATATATATATATCATTTATATAAATAAAGTTAATTCATATTGTTGTATATATATATAAAGCCTAATTCTCGTATTCTATAAACCTATTCATATATCTAAATAGATGTATATACGTGTATATATGTTTACCCATGTAGATACCTATATAACATATACCTATAATACATCCTAAAACCCAAAATCTAGTAAATTATTCTTAGCATCTTATTTATCATATAAAAACTTTTTTATATAAGAAATACTTATTTATCCACTAAAATAATTATACTAATTAAACTACACCAATAATTATCTACATGGACATCTTTTGGACGTACTACATGTCTACATGGGTTTGGGCATAGCTCGGGTCAAGTCCGAGCTAAATCGGCACAGCCGAATTTCCTATAATTCATAATATTAATAGATAACTAATTTATTATTTATCGGGGTCAACTCGTAAGTTGGCCTAGTTTTCTTAGTCGGGACATACTTATGGCTCGGCCTTCCCTATCATAGCTAACACACTAGTCCAAGCACATGACTACGCTACCCATGCCATGGTTTCTAGCCATCTTGTACTTCAAACCTAACCATGACTAAAACATTCTATAATAATAATTAACTAATTAAATATTTATAAAATTCCAAGATTACTATTTAACTCAGTTAAAAACATAAAAAATATATCAAAATTCTGGGGAGAGGGGTTACAAATCTAACCACCTTAAATAATTTCGTCCTCAAAATTTAAGGGAAGAGTCCATCAATTATGGTAGAATACGGGTTCCATTAGCTATCATCTATTCTCATGGTCATTTCGTGCTACGTATCCTTGAGGATTTCTACCCACATTTGGTCATACTACTCCCTCAATGCTCATGTCACTAAACTTTATAATCTTTCAACTAATTGCTAAAATTTCTACCAATAGATATCTACTGTATATGGCATCTATAATCCTCTCCTATCTATCAAGCAACCCAAAATTTATCAAGCAACAAATTACACAAGTAGCTAAGAAATATTGATAAATTCTAATAAGCATGACCATTTGTCGCTCCAAAATAGAAAGGATGGGAGGATAAGGAAGAATAATCGAGAGCAAATAAGAAGTTTCAAGAGCGGTAGAGAGTATCCAATGATACAGATATAAAGAAAGTTTATGAACCATTAACTTATTTGCTAGATTGGGCTACTCTTGTCCAGTCACTTGCTAAATCGAAGAACCCTTCTTTCTTAGAAGGGCTTGCAATCCATGTAATACAGAAATTTCGTTCTCGAAGTTTAATCTAAACAAGATTCCATAATAGAACAAAATTTTATAAATCAAGATTGTGAACTTTTTCGTGGTTATTTAAACACACGAGCAAGGGATATAAATGCAATACAAGATCGTATCATGACTTCCAGGTAGATGGAATAATGGTTACGAATGATCACATTCTAAGAGGTGGAGACTACATAATAGGTATAGGGACCTATTTCAAATAGTTCGATTTTATAGTCCAAAAATGGTGGCATACATGGATGGGTTTTACTGGATCTTAATGGGTTTCCTAATTGGACATCAATCGTTGGTTGGATAAACCTTGGATTTCAATCCATATTGACTGGATAAGATCCAAATGATAAAACTATTTCTACTAGGTTAGGGTAACCTATAATAGGTTTCAACCCAAGTGGTTGAGCTAGTTGCCAGTCAGGTTGGTTAGCTAGGTTCCTAAAGCCCAAAAATGCGCCTTCAGTGACTTTTGTGTTTAAGTAGCACATGAGGCGTCAATTGGGTGGCACACTAGTGGCACGTGTGTAGTGGGCTTCGAGTAGCTGACAACCATATATTGGGTCGAAGGAATTGAGTCGAGATTGAGGCTCTAATGGAAGTTGGAAAGTATACCAGTATTATGGTAAGGGTTATAGCTAGTCCTTTTGACCTGAAAGTCATACCATAAAGGGACGTGTTTGAGTGGGACATGATATACGTAGATGAAGGTGGACTCGTCTAGATTATGCATATGAAATTTGTTGGGAGGTAATAGCTAGTATCACGCTCCGAATATTAAAGTCACGGTCAGGGACACCAAAGATCTAAATAAAAGTGGGTGTTTATAAGGCACAAGTTTTCTATCCTAGTGGGAACCAACTTATCTGTCCAATCGATAATACTAGTTAATCTTAAAATTTAGAGGCTGACATACTATATACTTTAGGAATTTATTTCTCAAATTTAAACCAAGACAAAGTTTACGATGAATGGAGTTAGAGCAATTCAAGTCGTGATCACGGGGTAATAGATAACGTGATACGATAGATATGGATCAAGTTTGAAGATCGTTTTCCAATTTCAAATAGACGAAAAGTGATTCCGTAATAGCTTTCATGGCCATAGATGATATGGCTAGCTAAGGTTAACATTCTGAGTATAACTTTGCTCAAATATGGGCATTTGCCTTTCTTCATTAAGTAAAGGGAAAAATACTAAAGAGTTTCAGGGAGAGGGAATCGAATGCGAATACGGGGTTCCAAAGGGGATCGAATAATTCGAAAGTTTTCAAGGCAGTTGCGGATGACATCCTAGAGACATCTACATCTCAATCCACGTAGGTTAATCAAAGGGAGAGCAAACCGAGTGCACTAAGGTTGATCAGACCGTAATACATCGATTCTGATTAGACAATATGTTAGTAGGCATCCCCAATAAACATATGTCTTGAATCAAGCTCGATAAAAGAGTAAGCTTGTAAAACTAGGCTGTAATAGCATCATTGGTCAAGATAGTCAAAATACAAGTATACGAGATTTTTGAAAGAAGGCACAAGTAGTTCGAGTTTTGTGAGAATCAAAACCTTACATAGTGTTCTTGCTTGTACAGTCTTCCTACTATCTTCTTATCCATAAGGCCTTGGTCGACTAATGGGTTATGGACCTCTAAATTCTATATTCAAGGTAAACCTATTAGTGTCAGTCAATTACCTCGTTAATAGATCACAAGGACCATGGAATACTAGGTTGGGAGACATGCTATCCAACTTACAAAACTTTTACTAGTATTGGCTTTGGATCTTGTGGGACATACAGGGCATTTTCCAATCCTCTATAGTATCCTAAACTTGTAATCACATCTGAAGTCATTTTACCGAGAATTATGCCTCACCCGTATACTCTGGCTGTGATAAATCCTTGGTTTCGTGATTCAAATGTGATATGTTATCAGATACTCTACCTTATATTGACACAAGGTATATAAGATCTAAAGAGGTCAATGAAGACATAATTTTAGCAACGTTCCATAACCTACGATTTTTTTGAAATAATTTTAACTCTATGGGTCGTGCCTCGCCAGTTCGCTATTGGCTGCAGTGAACGCACACTCTTCATTCTCATGTAATTAGCGACAGTGCGCTGCTGTCTAGCCATTGCAATCGTTAAAATTACTCCAACTATACTACTAAGAACTTCAAGGAGCTGCTAGAGATTCAAACTAATTGACTATGATAGAAAGCGTAAACATATGCCTATAAGTCTTAATCCTTAAAATAAAAGATTGATCGGGGAGGAAATAACTGAATCCAAAAGAAGAAAGAACTTTCTAATCTTTATTTCATACGTATTTCAAATGGCTGAGGGAAAACTTTGAATCAAATCTACCTCGAGATTCGTATATGAATAACATAATCTAAAATTATAAACTAATTCCTTACGGCAAAATAGGATTTTAAATAGGCAATTCTAACTTATGATATAAGGTTTATATCTAATAGGGTAAAAAAATTAAACAGTTTATCAAGATTAGAGCCTTAATTCTAGGAAAGCCTAACTTACCAAGTGAATAGTATATCCATATTGGATTATATCGTCATATCAAAAGTAATAGTGTATCTATAGAGATCTGGCAAGCTATCTAAATTTAATAATTTCTTATCTAAATTGTATGGCCAATCTAACAACCTTAACTATCCAACGGTCAATTTGAACAAAAGACTCCTAGTCCTAGTCATTCTCTTAAATCAATTTAACTCTAAGTTGTGAATGAGCATTTTTTAGTCGCAGGCTCGCAATAGTATGACTAACTTTAGTACCATCACGAGTTCGCAATCTTTTACGAAAATTAACTTGCATGGGCCACCACAAAAACTTGTCACGACCCGCACCAACTTTTCGGGAAACGAGTGCGTTTCCAAGCCAGCCTACACCGCAAAGTCGGCGGTAGAACGCTATCACGACCAAGATGCTCAAAATCACAAAAAAAATATAACCTTTATAGATCATTCATATTTCTAAATTGATTACAACCTTTACAACATTTATATTTAAATAAAATACAAGATTCTTACAATCAATGAAAAGGATACCACTTCTATCTAATTTTTAGGTTTCTGCCTGCAAGTACACCTGTATCTCTAAATGTTAAGTGAAGCCACGGCTAACCTGAAAAATGTTGGTTTCCAGTCAGGAATTGAACAAGCACACAAACCGACGGTAATGCGACAACACAATAGAATTCATAAGACATGAAAATAACATATGTGAGATAAAAACTAGAAAGTAACTGATGTCATGGCAAGTGGTGAAGAAAACAAGGAAACAAATAAAAGACAACTATCTATGTGTTTTGAAATATCATTTTTGACATGTGAACGACTAGGGGGTAAATCAGGCACCATGCACGTGTCGTGTGCAGCTGCTATTCTCCACGAAAGACACGGAGGATAGTTCTGGGTAGTCCACATGTCTACTAAGATATTTTCCCTCCCGACTAGTACTCATGGACTCGAACAAGTCACGAAACATAAAAACATGATAATCACGAAATATGGTAAGTAGAGATCCATGATACTAATTTTTGTATGACGAGCATGTCAACAAGCAGCAAAATATATATATAAACATGAAATATATAAACTACTATGAATCAAAAAGCAATCAGAAAGTGCACATGCCTGAAGTCCTTAGCCGGTGAAACCGATAGTACAACCACTTAGATGAGTCACTAAAGTCAACACATGCAAAAGTCTCCAGATGCTGAAATAGACATTACCAACATTTTTAGAATAGTCAAATTATCTAGGATTGCCTGTCCATAAGTAAAATTCTAGACACAGGGGTAAAACGATAATTTTGGGCAAAAGCGATGTCCGTCGTTGGACTCGCTTTACACTGAAAAGTGTGTTAGAGTCTATGGTCTCTAAAGTCGTCAAACTATATGTCTATGGGTTTGATTTGCCGAGACGAACCCAACAATATGTCCAAAGTTGGATTCCGACGGGCCGTACACAAAAGTGTCCGTTGAGTCGGATCGTGGGGCCCGTAAAACATCGATCCTATCAACTGTCTCAAAATCAGACCAAACTTGGTATACAGGAATAGAAAAGCGATACGGTCCTGTTGGCGCAAATTTTCTCTCTATTTGATGAACGTGCACAAAACAATTGAGAAATTTGCAAAGTGACCGATACGATAAATTTCGACGGATACGCATCAAATTCGTCGCGCACACGCAACCAATTTGAATTCCATCAAAGCCCATACGTCCACGAATCCGATATGCACCTTTTGATGCTTTCGGTTCGCGACCACGTCGCCCGGTTTGGCGGGACACATGTCGTATCGAAGGTTTTCCTAAAATTTATATTATTTTAAAGACATTTTTTCGTGAACTTTGGAATCAAAATTCTTTTCATAAAACGAATGATAAATTAAACTAGCTGAAGGGTTTTAAAGCCCTACACGTGGTCTATAACTGTATTCAAGTAGAACTTCTAACTGGTACTAGATCGATCGAAATCGACCTTCAAATGTGGATATATGGACTATTATTTACTCTGTTTTGCGAACAGAAAATTAGTCGACTTCGCGTCAATCTCGCAGGAAATCTAGCACAAGACAATTAAAACTAATTGAAGGTAAATGTAGTCATATAGGTTAGCTACATACTGGAGAAAACGGATCGAAAAACTATCGAATGGTGAAGGAGATATCGTGCCATGAATATGGGCGATTGTTGCAGTTACTGCTGCCTTGTCCCCAGCGGTCTTGCACGTGCGCGCGCTCCAGCGCGGCCGTGGCCAGCCTGGGGCCGCATGCGGCTGCGCCATGGGCTGTGGAGGGTCGCCTGTGAGGTTGGTTTCGGGTTTAGGATTTAGTTTCTCCAATCCTCTCTCTCGATTTATCCCTATAAACGCGGAAAAGAGGAGTTCGGGTTCAGCTGCTCACGAGAGGGGGAGCCTGGACTGGGCTGTGGGCTTGCGGTGTGTGTGTTTGTTTTGTTTTTGTTTTTGTTTTTATTTTATTTGTTTTTCTTTTCTCTATAGTTACACACACACTGCAAAGACTTTTTTCGTATGGGGGTAAGCTTGTGCTTCTTAAATCAGTCCAAACGTCTATTCCTATGTACACATTGGCAGCTTATAATCCTCCAAAGGCCATTTTGAATAAACTAGAGATGATGTTCTCTAAATTTTTTTGGGGTTCAAAAAAAGCCATGTATAAACACATATGGCTTAGTTAGAGCAAAATGGTGAAACCTCAAGAGGAAGCAGGGCTCGGTCTTAGAAGTTTGGATGAAATTATCAACTCCTTTTCAATGAAGCTATTGTGGAAGTTGAAGACACAAGAAGGGCTATGGTCTACTTTCATTAAAGCAAGATACTGCAAATATTCGAGTCTGGAAACAGTTCAAGCAAATTCTAGTACATCCCCTATATGGAAGAGGCTTCTCAATAGGAGAGAGCTGGCGAATCATCTCATCGGGACCCACCCAACAGATAACAATAGCTGGATATGGACTCCATCCAGATCAGGTAATTTCTGGTTATAGTCTGCTTGGAGGCAGACTAGAGTACCAAACACTCGTTGTCCAAACTTTTCACACATCTGAAACTCTTGCATTCCAATTAAATGGTCGGTACTTGGGTGGAGAATACTTTATTCTAGATTGCCAACAGACGACAGCATTTAACACCTTGGATATCATCTTGCTTTACGGTGCCATTGTTGTCTTCTGCCTGCATAAGAATCTATCTATCATGTATTCAACGATGGAGACTTGGCAACAACAGTTTGGAGTCATATATAAAAGGAATTTTCAGTACAAGGTAATGGGTCTTTCCCTTGTTGATTGAAGAAGTGGTGGAGAAGGCCAATGATTCATCTATGTGAGATTGTTATGGGGGAAACATGTTGGGTCCTTTGGGAAAATAGGAATAAATGGAGGTATGAATCATACAAATTCACAGCCGATCAAGTTATCACGGAGATTAGATGACAAATCTTAAAAGTGTTGGTTAGATGCAAGCATACAAAGTCTCTTCCTTCATTTTTGATGTAGTCGAAAGCATTATCTGCTTCTTTCGTATTCTCTGAATGATCTTATGAATAAAGTATATATATATATATATATATATATATATATATATACACACACAATGTTCTGTGTCTCGATCTCCCTCCTTCTTTCAGTGCCCTTGCTATGGACCTTCCTCGCCGCTCCTAGCCATCCGGCCGCCTTGCTCAAGCCGCCATGCCATCCTTCGTAGTCGCCCGCAACATGTCCTTGGGGCGTCGCCGCTTCTGCAGCTCTGGATTGCCAGATCACGGCTTCCGTCCGCGGTCGTTGTAGGCTTTCCCGTCGAACTCGGTTTGTGCGTTGCCGTCTCCCACCCCAGCTTTTCGGCGAGCCACAGTCGTCCGTCCTAGGGCCTCCTTCTCCTCTGTCCTCAGGGTGATCTGCGGAGCAGCTACAGCTTGTAGAGCACAATATCTCGGCAGCGGCCTCCGCCTCTGCCGAAGTAGCGCCCGCCTTGGCCCTAGCGCCACCCTTCTGGCCTCTGTCTCCGGGGCCCTCCCCTACCACTCTATCCCGATCTGCCGCCTCGGCCTCCTCCCGCTTCCCCCAGGCCGTCGCTTCCCCTCCTCCCTTTGGTCCTCGCCGCAGGTCCGGTGACCCCCTCCCGGATTTGTCCGCCCAGTGCTGGACCCGACTCTCATCGGGCCCCCCACCGCCTTCCCGCCCTCTTTCCTCGGGATTCCTATTTTCAAATTTCAAAGAAGCACCGAGTGCAGGGGACCACATGACCCCCTCGGGTCTTGGCCCTGCGTTGGGTGGCGTACGGCCTTTAGGTGCAGTCAACGGTCAGGACCCAGTTGTCCCACCTTGCGCCCTTCAGGTGCAGTTGTCGTGTGGCACTCTTTCCCCTAGCCGAGCAGTGATTCGTTGGGGCACGGGTGCCCTCCCTTGTTCTGAGTTGGCGCAACCTGGGTCCCTCCCCGGGTTGGCGCAACTTGGGGCCCCTGTCCTCTCTTGCTTCGAGTTGGCGCAACTAAGGACGCTCACCGGATTGCCGCAACCTGGGGCCTCTCCCCTCCCTTGCTCCGAGTTGGCGCAACCTGGGACCCTCCTCGGGTTGGCACAACCTGGGGCCCCTTCTGGCCTGGCGTAGCCTGCTCTCACCTTCGGATTCATGCATCATGCTCCCCCTTTCGGTGTCGCTTCCTGGTGCTGTCGGGACGCTGGCGCTACCCAGTGGTTGTAGCTCCCTTCGCGTCCTAGTGGGGCGGCCTCCCCCCGACTCCTTGCACCCCCTGTGGTAGCCCCGGTGGGCGCGTCCCCCCTCATCCCTTCCCTTCCTTCGATTGTACCGGGCATGGGCTCTGTCCACCCTCTCTCTTTCCTTCTTCCAGTGGGGCCGATTGCGCCCAGTGGGGGTGCTATATTGCGCCAGTCTTCCCTCCCCCTTCCCTCCTCCCCTCGACTTTTTTGCCAGATCCTACAGCGCCGATCGACGCTTTGTTGCTCACTGACGCGGCCGGTCTGCAGTGGCCATCGGTCAGAGCAGCGGGTCGGCTGGACACCGTCGGGCAGTTTCCTCTTGGCCCTCCTGATCCACCCAATCCCCGGCCTTCCCAGTCGGGTGTCGACGGTGGTGCACCTGTCTTGTGCGCATCCATGACCCCCCTCCCAGTAGAATCCCTGGCGCACCCTGGGTCTCCCAGCGGGCTGTCCCTTCCCCTTCCGCTCGACCTCTCCCTCCCTGGAGTTGGGGGTGCAGGGTCTACCGGCATCCCCTTTGGGGATCCCATACGGGTTCTCCCTTGTGCATAACCTGGCATCCCCAGGGGCCAGCCCCTCTCCTCTCAGGACGGTAGCCGACCTCTTCGGTGCCCTGCTTCTTCGGGAGCATCCCTTCTCTGGTCGTTCCTACCCCTGGCGCTTCTCCTTCCCTTGTCGACATCCTTCGGCCTGACATGACTCCCAAATCGGGACTCCTGTTCCCAGACGTCCCTCTACCGGAAGTCATCTACCAGCTGTCATCCACCATGCCGACGGTACCATTCTCCGACCAGGAACTCTCTTCCCTGGCCACCTCATTTCCCTACTCCTTTGTCCTCAAATTCTTATCTGGGTGCCCCAAGCTCGCTAGAGTCGCAGAGGTTATAGCCACTTGGCAACTCAAGGCTGAGTACAGGGTAGCCCCCCCGACTCGAGACATATTCTGCTTCACCTATCCTTCGACCTGGACCACAGGACGGTATGGTCCAAAGGCACCGGGAGGATCGACTCCCACCAGATAAAGATTATCAAGTGGTCAGCCAACTTCGACACCAAGAAAGACTCCGCGATGGTCGCTGCCTGGGTCACCCTACCCAATCTCTCCCTCATTTGCTTCATCCCGGCAGCTCTGAGGAGAATAGCCAACTCCTTTGGACTTACGTGGCAACAGCAGAAACAAGCAACCTAACTAAAGCACACAACGTAAAGATATGTGTGGAACTCAACCTCACCTCAGCTCCCCCCAACCACATTCTCATAGAACTTGGCAACCAAACTCACACTCAGCAAATCATCTACGACAATCACATAATCTTCTGCACTCACTGTCATCTGCACGATCACTTATCGAAGCATTGCCTCCGACTACACCCGGAGCTTCAAAAGAAACCAGAGAGAACATAACCCAATCTCAAAGGAACCCGACATCAAAAAAATGACCAACTACCCCTGTCTCCTCAACCAAACTCCCACACCAGATTCAACTCCAGCGAAGGCAAATCCAACAAAGCCAACCCGACAGAAAAAATGGTAATCCCATACCTGCCACCCAACCCCCCACTGACCAACCAATTCAACGCCCTCGTGTCAGCTGACATAGACTCCTACCAGGATTCGTCTCTTCTTACGGTCGTCGACCAGGTTCCAGGAACGGTCCCTGTAGAAAATAGCGCCCCAAACCCTAAGGATGCTGAAGGCTCCTCCCTTTCCCCTATAGTCGCTTACAACCCTCCAACATCGTACGACAACCCCGCCGTTTATGTGCTGGCCATCCTTGGGCCGGAGCAGGCTATTAGAGGTCTTCAGGTCCTCGCCGTCGGATTCCCTCTCCAGGAGGAAGGCGACCTCATCGGAATCACCGATAACTCCCTCTTTATCCCGTCGGAGAATCCCGACCTCGACTCAGCCGAAGAAACAGTCGCTCCTACAAAATACTCCGAGCACTCTTCCATCGGCATAGCATCCAGGATGGAGGGAGACGCTTTCACCTCTACCAAGAAATCGACAATTAAAGGGACCATAAAGTCCCCGTCAATGCACACCAGGTCCGCTGCAAAGCGGTACAACCAATCCCACCCAAACCTCCATTAATGCTGAACATTCTCTCCTAAAACGTCCACGGTCTGGCAAACAAACCTACTATAAGGAGAATTACCAGCCTTAAAAAAACTCATAAGATCGACATCTTGATCATCCTCGAACCCAAAATCCCCCCCAAGAGGCGCAAATCCATTCAACTGCAGTTAGAATTTTCCTCGGCCATTGCCGGCAATCACGACATTTGGATCCTCTATTCCAAGGCCATCAAAGTCGAAGTCATCCATGATACCAGGCAAGCCCTTTCTTGCTGGATTGAACATCCTCTGATTCCCAAACGGGCCATCCTTTTTGCAGTCCACGGTAGCTGTGACATCACGGAGCGCAGACAACTATGGAACGACCTCCTGGACACCAACCACCACAACCAACACCTCCCTTGGCTTTGCATCGGGGACTTTAACGCTATTACTTGGACAGAAGAGAAGCTTGGAGGCCGGCCGGCCCCCCTCTCCACCATCCAAGATTTTAACCACTTCATCTTCAACATCCACTTCACCCCCCATCCGTTCACCGGCAACGCCTTCACCTGGTGTAACATACAGAAAGGTTACCGCCGACAAGTCTCCCGCCTCGATAGGGCATTAACGAATGCCCACTGGTAGGGTATGGGAACTACCTCTAAGATTTTTTACCTTAACGCCACCGAATCCGATCACGCCGCCATGATGGTTTGCATCACCAGCACTTCTAAACAGGTCAGAAAGAGCTTCCGCTTCCAGGACTTCTGAAGAAACCACCCCCAATTTCTGGGAGTAGTCACGGAAGCTTGGAACAGCGCCGACTCTCTAGATCCCCTCCAACGAATTGCCAACAAGCTCCAAGCCACGATGAAAGCTCTTGCCGCTTGGAGCAAACAAGCTTATGGAGATATATTCCAGGCCATTCGTCAGGTAGAGGATGATGTGACCCGGGCCGAAGCCAGATACATGACCGACTGTTCGCTGGAATCCAGGCAGGTTCTTAATCTCACCAAAGCCATCCTCAAATTTAGGATGAGAATTGAGACCGAATTTATGAAGCATAAAGCTAGGATCAAATGGGACAGCGATGGGGACAAAAATTCGAATTTCTTCCACGCCTGCATGAATAGGCGTCGACGAAATCTCACTCTCCATCAGATTACCGCTGACAATGGTACCAGTATCAACGATCAAAAGGGCATCCAAGTGGAGGCAACGAAGTTCTATTCCAAACTTTTTTCTAAGGAAACGGTCATCAAAGACAACGCTTTCCTGGGCGAGGTTCCCCACCTTATCAGCAAAATGGACAACTTTCTGCTCGACCAGCCCCCTTCAGAGGAGGAGGTGCATGAAGCCGTGTGGGCCCTTGACGAACACAATATGCCCGGGCCAGACGGGTTCTCTGGGACTTTCTTTCGCACTTGCTAGGACATCATCAAGGTTGACATTCTCAGTGCAGTTTTCGCCTTCCTCCAGGGAGCTACTTATCCCAGAGCTATCTCGAGCACCAACCTCATCCTCATCCCGAAGAAAGACAACCCGGAGACCTTTCACGACTTTCGCCCAATTAGTCTCTGTACCTTCACCAACAAGATCATATCCAAGGTCATCGCCTCCCATATGGCTGGTCTTCTTTCCAAGATCATCTCGGAGGAGCAGAGTAGATTTGTTCGGGGAAGAAATATCCAAGATAACATCATGTTGGCCCACGAGTTAGTCACCTGCATGAAACTTCCAGCAAGAGGGGTAACATAGCTATTAAATTGGACATAGAGAAAGCCTACGACAGGCTGGACTGGCAATTTATGATCTGGATCTTCAGAGCCTTTGGCATCTCCGAAACCTGGATCACCGTCGTGTGGAGATCGATCAGCAACTCGTGGTTTTCTATGGTTATTAACGGTCAAGCAGACGGCTTCTTCAAATCTACTACGGGGTTAGACAAGGTGATTCTCTTTCATCCACCATCTTCATCATTACGACAGACACATTGAGCAGAAACCTTAATAAGATAGCGAGATCCTCCAACTTTTAGCACTTCCATACGGCTAGCGGCTGTCCTATCATAACCCATCTAGCCTTCGTGGACGATATCCTTATATTCTTTTTGGAAGACACCAGATCGGTAGATGTCGTCCACAATATGCTCCAGAGATACGAAGGATGCTCCTGCCATAAGATCAACCGAGATAAAAGTGCCATCTACACCCACCACAATATTAAGAGAGAGCAAGCCACTAGCATATCAACCACCACCTCATTCCCCATCAGGCAACGTCCATTCCACTACCTCGACTGCCCCTGTAGGAACGAAATCGTAAAACAGAATACTCTAGAGGGGGGTGAATAGAGTAGGTAGCGGAATATTACTAATTAAAAATCTCGTTAGCAGTTAGATCACAGATATAAAAATAATCACAAAGTAAATGACAATAATGAAAAAGTAAACAGAAGGAAAATGCGAACACCGAGATTTATACTGGTTTTCCTCTTGTGAGGACTAGTCCAGTCGGAAGAACTCTAGCTTCCAGTTGAATCTACTATTGGAAAATACCACAAGTTTTCATACGAAGTCCTTGCAACTTCTACAGACGCGAGCTTTGATACGAAGAACTCGACCAACTTCAATTGTGAAGAGTTGTTTCTTCAAACAAGCCTCTGATTACAACCGCTCTGAAACTTCGAGATCGTACCGCACTGGCAAATCGACTAGAGGATTGTAACTGGCTTGGGATTTGAAAATGTAAGCTTTTGAGAACTCTTTGGAGAAAATATAAGCTTTAGAAGGGAAGAGATTGAAAGTGAATTGGTGATTTGAAATGATCGAAATCCTTCTCTATTTATAGTTTTTCCAAAGACAGAATTCTGACAAAATTTGGACAGAACTCTGACAGAGCTCTTTGTAACAAACCGCAACTGAAGGGTGACCAAGTTCAAAATCAAACGTTCACATAAAGTTCAACTTGGCCGAACTCTGGCCGAGTTCTGCTAGGGTTCTGCCAGTTAATTTTTAGAAAAATCATTTTAGCTTTTTGAAAAGTCCTTCAGAAGCTTTTAGTAAAAAGGATGTTTTTCAAAATATAGGTCATTTTTAAAAGGATAGGGTGATTTTGAAAAACGATTCTGGACAGCCTATTTGCCAGTACGACTTGGTGTACAATATATTCCCAGACTCAATAAAATAAAAAATTACATTGCTTTGATGGAAATATATTCTGAATGGCAAACAGCTTTCAGTCTTGAACAACGTAGATATCCATCGTTGAGCAGTATCCAAAATGTCGTAGGTAAACATCTGAATTACCTTGCATTTATATCGAGACAGAGTTTGATAAATTATTAAAATCAGGTGTGACCATGACCAATGGGCCAACAATCTCTCCCATTTTGATAATTGACAAACCTTGCTGATATAACATCTGAGTATGGATCAATTCAAAAAAGTGTAATACCAGAGAAAAAATTGTTCTTAACCTGCATTCATGTAGATGTTAGATCCTATTTCTCCCCCGTTGTCACTTAGCATAATAATTGCAAAAGAGAAAGCTCCCCCGCAATAAATGCATAAGTAACAAACAGTGAAGAAACACAAATAAAAATATCTAAGAACATTCATCATAGGCATGGTATAAAAAAAATTATATAAACAACACAGGCATGGTATTTGTCACAGGCAGTTTATATGGAAGCATAAAAAGAGAGATAATGCTATAATAAAGCTGAAACAAATAAAATGCTGAATAATAAACTATGTAAAACATATGCCAAACTGAGGCATAATAAAAACATGTCTATGATGAGTCGCAGATAATAACTAAAATAGGAGTACTGATAATATCTTAGAATGTCGGAGCATTTCCAAGTAAATATAAGACAAAATATAAGTCTCAATATGTAATATCTCAAAAATCATCATCCTCATCATCATCATCAGCAGCTGCAGTGCCAGCATGTCAAGATAGACCAGCTCCAGAAGTACGAGCAGTGGCACCAGAAGTACGATACTAATCGTAAGCGTTCTCTGGCTGGAACAGAGAGTGGACCGCCTCATCATCAATACGGTAGCCAGAAACAGAAGGGTCTCGAGGTAGAGAGCTAGCTGAGTGACCCGTCTGTGCAAATCTCAGATCGGCGAAGGAGTTGGCAATAGCCTGGAACCGTGTCACGTCACGGAACTCACGTTCCCTGAAAGTGTCAACATAGAATGACTGCAGATCTGATGGGTGCTGATGAATACCCTCAAATGTCATAGGATAGGACTGAGGAGGACCAAGTGCTGTAGGAGTAGGTGCAGGAGGATCAGGTGCAGTAGGTGGAGGAACAGTGGCAATGCTGCGACGAGAGAGTTTGAGGAACTTGGGCTCAGGGTCAACAGCACATATGGATAGGTCAATGTCAAATCTCTGAAAGATGCGTGGGATGATCATCGCATAAGAGAGGTTGCGATCTCTTTCGCGACATCTACCCATCATCTGAATGATAGTCTTAGGGACAGAAAAAGGAATCCCCTTAAGAATGTAATATAGAGCAGAAAGCTCAAGTGCAGTGACATCATCTTTGTAAGTGGAATTTGGAAGTAAAGTAGAATAGATGATGCGATGTAATTTGGAGTTAAACAAGTTCAAGTTATTGGCCTTGAACTTTCCAGGACGAGCACGTGCGGGCGCACAAAGCTCATTCTTGAAACTAACGAGAGTCGTACCATCGGGGAAATCAAAATAAGTGATGTCATCGAGCAGGGCACCTTCGTTTGGAATACCAAGGATTTTTGCTAACGTTTTATCAGTAAACTCGATATCTATCCCTCCGATACGTGTTCTCGCGGTAAAAGTGTCTAACACAAAATTATAGTAAAATAATCTACTGGCATTAGTAGCTATAGGAAATTGTAAAGAAACAAAGTGTTGTAACCCTAATGCCTCAAAGTAAGGATGGTGGTCGAGAAAGACAGTCCACTTGATCGGAGATCCGGTACAAACAGTACGCATAATAAAATCGACATACCACAATAGAGCTTGGTAAGGAGTTTTGAAGTAAAACTCGTCCGATGCACCGTCATCCGATTGGACCAGAGAAAAGAGGAAATCTGTATGCGGATCCAAAGACGATGCCTCTTCACTTGCATTGGTCTTCTTCCTCTTAAAAGGATTGAATCCCTTAGGTATTCTATCCCAAAATCTAGAAACCCTAATAATTGGAAAGTAGAGGAGAGAAGGAATTATACCTTTCGAGAATTGGATATGTTGTAGAGGACGAAATTCTCCGCACGAATCCAAAGTTTGGACGAAGATCTCCACAAGGATTGGAAGAACAAAAGTGGAAAAGAGCTAAGGTTTTGGGGCGCTGTTGCTGTTGTTTCATGTAGTTTGGAAGAATAAAGAAGATAGGGGCCTCGGGTTCTGGCTGGTACATATATATACCCAGCCGAACTCTGGCAGAATTCGGACCGAACTCGGGCCGAATTCGCCAAGGATTGCCTGGCTATATATGTGTAAGAAAAATAACAATAGGCCATATCTTTTTTATTAATTCGTTTCAAATTTTAATTCAGAGTTTAGTAATTTTAAATCTTAAAATAATATAATTAATATTATTTTATAAATTAATATTCTTTACTCAGCATCTGTCTCAGATTAGCTGTAGGAGTACTGTCCCAGCTAACGGAGGTTCACCGGAGAACTCTTAAGTACCGCTTCGCTTCGACCGTAGTCGTGGTGACAGACAGACTCTTTTTAGGCTAGTCTCGAAAACAGTTTTTGAGTATCGAATAAATTAATTTATAAAACAAAATTAATTAATATTATTGATATCTAAAATTCCTAATTCTCGACGTAAATAATTGAAACGATCTTCCGCTAGAGGTTTTGTGAGTATGTCAGCTAATTGATTCTGTATGTCTATGTATACAAGGTCTATACCTCCATTTTGTTGATGATCTCTAAGAAAGTGATGTCAAATCTCGATATGTTTAGTACGAGAGTGACATACTGGATTCTTAGTCAAATTAATAGAACTAGTGTTGTCACAGAAAATGGGTATGTGTGAAATAAGTAATCCATAGTCTTCTAAAGTTTGTTTCATCCATAAAATTTATGCACAACAACGTTCTGCAGCGATATACTCAGCCTCGGTTATTGATAATGCAACAGAATTTTGCTTCTTACTAAACCAAGAGACTAGAACTTTTTCTAGGAAATGACATGTACCGCTAGTACTTTTTCTATCTACTTTACATCCGGTAAAATCAGCATCAGAATAACCGGTCAGGTCAAACGACGTGGTTTTGGGATACCATAAGCCGACAGAAAGGTGCCTTTAAGGTATCAGAAGATACGCTTAACTGCGTACAGATGTGATTTCTTAGGATTAGCTTGAAAGCGTGCACATAAGCAAACACTAAACATAATGTCTGGTCGACTAGCAGTTAAATATAGCAAGCTACCGATCATACCTTGATACTAACGTATGTCGACAGTTTTGCCTTGTTCATCAATATCAAGCTTGGTTGAAGTCGCCATTGGAGTGCTAAGTGGCTTTGTTGCTTCCAGGTCGAACGTCTTTAATATATCCTTTGTGTACTTTGCTTGATTTATGAACGTCCCATTGTTGGTTTGTTTGATTTGCAGTCCGAAAAAGAATTTTAGCTCTCCCATCATGCTCATCTCAAACTCATTCTGCATACACTTTAAAAATTCTTGACAAAGAGATTCATCAGTAGATCCAAAAATAATATCATATACATAGACTTGAATCAAAAGAATATTATTATTCAAAGATTTTATAAATAATGTAGTGTCAACCTTTCCCTTTGAAAAACTGTTATCAAGTAGAAAAGAGCTTAGATGATCGTACCAAGCACGATGGGCTTGTTTCAAACCGTATAAGGCTTTCTTCAACTTGAAAACATATTCAGGAAATTTAAAATCAGTAAAACCGGAAGGTTGAGCTACATAAACTTCTTCTTTTATAAAACCATTTAAAAATGCGCTTTTGACATCCATTTAAAATAACTTAAAATTATGAAAACATGCAAATGCACATAACATGCGAATGGATTCTAATCTCACAACTGGGGCATAAGTCTCATAGTAGTCGATACCTTTTTCTTGATTGTATCCTTGAGCTACGAGTCGAGCATTATTACGAGTTACTAAACCATTCTCGTTTAGTTTATTTCGGAATACTCATCGGGTGCCAATAACCGGATGATCAATGGGCTTGGGAACAAGTTCCCAAACTTGATTCCATTCGAATTGGTTTAATTCCTTTTGCATAGCATCTAATCAAAAATTATCACTACATGCTTCATCAATATTTTTGGGTTCAAACTGCGAGACAAAAGCAACACAAGAAGCTATATCTTTATTCGAGGAACGAGTACTTACACCCTTGGTAATCTTACCAATTACCAAGTCCTTTGGATGATTAGCCAAGAATCTCATCTCTTTTGGTGTAGTCTCAAGATTGCTAGTTCCGGCTTCTTTGCTTGGAGGTTCATCTGATGCCTGATGTGATGGTTCTGCATCTTTGTGTGAAGGTTTTGCAGTAGCTGTACTTGGTATGATTATGTCTTCATTGTCATCATCGTTTAAGTGTTGATTTAGCTCATCAAACTTGACATTGATAGATTCTTCGATGATCATGGTTCTTTTGTTAAATACTCTGTATCCTTTGCTCTTTGCTGCATAACATAAAAATATACCTTCATCGGCCTTTTCATCAAATTTACTCAAACTATCTTTAGTATTAAGAATAAAAAATTTACAACCAAAGATCTTGAAATATGAAACATTTGGTGTTCTATCAAACCATAGTTCATACGGAGTTTTCTTCGATATAGGTCGAATTAGAACCCTATTAAGAATATAGCATGATGTATTTACAGCTTCAGTCCATAAGTATCTAGGTAGACTAAACTGGTTTAACATTACTCTAGCCATTTCAGATAGAGTTCTGTTCTTACGTTTCACAACTCCATTTTGTTGCGGAGTCCTAGGGTAAGAGAATTCATGCAGATAACCGTGTGTGTAAAATTGCTTGAATTCTACATTCTTAAATTCGCCGCTATGATCAATACGAATGCGAGTAATAATGAACCCTTTTTCATTCTGTACTTTCTTGCAAAAGGTGACAAATTTTGATAATGCATCCTTCTTGTGTGCAAGAAAATAAACCCATGTATATCTATAAAAATCATCTATAATGACAAATGCAAATAACTTACCACCTAGAATAGCAATTCTACTTGGTCCAAATAAGTCCATATGCAACAGTTGTAAAGGTCTAGTAGTACTTGCAGCATTCTTGGATTTGAATACGGATTTGCAAGCTTTGTTCTTTTCACATTCACTACATACCGTATCCTTCTTGAAAGAAATATCCGGTAAGCCGCGTACCAACTTCTTTGTAGATAGTCTTGAAATTGTATCCACGTTTGCATGACCGAGTCACATATGCCATAGTTGACTCTCAACGCTTTTGGCCGTCAAATATCTACCTGCTTTGTTAGCATCTTCCAACAAATAGAAAACATATATGTTGTCTTTCCTAATACCTTCAAATATAATACAACCAGTTGAACTATCAACTATAGTATATTTATCTTTTATGAAGTTAATACCATAACCGTGATCAGCTAAATGGCTTATGCTAAGCAAATTATGTTTTAACTAGGTAACTAGACAAACATCTTTAATCACTGGATAGGGAGCCTTACCAATGTCACCGATACTGATTATGTACCCTCTTAAATTATTACCGAAGGAGACGTATCCTTCTTTATTCCTCTTTGACAGTGTTGCGAATAATGAAGCGTCACCGGTCATGTGCCGTGAGCAACCGCTGTCGAGGATCCATTTGCTCCTAGCATGTGAAGGGTATCCCACCTACAAAACAATTTGCAGATGAAACTCTTGGTACCCATTTCTTGTAGGGTCCTGACTGGTTAGTTTTTGGTATCTATGCATAAACATTTAAATATACTAACTTTCTGATTCTACATGCAGAAGATATATGACCAATGAGGCCACAATAATGACATTTAGTATGTTGAGTGTTGAAAGTATTGTGAGGTGCATGATTGGTAGGTTTTGGTTTTCTAGTATAGAAGAATGCATGCCTATTAGTCTTCTTAGACAAAGTTTTGGTATGGTTTGGTCTGACAGTGTTGGGCGTGTTCTGATGATTCGGTAATTGACACGTGTTAGAATATGAAACAGCAACTTCAGGCCGTTTTCCTAAACTAATTTCTAACTTTTTGGAAGTGTCATATAATCTAGTATAGTC
The DNA here is from genome assembly GCA_029216955.1 of Iris pallida. Lineage (NCBI taxonomy): Eukaryota > Viridiplantae > Streptophyta > Magnoliopsida > Asparagales > Iridaceae > Iris > Iris pallida. The sequence continues at coordinate 10,218,849 of JANAVB010019600.1, forward strand.
AGATGTGAGTGATTCTAATCTGACCTATGCACACTAGAGACTCTTTCTCTCCTTAGATAGGACTTCCTTTAACTGGATAATAGTTTGGTCTTTTTCTTCGGATAGCTTAACAGTCTCGTGTAACAACAACTTAATAGAAGAAAGCTCAACAGACTCATTTGAAGAGTCATTATCTTTAACATGATCTAGTAGGTCGGTAAGTCTTCCTATTTCACCTTTGTACTCTTTGAGTACCTTATTAGAGTTTCATATTTACTACATAGTTTCCTGTAATCAGTTAGCAGGTCACTGAAAGCCTCTCCTAGTTGCTCAAATGTGAAATCATCATAATGGTCAAATAGAGGATTAGTGATTACCTGATCGCAAGCCATCAAGCATACATTTACAGCATCATCTAATTGTTCGTCTTCTGAGTCGCTGGCTTTACTTTTATGCCATATGCTTGTGTTGGCGTACTTTCTTGATGTAGATTTCTTCAGGTAGCCTTTGTCATATTTGCTATTTTTCTTTGATGATGATGTTGTCGAACAGTCTTTCTTCATATGTCCTTTCTTCTTACATCCGTAGCAAATAGGATCTTTCTCGTTGTTGTTGTTGTTGCTGTCTTTTGTTCTCCTGTTAAATCTCATGAACTTCTTAAATTTTCTTACCAAAAGAGCTTTATCCTCAGAGTCGGAGTCGCTGTCATCAGAGTCGTCTTCGACAGTTCTTCTATGTTGAGCCTTGAGAGCGATCGACTTTTCTGACTTCTCCTTTGGTGTAGCATCTTCAAAGTCTTGAAGTTCTAACTCGTGAGTGAGTAGCTTACCCATGAGTATTTAAAGAGACATTGTTGAGAGGTCGTTCCCTTCAATGATTGCTGTAGCCTTTGGAATCTAGTTCTTTGTAAGAGCTCGTAGAAGATTATGAATCTTCTCATGGTTACTGTAATCCTTGCCTAGTGAAGACAAAGGATTTACAATATCCAAGAACCTTGTAAACATTTGAGTGACTGATTCACTTGGCTTCATTTTGAACGCCTCGTACTCCTGAGTAAGTCTGCTAATCTTTGACTCCATGACTTGTGTTGTTCCTTCGTGGGTTACTTCGAGAAGTTTCTATACTTCGTTTGATGATGTGCAAGTAGACACCCTGTTGAATTCAGTTATGTCTAAAGCACAAAATAAAGCGTTAATAGCACGTGCGTCAAGACTGGCCTTTTTTTTTCCTTCTCTGTATATTTGTCATTGGGTTTCTCAACTAAAACTCCATCAACATTAATACGAGGGAGCTTTTTATAGCCATCAATAACTACAGACCATAAGTCAAAATTAAGAGATTTCAGAAGAAAAAAAACTCATACATGTTTTCTAATAGGTGTAATTTGTGCCGTCAAACTATGGAGGTCTGTTTGTGGCTTGGCCTTCACTTGTGAATTTTACAGTTGCCATGTGTAATGATGAGATCAATATAAAAATTGAATATAACTATAATTTTACCTTGCTTTACCTGTATAACCCGCTCTGATACCAATTGTAGGAACGAAATCGTAAAGCAGAATACTCTAGAGGGGGTGAATAGAGTAGGCAGCAGAATATTGCTAATTAAAAATCTCATTAGCAGTTAGATCACAGATATAAAAAATAATCACAAAGTAAATGACAGTAATGAAAAAGTGATCAGAAGGCAAACGCAAACACCAAGATTTATACTGGTTTCCCTCTTGTGAGGACTAGTCCAGTCGGAAGAACTCTAGCTTCCAGTCGAATCCATAATTAAAAATACCGCAAGTTTTCATACGAAGTCCTTGCAACTTCTACAGACGCGAGCTTTGATACGAAGAACTCGTCCAACTTTAATTGTGAAGAGTTGTTTCTTCAATCAAGCCTCTGATTACAACCGCTCTGAAACTTTTAGACCGTACCGTACTGGCAAATCGACTAGAGGATTGTAACTGGCTTGGGATTTGAAAATATAAGCTTTTGAGAACTCTTTAGAGAAAATGTAAGCTTTAGAAGAGAAGAGATTGAAAGTAAATTGGTGATTTGAAATGATTGAAATCCTTCTCTATTTATAGTTTTTCCAAAGACAGAATTCTGACAGAATTCGGGCAGAACTCTGACAGAGCTCTTCGTAACAAACCGCAACTGAAGGATGACCAAGTTTAAAATAAAATATTCACATAACGTTCAACTTGGCCAAACTCTGGCCGAGTTCTGCTAGGGTTCTGCCAGTTGATTTTTAGAAAAATCATTTTGGCTTTTTGAAAAGTCCTTCAGAAGCTTTTAGTGAAATGGATGTTTTTCAAAACATAGGTCATTTTTAAAAGGATAGGGTTTGAAAAACGATTTCGGACAGCCTATTTGCCAGTACGACTTGGTGTACAATGTATTCCTAGACTCAATAAAATGAAAAATTATATTGCTTTGACGGAAATACATTCTGAATGGTAAACAGCTTTCAGTCTTGAACATCGTAGATATCCATCGTTGAGCAGTATCCAAAACGTCGTAGGTAAACATCTGAATTGCCATGCATTTATATCGAGACAGAGTTTGATCAATTATTAAAATTAGGTGTGACCATGACCAATGGGCCAACAGCCCCCTCGTGTACGGTAGATCTAACGCAGGGATATTCGAGCCCCTGATCACTCGCATCAGGCAGAAGGTCGAGGGCTGGCACAACGCCACCCTATCCCCGGGAGGCAAGATAATCCTCATCAACGATGTCCTCACTTTCATTCCCATCTACACCCTTACTGCGTGCTCCCCCCCAAGAAAGTCCTATCCTACATTGAGAGCATCTTCTGTAACTTTTTATGTGGTCACAACGGAGGTCACGACAAGCACCATTGGGCCAGCTGGGACACCATGGCCCGCCCCACAGGGGAGGGGGATCTAGGCTTCACTAAACTTTCCCACATCGTTAACGCCTTCTCTATGAAATTATGGTGGACGCTCCGCACGAGCAAGAACTTGTGGTCCAGGTTCATTAAGGCCAAATACTTCAAGCACACCCACTCGTCTACAGCCATCGCTAATAGCAGATCATCCGCAGCCTGGAGGTATATTCTAATCGGGAGATCCCTTGCCGAACCAGCGATTCGCCTTAAGTTGGGAACAATGGAGGCGTCGCCATATTGGGAACGATAGATTGGCGACACCTTGCTACCCAACAATTCTGTGGCTTCCAATAATACCTGGAATTGGGACATTGTCCGATTATGGGCTGGACCCGAGGCGGTCGATTACATTCGCCGTCATGATTTGAGGATCGGGCAGGACGCAGATAAGCTCGAGTGGATGCCCGATAACAGCGGCGCCTTCTCGGTCAAATCGGCCAGAAGGGTCATCCAAGGCCACGCCAACCCGTCTCCTACTATTGCTTCATTCTGGCAGACTTGCATACCCAAGAAGTGGTCCTTCCTCATCTGGCGTGCCCTTTGCAATATCCTCCCCATCGACGACACTCTCAACACAATCGGCTTCAGCATGCACATGCTGCTCTGACCGTCAAGTAGAAACTGTCAACCACATCCTCAGGCAAGGAGACCTACTGGTCCAGGTTTGGAGAGCCCTTTCCCAGCGATGCAGACTGCCTTCAGGGGGCGACAACTTCTACCAGCTCATGGCGACCTGGGCTTCAGCATCCCATGGTTACCAGGTAGTAGCTACTGCCACCATTTGGGTGATCTAGAAAAATCAAAACAAGACGAGATACGAAGGCCACCAGTACAACGCCGACCAATTGATATGGAAAACCATTCGTCAGTGCTGCAAATGAAGAGCCCTCTGTAAGAACGGCCAGACGACTCTTTGGACCTCTCTCCTCTCCTCGGATTAGCCGTTTTGCTTAGCTTTTTGCTTCTTCTTTTGTCTCTGCTTTTATCAGTATACGTGTATAGGCATCGACATTTTGTGCCTTCTGGTATACTTGTAAAGGTTCGACCTTTAAGGCCTTTTTGAATATATATATGTATATATATATATCAGGAACCCTAGGGCGCCTTCTTCTCCAACATTAACCCCGGCATGGCCTGTGGACGCGGCGGTGTCCCCTCGGGGTCGCCACACCACTTGGGTGGCGACGTCATCCCCGTCTTTGCTTTTCGGCCTTCGGTTCCATGACCACTCGATCCTTTACGGAGGTTGTGGGCGGCCAGGCACCCTCGTCTGTGCCGCTCATCCCTCCTCGATCGGTTACAACATTCAAGGGTGCTCCCTCCATCTCCCTTTCAGAAGAGGAAGAAACAGTCCTAGCTTCCCCTCTATGCTGTGCGTTGGTAGGGAAGTTCTCTCATTATCGTCCATCGATAGAAAAAATCTGTAAGGCTCTTGCGAAATTTGTGTTCGATGGATCCATTAATGCGGGTCTTATTGATTCCAAACACATACTCATCGGGCCTGTGTGCGAATCAGATTACCTATGCCTTCGTTCGAAAGACACGTGGTACATTGCTCGAGCTCCCTTGAGGATCTTCAAATAGGAACCTGACTTCTCCCCTAGTCAGGAGTCCCCCATTACCCCAGTTTGGATTAACCTTTCCAATCTTCCCCACCATCTTTACGCCAAGGAAGCTCTCTTCGCCATCTCATGTGCTATCGGAACCCCCTTAAAGATTGACAAAGCCTCGGCGGACTTATCTCGTCCTAGCCTCGCTAGGGTGTTCATTGAAGTTGATGCTTCTAAACCTTTGCAACACAAGATCCGTATTAATATACCACGCAATAGAAGTTTCTGGCAATATATTGAGTATGAATCTACTCCTTTATTCTGTACTGCCTGCCTCCACCAGGGTCACTCCACAGATTCTTGCAAAACCAAACAAACAGAGAAAGGGAAGGAAGTTGTGGCTCAGAAAGAGAACCAAATTAATATCACGCGTATATTGCCTCGAGGGGAGCAGGACATACCTCCAGGGGAGCAGGATACGCATCACAGGGAGTAAGCCACCACGGGAGAAACATCAACTCGACCTCAGCAAATGGTGGAGCCGGAGTCACATCACGAGTTTACTCGTCCATACGAACCTGTACAGGTGGATCCTCATCATGACCCTAACCGTCAAACAAAGGCATCTCAGAAACGTACAGCGATCCACCCAACTAACAGAACTATCTAGTTGAACACCAACCCTCCATTAACTCCTGATCCTCCATTGATTGATGATTAGATCATTGCTCATCAAAACCCTTCGGAGACTTTTGCACCGGCGGACATTAATGTACCAAACGTCGCTCCTTACGAAGAAGTTGCCTCTGCCGAAGCGCTTAAAGAAGGTGAGATACTCAGGCGTAATTGGGCAGATGTAGCTGAGGAAGAGGGAGCTCGAGCTTTAGTAGCAACAGACAATGTCCAGGAAGAAGAAGCGACGTCATCACGTCCCCCTCCTTCGGTCCATAAGAAGAAAGCTCCTCCCCCATCGGATAGAATCCTTCGGTCAGTCTCCAATAGCTCCACTTCAGGTTCCCTCAAATAAAATATTAATGTTTAAATTCCTGATTTGGAACGTGCGTGGTATTGCGAACAAAATGACTATAAAGGGGATCAAAAACTTAGCAAGAATTAATAAAGTCCAGCTTATTGCCATTATAGAACCCATGGTTTTCGTAAACCAGTTAACATCATATCAACTTAAATTGGGCTGTCATCAGGCCCTCTCCGATGCTAGAGGGAACATATGGTGTTTACAAGGGAGGGCACATTAATGCACATGGTGGACCCTTTTGATCAAGCTATCACCATTCGTTTTGCAAATGGATTCCTGCCAACAGAAGCTCTGGTCTCCATTGTCCATGGGCACAACCCCAAGGAAGGCTGGGTTGAGATGTGGGAAAGATTGTAAGGAATTCTGTCGACATACAATATACCTTGGGCAGTAGGAGGGGACTTCAATGTGGTCAAGAATAGGGACGAGAAGACGGGTGGTTTGGCCCCGAGCCAACAAGCTTTGCACGACTTCAGGAATTTTTTGATGACTACTGGCTTGACAGAGCTACCATATACGGGGAGTACTTTCACCTGGATGAAATCGGAGGGAGATAAACAAGGATCTCGGCTGGATCGCATGCTTTTGGATAAAGAATGGCTATCTATACTGCCTCTGTCGATGGAAGATCATCTCAATAGGAATGAATCGGATCACACGCCATTGCTTATCACCTTCAAATCTGCTAATGTACGTGGTCGAAGAGCCTTTAGATTCTTAGACTTCTAGGTGACCCACAAGGACTTCTGTCAAGTGGTTGACAAAGCATGGCACTCTGTACACCATGATAATGCTTTGGTACGGGTGGCAGAGAGACTGGCAACCTGTAGAAAAGCCCTGTCCACTTGGAGTCATGAGAAATTTGGTGATATTTTCTAGCAAGTTAAGGCTGCAGAAGACGAAGTTTTGGTAGTGGAGATTGCCTATGAGCAGAGCAATTCAGACATCACTCGAAAGCAGCTTCATAAAGCTCGAGCTTTACTGAAACAACGCATGTCATATGTAGACTCTTATTGGAAGCAAAAGGAACGGTTACGTTAGGATTTGGAAGGGTATCGAAACACAGCTTATTTTCACGAATGTGTCAATAGTAAGAGAAGAAAACTTTCGATACATTCTATTACAGTTGATGGATGTACCCTGATTGATTTGCCTGATATTTAAGCCTCAACTAATGAACACTTTGCAGCTCAATACATGGGCATAAACCCTGTTGCAGATAAAGAACTTCTTAGCTGCATTCCGTCATTGAGTATAGAGGAAGACAATCAGGCTTTGACAGTTGCCCCCATGAAGGAGGAGATCACACATATCATCAAAGACATAGACTCAAGGAGTCCGGGGGGTCCGGACGGGTTTACTGCTAAGTTCTACACAACTTCTTGGGCTATCATCGAAGCTGATGTTCTGAAGGCTGTACAATTATTCATGGACGGTTTTACTCTTCCCAGGGCCATATCGAGTACATCTCTTGTCCTGATCCCGAAGGTCAAGTGTCCTATGACATGGTCTGATTATCGTCCTATTAGTCTGTGCACTATCATGAATAAGATTATTTCCAAGCTTCTTGCTAACAGATTGGCTCCTATTCTCCCTAGAATCATATCTCCTGAGCAAAGTGGATTTGTGAAAGGCAGGGAAGTAGTCGATAATGTGATCCTTGCACAGGAAATGAAGAGCATGATGAGAATCAAAAATAGAGGAGGGAATGTAGCTATTAAATTAGATATGGTTAAAGCTTATGATCGAGTAGATTGGAGTTTTCTGATGAAGGTTATGAGGATGTTTGGGTTTAATGAGACATGGATAAACATGATGTTTCGACTCCTCAATAATATCTGGTATTCGACTATTATCAATGGGGAGTCTTCGGGGTTTTTCCGTGGGTTTAGAGGTGTTCGACAGGGTGATCCTATTTCTCCTGCTCTTTTCATCATTGCAGCTGAAGCTTTATTCCGTAATCTCAAGCAACTAGTGGAGTCACCTTCGTTTAATCACTTCTACTCTCCAAGTAGATGCCCAGCCGTGACTCATCTTGCTTACGCAGATTATTTATTGATATTCTCCGTGGAGGACGTCTCGTCTATTAGAGCTTTGCGTTCTATGTTGGCTAGATATGAAGCTGCATCGGGACAACTTATCAATGCACACAAGTCATCCTTATATGTTTATCCGTCATTTCTTCCTGCTCGTAAAGCTGAATTGCATGACATCACTGGGTTCAGATCATCAAATCCTCCTTTTTCTTACCTAGGTTGTCCATTGATGTCAGGAAAGAAGAATGTTAGCATGTTTGAAGATCTGCTATCAAAGATCAGGAACAAAATAGAAGGCTGGCAACAGAGACTACTATCATATGGGGGTAAGCTTGTTCTTCTCAAGTCAGTGTTAACATCAATACCTATGTATACATTGGCAGCATGCAACCCCCCTAAAGCAGTTCTAAATTAGCTTGAAATAATGTTTTCTAAATTCTTCTAGGGATCGAAGGAGGGGATCTATAAACATACATGGCTCGGCTGGACCAAAATGGCTAAACTGCAAAGTGAAACGGGCCTTGGTCTTCGAAGCCTAGATGAAGTTATCAACTCTTTCTCTACCAAACTATGGTGGAAGCTGAAGACTCAGGAAGGATTATGGTCTTCATTTATCAAAGCTAGATATGGCAAATATGCTGGCCTTAATTTTGTTCAAGCTAACTCTAATGCTTCTCACATATGGAAGAGAATTCTGAAGGGAAGAGAGATTTCGAATCATCTGATTGCACCTCACCCCACGGATATTAATTCCTGGATATAGACTCCATCCAGAGCAGGTATTTTCTTATTATTTTCAGCATTGAGACATACTAGAATCCCTATTTATAGACAGAACAACTAGAAGGTGACTCGATCATATCTTCGATCTTCGGAGTGAGCAAATCTTTAGAAGACATTTTCTGCAAAGAGAAAAGAAGTTGATGATATCTACAGAAGTTTTGTTCTATTTATAGACAGAACAACTAGATGTTCGGCTTCGAGAACCGATACGACTATTATTCTTCAAAAAGAAGTCCAATTGTTCATTCATTCATTCTCTTCCTCGAGAATCGAGATGACTGTTCATTCATTTAGTGTTTCCTCCTCGAAAACTTAAGCGACTGTTCATTCATTCATTTTTTTTCCTCGAGAATCGAGATGACTGTTCATTCATTCAGTGTTTCCTCATCAAAAACTTAAGCGACTGTTCATTCATTCATTTTTTTCCTTGAGAATCGAGACAACTGTTCATTCATATATTTTCTTCCTCGGGAATCGAGATGACTGTTCATTCATTCATTTTATCTCCACTAAAAAGAATCTGACTGTTCATCTATACATTCATTAGTCTTAGGATTTATTATCTTTTATTTACTTTCTTGTAAATAAAAAGAATTCACGTCCTTCACATCTCTGAATTCCGATTATCTACATCAGCAACTTGTCACGTCCCTAATACATCTGATAAAGTTGTCTATTGAAATGACAGTATTGCTAAACGTTATATTCTGCCATGTCCACATTACCTCTAAGCAGATATAATAAATATTGTTATTTTCTAAATCAAGAAATATATCATGTCCAGTACCTTGAATATATTTTCTATTCTATTACTTATATCTATAATAAGATATCTAAAGGATAAGTAATAAGTTCTACAATTTGTTTCTTCAAAACTTGGACTCCTTCATTACAAGAATCTAGCACTCGCTGCCTGGCTTCAACTCTTCCTGATTTAGGATCGAATGGTTGTAGAGCAGCAGTTTGACGTGCTAATTCTTTATTTTGTCGACGTTTAAATTCCTCCTTCTGATGCTTCAAAGTATCTATTTGATTAACAACAGCTTGATGTAGCTGAGTTTCTTGTTCTATGCTCTGCTTGATAGTCTGGAGCTCTGTCTGAAGCTGGGCAATTTTAACCTCCAGATCAGCAGCCTTCTTCTCTTTATCTGCAGCTTTAGCCTTATGACTTTCAGCAACAACAGCTGCATCAGCGATTTGAATGTCTAATTCAGAGGATTGTCTAGTAAAAGCCAGCAAAAATGCTTCAAAATTCGCTTTAATAGTCTCTGCTTCTCGAGCCATAGCCTTATATTCTATGTTTATTAACCGCTCGATATCCCCTCTTTTTAGCTCCTTGTAAGCTTTAATCGAGCCCTCCAGCTCATCCAAAATGTGTTCCAAAAGGATAGCCTGAGCCTCCCTCCGTGAACGAGTCATCCTTGTAAAGACTCCAGCTCATCCAAAATGTGTTCCAAAAAGGTAGCCTGAGCCTCGTCTCCTTGGGTGCGGATACCTCCGATCAAGAATGAAAAGGGAGTTCTGATTGTACTAAAAAGAACATCTTCTCTCTCAATCACTCTATGAACTAAAGGCTTCAGAGACGTAAAAAAAACATTCGTGAAGGAAGCCACCACGAACTTTTTAGTTGCCATGGCTCCTGGGGTGGCTACTACTTTCGCCGGAGTCTTTATAGTTTTAATAGCTGGAGGCACTTCATCTTGAGCGCTGATGTGAGAAGAGCTTCCCTCCCCTGCTACAGTTCCTGTGGGTTCTTCTGCAAATTACATATGTCATTTGTATTAGCAATATAAAATGTTGAAGGAGCTACGACAAATAGATCATGCTTAGAAATTTACCTGAACTGGGTATTACAGGAGGAGTCTCAAGAGGTTTGACTGTCTCTTGCTGAAGCTTTGACAGGGTCTCTGCAGACATAGTAGCTTGACTACTTCCTGCTCCAAATTCAGTCCGAAGTGGCAGAGTCATTGGAGTTTGATATGTTAATTTTGCAGCCACTTCAGACATCTCAGGTTTCTCAGAGATTATGGGTTCATCAATCTTGGGATTGATATGTTCTTCATCGATAACCTCATTCTCCTCGTCATCCGCAGTTGAGTGATCTTTATCAGCTGGAAGTTCCTGAGGTGATGGTGTATCCACTAAAGTTTGTTTTTATTTAGTGATGTTATTCCAATCATCATCATATGATTCATCACCAAAGTCACAATCAGCTAAGGCTTCAATTATCACCTCTTCAGAATGAGTAGGCTCTTCAGCCTTCGGAGAATCTTGTGGAAGCAAATATTTCTCAGGAGAGGTGGCTTTCGGAGTCCTAGGAGTTGGAGATGGAACTGTTATCCCCGCCGCAGCAAGTATATTGGCAGGAATACGTACCATCACAGCTTCTGATCTCAGAGGTTCTACGGTAGTAGATGGCTGAACATCCGCTGAAGTATCCACTACAAAGAAGGAAATCAATTTAATATACATCTTTGACAGGAAAAAGTATATATTATTAGGGTATAACACAAGCTCGATATTACCTTCTTGAGATGGTACTTCTTCGGTAACTACCAACTTTCTCCTGACCTCTCTATGTGGTGATGCAACCGGCTCTTCAGCAGCTCCGGTGCGATCATCCTCTAAATTGATCAGGGTGGTAGACGTTCCTCCTTCTGTGACTCTTCCCTGTCTTTGAATAGAAGGAGTGATTTCCTTCTCTCCGGAGGAAGAGCTGAGGAGCATCTGTTTCGACTGAGAACCAATCGTCCTTGTAGTTGTTGGTTTATTTATAACCAAAGATGTCCTTATCTTTTTCTCCGGAGCCCTTGGGGAAGCAGGTCTATTATCCAACTGAGGAGGAGCCATCGTCTCCTTAGCCTTTCTTTTCTTCAATCCCTTGGCAAGGGATTTCTCTTTCCGCACCTTTAAGGATACATCCAGAGGATCCTGAACTTCATCGGGATAATTCTTTTGAATGGAAACTTTTAGTGGTGGATCTACAGGATCTTTGTCCTCTACATCTCGAAAAGAGTGAGTAGTGTATTTCCCCTATTTGGATCTCTTTTCACTTGTAAAGTTGTGTACAGGATAGAATCTTTCAGTAAATATGTTCGCTGAAGTATAGAAGTTTGCGTATGTATATAACATATGCGGGCCTTGTGGAAGATTGTAGGGCATGGAAAACATGGCTTTTGTACCCCAGGCATTGTAATAGCTCTAGGCCCTAGCCCCATCGATCAGATAACCCATGTCCTGTAGGCAAGTGGTGGCCTTACCCACATGAAGCTGATCATATCTGAACTGCCGTGCAAATCGACTTGGCAAGTACGGTTCCAAATAACACTCTTACTCGAATTTGTAGACCAATTGAGAGGGACGGATCGTCTGCAGCCACGAAAAGATGGGTGGACTCAAGCGGAGTGATTCTGCAGTTAAATCCATCAGCTGTGGAGGCATATTCTCATATCCGTTAGGAGGCTAGGCGTACTGAAAGCTCCATCTCGATCCATGATTCAAGGCAAATCTGCACTCTGAAATAGCAGTATATTGCCAATGAGCGTTGGAGTAGCGTCTGATGAAATCTCCGCCGAAACTTCCCATATTAAGGTTCATCAGACAAGGATGGTGAAGCAATAGCCATCTGAATAGATAAGTGTACGGCATCTCGGTACGAGGGAAGTCTTGCCTCGTCGTCTTGTCATTTAGCATGGTTTGTACAAAAGAACGCAATCATGCGTTCAAGCGGCAAGTCATGGCCGATAAGAGATCCATCTTGTATCCAAAGATAAGATGAGCTGCAGCAAACAGGACGCCTTGATAGAATCTGTCGACTGTACTGGCTCCTGGAACTATAAAGTGCCACAGCCATAAAGAGAGAAAGCCCGCTAGCTGGGCCTCTTTAGACATGAATCTGTAACCCTATCTGAGATAACTCTGAAGGGTGTCACCAGCCTTGAATGGATGTAAATCCTCATCTAGTTTGACATCTCTATGATCATGTTTTTTCATCAAATATAGCATGTCGCTCTGACTGAAGGGTTCAAAGAAACGAGGAGCACAGGCTTGATTTTCAAGTGGCTTGTCCTCCCGTGCATGACCCAAGAAGAGATATGGCATCCACTTGGTAGTATAACAAGTACCGGAAGTGGCACTTTTGTAGTAGAGCGAGCAGATTTTGTAGTGACATAATAACTCCTGGAAGACGGCGATCATCTGAGGATTCTCTTCCGCCATAACGTCCAATTCGTCATTTGTGGGCACATATTCTTCGTATGGATTATCGCCCATTGGTAGATGAGAGAGATATTCCATCTCATGGAGGGCAAATCCTATTTCTCCATGGGGGGTCATGAAAGTCCCAGTGCTTTCGTTATACCTCTCTACTAGAGCAGGAACATATGAGCGTTCGAACGAATGTCGTATCGTAGAGACCCAGATCGAGAAGCTTGTCCTTGAATTGATCCAAAATCTAAATAGATAACCTGCTCCAACGCTTCATATCTAGGTTAACTAGACCTGTCATTCGCATGCCGTAGTCTGGATATCTTCCTTCAGCTCTTGTAAATGTATTCGCAAAAATGGGTGTTCTGACTGGAAGGAGTAGAGAGGAATCCTCAGGAGGAATACAGCTTGGCTTCAAGCCTCTCAAGTAGGTATTGTACTTTTCGGAAGTACTATAAAAGAGGTCTCTGTACTTCGGGCCCATTCTGTAAAAGATTTTGCCGACTCTTGCCTGCTGGATTGGAGTCAGATCCCATGACATTCTTCTGGGATAGCCTGCAAAAGCATATTGAGATAATGCCATAGACCTCAATATTTCTGTGAGGTATATAACTTTATCTTCATTTTTGAATATTCTCCCCTCTTTTTTGGTCTTGGGCTGCGAAATCTTCTTGATGGCATCCCCGAATAGAAAGACAGGTTTTTTGTGGACCACAGTATCTAGACTTTCTAGAGGCTCCCCGTTCATTAAGCTCAGTAAGGTTTGGTTCTCTTGAGCCTTGAGGAGAGTCTTTCGTGCTTCAGGACCATCGTACTGAGGGAATATGACATGAGACAAATTCTTCTTGTACTCTGGGACATTAAAAGTTGAAGCAAATCTTTCAGCATTAGGGTCTTCTCTGAGATCAACTGCAAAGAAATACATGAACAGAAGTTAGAAGCAACAAAAGTGTGAAGCTTTTTTTAGAGCCAATTAATTAAGCTGCACAAATATCTTAGGTTGCGCAACAGTTAAGTTGTGCAAACATTCTGAGTTGCACGATATTCTAGGTTGCACAATATCCTGAGTTGTGCCACATCCTGGGTTGCGCAACAATTAAGTTGTGCAACATTCTGAGTTGCGTGACAACCTGGGTTGCGCAACATACTGTGTTACGCGAAACTTAAGTTGTACAACATCTCAGGTTGCGCTACATACATGTTGCGCCACAAATTATTTATGTAGTATATTATTTGTACAATACAACTGAGTTACGCAACAGCATGCGCAACACTGTTCGTAAAAACGTACAGTGTTCAAATAAAGCAACCACACCCTAAGAAGGGGTGGTGCAGAGTTTGTGATGTGCCAAACACTCTAAAAAGAGGGGCGCAAGTCAATTTCATCCTCTATAAGTTCAATTTGTTCGTCTTTGATCACCTTCCAGAGCGGGGTTTGCTGTCTCTCGTCGAGAAGAGGGCGGCGCATACTGTAATGCACGAGTTGGCGGTGCATGAGTCGAAGGGGCGGCGACGCCCTTCCCTTTGTCGGCGGCGGTCTTCTTGGGGGCTATGTTATCGAGGAAATAGTCGGAAAAGAGGGTTGTAAGGGTTCAAAGTTTTCTCTCAGAAGATTAAAAGTAAATGTAAAGAGTTACAATCGGTTAAACAAGGGTTATTTATAGCCTAAAAGATAGAATCCTAACAGTCACCCTATGTTGCGCATGAAAAATCGTAACGGATTACAACAGACTGTGCGAGATAGGCGCAACTTGACTCACTTATTGTCATGATTCAAAGTATTTCGAAGTTTTATAAAAATTCAAATTTCGAAAACTTTGAAGGGGGGACTTGTAGAGCCTAAAAATCAAGTTGCGCCATGTATTTGCTACTCGGCAATCAAGTTGCGCCCCAAAAGATCAAGCTGTGCCACTGTTATAAAGCTCAGGGATCAAACTGTGCCACTGATCAGGTTGCGCCATATATTAAATTGTTCCCAATCACATTGCGCCAAAGCCTACGTGGCGCCTGACAATAATTGCCATCATTGCCTGACACCACTGACAACTGACAGCATGGTAAACGAAGAATATCTCTTCAAATACCGCAAAGCGTGGCGCTCGAGATGATTTAATTGACAACTGTTCTGCATACTCTGTGAGTTGTGCCTAAGCACAATCTGATCAAATTCTTCTTATTCATTTAAATGACTGCCATGTGCCTATGCAATAATCTGCGCCAAGGTACAATCCAATCAAGTGCAGTTTGACTCGTTGACTGAAGCTTGTGCAACCTGATAAAGTTGAGACAAATTACGTTCTGAAGCAGGATGACATGGCGCACATGCCACTAATCTCTCAAAATGTGTCCACTACTCTGTACACGACTATGCGCATCTCAATCATATGATGCCACGCGTCTAAATACAGTTAGTATACGTTTGTGTAACTGAATGGAAGTTGGCACAATTTAAGGTTGGCGTAACCCAAAGTGGCGTAGTTCAACCTGGCGTACATCAGAATAACTGCTAAAATAGTTATTTTCAGAACTCTATAAATAGAGTTTTCAATCATTACCAAAGGATCAGAGATCAAGAACTCTTGTAAAATTGCTGTTGTATTCTCCAGAGGCTCTAGTCTTCAAGTTCACATAGTCTAAGGGATAAAGTGATTGTCTTCTGATCAGATTCCTAAAGTTGTACTTCCCCAGAAATCAATTGTACTCTTGTACTCTTTTCTTAGTTTATAATCAAACTTTTGTTTTCACAAACATAAGGACTAACCTTAGGCCGTGTAACAGGGATGACATGTTTGCCTAACTTGATCTATAATGTTTTAGATCGCACAAGACTCTTCATATTTAGCAGTCATGTCTATGAGTCTTTGCTCAATGACTAAGTGTCTCTTCTTCTCTATGTCATAAAGTTCTTGCACCTTGACATAGTTTCTTTCTTTCTTCTCAATGGTGAGGATAGCCTTATGATAGTCTATTTTAAGCTTGTCTATCTCTTCCGTGTTATCGGTAGTAGATGTCGCTTTAATGTCTTCAATAAGATTATACAGTCTAGCTACTTCAGTTGTGTGTACCTTAATCTCTTTATGAGATTGCTTGTACTTGTCCAACATATTTCTATGTTCTTCAAGTAGTTCGTTAAAGGCGGTTTCAAGTTCATCGAAAGTAAAATTATCGTACAGAGGGTCATTAGATACCTTATCAAATGCCATCGGACAGACATTTGCACTGCTGCTGGTGTAGAAGCATGGAAAATATAGGATTAATACGGACCACAATTTGCTGCATATGTACTTTGGGCCAAACAGGTCCGCATAAAGGAGAGCCGCATGACAGATTCAACACCGTATGCGGTCCGTCGATAACCAGACTGATTCAAGCCGCAGAAGAAAAGATATGCGGCCAAGTTGATCAGTTCGTCTGATAAAACTAAAAAGTTCTGTCAAAACTGACAAAAATGACAGCTTTGACACTTTAACAAATAGATAAGACGTGAGACGTGAGCAGACATATGGCCAGAAGGAGTGTTACCCAAGCTGCATGAACCTTATGCGGCTCAAACATATGCGGCCCCAGAGTCTCCGAACTTTATGCGGCCAAGGATGACAGTAACCCAAACCGCATGAGCTTTATGCGGCCCAAAATACATAATCTATGTGGCTTAAAAGTCCTTAAGCTATATGCGGGCTAAGGAATATAGCGATTTAAGCGGCATGAGTCTCATGCGGCCCAACATGGTCAAAAGATGAGAGACCCATGAGGCTCAAAATGATTCCTATCCTGCAATAGGACACGTGGCAGGCTGGCCAAGTCTCAACCACCCGGATTTGCTGCAACAAAATCCTAACAAATCGACAGCTGACGGCCAAAGAGCGGGTCTTCACGTGCTGGTTAGCCATGTGGCCACAGGCCATCCATGCGGCTCAAAATACATACCACTATAAATAGCAGGGTGTCAGACCCCTGCAAAAGGCTGGCAACCTTCAAAAGACAATTTCTTCAAGAGCTAAAGACTGCGTCAGATAGTCCAAGGAGTAAGGCAGAGTTGATACACTTTCCCGAGCCTCCACCGTCACCCCCAGAATCAAAACTAAATTTTTGTACTTAGATAGTTTCCTAGGATTTCTTTCTAGGCTTTTATTTGTACAAGCAAGTTTGCAATCAATTTCAGTGTTTCTGTAATACCTATTTTTTATATTTAATAGCAAACACGATGGCGACTCTGCTGGGGACGTCTTTCTCCTCTGATGAGAAGCTGGTGACGCAATCTGACGCGTCCAAGCTCGGCTCCACGCAGCAAATGCTTGTGGTTCGTTTTGACCAACAAGCCTTCGAAGAAATGCTCTCTGAAGTGAGTGCCAGCCCGTCACAGAAGCGAGCCAACCCAAAGAGAACTCGCAGGATGTCGGTGCACAAAACTGCTACCCCCGACCAAGTTCTCGAAGAAGCTCCTTCTGCAGCCCAAGAAGGTGACCAAAGCTCTCCTGTGGCTTTGCTTCTGACCGTAGAGGATCCCACTGTCCTAAATCCAGCAGAGAAAAATACTACGATATTGAGTTTTTGGGGGCACAAAGAAAATCTATGCGAACAAAAAAAAGTCGCATAAGAGAGATAGGCAGTCTGTCCATAAGACAGCCAACTCTGGCCGCAGAGAGACAACTCATGCGACAGCCAACTTTGGCCGCAGGAAGACGGCCTATACGGCAGCCAACTCTGGCCGTAGGAAGATGGCCCATGAGACAGCCAACTCCGGCCGTAGGAAGATGGCCTATGCGACAGCCAGCTCTGGCCGCAGAAAAATAGCCCATGCGGCAGCCAATCCTGGCCTCAGGCAGGATATCGCATGTGGCCCTGTCAGAAGCTCTGTGTTCGACCGTCTCTCATGCGGGCCTCACTCCATGCGACCTATTGAGAATATAGGATGTATCAATTTGGACTCTTTTTACTATGTGCCTTCGGGTGCTAAGTCAAAGAAGTCTAGGGCAGTGCGGGCCCAACAAGCCCAGTCAACTATCCAAGTTGTCAACTGTCAGCGGGCCCCATTAACTGTTATACGGGCTCCTAATGAAAAGTTGTACAGAACCACCCGCGTCCAGTCCCCTAGGGCTAACGGACAGGGTGGGTCTTTAAAGTCTCCCTCCAACGATCCAGAGCAAGTGCTTTTACTAGTCTCGGATCAGGGAGCAAACATGATAACTAAGCACCTGTGCGCTCGGGATACCCGCGTCCACAAGTTTGGTGTAAAGGTAGATCAGCTTGCTACCGACATACGTGAGGTGATTACTCACAAACGCAAGGTGGCAACATTGGCATGCGATGAGTCCCTCTCAGGACGTCGTTGCACCCAAGTCATCATCAACTGCTGCTGTGACAAATCGACAGCACCTGAAGGTCAGTAGTCAGTTTTCCAACGACTGCAGCAGCCAGCACCTGTCCGACAATAACTCAAGAAACAAGTACAAATTCCAGGAGATGAGGAGTTTCCTTTTGGCTCCTATAATTCAGCTCAGATGGTTCCTCCTGGCAAGAAAGGAAAGAAGACAGGCTCTTCCAGCCCGGCAATCTCGGCCAGTATTACAAGAAAACTCTTATTTGGAGGGTTGTCGCCGACAACCACAGGGGGTGTCTATTTAGGCACTCGATCCAAAAAGAAACTTCTAGCACCTAGGGTGCACCTTCGGCCTCTTTGGGAGTAGATGAAGCTGGGGGTAGTAGTCCCCTCAATATATATGACAACCCAGTGTACCAAGAGCACACATAGGGGGTAGAAATCTCCCAGAACTGCACAACAGACTTGGACTTCCCTGAGGGACACCTCCCTCGACAAGACGATGCGGCTTCCTGCACAGTGGGTAGCACCCCTTCCGAGTCTGAGGAAAATGACATTCCGACATTCTTCAATGATTTCTCTGTACAAGGGTACGACACAGAGAACACCTCTACTACGATTGTAGCACCCAGTTTCCCAAATAAGGGTAATTTTGAAATTTCATGTTTATAATTATTTTAATAATTATATTTAATTCATGATATGATTTTTGGTGATTTTAAATCATTTTAAAATTATTTAAATCAAGGACTTGTGGTTTTGACGTTTTGCTAGTGAAACCCTAGAGACTGTTTGACCTAGAGCCTAACCATGTGATTATGATATTTTAATGTCATTTTTGGCCTAAGAATATTTTTGCATTTGACCTCTTTGAATTATTTTGATATTATTTTATTATTTATGATATTGTTTTGGGATTATTTGAGTCGGGTTCGAATTTCAACTCAATCCGACTTGAAACGGGGACCCGGGGGTAGTTTGACTCTAGTGGGACCCACACACTAGTTAGACATGGCCCACATGATAGAAATATTTTAGTTAGAGGTTAGACTAATTATTATGGATAAGGTTAGTATGATTAGAGACTTTAGAATGACTAATTTAGCCCCAACCAATTAGCCCTTTCCTAATACTCATAGAATAGGTTAGTGGGGGCATTTTAGACCTTACCATAATAGGACAAATAGCCCCATATGGCCAGCCACTTTGGGAGAGGATAGGCTCAAGTTCATTTCATTATTCTCATCCACACTCTCTTTCTTGTTCTTCCCCAAATTCCTAGAGAGCAATCCCTAGCAATTTCTCCACCAAATCCTTCCATTTCGCTACCAAATCTTCTTCTTTCCTTCTCCATTCTAGCCAAGAAGGAAGCTACGAAAGTATGGGAGGATTCGGAGCTCGTTCGTGTCCTTTTAGAATCTCTACGTGTCGGTGTCGCTCCGGGAAGGCTTTTCTTCGATTCGATCTACCAGGAGGTATAAATCTCTTCTCTTTTTCATTTTCTCATGCATATAGGTCTATTTTGAACCCATAGAAATGACCCCCATGGTTGTATCTCCATTTATGTCCATTTTGTGTCCATTTGGAGGTCATAGGAGTGTCCTTTGTGTTGTGGTTGTGTCCATGTGGGAAAACCCCAAATTTGGACACACTATATGTTGTTGTTATGTATGAATGAATTATTACATGTTTAATCTCATATTTTTGTATTGGAGATGTGTTCTATAGTGTCTCATATACATATATTAGTGTAGAGAGTGAGTTCTTGATATATTATGTTATATACTTGTGTTCTTTTGTCTCAAACTACCCAAATCCGTCATGATTTTTATCCACGTTTTTAATTTCAGCCCTAACTTAGAAATGTCATAACTTCTAGCTAAAAGCTCGGTCTAATCTTCCATTTTTTAAAAAGAAGCGTATTGAAGTTAGCTTTCCAAAAACATATATTAATAAGCCTAATTCTTTCTGTAACTTTCTGGAGAATTATTTGAGTGTCAGCTGTACAAAAGACAAACACGTTCTCGGTGTTTTCGCGATTCCGGGAGTTTCCGGAAACGAAAACGTGATCCGTTTGAAGTTTCGGAAAGCTAACACATAGATCTTTAACATACTTTAATCCTAGATTTTAATTCATGCTGAGATGGTACAGTATTGATTATTAGTAGGAGTTACTATTCGGCATATGCATTTTATGCACCCTTGTGTGTAATATAATGTTCTATTTGATTTTAACCCATGTTAATGTAAATATATTATGTAATTAAATAGAGAATGCAAGCATGATTAAATGTTTAAATAAATGATGTATGAGGTGTAAGTATCCTATCTAATGTAAGCATATATAAGTATGGCTTGTAATGAATATGTAGGTTCCATAGTATGTAATGTATGGTGCATATAGTAGTACAAGAGAATAAATGAACGATAAATAAATGTAAGCATGAATGTAATATAATAATAGATGTAATGTATGCAATATACAAGTTAATGAGATCTAATATTCTATGTTAACACAAATCCTATATTACCTCATATACCCCTTACACTATGTAGACACTATCACACTTGACACTTTGTTTACTTACACTTTGACACTCTTTGATATGTATACACTATGTATGCCCATTTAACCCTCACTTGCCCCTTTTTGCCATGTTTACATACACACACATAGCCTCTTAAATAAGTATTTATGAATACAGTTAACTTAGCTATGTATGTATATTATATATACGTTAGCATATTGTGTTGTAATATATAAGTTTATATAACCATTTGAAATGCCATAATTATAGACCTAATGTTGAATACCAATATATGTATGTGTATATATGTGTAGACATATATAGCTTAAAGTAATAGATTATCTAGTGTATATCCAATGTGAACTTGCCTATTTGAGTATTGAATAATTGCATGCTATATAGAGTTGGGTGTATGTTGGCTTGTATAGCCTTGTATTGATGTGTGCTTGCTAGGATAGTCTTGGTTAGGCCTAGTAAGACTTGCTGGGTTAGGACATGACCTAGTTTGACCTAGTTTGACTAGTGCAGTTGACCAGAGTTGACCAAGGGTTGACTTTGGCCTAGTTTGACCTAGATTCATGTAGAATGTATTGTAGTGCTTTATATTACCCTTCTAGACATGTTGTGAGTTGTGCTGTTCTAATTAGGAGCCAGACACCTCTCATCGGATAGTATCTTTACCTTGGACATTCAGATATCAGGCGAGTACATTCTCTGATCGTTTCATACTTGTCACGAATTATATTCTTGCTCTATATTAGTTTTACTTGATGCTGTCACGTTATCATCACGGATTGGTACTATACGGATCTCTTCTTGGGATGTTATCCCCCTTAGCGAGCGCATCGGATACTTTATGACATGTGTTTCATGTACATCATGTATTCCTTGCTTCTGTGTTATTCATGTACACTCATGTTCTTTCATGTTCTTTCATGTACGTTCATGTACTCTCATGTTCTTTTATGTACGCTCATGTTTCCTCATGTGTTTCTTGTATAACCAAAATATCATGTCCGTAACGTAACTTGAATAGATCCTTGTGTATTGATTGTGGGTAGGGGTGAGTATAAATGGTCATGTGATTTACCCATCATGTACACTCTGTTACTTTTCATGTTCATCATGTACAACCTAAGACAATTACATGCCATCTCGTACTCTAAATCACTAGTCACTTACAGTTCTTACTTATCATGTATATATTTCCAGTTATCAAATATCTCTCCTATTTTTATGTACATCTTCTTACAGCGTTTCATGTATCTTACTCTACTGCCTGTTTTATATTTCCTGACATGATATGAACTGCATGAGATGTATTGTGCTCGCTTCTGTCCTGACTGGACCTGTTGATAAATTTTACAGATGGCCTGGGATTGTCTGCTAGCCTAGAGGAGACACAATAGAGGTTGTTTAGATAGTTATTTCATTTTGTCTGGGTTGTATTTACTTTGCCTAGAGGAGATGTATTTCTGGGTTTATGTATCTTAGACACTTAGCCTTCTATCTCTTGTATCTCTTTTAGATTTCATGTTTATCTATCTTTATCATTCTACCTTAGATTGTGATTGAGTTGTACCTCTGTGTTGGCCTCCTTATGGAGAGTATTCATATTATGCTAGTTACAGTTTATGACCTAGAACAGCGTTCTACCGCCGACACTGCGGCGTAGGCTGGGCGTTGTTACGTACTCGTACCCTCACGGTGGGTACGGATCGTGACACATTTTTAGTGGTGGCCCATGCAGGTCGAGTTTATGTAGTGGTATTCGAACTAGAGTACCACTACAGCCTGCAGTAGGAATAGGATATATTTTGAAGGTACTCAATCACGGTTAGGATTCTTTGAGAGATTCCTGGGACGACCCTTGAGAATCTTATTTTAACTTCGATTTGAAATCTGTTTTTTCCCTGATTTGATTTACCTTTACTTCCTGTTATTGAACTTGATTTTTGATGGATTATTGTTGAATTTTGAATCTTGATGTTAGTGGTTGAATTTGAGTCTGTATTTTTATGATTTTTGATGGATTATTATTAAATTTTGAATCTTGATGTTAGTTGTTGAATTTGAGTTTGTATTTATATGTATATGTACATTTTTTTTTGGAATTAAGGTATAACCTGATAACATACTTGATAAGGATAGTGAGAAAGGTAAAAGACTACTTTATTATGGAATTTAGAATTTATTGCAGTCATATTTGCTAGCATGACAAGGACATAGAGCCTGATATAGCTATACTTATCTTAGTTATGAAATCTAGATTTTCTTGCAGCCATACCGGGTGGCGTGGTAAGAATTCTAGATAACATGATTATAGGGTGTATGCCTTATTATGGACTCTATCGTTTATTGCAGCTATGCTTATTGGCGTGGCAGAATTCTGACAACATAATTTCAGGAAGACGTATATGATTATCAGATTGTACCTTAAATATTTTTGAACATATTTTCTCTACTTTTGTTTCAGCCCTTAAAAAAGGAGAATTGTTATTTGTTTGTTTTGTTTCTCATTATTTAACTTAGGAGCAGCTTTAGCTATTTTTTATAAACTTTGTGTAACTTCTTACTATGAATTTCTTCTTAATACAATGAATCAATGATTTTACTAGACCTTATCTTAGATTTGATAAATTAGCTCTGGGTTTCAAAATGGGTTCTCCTTTAAACAGATAAGAAAAACAGATTTTATCGTTATTTCTTTCTTGCTATTATTCTTGTATTAAATAATAATAATTAAACTGTCTTGATTTCGCCAATCATCTGCTCGTAATCTTGGTAGGAATCTAATTGTTGGTTTTAACGTAGAATTAAAATTTCATTTTGGTCATGAGAATATATATATATATATATATATATATATATATATATATATATATGAACATATATAGTGGATACCTTGCCTGACACGTATGCATGCTACACTTGATTTTCCACCTATCTGAATACATATTAATATGTCGTTAATGTTTAATTTTCCAAAATCCCACTATTTCTGATTTTCTGCTTTTTCAGTTTAAATTCGTAATTCAAATATAAATTTCATGATAATAGTTTTGTTTACATCACTGCACATATATGCTATACATAGAGTTTCGATTCAAAAAAAAATGGTTGAATTTTGTGTTGAATTTGTCAAATCTGAGACTGTATGCATATTAACGCTTGATACGGGATTTTAAATGTTAGATCAAATTGTTGTTTTGAGTGTAATATTTAGAGCTGTGTACATTATTGTTGTAGGGATATAATGTTAGGTTTCATATTCTTACATGTTAGGTTGTGATAAACATTGAGTTGGTTTTGATGTATAATTTCTCCAAAATCTTGAAAACTGAATACATGTTAACATTTTTTTTCATTGATTTTAAATGTTTAGTTCAATTTCAGTTTTAACATGTAATATTGAACTGTATGCGTAGATAAATGTATGGATAGTAGGTTAGGGTTTCATTTCTATCATGTTAGGATGTATTGGGAGCATTGAGATTAGTTGTGATGTTTCAAACTCCTAAATTTTGAAATTGCATTATGTTAATATTTAACTGCTTTAAATGTTAGCTTATTTTCAGATTTTGTATGTAAATGCTGAACTAAAACTGGGTTTAACCTTTCAATACTAAGCTATAACCCTGTACAAGGACACACACACACCCTAACTTAGTATACCCTGTCATGTAACCTAACCATTCCTCTCTATATTATGATCATGTATCTATAAAGATATATATAGAGTTTATACGTACATGTTATAATATATATATATATAACTAAATCCCTACCTCTTTATAGATATATATATATATATATATATATATATATATATATATATATATATATATGGTTAGCCATGCATGTTATGAGTAAATAGGTTGTGTGTTGTAGATTGTTTAACCAATATGCCATAAGTAGTGTAACTGGATAGCTATTGTTTGGAACCCAAATCCTCATATACAATTTTATGTATATTTTACGTGCACACACATGCCTACTATCTAACCATATGAACCTGTTCACATACACCCATACACACACAAACCACATAACATTGCATAATGCTAGCTTTTCCCTCTCTAACACTCTCTCTCTAAATATATATATTGTGATGGGATTTTTAATGCAATTGACTTTCATTCCTTAACTAGTGATTTTGATCTTTCCTTGAATAGTACCCTTTTTCAGATAATTGGTAGTTACCTTTGTTTTATTTTTATTTTATTTTGATGATACCAGTTTTCATATAGGATGGTAGACCGCCTTACAGTTTTGATGATTGTTATTTCTGTATCTTTTCTGGTTAAGCATCCTAGACTGCTTGTGTGTTTTGATACCCTATGACCGATTCAGTTAGCATTACTAATATACCTAGGTGAGACTTCCAACTGCTACGGTATGCCCTGACCTTGTATACTATTCCTTTAAATTGCATGATTTAGATTAAAAAAAATTTAGACCTTGATTGTTGGGAAATAGGGACGTCACCCCATTAGTATCAGTTGTAGATATATATAGGTTAGTCCTTGATGTGGGGATGTGTGTCTATAAACATGTAGCTTAGGAGATTTATGAGAAATTATAGTATCAGCCTTGGTAGGATGTACTAGTCTTTTGGTGAGTATAAATGTGTTATGAGAGATAAGGACCTATATGTCTTAGTAATGCATCGTTCCTATGGTAATAGAATGTATTAATAGATGGTTAATAGGAAGATAATAGTTTGAGCATACCTATAGCCTATGATCAGTTCCTTTTCATCCTTAGTTAAGACCACTTTAAAATAGGTCCAGTCCCTTGGATATAGGTTCCAGTCCATATTTTATTGAAGTTTCATTACCGCCGTACAGCAGAGCAGTATTGGAGGTATTCCTAGATTGACACTATTTAGATGTTTGTTTATTATTCCAGTGTTAGGAAGTGTTACCTTAGATATTGGGTAGGTTAGAGGTTCTAGAAGGAGTACTATCGATCTTAAATTTCGAGGACGAAATTTTTCTAAGGTGGGTAGAGTTGTAGCACCCAGTTTCCTAATTGAGGGTAATTTTGAAATTTTGTGTTTATAATTATTTTAATAATTATATTTAATTCATGATATGATTTTTGGTGATTTTAAATCATTTTAAAATTATTTAAATCAATGACTTGTGGTTTTGACGTTTTGCTAGTGAAACCCTAGAGACTGTTTGACCTAGAGCCTAACCATGTGATTATGATATTTTAATATCATTTTTGGCCTAAGAATATTTTTGCATTTGACCTCTTTGAATTATTTTGATATTATTTTATTATTTATGATATTGTTTTGGGATTATTTGAGTCGGGTTCGAATTTCAACTCAATCCGACTTGAAACGGGAACCCGGGGGTAGTTTGACTCTAGTGGGACCCACACACTAGTTAGGCATGGACCACATGATATTAATTTTAGTCCACATGATAGAAATATTTTAGTTAGAGGTTAGACTAATTATTATGGATAAGGTTAGTGTGATTAGAGACTTTAGAATGACTAATTTAGCCCCAACCAATTAGCCATTTCCTAATACTCATAGAATAGGTTAGTGGGGGCATTTTAGACCTTACCATAATAGGACAAATAGCCCCATATGGTCAGCCACTTTGGGAGAGGATAGGCTCAAGTTCATTTCATTATTCTCATCCACACTCTCTCTCTTGTTCTTCCCCAAATTTCTAGAGAGCAATCCCTAGCAATTTCTCCACCAAATCCTTCCATTTTGCCACCAAATCTTCTTCTTTCCTTCTCCATTCTAGCCAAGGAGGAAGCTACCCAAGTATGGGAGGATTCGGAGCTCGTTCGTGTCCTTTTGGAATCTCTACGTGTCGGTGTCGCTCCGGAAAGGCTTTTCTTCGATTCGATCTACCGGGAGGTATAAATCCCTTCTTCTTTTCATTTCCTCATGCATATAGATCTATTTTGAACCCATAGGAATGACCCCCATGGTTGTATCTCCATTTGTGTCCATTTCGTGTCCATTTGGAGGTCATAGGAGTGTCCCTTGTGTTGTGGTTGTGTCCATGTGGAAAAACCCCAAATTTGGACACACTATGTGTTGTTGTTATGTATGAATGAATTATTACATGTTTAATCTCATATTTTTGTATTGGAGATGTGTTCTATAGTGTCTCATATACATATATTAGTGTAGAGAGTGAGTTCTTGATATATTATGTTATATACTTGTGTTCTTTTGTCTCAAACTACCCAAATCCGTCATAATTTTTATCTACATTTTTAATTTCAGCCCTAACTTAGAAATATCATAACTTCTAGCTCAAAGCTCTGTCTAATCTCCCGTTTTTTTTAAAAGAAGCGTATTGAAGTTAGATTTCCAAAAACATATATTAAAAGGCCTAATTCTTTCTGTAACTTTCTGGAGAATTATTTGAGTGTCATC
The DNA here is from genome assembly GCA_029216955.1 of Iris pallida. NCBI lineage: Eukaryota > Viridiplantae > Streptophyta > Magnoliopsida > Asparagales > Iridaceae > Iris > Iris pallida. The sequence continues at coordinate 10,245,610 of JANAVB010019600.1, forward strand.
TGTACGAAAGACAAACGCGTTCTCGGTGTTTTCGCGATTTCGGGAGTTTTCGGAAATGAAAACGCGATCCGTTTGAAGTTTTGGAAAGCTATAACACATAGATCTATAACATACTTTAATCCTATATTTTAATTCATGCTGAGATGGTACAGTATTGATTATTAGTAGGAGTTACTATTCGGCATATGCATTTTGTTCACCCTTGTGTGTAATATAATGTTCTATTTGATTTTAACCCATGTTAATGTATATACATTATGTAATTAAATAGAGAATACAAGCATGAGTAAATGTTTAAATAAATGATGTATGAGGTATAAGTATCCTATCTAATGTAAGCATGTATAAGTATGGCTTGTAATGAATATGTAGGTTCTATAGTATGTAATGTATGGTGCATATAGTAGTACAAGAGAATAAATGAACGATGAATGAATGTAAGCATGAATGTAATATAATAATAGATGTAATGTATGCAATATACAAGTTAATGAGATGTAATATTCTATGTTAACACAAATCCTATATTACCTCATGTACCCCTTACACTATGTAGACACTATCACACTTGCACTTTGTTCACTTACACTTTGACACTCTTTGATATGTATACACTATGTATACCCATTTAACCCTCACTTGCCCCTTTTTCTATGTTCACATACACACACATAGCCTCTTAAATAAGTATTTATGAATACAGTTAACTTAGCTATGTATGTATATTATATATATGTTAGCATATTGTGTTGTAATATATAAGTTTATATAACCATTTGAAATGCCATGATTATAGACCTAATGTTGAATACCAATATATGCATGTGTATATATGTGTAGACATATATAGCTTAAAGTAATAGATTATCTAGTGTATATCCAATGTAAATTCTTGCCTATTTGAGTATTGAATAATTGTATGCTATATAGAGTTGGGTGTATGTTGGCTTGTATAGCCTTGTATTGATGTGTGCTTGCTAGGATAGTCTTGGTTAGGCCTAGTAAGACTTACTGGGTTAGGACATGACCTAGTTTGACCTAGTTTGACTAGTGCAGTTGACCAGAGTTGACCAAGGGTTGACTTTGGCCTACTTTGACCTAGATTCATGTAGAATGTATTGTAGTGCTTTATATTACCCTTCTGGACATGTTGTGACTTGTGCTGTTCTAATTAGGAGCCAGACACCTCTCCTCGGACAGTATCTTTACCTTGGACATTCAGATATCAGGCGAGTACATTCTCTAATCGTTTCATACTTGTCACGAATTATATTCTTGCTCTAGATTACTTTTACTTGATGCTGTCACGTTATCATCACGGATTGGTACTATACGGATCTCTTCTTGGGATGTTACCCCCCTTAGCGAGCGCATCGGATACTTTATGACATGTGTTTCATATACATCATGTATTCCTTGCTTCTGTGTTATTCATGTACACTCATGTTCTCTCATGTTCTTTCATGTACGTTCATGTACTCTCATGTTCTTTCATGTACGCTCATGTTTCCTCATATATTTCTTGTATAACCAAAATATCATGTCCGTAACGTAACTTGAATAGATCCTTGTGTATTGATTGTGGGTAGGGGTGAGTATAAATGGTCATGTGATTTACCCATCATGTACACTCTGTTACTTTTCATGTTCATCATGTACAACCTAAGCCAATTACATGCCATCTCGTACTCTAAATCACTAGTCACTTACAGTTCTTACTTATCATGTATATATTTTCAGTTATCAAATATCTCTCCTGTTTTCATGTACATCTTCTTACAGTGTTTCATGTATCTTACTCTACTGTCTGCTTTATATTTTCTGACATGATATGAACTGCATGAGATGTATTGTGCTCGCTCCTATCCTGACTGGACCTGTTGATAAATATTATAGATGGCCTGGGATTGCCTGCTAGCCTAGAGGAGACACAGTAGAGCTTGTTTAGATAGTTATTTCATTTTGTCTGGGTTGTATTTACTTTGTGGATTACTGTATTTGAGTTTTGAGATGTATTTCTGGGTTTATGTATCTTAGACACTTAGACTTCTATCTCCTGTATCTCTTTTGGATTTCATGTTTATCTATCTTTATCATTCTACCTTAGATTGTGATTGAGTTGTACCTCTGTGTTGGCCTCCTTATGGAGAGTATTCATATTATGCTAGTTACAGTTCATGACCTAGAACAGCGTTCTACCGCCGACACTGCGGCGTAGGCTGGGCGTTGTTACGTACTCGTACCCTCACGGTGGGTGCGGGTCGTGACAACGATCCCTTCCACCTCTACCCACGTGAGGTCAGTCTTTATGGCTAATGATGATCATGAAGTGCCTACTGACCGACAACGTCTAGAAGTACTTGAGGCCATGTTCCTGTCCTTGGTCAAGTCGGTAGACAAAATCAAAGCTGCCTTGCCAACTCGACCAGCAAGGACTCCCGAACAAACAAGCTTGGGACCCACAGTCAACGCGGACTCCAATACGACCGTCCCTCCTTTGGGTGATGGTCCTTTAGGAGCATCTGTTCCTTCAGCTGCGGACGAAGCCAATGAGGCGAGAAGGGAATTCCAAGAGCTTCGAGCAATGTTCAATGCCCGAGACTCCTCTCGCGACCTCAGAATACGGCAGCCGTATCCCGTTGCATGAAGAGATGTTCCTTTTCCACCACAGTACAAGCCGTTTCATATCGATTCATATAACGGAAAGACCTCTGCTAGTCGGTACATGATACTTTGAAGTCACAACCGACCACTTGCCGCATAATGACGCCATCCTCACACGATTATTCATCGAAGCATTGGAGGGGATCGCGTTCGACTGGTACCGCAACCTTCCCGACAACTGTTCCCAATCTTTTGACGACTTCAAGCGTATGTTCCTGGAGAGATTCTATGAAGTGGGGCATGATATAATGATGTCATCTCTTATGGACGTCGTTCAGGAAGAGAGGGAGCTAACAAGGAACTATATCGAGCGGTTCCGCTAAACTGCAATGAGATTGCCCCAAGGCAATCCCGAGAGCTCCTTGATTGAAATCTGCCAGAAAAAGTTGCTTCCGACAATTAGCCTCTGGATGGGCGACAATCAGTTCAGGGATTGGACGACCTTCATCATAAGTGCTACCAATACGGAGGCAAAATTGAAGAAGGCTCGCCAGTTGGGATTACACATCCCAGATGGAGAGGATAAGGGCAGACGTCCTGGTTCCACCTCCTGCAACAACAACAGTGGCGCTACCTCCAACCAGGACAATAAAGGCAAATAGGCCATGGTCGCTGATGCGACCCAGAAGCCCAAACAAAAATAGGCGAAAGGTCAGTAGCCCAAGGTGAATTACTCATTTGAAGATAGTCATGTCAAACCTATCTTCGATATGCTCATGCAAGGGGGTTGGATCCAGCTCCCTCCACCAAGGTGCGAGCCCCGAACGACATAAATAGAGGATCCAAAATATTGTCACTTCCACCACTATGTCCATCATTCCACTCATGACTACTTCCAATTAAAGCGGTACATCCAGAGTCTTATCAACTCCAAAGCTCTGTCGATAGACTTTAAAGAGGTTACCGGCGATGAATATGGTATTAATTCAGTTCGACGACTTTCCTCCAACAAGCACTCCAGACGGGGTAATACATGTCCCTCGGGCAACATGGAGGTTACTAAACTTCCACCCGTCCGGAACCAGACATCTGGTTAGTATCTCTTACCACTTCGCGAGGAGAGATCATATGGGTGCATTCGGACTTTGTGCCCGAAGTTACCCGGGCGCTGTCATCCCCTACCAGCGATAAGAAGGGCAGAAAGTCTAGATCCTACCATACAATTTTAGTCGAAGCGGAGGAAGCGGCAGCCATTGTTACCCGGTCTGGGGCACAAGTCCAGCCCACACTGGGAAGCTCAGTCGAAGATCCTAAGCCGGCGACATTGCCTCCCTCTGATGTTCCAAGGCCATCTCAGCCACCACTGGCAAATAAGTCCAAGCCAAAGGAAACCCGCTTCGACAGGACACTCCGTAACATTGCACCTCAGGGGCTGGAAAGACCTTACAACTTTGACATATTAGCACAATTGGCTAATACGCCAGCAAAGTTGTCATTATACGTGCTCCTAAGGCTCTCCAAGGATCTTCATGTCGCATTGAGCGAAGCACTCCAAAATGCTGACGCCTACTTAGCCCAGGTCAAGCCTCCCGGAGAAGACTTGTCAACAGTTCTACAGGGCAGCGATGGCACAGATGCAATACCCAACATCATATTTACTCCACAGGACATGTTGATCAAGACCAACATGCATGATCGCCCCTTGTACTACACTGGATACATAGGCGACATCAAGGTGGATCGGATGCACATCAATCATGGCTCGTCGATAAGCATCATCCTGAAAAGCTTGCTCCAACTTCTGGGCATCCCTATGCACCGGCTAGCCGCAACCAATACTACCATTAGCAGTTTTAACTCGGGAAGGAGCTATCCCCTAGGGAAGATCCGCCTGAAATATCAGATTGGCGACCTAAAAATAGAGGTTACCTGCTATATCATAGATGCAGACACATCCTACAACATCCTCCTGGGGCATCCATGGATACATGACTCCATGATTGTGCCATCTACACTTCACCAGTGCTTCAAGTATGTCAGTAAGCATGGCTTCGTTAAGACTGAATTCGCCGACATCGATCCCTTCAAAGGGGTTGAATCTTATTACTCTTCGAAGTCTTGTCTATTTGACGAGTCCAAGAAACACATAACTGACGAACTGGAGGCCATCATAGGGCCAGAGGAAACCTTGATAATTCATCTCCAGGCCCAAAAATTAGGCAAAGTTGTACCCCTTGTCGCAGCTGTACACAAAGAGGTGCCCGGTTCTCCTGCCTCATCTCCCCAGTTGGAACCGATGGTCATCCGGCTCCTAAGATCCAACCAGGAGCCAAAACTCGTCATAGGGTCGATGGTGATCCGATTGCCGAAATCCAATCAAAGGCAACAGGAATATGCAAGGCCCTCTACGACACCGATGGTGATCCGATTGCCAAAATCCACTCAAAGGCAATTGGAATACACGAAGTCCCTTACCAAGCTAATTGTCATCCGTCTTTCCAAGATGAACCGGCAACCAAGTGTTGATTCAGCATCCTCAGGCAAGCCGATACCACAAGTTGAACCCTTGGTGATCAAGTTGCCCAAGACAGCATCCCGACCTCTGATCACGCAGGGGATAGCTGAAGAGGATATAGAACTCGCCAAGTACCTGGTTGCACTGGTGGATAGCCTCTCTCCTGATGATGTAATCCCTGTTGACAAAATTTCTTATTTCATCAATAAGAGGCTGTCATTGAACTATCCTGAGTGTAATAAACTCAATCTGATGTATATTATGAAACTCGGTCGGGACATTAACCTGCAACACAGGTAACAACCGTCATACCCGAACTGACTTGCTCCTATTAAAGATGCCTACTTCCTAGTCCCAGACAGAAGAGAAGGGGATCACACGATCATCTTTGGCTGAAAAGAAGGTCCTCAACCGTTCATGCCTCGAGAATTTGATCTCGAACCCGATACTGCAAGGCAACCGCTCTACCTGTATAGTCCTCAGGCCAAGTACTTCATGTAAAAGCAGGGGTATGACATGGAGGCTACCCTAGGCCTGAATTACGACAGCGGTCGACGATCGCCTCTGCAACTCTCAACTCCATCTAGGAAACCTCGGGATTATTACGGCAAATCCAGACACGGCCTCAGGTATGCTACACAAGCAACAATGCCCGAGGGTTCTGATGAAGAATGCGAGTGGCACTCTCATTCGTCCGAGTCACCCACTTACGACTCTGATGGCAGTATTGGAGGTATATTCAGACAGACATTATCTGTCAACATAACATCCGCTGATATCGAAGAGGAAGACGAAGACCTATTCGAACCACTTGAGTTGGAGCCGTAGGTCCAGCAACTATATGCATAATGGAAAAAATGCTTTGAACTTCGTGATCCTCTCACTGAAGACGAGGACATGCAAGTTAACCTTGGTGATGAATCCTTTCCAAAGTGAATCTTCATCAGTAAAGGCCTGACAGACGACGAGCGAGAGTCATTGTTGTAACTCGTCAGAGAATACATTGACGTCTTTGTTTGGAGCTATGAAGACATGCCAGGGTTAAATCCTGAGATCGCACTTCATAAGCTTAACATTTACCCGGACGAAAAACCAGTTAAACAACAACAGCGACGGTTTCGTCCAGACATAATGAACTTCATTGAAGCAGAAGTAAACAAGCTTATAGCTAGCGGTTTCATTCATGAAGAGCAGCACCCAGACTGGGTAGCCAACATAGTACCAGTCATCAAGAAGAATGGAAAGATTCGGATTTGCATTAAATTTTGCAATCTGAATGCGGCATCCCCTAAGGATAAATTTTCTCTTCCGATCACCGACATAATGATCGATAATACGTGTGGCTTCGAGCACATGTCCTTTATGGATGGTTTTTCAGGATACAATCAAATCAAAATGTCTCCTAATGATGAGAAGCATACGTCATTTCAAACACCGATCGGCGTGTATTGTTATATGGTCATGTCCTTCGATATGAAGAATGTCGGTACTACATATCAACATGCTATGAGCATCATCTTCATAGATCATTTGTGCAGGACGGTGGAGTGTTATGTTGATGACATCACCATCAAAAGCTGCTCCAAAAATGATCACTTATAGGATTTAAGAACAGTGTTCGACCTCATGCGAGTGCACAACCTGAAGATGAACCCCACCAAGTCTTTCCTGGGAGTGTCCAACGGGAAGTTCTTAGGCTTTGTCATTACTTCCCGGGGCATTCACATAGATCCCGATAAAATAAAAGCAATCCTGGAGATGAGTCCACCGAGGAATCTCCGTGAACTCCGCGGCCTTCAGGGAAGACTAGCCTATATAAGGAGGTTTATATCTCACCTCTCAGGGTGATGTCAACCCATCACTCAACTCATGAGGAAATATCTCTTTTTCATATGGAACGAGGAATGTCAGCGTGCATTTGATGATATTAAGGAGTACCTGACGAATCCGCCAGTTCTGGTAGCCCCGGTCGCCGGAAAGCCCTTCTTGCTCTATGTACGGGCGGTAGAACACTCCCTCAGTGCTTTGCTAGCACAGAATAATGATGCGGGACATGAATAAGCCATTTATTATCTCAGCCGGATGATGGTAGGACCGGAACATAGGTACACCGCCGTGGAGAAGGAGTGCCTTGCCCTAGTGTTCGCCATTCAGAAATATGATACTATGTGACAGGGCAGACCATCCATATTGTTTCTCGAGTTAATCATCTCAGGATTCTCATGACCAAGCCAGGCGAAGGCTGTCAAAGGTCAAGCCCTGGCCGACTTCTTAGCAGCCCATCCAGGCTCAAAAATAGCCAAAATTTATGAAAAAAATTTCGATGAAGTCGTCGCCACAAACATGACTTCACATGATGCCATTTGGCGAATGTTCTTTGACGATGCTTTAAGAATGGGGCCACAAGGTGATATCGTCGCTGGAGTTGGGGTGGTATTAATTTCTCCCTCTGGACTAGTAGTCAATCGGGAATATTCTCTTACAGAACCCTGTTCAAATAACGTAGCCGAATATAATGCTCTAGTCATCGGACTCCAACTCGCAAGAGAAGTGGAGATCAAGTACCTGGAAGCATATGGTGACTCACAGTTGGTTGTTAACTAGATCCGAGGTTCATACGAGGTTCACAATGAGGACCTGATTCCCTACTATCAGACAGCAATCGCCATCATTGCAACCTTAGATGGATTCTTTATAGAGCATGTTCCTAGGCTCCAAAATATCAAAGTCGATGTCCTAGAAGGCCTCGCCGCTTTCTTGGCACTTCTAAATGATACTCATCACCTAGTCGACGTAATAGGCCATGAGCTGGCCTGTCCCAAGAACAACGTCCAACTAGGTACAAGTTACTCCGTCTAGATAACCAACGACATACAAGACTAGAGATGTCCGCTCATCGACTTTGCAGTCTACGAAATTCTGTCAGAAAATGTGAAGGAAGCAACTTCAATCAGAAGGCGCTCTCTCAGATTCTTCTATGATACGGAGACAAAAATGTTATATCGATGATCCTACGATGGGCTACTTTAAGATGCCTGTCAAATGCAGAAGCTAAAGAAGCCTTACGCGAGGCTCACGATGGTGCTTGTGGAGCTCACCAACCAGGCCTGAAATTGCAAGATCGTCTCCGCCGGATCGGTTATTATGGGCCACAATAGTAGCAGATGCAGTTGATTATGCAAAAAAGTACAAGGCTTGCCAGATCCATACAGATTTCATACATCTGCCATCCGAATTCTTGCACCGAACAGTGGCCTCTTGGACATTTGAAGCATGGAGAATGGACATCATTGGGCCAATCACCCTACTGTCGTCTGGGGGCATCGGTTCATACTTGCAATCACCGATTACTTCTCCAAATGGGCAGAAGCTATTCCGCTTGCAAAAGTGAAGACATCGAACGTGATTAGCTTCATAAAACATCACGTCATCTACCGTTTTGGACTGCCCCGGAGGATTATTCACGACATTGGTCTGCAGTTCGCAAGCCAGGCTTTCTATCGATTTTGTGACAAGAATCGAATTCAGAACATGGCCTCGACAGCATATAATCCATCGGCTAACGGTCTGGATGAAGCTTTCAACAAAACCATAATCAAGCTCCTCAAAAAGTTCGTGTCTTCAAACAAACATGACTGGAATAAAAAGCTTGGCGAGTGCTTATGGGCGTATCGCACCACGATTCGGACGGCTAAAAAAATACACCATTCTCCTTGGTTTACGGGAGCGAGACAGTCCTCCCATCGGAGATCAGATCCCCTCACTTCGAGTGGCCCTTACTTACCGGTTAACGTCGGACGATAACTACCGCCGATGGCAACAAGAGTTGGAAGAGTTAGACGAGAAGCATTTACAAGCTCAACAAAGCATAAAGCTCTACCAAGCGCGCATCTTTCGGGCTTTCAACAAAAAAAGTCAAACAGAGAATATTTCAAGTCGACGATCTTGTCTTGGCCATTCGTAGATCAATGGTCATGACTCAAAGGCCCCCGGCAAATTTTAGCCTAAATAGGAGGGTCCGTTCATCATCGAGACCGTATTCTCTAACGGCGTATACCGTCTCACAAAACAAAATGGAGACTTGCTCATGATGCCCATCAACGACAAGTTCGTCAAGAAATAATATGTCTAAACGATATCTTCCAACTATCTCTCAGATTGTGAGTTATGTACCCTCTGGTATCGCTGAACTTACACTCTGACCTCAAATCGCCCAGATTGTTGAGTTATGTGCCCTCAGGTACCACTGAACTTACTCTCTGTCCGCTCCGAGTGGATTCATATATCATCTTCTGGTCATATCTCTGAACTTCCACACTAAATGCTTTTTCCCACCAGAGTTTACCTCAAAATCTATTACTCGTACTACCAGTGCACAAAAAGGGTAATAGGTCCACAAAATTTCCCAACGAAAAAAACAACCACGTCCATATTATCTCTGAGTTGTTTTCTCGTCCATCACAAACAAATCACCCAATACATAGAACTTATACGTTGACAGTACCTCTGAGTTGTTATGTGTATCCCCATTAGGCCTACTCCTACCACGTCCTCATTACCTCTGAGTAGGGAGGCTCTACTTTAGACCCATATTTACCATGTCCTCATTACCTCTGAGTAAATATGTTGGTTTTCTCTCCACTTATTATCAGTACTCGTATCGCTAGTACACAAAAAGGGTAATAAGTCCATAAAAGTTATCCTAATCTACTACTCGCACCATTGGTGTACCAAAGAGTAGTAAATCCATAAAATATCATTCAAATCTATTTGCTCGCATTTCCAGATGCACAAAAGGGCAATAGGTCCACAAAAATCCTCCAGTGGGATGTCCTTTATCAAACACAAATGCTGTATTAGGCCCTCTAGTACAAGCACCACAAAATACTACAAATAAAGAATGGAGTGAACATATTTTGTTCATTCAAAATTAGTTACATTTATAGGACCACATCAATAGCAGAAAACAAAGAAAGAAAAATCTAGCAATACATAGTTTGGTCAGTTTGACAGCACTTCGCCTTCACCAAAAAGCAGTTTCGTGGCCCTCGAAAGAAGTCATAATTTACTGATGAGAAGCAAACAAGGTTGTTGAATCTCCAAGGAGGTGCCCGGAGGAGGGCAAATATAGCATGTTATTCTCCCCTCTGTATTGCGGATACCTTAGCCCCGCTCCTCCGAAAGACCATACCTTCAAAACAGCATCCCTGATGGTGGTTTTGCCTACTTGGAGAGCCGTGAAGACAGGACGTTCTTGATGATGCCTGAACACCGTCCAACTCTCCGAGGTATAAAGGTTCTTCCTACCACCTGGGGAAAACTCTTCTGAAGCATGAAGAGTTCTGAGCTGTTTGATGTGTATGCCAAAATGGCGCGAGGAAAACTCTTCCAAAGCATGAGGAGTTTTGAGCTGTCTGATGTATGTGTCAGAATGGTGTATTTTCTCTCTATCATTGACACCAATCCTGGAGAAGTTTGCTAGCCAGATCCCTACAAAGCATGAAAAAAGGGTTTAGTATCGAGAAGAAAACAAAGGACTATGTTTTTAGCTATGCGGCCTAGCCAAACAGAACTCATGCGGCTCAGTCATGAGACACTTAGGCGGCTCAGTCATGAAGTGGTCATGCGGCTCACTCATGAGGCACTTATGCAGCTCAGTCATGAAATACTCATGCGGCCCAGTCATAAAGTGCCTATACGGCTCAGTCATGAAGCAATTACGCGGCCCAGTTATGCAGTATTCATGCGGCCTAGTCATAAAGTGCTCATACGGCTCAGTCATGAGGCAATTATGTGGCCCAAGTATGCAGTATTCATGCGGCCCAGTCATAAAGTGCTCATGCGGCTCAGTCATGAGGCAATTATGCAGCTCAGTAATGGGGCACTTGTACGGTTTAAGTTCGAATGAACAGCGCTTATGCGGCTCATCCTATGCGGCCCTATCATATAGAACACATGCAGTGCAAATGAGATAGGACATGCATCGACTAGGCACAAATCATAGAGGCAGTATATGACAGGCCCGTGCATAAAATATGCGATATGGCCATTCAAAATTTTAGTCGTCGCCTTTCCACCATCCTACTCTTGATAGGGGGTTTCACGTCGGGATGAATAGAAGGAGAGAATGCCGCTCTCGACGGAGAAGCAAGTCCCTTCCCTTTGGTCGCCGTACTAGTCGACTTGGAAGCTTTTGGAACCATAGCATAAAGTATGATGAAGTCGAAGGCGAAGAAGATGAAAGAGAAAAATCTCTCCAAATGACCTCTATTTATAGAGTTTCTGAAAAGTGCCTCTTCGATTCTCAAGATCATTAAAGATAATGATGATGTTTGGGGACTTTATCCCTAATAACTGTCGGCTTTATCTTGAAGAGTACCTCTTCAATTCTCGAAACGATTAAAGATAATGACGACGTTTGGGGACTTTATCCCTAGTAACCGTCGGCTTTATCTCAAAAAGCGATCCACAACCGAATCAAGAGAATTAAATACAGCAGTGACAGCTGGCAGGCTGGATAGGGTCTCTCTGTGGCTCAAAATCTCCCTGCGGCTAAAGGTCGCTCCTGGCTTGAAGATGTCTTGTGGCTCAAAATCCCTCTGCGGCTCGAAGTCTCTCTGCGGCTTAAGATTTCCCTGCGGCTTGACATATCTCTATGCTTCTTATTCAAAGTATTCCAAATTTGCAATTTAAAAATATTAAAGGGAGTCTTGTAGAAGCATGGAAAATATGGGATTCATGCAGACCATAATTTACCGCATATATACTTTGGGCCAAACAGGTCCGCATAAAAGAGAGCCGCATGACAGATTCAATATCCCATGCGGCCCGGTGACAACCAGACTGATTCAAGCCGCAGAAGAAATGATATACGGCCAAGTTGATCAGGTCGTCTGATAAAACTGACAAGTTCTGTCAAAACTAATGAAAATGACAGCTCTAACACTCTGACAAAAAGATAAGACGTGAGACGTGAGCAGACATACGGCCAGAAGGAGTGTTACCCGAGCCGCATGAACCTTATGCGGCTCAAACATATGCGATTCCAGAGTCTTCGAACTTTATGCGCCCAAAATACATAATCTATGCGGCTTAAAAGTCCTTAAGCTATATGCGGGCTAAGGAATATAGCGATTTAAGCCGCATGAGTCTCATGCAGCCCAATATGGTCAAAAACTGAAAGACTCTTACGGCTCAAAATGATTCATATCCTGCGATGGGGCACGTGGCAGGCTGACCAAGTCTCAACCACCCAGATTTGCTGTAACAAAATTCCAACAAATCGACTGCTGGCGGCCAAAGAGCGGGTCTTCACGTGCTGGTTAGCCATGTGGCCACAGGCCATCCATGCGGCTCAAAATACATGCCACTATAAATAGCAGGGTGCCACACCCCTGCAAAAGGTTGGCAACCTTCAAAAGGCAATTTCTTCAAGAGCTAAAGACTGCGTCAGATGGTCCAAGGAGTAAGGTAGAGTTGATACACTTTCCCAAGCCTCCACCATCACCCCCCAGAATCAAAACTAAACAATTGTACTTAGATTGTTTCCTAGGATTTCTTTCTAGGCTTTTTTTTGTACAAGCGAGTTTGCAATCAATTTCAGTGTTTCTGTAATACCTGTTTTTGATATTTAATGGCAAACAACTGGGTCTGTCTTTCTCCTCTGATTCACTGGCCTCACTTTTGTGCAGATACTTGTGTTACCATACTTTCGACCAGTTGCAGCTTTCCTACTCGATCTTGATCGGTCATATGGGCTGCTCTTCTTTGACAGTAGACAGTTCTTCTTTATGTGCCCTGAATTCTTACATCTGAAGTAGATTATTTCTTCTTTTTTGCTTTCTTGGATGTCTTTCTTCTTTCGGTTTGATCTCTCAAACTTCAAAAACTTTCTAAAGTGTTTGACCAGTAGGGCCGGTTCACCACCACCGGATGATTCTTCGTCAGAATCGTTGCATGAGACTTTTCTGGCTTGTGCTTTGAAGGCAATAGATTTTGTCTTGGGAGTTGCTTCTTCAAACTCTTACAAGTCTAGCTCATGGGTCATGAGCTTGTCCATCAGTGTCTCCAAAGTCATCGTGGTGAGATCGTTTCCTTCTATAATCGCGGTGGACTTCGGGTTCCAGTTCTTGGTTAGAGCTCATAAAACCTTTCTGATCTTCTCATGATTGCTGTAATCCTTACCAAAAGACTGTAAAGGATTAGTAATATTGAGAAAACAAGTAAACATCTGTGTAATTGACTCACTGGATTTTATCTTAAAAGATTTGTATTCTTGTGTTAGTCTACTAATTTTGGATTCCTTTACTTGGGAAGTTCATTCACGAGTTACCTCAAGAAGTCTCCAAATTTTATTAGACATTGTACAAGTTGATACAAGATTGAACTCAGTTTTATCAATTGCATATAATAGTGCATTGATGGCTCGTGTATCTAGACTAGCCTATGTCTTTTCATACTCCATGTATTTGTCGTGTGGCATGTCTACTAGTACACCATCAATTATTGTTCTAGGTGATTTCTTATAACCGTCTATTACTATCGACCAAATATCGAAGTCTAGTTACTTGAGAAAGAAACTCATCTGTGTTTTTCTATATGTGTAATTTATTCCATCAAATAGTAGGGGTCTATTTGTTGATTGCCCTTTACCGCTGAATATAGATTTAACGGCTGCCACAGATATATACTCTGGATGGTTATGTATATGTATAACCTGCTCTAATACCAATTGTAGGACCGTTGAGCACCTCTAGAGGGGTGAATAGAGTGTGTGCATGTGCAGCAGAGACAATCACCAATTAAAATTAAGCAGCTATATATTATGGCAGGTAAATGATAGTAAATACAATGCGATAAAGTAAGAGGCAAGAGAATCAAACTCAGTGACATAGCGATGTATTATCACTCTGAGAGGACCAATCCAGTCTCGAGTACTCTTGTTCGATGTTAATCCACTATGGCACAAGCTAAATGAGAGCTTGCAGTCTCGTACAACACCGTGCTTGGTGACGAGTGCACGACCGACTCCACAAGTTAATTTCGAAAACTGGAACATTTTCTGAATTACAGCCTCTGATACAACTCTTTAGTACCAAAACTCTAGATTGAATAGAACCGTACTGGCTTTGGCTAAGAGTGGTATAGGCTTAATTTGAAAGCTTTCCTCGTAGAAAATACTTTAGAATATATAGAGAAGAGAATGAATGAGTGAATTAAAACGGTGAGAATTCTCCTCTATTTATAGTGTTTTGCAGACCAAATTCGGGTTGAGTTCGGACTGAGTTCGGATGCATGAATCTCGTATTCGAACATTGTAGACAGATATGATGGAAGACCAAACTGAATTTTGAAACACCCTTGACCAAACTCGGGCCAAGTTTTGGCCGAGTTCGGCCCGAGTTCTGTCAGGGTCAAAGTTTGGCCAATTTGTGTTGGGTTTTGGGGCTTTTTGGAAAGTGGACTCGGAAGTATAGATAGGTAGGCTCTTTAGAGAGTGGACTGATATAAACCTAAGTTAGTACCAATCCTGATCAACCTCACATATATTTCCTAGACTTAATAAAATTAAAAATATATAAAATATATAAAAAGCTTGATCTTGCTTCTAATGCAATTGGTTCTTGATGACGATACGATGTCTATTTTTTAAAGCAGTAGGATATAGACGTACTTCTTTATTTGAATCCTGTAAACCTATAGCAGTATGTATATTTTGCGTATCGATCAAAGTTGACATTGATTATCAAAATCAGGTGTGATCATTAACCAATGGGCCGACAAAATATTTCCTCCAAATGAATCTAGGTAATCATTCTAGTTATCAATTCTTGAATATATTTTTTGAATTCTTGGTCGTGGACATCCGTGGAATCCATCTTATGCATGGTTTTCTCCTTGCAAGGATGAGAGCATAATAAAAACATAAATAAATGAAGTAGGCTTATATCAAAATAAGGCTAAAAGGATTCATAAAAACACAATAAAATAACTCTTTTTGCCAAGTGTTAAGATCAATCCAAGATTCCAAGATAATAAAATAAAATATCGATCTAGAGAATGCAAAATATTTTAGCCATTAAAAAATAAGTGTATTCTCTAGAAATAGAAAATCTCAATACAAAAGCTCAAACTATAGTAGCTAAAGACATAAGTAATATGATGTATCAATTACATGTATCCTTATGTGCTACAAAAACATCGGGCAACAATAACACAAAATAAGCATAAACCCAAGAAATGAGCAATGAAAAATCAACTAGATCAAGAAAGCTAAATGCTAAAGGTAGCAAGAAACATATTTTTTAAAAAGCTTTCATAGTGTACTATAGAAAATTATAATGGGTATAGACTAAAAAATGTACAATAATAAATAAGGTAAATAAAAAAGCAAGATAAAGCACATAAATGTGTGATTCTTAAAAGAACATTCATAATTAGTCATGAGCAGGACATTAGTAAATATTTTCTCTCAACATCCCAACTTAAAGATATACATCAAATAAATCTCAAAAGTTAGAAGTCATCAATATATATAACTATATATCGTAAATGGGTATACAAAAAGGATTAAAATACTATAAATCAATTAAAAGCATGTATACAAAATGTCAACCAAAAAGCTAAGAAGATATAATCAAGAAAAGGCTTTGAAGAAGGAGCTAATTGATTCAAAAGAGATACACAGGTTGGTCAAATGAATCAATAGCTAAAATATGAGGTAAGAAAAAGCCCGAAGATAACGAGTATAATTAAATACTCTTTATATCAATGCAAAACTTGAGCTTAACTCATATACCCACATAAAAATATTTATACAAAAATATATATTAATATAAGAAAAACATGAACAACATATAAATAGAAATTCAGTTATATCATTATGTATCCTTAATGAATATTTGAAAGGCTATCACAAATTCAAACAAGTATAAATTTGCTTTGTTAGGCAAAGACATAATTGATTCACAAGAAGTTAATCAAAATAAAACATGAAAATCAATAGAAAATATGTTATGCAAGCAAAAAGTTAAAATAAAAGTATAATTACATACTTTTCAAGTAATAAGAAGCTTGTGCTAAACACATATATTCACAAATATCAATTAACTTAAATATGACATATTAAAGACAAATTAGTGAGAAGTAACTATCTCAAAAATATAAAGGCGGGGAGTCAAAAAGACATTAACTCAAAACAATAATTCAAGCTCCTATAGACTAGAGTAATATGCATGCTTTATAAATAAAGACTAAGAATAAATAGCATGCATAGATAAATGTGTCACACAGATAGAAAATGGGTGATATACTACATAGTCTGAACTAATCTTTTAAGCTAAACAACTAGTCATGTTAGATAAAAGTAATTACAAAAAAAATTAATTAAGCATGATAGTATCGTATCTCACATTGATTTAGATAATAAGCAACTAAAAGATATCAATGAGAACTAGTAGCAAAACATAAATAAGAACATGCTAGATTCTATAAATAAAATTATTTAGGAAGAAACGTTTAGTATGTTACCAAAGTGGCTCTAGTGGTCATACTTGTGTTGGTACAATTGCTTAGAAGATTATCTTTGTAGCTATTTAACCACCAACACGCTCTTTGGTGCTATGTCCCGACACAAGAAGCTCCACCTACAATATTAGACGAAGATTTTGGTATCCAAATAAACTTGGATCCGCATTTGTTAGCTTTGGAAATCCATATAGCATTTACTCTAGCATTAATAGTAAAACTCATACAAATAGGACAAGCAAAGTTCATATGACCAATGCGGGAGTAAAAGAAGCATATAATACTAGTGTGTGTACATATATCAGAAATAGCATGGATGTGATCTTGTGACATACAAGAATGTGAATATCTCTAGAATGAGCATAAGAAGAATTGGTTTTAAGAATATCATTTTCTAACAATAAATCATCATGCATACAAGTAAGAGAATCAAATTTAGCATTCAATAAATCATTTTCTTTTTCAAATAAGGTCATTCTAGAGATAAAAGCATCATATTTCTTTAAAGCATCAATAGAAGAATTATGCAAAGATGTTAACACATGTGTTTGACCCTTAAGATCTTCTATAGATGAGGAAAGAGATTTGATTTTCAAAATTAAAACCTTGTTCAAACTCTTTAACGATATGAGTTTTGAGAATAAAGTCTAGATAATAAATCGTTGTTTTCATATCTCAATAACTCATTTGCTTCTTCTAAATGAACAACCTTTTTCGAAAGTTCTTCATTAGTAGAATGAAGGTCATCAAGAATCTTTAAGGATTGGTTAGCCATATCTTTTTACTTAGAGCATTTTTTGCATTTAAAAGAAACATGATTGTCTATGATAGTAGAAATAAAACCTTTTTTGTCGGAGAAGGAATACGACGTCATCAAAAAATAAGGATCTACTCTAAGGATGTTAAACCTAACAATATAGTCCTTGCTCTGATATCAATTTAAAGCACCCTGGGGGGTGAATAGGGTCTAGCTAATAAATGAAGCACAATACAATTTATAATGGGCAATTTAAAAATCAAGAGTAGAAGAATTAAAGCAATAAGAATACTTACATATCCTAGTCTTCTTCCTAAAGGCACTCCAGTCTCAAAACTCTCTTTGATTTTAATCTACTATTATCAAAATAGTTGCAACACGAGCTTTGATCTGAAGGCTTGCCGACTTCATATACAAGAGCTTTGATCTGAAGGTTCTCCGACTTCACACACAAAAGCTTTGATATGAAGGCTCTCCGACTTCACATAAGCTTTGATCTGAAGGCTTGTACACTTCAACCGCTTTACAAGATGGTTTGATCTTCTTACAACAAATATGAAGATCTCACTTTTACTCTCTAAGACAATTTTTGGATAGGCAAATGAAAGCTTTGGTAGAGTTGTTTATGGATAAACTTTGGTAGATAGAAAAATTTTGAGCTCAAAGCATCAACCTTGAATGAATGGATTCAATGTTATTTATAACCAAAGCAAGAGAAAGAGCAATAATACAACATTCTGCCAACGATCAAAAGATCCGTCAGTATTTTGTAAAATACCATCGGATGTTCCGATCCTGAACAGTAACAACTAGAAATATAGTCGTTTGGATCATTAATGGGACAAGATCCGACCGTTGGATTTCTAACGGTTATAATTCAGATTATCCGTCAGTGTTCTATAAAATTTTGTTGAATAATCCGATAGCTCATACAATATTTTATGTGTTCCATTCGGATCATCCTTCTATGTTCCACGATGATTTGTCAGATTTCCAATTGATTGTAGTGATCCTGGGTAGTTTCTACCCTAGCTTTCAATTTTGCCAACCGTTTCTTGTGTTTACAATTATTCCTAAGACTCATTACAGACTTTAGATAGACTATAGCTAGTGAAGTCTTTTCAGAGTCTTCAAATGATGATGGCATGACTTGGCTTCTTTTTTTGTATTGTGATAGCTTTTTCCTCGACGACAGCTGTCCAAAGATATCTAGATTGTGAAATCTTAATACCTTTAGGGGGCTTAAACCCTAAACCTCCATGGGAGGTGCTGCCCCCTCGATCCCCGTCCGCTGACCGAGCAGTGACCCCTAAGTGCGTGGCCCCAGAGATGTCATTGGATAGTTGATAGAAATCTTGTGGGATACCTTCATCTTTGGTCTATCATGATTTTTTTATTACATATTTTTATGTTGATCTCGCTTATTATTTTTCTATAAATACATGTTAGACGAACAAAACTGTCACGCCCCGATCCCGCTAGGGTCGTTCGTCCTCGCTTTGATCCATGCGGGATCATTCATCCTCGCTAAGGCGTAATGTCGTGCAAGCCTAAGTTGCGCTTGCACAAGGCCAGTACATGCACAAAACAACTAGCCAAAGCAAAACACACGCACACAGCATATATAAACCAACATTGAACATGGAAGCTTTGAAATAAAGATACTTCTTTTATTGATAAACTTGATAGGAATACAAATACAAAGCTTTGCAAACTCAGATTGCCTTATCTTGGCTATAAGATTCTCTTTAAAACAATCTTTTGAAATTAGTCGCAATGTCCATACATCATATCCCTTTATTACATGCTGGAAATGTAAAGACACCTTCAAAGGAAAAGAAACTCGTAACTTGACTAGAAATGAAAAGAAGCTTGAGACAATCCACGAGCTCTACTGGGCTAGACGAGTTCCAGTGCCTCACTTGAAATCCCCCTGTTTCCTTGCTTTCTGAAAAGAATGCTGTAACACCCCAGTCCCAAAATACGTAGGACTAAGTACGTAAAAATGCCAGCTGTATACATACAAAGTACAGGGGTCTTGTATATATACATAAGCTATAAAATGCAGTAAACCACAACTAACTAATCTCATCCATAAAATAAGGAAATAAAAGATATCATATAATGAATTGTTTTGATACAATATATTGGGTGGAGACACATCCACTACCAACCAAAATAAAAAGGAAAAGAGATACATGACATACGAATGAATTGGCGAAAGTAGTAAGAAAGGTCCAAGGAACGTCATCTTCGAAGAAATGGAGAAGACCACTATCCCAGCTAGGATACCTGTGGGAGACATGAACACACACCTGGAGAGATCACTAGGTCCTCAGAGGGACGTAACAAGATACAGGAAGAACATGCTAATATGACTGTCAAAATAATAATAATAATATGTAAAGACTTTTCTAGACACAAGCATGCAAGAGGATTCTAACCGCCTATTGTGCAATTTAGAGCACAACTTTCATGCGCATGGGTGGAATTTAGGCTTATAAGTATGCGACTGGCACCCAGTCATATGTATCCGTCCGTAACGTACAAAACGTCATAGGGCATCTACAAATATATCGCCATTGTTCCTTTCGAAAACTATGGGTTGCATGTTTGGCTTCCCATACGCACTAGCGACTGTCCTCCCCCAATATTTTCCATACTGTCCAAGTTATGTCCATAACTCGTTCAGTTTTTTGTAACTACTTGAGTCTCTAAAACCTTAGTCATAGCAGTTACAAAGATCTACCGTCACACGACTTTAGAGATGGCTAGTCCATAAGTCGTACCCCTAGCAAAATATCTCAAACCGTGTAGTGTGAGTGTCATGGCCCAAGGAGATATAAGAAGATTTTCCAACAAGAAGGTAGTCCACTAAAACTAAGTTAACATGCATATAGTAAAGTAAAATGACTAATAGAGTCTCTTGCACCCAAGTATGGCTTGAATGCGCAGTTTATAACAAAGGAAACTAATAATATGAAACAAAATAAATAATGCAGAAAATAAATAATTTGACAGTTAATTAGCAAGGTATACTTGCCTGAGTCCTGAGTGCGAAGATCAGACAAGAAATTAGGTGGAACAACGGCTGCTGAGGAACTAAGGTCCAAACAAACATCTCTGAATGCTGAAAATAGTCTGTTATCTAATTATAATTAATACTGTACCTATTAGATTTATTTAATAAATTTTGAAATTAGGATATGGTATAGATTTTCGTATCAGCTTTCCGAAAAACTAAACGGATCACATTTTCGTGCCCGAAATCTCCCGAAATTACGAAAATATCGAAATATGTTTGTTCTTCGGACATCAATACTAAAATAGTTTTATAAAAATCTACAGAACAAATTTTGTCTATTAAAATATATTTTTTGAAACCTTACCTCGATATGATTCTTTTAAAAAAAACTGGAGGCGAAACGGAGTTCGGAGCTAGGAGATGTCGTCCTTCTAAGTTGTTCTTGCTGCTAAAAAACGGGATTGAATTCAAATGACGAATTTTAGAGTTTCTATTGGACTAAAAATAATTTCAAATTATGGCTGATAGAAGGGGGATGTATTGGGTTTATATAGTTATTTATTTTAGATTTTTCTCCTAAATTAGATAGGATTTGATTTAAATAAATTGGAGTTTGCTTTGTTAGGATAGGATATAGATAGAGATGTTTTCCTAATAGAAGTAAGATTAGTATTTATTTAAAATATTATTTATATTTATCTAAATTATCTATAACATTATTTAAAATTACTATAGATAATAAAAAGAGTTAATATTTATTTAAACAACCTTCATCTAATCTCATTTATACAAGCTAAAATATTTAATACTAATTTGACATTTATTCTATATTATGTAAATAGTGTACAATATAAGTAACATGTAAAAAGTAATAAAATTTTTGAAATAAATCCTAAAATTTTGAAAAAAAATTTATAATATAGTTTAGATCCTTAATGTACTAGAAAAATAGCTTTATATATTTTTATACTAAATTCACTAATGAGCACTATACTAAATATATGTAAAATAATACAAATTATATAATAAGTCAATAAATAGTTATTTAAAAATCCAAAAATTCCAGAAATATTTGTTTTGAAAAATCATGGGGTTTACAAAAGTCTTATTTAGATAAGGACTAAGAAGAGTTTTAATTTCCCTTGGATTTTCCACTATTTAATTCAAATTAATTTAAAAGTAACTCAATCAAATATAATCCAATGTAGAAAGATTCTACCTCTAATTTAAACTATATTTAAATAACTTAATATATTTTTTCCAATTTAAATCACCATAATTAAATACATATTAAATCAACCCATATTTAATATACTTTTTTTGAAATAATATATTAGTGATAATAATTAATTTCGAAAATACAAATATATATACACTCGCATGCAAAAATAATACTTACATAAAACACAGTTTTTCTAAATTACTAGTTATACTTGTACCATAAAATAAAATGGCCTTTCTTAAATTAAAATAAAGTTTGGCAATCCTCGGCGCAACGCATTCACAACTTCAAGCAATATAAAATATTTATCGTCTATTATTTTAAAATATTTTCTACATCTATATAATTAAAACATTTATAAAAATATGTACTTCACACTTATTCGTACTTGACGAATACGAAGTACAAAAATCAATACCATATTTATTAAAAAAAAATCATAGTAGAAATTTAGGAGTTTTACATCCTACCCAACTTACAAGAATTTCGTCCTCAAAATTTAGGAATAGCGAGGGTAGGGAAGATAGAAAGAGTTCATCAATACCGAAATACGATTAAATTTTTGGATGAGGCGAAGAAATGACGTTCGACACAAACATGCATTGGAAGATCGTGATTTTGATATCTGCGAAAATACATCATGGTTATGGAATTGAAGAAGGGTTGCTAGTTAAGGTAATAAAATTATGATAACATGAATTAGAGAATAGAAAGGAATTGAGTAGGTCAAAGAGAATAATTTAGACATTTATGAGAGATGGTTTCTTGAGCTAATATAGTCGCCTAGGTTTAAGGTATGGTTAAGGAAATGATTTGAATCATTTTCAAGTTTCAAGAATGATTAGAAGGTTGCGATAATGAATCTTGGGTAGAAGAAAAAGATAACTCAATACGGGGATATAGTCACATTGGTTGGTCAGTGGTTAACAATCTTTGCAATAGATGATGGGCAACTAAGGGGATATCAAGTACGAGTATTTGTCTTTCTAATATAGGCAAAAGACGAAAATAATAAAGAGTTCGAAGAAGATATTATCGAATACGAATAAGTGGTTCAACGATGATTGAAATTTTTTAAAAAGAATTGCCAAGGCAGTCGCGGATGGAATTCTAGAGGCCAAGTTTAACTATGTCTCCATCCACGTCGAACAATATATGAAAAATGAACCAGAGTGCACTAGGTTGATCAGACCATCATACACCGGTTCTGATTAGACAATGTATTAATGGGCATCCCCAATAACACATATGTCGTGAACAAGCTCGATAAAAGAATAAGCTTGCAAAACTAAGGCTAAATTAACATCATAAGATAGTCAAAATATAAGTAAGGAATACTAATGAAGAAAATTAAATAGTCGAAGATCCATTAAAATCTAAGTCTTGCCCGAAGTTTGGGCTTATGCATCGTCCTAGTGCTTTCTTATCTATGGCTTGGTTGACTAGATAAGTTAGGGTCCTCTGAATTCTATAGTCTAAGTAAACTTATCAATATAGGTCACAAGGACAAAGGTTTGTTAGGTCATGAGGTATTCTACCCAACTTACAAGAGTTAAACTAGTAGTGTGGTGGGACAATGGATCAAGCAATCAAGATAAAGCTCAAAGTTAAGAATTTAAGGAATAAAGTATAACAAAATCACATATCGGATCGAAAGAATTGAGTCGAGGTTGAATCCCTATCCTTGGTCGAAAAATATATCGGTATTATGGTAAAGGTTACAATTTAGTCTTTTTGTCCCAAAAGTCATATCATTAAAAATAGAGTACAAGAAGACGTGTTTTAGTGGCACGTGATATACCTACATGAAGGTGAGCTATTCTAGGTGTTACATATAAAATTTGTTGGAAGGTAACATCTAGTGTTACACTCCAAATATCAAAGTTACAGTAAAGGACACAAAAAGATCTAAAATAGAAAGTGGGAGTTCATGAAGTGACAATTAATGCACAAACATTAAAGAAGCTCAAGTTGAAACATGAAATAAAATTAATTAAGAAATCTAGTAAAATAATTTAGGGGCACAGTTTTCAGAGAGAAGATAGTCTCCTAGGTGGATACAGTCAAGGAACGATTAATTCATTTCTCAAATTTCAAACGGTTAGAAGGCCACAATAAAAGATCTGGATTTGGCGAAAGATCGAGTAAGTCAAAATTGAGATATAATCAAATGGTTTGGTAGATAACTAACTTCACTTGTGTATGTGCAATGATCATGGATGATATGGCAATTAATGGGGTATACTTCCATCTCATTAAGGTGACCCCATGTCTATCTTGGTTTCTTATCAATACAAGTCTAATCTTCTAATTTTTCAAGCTTCCTTAACAATTCTCAATGGGATTCTCAAATTAATTTACCAAAAATTATTTTATGTCGCCAAGTATAATCATACTTTAAAATTTTAATTCCTTCAATAAATCTCGAGGTATCCCTTTAGATTATTGTCAACACCTTTCCTCTCCTCATTTTTTTACCAACATTTAATACACAAATCGAAACCATAAACTCAAAATCTAAATAACTTTATTTTTAAATCATATGACACGAAAAACTTAAGATTTTTTTATTTCTCTTTCACATCCCCATATATCATAAGTATTTCTAAAACCTTCAAATAAAATTTTGTTTTCTCCATCTTATAGGATTTATCGGTCCTTTCGTGAATACCTTCCAACAGTCTCAAATTAACCTTTATCATAACACCAATAAATTGTTCATCAAGTTTTTAATGTTATCAATCCAACTTTAAACTCAAAATAATCTTATCAATCAATCATCAAATATAAATTTAAAATTTCCTTCAATCAATTTCATATCTTCCAAAATATTTTAAACCAAAATTTTTACTATCATCTTTCAAAAATTAACTTGTAAATCGTGCCACTAAATTTAAAATCTTAAGCTATTTCTTATATCGATTTCATACTCAAATAAATTGTAACTATTTCACAAAAATCAAGAATTTGTTTTCTCAATTTATCAATCCTTTAGTAGTATCAAGATAAAATCCATCTCTATTACCCAACTTAGAATTTACTAACTCTTAAGATCATACTTTAGGAAACATAAATGCTTTTATACACAAATAAGACCTTAATGCATACTAATTGTCAATGTAATCCTTCTAGCCATGTGTTTAACCTATGAGCATATACTAGTTTAGTCATCTTCCTAGTTGTCACTAAGCACGAAACTAAGAATTTACGATAGAAGGAGTCAAGCAAGATGCAAATCAAGGAGGTTGAACGAGAGTTCGGAATTTGAAATCAAGAAAGGATGTCAAGTAGATTGATGAGATTCTAGACTCTAATCCTATATGCAGGCTCGCAACGGTACAATAACGTAACTGAAGTGATAAACTTGACCTACATGGGCCACCACAAATACATGTAATACCCCAGTCCCAAAATACGTAGGACTAAGTACGTAAACATGCCAGCTGTATACATACAAAGTACAGGGGCCTTGTATATATACATAAGCTGTAAAATGCAGTAAACCACAACTAACTAATCTCATCCACAAAATAAGGGAATAAAAGATATCATATAATGAATTGTTTTGATGCAATATGTTGGGTGGAGACACATCCACTACCAACCAAAATAAAAAGAAAGAGAGATACATGACATACGAATGAATTGGCGAAAGTAGCAAGAAAGGTCCAAGGCACGTCATCTTCGAAGAAATGGAGAAGACCATGATCCCGGCTAGGATACCTGCGGAAGACATGAACACACACCTGGAGAGATCACCAGGTCCTCAGAGGGACGTAACAAGATACAGGAAGAACATGCTAATATGACTGTCAAAATAATAATATGTAAAGACTCTCCTAGACACAAGTATGCAAGAGAATTCTAACCGCCTATTGTGCAATTTAGAGGACAACTTTCATGCGCATGGGTGGGATTTAGGCATTTAAGTATGCGACTGACACCCAGTCATACGTATCCGTCCGTAACGTCCAAAATGTCAGGGGACATCTATAAATATATCGCCATAGTTCCTTTCGAAAACTATGGGTTACCTGTTTAGCTTCCCATACGTACTAGCGACTGTCCTCCCCCAATATTTTCCATAATATCCAAGTCATGTCCATAACTCGTCCAGTTTTTTGTAACTGCTTGAGTCTCTAAAACCATAGTCATAGCAGTTACGAAGATCTACCGTCACACGACTTTAGAGATGGCCAGTCCATAAGTCGTGCCCCTAGCAAAATTTCTCAAACCGTGTCATGTGAGTGCCATGGCCCAAGGAGATATAAGGATATTCTCCAACAAGAAGGTATACCACTAAAACTAAGTTAACATACATATAGTAAAGTAAAACGACTAATAGAGTCGCTTGCACCCAAGTATGGCTTGGACGTACAATTTATAACAAAGGAAACTAATAATATGAAATAAAATAAATAATGCAAAAAATAAATAATTTGACAGTTAATTAGCAAGGTATACTTACCTTAGTCCTGAGCACTGTGGTGGCAAAGATCAGATAGGAAAGTAGGTGGAACAACGGCTGCCGAGGAACTAAGGTCCAAACACACATCTCTGAATGCTGAAAATAGTCTATTATCTAATTATAATTAATACTGTACCTACTAGATTTATTTAATAAATTTTGAAATTAGGATATGGTATAGATTTTCGTATCAGCTTTCCGAAAAACTAAACGGATCGCATTTTCGTGCCCGAAATCTCCCGAAATCACGAAAATATCGAAATACGTTTGTTTTTCGGACATCTAATACTCAAATAGTTTTACAAAAATCTACAGAAGAATTTTGTCTATTAAAATATGTTTTTGGAAACCTTACCTTGATACGCTTTTTTTAAAAAAAAACTGGTGGCGAAAGGAGTTCGAAGCTAGGATATATCGTCGTTCCAAGTTGCTCTTGATTTCGAATTATGGCTGATAGAAGGGGGATGTATTAGGTTTATATAGGTATTTATTTTAGATTTATCTCCTAAATTAGATAGGATTTGATTTAAATAAATTGGAGTTTGCTTTGTTTGGATAGGATATAGATAGAGATGTTTTCCTAGTAGAAGTAGGATTATTATTTATTTAAAATATTGTTTATAATTATCTAAATTATCTATAACATTATTTAAAATTACTATAGATAATAAATATAGTTAATATTTATTTAAACAACCTTCATCTAATCTCATTTATACAAGCTAAAATATTTAATACTAATTTGACATTTATTCTATATTATGTAAATAGTGTACAATATAAGTAACATGTAAAAAGTAATAAAATTTTTGAAATAAATCCTAAAATTTTGAAAAAAATTGTATAATATAGTTTAGATCCTTAATGTACTAGAAAAATAGCTTTATATATTTTTATACTAAATTCACTAATGAGCACTATACTAAATATATGTAAAATAATACAAATTATATAATAAGTCAATAAATAGTTATTTAAAAATACAAAAATTCCACAAATATTTATTTTAAAAATCAGGGGGTTTACAAAAGTCTTATCTAGATAAGGACTAAGAAGAGTTTTAATTCCCCTTGGGTTTTCCACTATTTAATTCAAATTAATTTAAAAGTAACTCAATCAAATATAATCCAATGTAGATAGATTCTACCTCTAATTTAAACTATATTTAAATAACTTAATATATTTTTTTCCAACTTAAATCACCATAATTAATTACATATTAAATCAACCCATATTTAATATACTTTTTTCGAAATAATATATTAGTGATAATAATTAATTTTGAAAATACAAATATATATACACTCGCATGCAAAAATAATACTTACATAAAATACAGTTTTTCTAAATTATTAGTTATACTTGTACCATAAAATAAAATGGCCTTTCTTAAATTAAAATAAAGTTTGGCAATCCTCGGCGCGACGTATTTACAACTTCAAGCAATATAAAATATTTATCGTCAATTATTTTGAAATATTTTTTACATCTATATAATTAAAACCTTTATAAAAATATGTACTTCGTACTTATTCGTACTTGACGAGAAATTTACGAAACGCAAACTCGTACGCGACGTACAAATACGAAGTACAAAAATCAATACCATATTTATTAAAAAAATCATAGTAAAAATTTAGGGATTTTACATCCTACCCAACTTACAAGAATTTTTTTCTCAAAATTTAGGAATAGCTAGGGTAGGAAAGATAGAAAGAGTTCATCAATACCGAAATACGATTAAATTTTTGGATGAGGCGAAGAAACGACGTTCGACACAAACATGCATTGGAAGATCGTGATTTTGATATCTGCGAAAATACATCATAGTTATGGAATTGAAGAAGGGTTGCTAGTTAAGGTAATAAAATTATGATAACACGAATTAGAGAATAGAAAGGAATTGAGTAGGTCAAAGAGAATAATTTAGACATTTATGAGAGATGGTTTCTTGAGCGAATATAGTCGTCTAGGTTTAAGGTGTGGCTAAGGAAATGATTTGAATCATTTTCAAGTTTCAAGAACGATTAGAAGGTTGCGATAATGAATCTAGGGTAGAGGAAAAAGGTAATTCAAGACGGGGATATAGTCACATTGGTTGGTCAGTGGTTAACTATCTTGACAATAGATGATGGGCAACTAAGGGGATATCAAGTACGAGTGTTTGTCTTTCTAATATAGGCAAAAGACGAAAATAATAAAGAGATCGAAGAAGATATTATCGAATACGAATAAGTGGTTCAACGATGATTGAAATTTTTTAAAAAGAATTGCCAAGGCAGTCGCGGATGGAATTTTAGAGGCCAAGTTTAACTATGTCTCCATCCACGTCGAACAATATATGAAAAATGAACCAAAGTGCACTAGGTTGATCAGGCCATCATGCACCGGTTCTGATTAGAAAATGTATTAGTGGACGTCCCCAATAACACATATGTCGTGAACAAGCTTGATAAAAGAATAAGCTTGCAAAACTAAGGCTAAATTAGCATCATAAGATAGTCAAAATATAAGTAAGGAAAAGTAATGAAGGAAATTAAATAGTCGAAGATCTATTAAAATCTAAGTCTTGTCCAAGTTTGGGCTTATGCAGTCGGCCTAGTGCTTTCTTATCTATGGCTTGGTTGACTAGATAAGTTAGGGTCCTCTAAATTCTATAGTCTAAGTAAACTTATCAATATAGGTCACAAGGACAAAGGTTTGTTAGGTCATGAGTACCCAACTTACAAGAGTTAAACTAGTAGTGTGGTGGGACAATGGGTCAAGCAATCATGATAAAGCTCAAAGTTAAGCATTTAAGGAATTAAGTAGAACAAAATCACATATCGGATCGAAAGAATTGAGTCGAGGTTGAATCCCTATCCTTGGTCGAAAAATTTATCGGTATCATGGTAAAGGTTATAATTTAGTCTTTTTGGCCCAAAAGTCATATCATGAAAATAGAGTACAAGAAGACGTATTTTAGTGACACGTGATATACCTACATGAAGGTGAGCACGTCTAGGTGTTACATATAAAATTTGTTGGAAGGTAACATCTAGTATTACACTCCAAATATCAAAGTCACAGTAAAGGACACAAAAAGATCTAAAATAGAAAGTGGGAGTTCATGAAATGACAATTAATGCACAAACATTAAAGAAAATCAAGTTGAAACATGAAATAAAATTAATTAAGCAATCTAGTAAAATAATTTAGGGACACAGTTTTCAGAGAGAAGATAGTCTCCTAGGTGGATACAGTCATGGAACGATTAATTCATTTCTCAAATTTCAAACGGTTAGAAGGTCACAATAAAAGATCGGGATTTGGGGAAAGGTCGAGTAAGTCAAAATTGAGATATAATCAAATGGTTTGGTAGATAACTTCACTTGTGTATGTGCAATGATCATGGATGATATGGCAATTAATGGGGTATACTTCCATCTCATTAAGGTGACCCCATGTCTATCTTGGTTTCTTATCAATACAAGTCTAATCTTCTAATTTTTCAAGCTTCCTTAACAATTCTCAATGGGATTCTCAAATTAATTTACCAAAAATTATTTTATGTCGCCAAGTATAATCATACTTTAAAATTTTAATTCCTTTAATAAATCTCGAGGTATCCCTTTAGATTATTGTCAACACCTTTCCTCTCCTCATTTTTTTACCAACATTTAATACACAAATCGAAACCATAAACTCAAAAATCTAAATAACTTTATTTTAAAATCACATGACATGAAAAACTTAAGATATTTTTTTTCTCTTTCACATACCCATATATCATAAGTATTTCTAAAACCTTCAAATAAAATTTTGTTTTCTCCATCTAATAGGATTTATCGGTCATTTCGTGAATACCTTCCAACAGTCTCAAATTAACCTTTATCATAACACAATAAATTGTTCATCAAATTTTTAATGTTATCAATCCAACTTTAAACTCAAAATAATCTTATCAATCAATCATCAAATAAAAATTTGAAATTTCATTCAATCAATTTCATATCTTCCAAAATATTTTAAACCAAAATTTTTACTATCATCTTTCAAAAATAAACTTGTAAATCGTACCACTAAATTTAAAAATCTTAAGCTATTTCTTATATCGATTTCATACTCAAATAAATCGTAACTATTTCACAAAAATCAATAATTTGTTTTCTTAATTTATCAATCCTTTAGTAGTATCAAGATAAAATCCATCTCTACTACCCAACTTAGAATTTACTAACTCTTAAGATCATACTTTTAGGAAACATAAATGCTTTTATACACAAATAAGACCTCAATGCATACTAATTGTCAATGTAATCCTTCTAGCCAAGTGTTTAACGTATGAGCATATACTAGTGTAGTCATCTTCCTAGTTGTCACTAAGTACGAAACTAAGAATTTACGATAGAATGAGTCAAGCAAGATGCAAATCAAGGAGGTCGAATGAGAGTTCGGAATTTAAAGTCAAGAAAGGAAGTCAAGTAGATGGATGAGATTATAGACTCTAATCCTATATGCAGGCTCACAACGGTACAATAACGTAATCGAAGTGATAAACTTGACCTGCATGGGCCACCACAAAAATATGTAACACCCCAGTCCCAAAATACGTAGGACTAAGTACGTAAACATGCCAGCTGTATACATACAAAGTACATGGGCCTTGTATGTATACATATGCTGTAAAATGCAGTAAACCACAACTAATCTCATCCACAAAATAAGGGAATAAAAGATATCATATAATGAATTATTTTGATACAATATGTTGGATGGAGACACATCCACTACCAACCAAAATAAAAAGGAAAAGAGATACATGACATACGAATGAATTGGCGAAAGTAGAAAGAAAGGTCCAAGGCACGTCATCTTCGAAGAAATGGAGAAGACCACGATCCCGGCTAGGATACCTGCGGAAGACATGAACACACACCTGGAGAGATCACCAGGTCCTCAGTGGGACGTAACAAGATACAGGAAGAACATGCTAATATGACTGTCAAAATAATAATAATAATATGTAAAGACTCTCCTAGACACAAGCATGCAAGAGGATTCTAACCGCCTATTGTGCAATTTAGAGGACAACTTTCATGCGCATGGGTGGGATTTAGGCCTATAAGTACGCGACTGGCACCCAGTCATACGTATCCGTCCGTAACGTCCAAAACATCAAAGGGCATCTGCAAATATATTGCCATAGTTCCTTTCAAAAACTATGGGTTACCTGTTTGGCTTCCCATACGCACTAGCAACTGTCCTCCCCTAATATTTTCCATACTGTCCAAGTCATGTCCATAACTCATCCAGTTTTTTGTAACTGCTTGAGTCTCTAAAACTCTAGTCATAGCAGTTACGAAGATCTACCGTCACACGACTTTAGAGATGGCTAGTCCATAAGTCGTGCCCCTAGCAAAATGTCTCAAACCGTGTCGTGTGAGTGGCATGGCCCAAGGAGATATATGGATATACCCCAACAAGAAGGTAGTCCACTAAAACTAAGTTAACATATATATAGTAAAGTAAAACGACTAATAGAGTCGCTTGCACCCAAGTATGGCTTGGACGCACAATTTATAACAAAGGAAACTAATAATATAAAATAAAATAAATAATACAGAAAATAAATAATTTGACAGTTAATTAGCAAGGTATGCTTGCCTGAGTCCTGAGCACTATGGTGGCGAAGATTAGACAGAAAAGTAGGTGGAACAACGGCTGCCGAGGAACTAAGGTCCAAATAAACATCTCTAAATGCTGAAAATAGTCTATTATCTAATTATAATTAATACTGTACCTACTAGATTTATTTAATAAATTTTGAAATTAGGATATGGTATAGATTTTCATATCAGTTTTCCGAAAAACTAAACGGATCGTATTTTCGTGCCCGAAATCTCCCGAAAACACGAAAATATCGAAATACGTTTATTTTGCGGACATCTAATACTCAAATAGTTTTACAAAAATCTACAGAACAAATTTTGTCTATTAAAATATATTTTTGGAAACCTTACCTCGATACGCTTCTTCTAAAAAAATTGGAGACAAAACAGAGTTCGGAGCTAGCAGATGTCGTCGTTCCAAGTTGCTCTTGCTGCTAAAAAGCGGGATTGAATTCTAATGACGAATTTTAGAGTTTCTATTGGACTAAAAATAATTTTGAATTATGGCTGATAGAAGGGGGATGTATTGGATTTATATAGGTATTTATTTTAGATTTATCTCCTAAATTAGATAGGATTTGATTTAAATAAATTGGAGTTTGCTTTGTTAGGATAGGATATAGATAGAGATGTTTTCCAACTAGAAGTAGGATTAGTATTTATTTAAAATATTGTTTATATTTATCTAAATTATCTATAACATTATTTAAAATTACTAATAGAGTTAATATTTATTTAAACAACCTTCATCTAATCTCATTTATACAAGTTGAAATATTTAATACTAATTTGAAATTTATTATATATTATGTAAATAGTGTACAATATAAGTAACATGTAAAAAGTAACAAAATTTTTGAAATAAATCCTAAAATTTTGAGAAAAATTGTATAATATAGTTTAGATCCTTAATTTACTAGAAAAATAGCTTTATATATTTGTATACTAAATTCACTAATGAGCACTATACTAAATATATGTAAAAGAATACAAATTATATAATAAGTCAATAAATAGTTATTTAAAAATACAAAAATTCCACAAATATTTATTTTAAAAAATCAGGGGGTTTACAAAAGTCTTATCTAGATAAGGACTAAGAAGAGTTTTAATTTTCCTTAGATTTTCCACTATTTAATTCAAATTAATTTGAAAGTAACTCAATCAAATATAATCCAATGTAGATAGATTCTACCTCTAACTTAAACTGTATTTAAATAACTTAATATATTTTTTTCCAACTTAAATCACCATAATTAATTACATATTAAATCAACCCATATTTAATATACTTTTTTTGAAATAATATATTAGTGATAATAATTAATTTCGAAAATATAAATATATATATACACTCGCATGCAAAAATAATACTTACATAAAACACAGTTTTTCTAAATTACTAGTTATACTTGTACCATAAAATAAAATAGCCTTTCTTAAATAAAAATAAAGTTTGGCAATCCTCGACGTGACGTATTTACAACTTCAAGCAATATAAAATATTTATCGTCTATTATTTTTAAATATTTTCTACATCTATATAATTAAAACGTTTATAAAAATATGTACTTCGCACTTATTCGTACTTGACGAGAAATTTACGAAACGCAAACTCGTACGCGACGTACAAATACGAAGTACAAAAATCAATCCTATATTTATTTAAAAAAATCGTAGTAGAAATTTAGGGATTTTACAAATGTCCACAATGTGGGTCAGCACACATCATGTACTGGCGAGCGGCTCTTCGTCGAAACTCACAAATATCTGCACTAAGTCAATATATGAAGCTATATATTTACTACTGACACTACAAAAATTTGTCAGATTAGCAACGTTTATAAACGTCGCTAAACTCGGCCAAAACGTCGCTAACTTAAGTTATCGACGTTTTGGAAATGACAGAAAAAAGCGTGTCGCTAATCGAAAAAAACGTCGCAAAATGTCACTATGGCGACGTAAATCAGCGACGGTCATAACGTCGCTAAATAGCGACGTTATTAGCGATATTTCTTTGTGGTCGCCAATTAGCGACACATTAGCGACATTTTGCGACAATGTGGTGACATCAGATTGTCTGCCACGTCAGCAATTCAGCGACATTGTTAGCGACGTATGTAAACGTCGTTAAAACTTAGGGACGCATAAAAATGTCACTAAAACGTAGCGACGTGTGTAAACGTCGCTAAATTAGAAAAAAAATATAAAAAAATACAGAATCCAGAATACAAAATACAGTATCCAACAGAAATCCAGAATCCAAAATACAGAATCCAGAATGCAGAAATACACCTGGGTTCACCGACCCCTTCGGTGGAACACTCAATACCGGCATGCATAATACATTTCGGAATAGATAAAACATATAAAGAACAAATAATATCCTTAACAGCTGATATAAGGTACAAATATAAAGAACAAAGTCAATATCCTCAAATATATACAAAGTAAAAAATGTAGAGTACAAAGTCCAAAAATGCAAAAACAAAACTACTGATTGCCTGTAGCTGGAGCTGGAGCTGGAGCTGGAGCTGGAGCTGGAGCCGGAGCTGGAGGAGGAACGCCACCAGGTGACTTTCGTCGCAATGCAAGAATCGTCTGATACTCCTTCGGTGACAGGCTGACGAGCATGTCCTCCTGTGCACCACCGGATGTAGACGATGCTCCCGGCGTACCTGTTGGTCACTCTGTAGCCATCTCGCAGAACTGCTGTATCTGCTCGACCAACCGCTGCGTAGTCTCCTGCGTAGCACGAGAAATCTATCGCAGTGCCTCAGTCGTCTCCTCAAGCCTCTCAAAACATGAGATAAGCGCAGGATCATCCGTATGCGGCTGCGACTGCGATGCCGCCATCCTCTGCAGCATCTCGTCACGCAGAGCTGTGATCTGTGCATCGATACTCTACTGGGCTAACAGCGACTCCTCAGTCTGTGTGGGGTCGGGTGTACTAGTAGCGGTCCTAGAGGCCTGTAACGCAATGAAGGCACCATAGGAGCCCGTACCATAGTACGTACCCCTATACATGCCACCAACGGCCCTCATCCATAGCTCGTCATCTGACTGAGCTGCGACAGCCGGGGGCTACTGGGAGGTACTAGCTCCAGCTCCCTCTGACTGTGTCGACCCGGCCTCCCTAAGCCTCAAAAACTCGGCCTAGAAATAACATCAATATAAATTACCTACGTAACTAAAAATTAATAGTAATGAACTAGCATTAAGTAAAACTTACGTATAACATTTATATGAATTCTCTACGTAACTAAAAATTAATAGTAATGAACTAGCATTAAGTAAAACTTCCGTAGGTGTCCCTGGCCTTGTCATCGACGAACCGCTCCCCTTCGTGTGCGTAGCGAGAAACAAGGTCACCATATTCGGGTCCTCTCCCGAGTCAACCTATTATAAAATTATTATATGATTTGTCAGTTAAGTTGAAAGAAATATATTACTATAAAGTATTAGTTATGGGTATATGGCGAGATATGTACCATATGAGTGAAGAAATCTATGATAGACCGTGACCCACCACACCACCGCGATCCCGCCTGTCATGCTTTTTTGTTCTTCGCGGACTTCTCCTTGTAGGTTCCCTCATCGAATCTCCTCTTCATTGCCGCCCAATCGGCGGCAAAGATCCAACCCTGAATAGGCTCTCTCCGGCGCTCGCGATCCTTTTGGTCGAGGATCGTGTCCCTAATGAGCTTGCTGGCGACACTGGAAAAAATAGACTCGACAACAACGACGCGGTGGGAAGGGAAGAAGTAAGTCCGCTGAAAAAATTATAGTAGTACATAAGTTATAACATAACATATTAAATGTTAAAAGGAAATAAACTTTTACGTACCAAGAAGTGCTCAAACCAGAAGGCCTTCTTGTCGGCCGGTACATCCCTCCAGTTGATCAAGGGCCCCCCATAGTTCTGTCGTAGGAATGTACCCAGCGACCGGTGTATGGAGAAGGGATAATACCTGTAAAGTAGAAATTAAAATTTATTAAACAAGTTTATAATAAATTTAAACAAATTAAATACAACAATTTTACTTACCGCCTGGTCCGAGTACAGGCCTAAATCTCCAACCTCAGATCCTCCTCTAGGCGACACGGAGGATCTGTCTCAAATGGGAGCTGCAGCCTGCCACGCCTCCTACCCCTGCCCCTGCCTCTGCCCCTGCCTGCAGCCTGCCCCTCGGCCTCGGCCTCGCCATCGCCCTCGCCCTCGCCCTCGGCGTGGGCCTCGACCTCGGCCTCCTCCTCAATAGTGGGGTCGGCCTCTGGAATACTCGACGGTAGCGCCGTAGAAGTAGAAGGCCCTAGCCTGGAACTGCTGGAGCCGAGGATACTGCCAACGACTAGACCGCTAGTGTATACTGGAGTGCGGGGGGATGAGGAGGACCCGGTAGGAGGAGTGGTAGATGGAGACTGTCCTCCTCGTCGACTGCCACCGGCACCGGTACCAAAGGATCCACGTCGAGCCATATCTGAAAAAAATAAGTATTAGAGAAAATTAAAACAAATACAAATATGAAATAGAAACTAAGCTACCTGGCCACAAAAGTATATACAAAGATAATCACCAAACCAGACTACTAGCTAGACCACAAAAGTATATATAAAAATTAAGTGTCATAATCAAAAAACCAGACCACTAGGCCATAAAAGTATTACAAATTTAGGTCAACCGGCCAACAAAAGTATACCATACTACATCTAAAAATTAAACATATTCAATCCTCTTCTGAAAATTTATCTTGTTCCTCTTCCTCTTCCTCTTCCTCTTCCTCTTTCTCTTCCTCGTTACGTCTATTAACTTCCTCTTCCCTTCCGATACTTCTATCTCTTCCAATTGATGAAACATGTTATGAGGAACTCCGCTGAGTCTACATCGATAATATTTGTAATAAGAGGTAGTTCATCTTCCTGATAAGCTATCTCATCGACATCGAAGGTATTCTGAGCTTTAGTCTTACAGACTGCCCACCAATCTGATCTTCCGGCTCCTCATTTTGGATAGCTGGTAAAGTAAACTAGTTGAGCCTGGCTTGCTAGAACAAACGGCTCATAAGCTTGATATCGACGACGATAATTTATGTCGACAAGACCATGTTTGTCAACTCTCCAACCTCGACCTTGGATCGGATCGAACCAGTCACATCTGAACAAGACGATCTTACAAGGTTCTATGGCATAATTGTATGTCAGTTCCACAATCTCCCGTAAGACGCCAAAGAAGTTATTGCCTGGGTCGACATCTTTATAGTTTGAATATTTTATGCACAAACAGCTATTCTTCATAGAATCCATATCCAAGAAGTCGCCTTTTATTCGAGCATTCGTTGACTTGAACCTGAAGCCATTTACGCAGTAACTTGGCCAGGACTTCACTTGATAAATTGGTCCCTTGGCTATAGTTTAATATACTCATTTTCAAGGATTGCCTCCTGACGATCAACCTAAATACCAAATAAACGATGCTAACTTAATTATTCTGTGCAAGAATATACGTACAGAAAAAGTAAATTGTGAAGATATCCTTATATATGCTCTCAACCAAAATGGAAAATGAAGTCTCATTTGTTGTTCTGCTTCCTCCTCGGTTGCGTACGGATTGCGGGACATTACCTCATCCTTAAACATGCTGAAAAGCAATGAAGCATAGGTATATTAGTTATATTGAGAAGCAACGAAGCACGCAAAATAATTTTACTTACCCCTCTAGCTTGTCTACTTCTTCCTCGTCGCAGTTGAGCAATACGTAAAACATTGCAGCCCTAACCTCGTCGTCATTCAGATATCTTTTTTTTATTTTACCAGATAGTTTTCTGTAGGCAGTAAATACTTCCAGCTTTGCCTTACTACCATCTTCATGGCCGTCGTCATTTCTAGGAGCTCTTGTATGTTTGTTGCAATATGAAGCTAGAAATACATGGAACAGAAGTTTGAAATCTCCTCAAGGACATATGCTTCACAAATAGAACCCTCCACCCGTGCCTTATTTTTCACCTTTCTCTTCAGGTAGTTTAACTGTCGCTCGAACGGGTACATCCAACGATAACCGACAGGCCCAGCAACAAGAGCCTCATGGACAAGATAAATCGGCAAATGCTCTATTGAGTCAAAGAATGCAGGAGAAAAAACTCTCTCAAGTTTGCAAAGTATTACCACAATGTCCTTCTCTTGCTTCTCTAAACGATCGACGAGCAACTTGCTAGAACAAAGATCTCTGAAGAATATGCTAAGCTCTGTTAATGGATCCCAGACTACCGACGGTAATAATTCCTAAAATACAATAGGAATTAACCTCTCCATGAATACGTGGCAATTGTGGCTCTTCATTCTGGTCAGTTTACACTCCTTTATGTCGACATATCTTCTTAGATTGGAGACATATCCGTCCGAAAATTTCAAGTCCTGGATCCATCTACAAAGTCTCACTTTGTCCTCCTTGTCCAGCGAGTAGATTGCCTTAGGCCACAAATTCTTCCCCTTTCCGTTGTCTATCATATGCAATGTAGGGCGTCTGCATATTTCGGCTAAGTCCAATCTGGCCTTCTGATTGTCTTTTGTCTTTCCCTTAACGTCCATTACAGTATTAAGTATGTTATAAAACACGTTCTTCTCGATATGCATGACGTCAAGGTTATGTCTAATCAGATTTGTGCTCCAATATGGCAGATCCCAGAATATACTCTTTTTGGTCCAGTTATGATCTTCGCCAAATCCCTCGCAGCGGCTGCTCGTTGTAGGATCTTCAATAGCACTTAGGATTTCTTTTACTTGCACCTATGTGTCCTCTCCGGACCACATTGGCGGTGGATCGTCCTTCTCCATAGCACCGATACGGAAAGCAGTTCTGTTCCTACGGTATGTATGGTCTTTCGGTAAGAACTATCGATGACAATCAAAGAAGCATGGCTTTCTTCCGTGTCTCAAACGAAAAGCCTTAGTGTGGTCCATACAGTACGGACATGAAAGCCGACCATAAATGCTCCATCCAGATAACATTCTATAAGTCGAAAAGTCGTTGATTGTCCATATTAGTGTTGTCCGCATCTAAAAATTATGTTTTTTCGAAGCATCATACATGTATGCCCCTGTTTCCTAGAGCTGCTTCAGCTCATCTATCAACGGCTATAAGTACATGTCGATGTTCCTCTTCGGGTTGTTCGGACCAGGGATGATAATAGTTAAGAACATGTAAGGTGTCTTCATGCACATCCAAGGTGGTAGATTGTACGGAGTAAAGATTACCGGCCAACATAAATATTGGGAGCCTGAAAGTCCAAATGGGGTGAAACCATCAGAGCAGAGCCCCAACCTTATATTACGTACATCAGAAGCGAAATTAGGATATGCTCGATCGAAGTGCTTCCATGCTTCTCCATCAGATAGTTGATCCAACACTCCTTCGGTCTGTTGTCGCTTGTGCCAACTCATATTTTCGGCAGTCTCTTTCACCATGAACAACCTCTGCAACCGCAGCGTCAACGGCAAGTAGTGCATTGAAGCAGTCGGTCTTCTAGACTTGCCTGCAGCAGTTGGCTTGTAGTGATCAGTACCACAGAATCCGTATACTTCTGTATCCTTGTCATGTTTGTAGTAAAGCATGCACCCGTTCTGACAGCAATCAATCTTCCCGTATCCCATCCAGAGGGATCTCAACATCCTCTTAGAGCGGTAGAAGTCTTTCGGTAACTTGGCACCCTCCGGCAAGATATCTATAATCAACTCGAGCACCCTATTTTAGCATTCTTGCGACATGTTAAAGTCAGACTTTATGCTCAAGAGTCGAGTGATCACCTCTAAAGGTGAATGGTCCTCACAACAAGGGTACAAAGGAGTCCTTGCATTCTTTAGCAACTCTATGAACTTTGCGGCATCGGCATTCGGTGCCTCCTCAGCTGCGTCATGATTGTATGGATCGAAGCTAGGCCCCACAGCATCGAAGACCATGTTCACGTACTCGTTTTCGATACCAGTTCTGTTGTGGACATTCACATAAGGCTCCACATAAGGCTGCGCTTGGAATGCTAACGGTACAAGCTCTCCGTGTGCGGTCCATTGGTAGTAATTCGGAAGGAAACCCTTTGTGTATAAGTGATACGTCACATTCAATTCTGGTTGAAACTTTATGTTTCGACATTTTGCACATGGACACTTAATGTCCATGTCGTCCAGGGATTGAGGAAACGCCTTCGCGAATTGGAGGAATTGTTCTACTCCGACGATGTATTCATCTCGCACACCGCACCTGTCATCTCAAATGTGGTTGTACATCTACGAACGATCTCGCAGATACATAGATATAGCCATTTCTAGATATCTGCAAATATGAATAAACTTCAAAACTAATACAAATATACTACATACTATATACATACATTATACTGCGAGCCCCGTCGGGGCCCCACCCCGAGCAGCAGGCCCCTAATCTTAAAACAAGTGATCCAAGAAACTAAACATGTAATCAAGTGACACTATTACTAGACAGACTAGCTGTTCTGTGTGAGATGCACTAGAGGACATCATTGAGCTATCACGGTGTACTCTGAAACTCTGGTAAGGAAACTCCAGTACCTATGATGTATCCGCAGTCCCGATAAGGAAAACTGTGGTAACTATAAAATTTTTGCAGCTCTGGTAACGATGCAGCGATACCTATAAGGGAAAGTAGCTCATATATATGCCAAGTGAAAAGAAGATAGATCGGACACATGTTGCAAGCAGAAGTGAAGGTATGGGAGAATGGTTCTTCATCGATCATGTAGTTGCTTTCTTTGTTCCAAAAAATATACACTGTAAAAAGATGCCAGTTGCTTTCATTATGTCAGTAGGTCCACTCCTAATTGACTGAATAAGCAAAATTGGTTTCAGAATGGGCACACATTTTACATGGGCTAATTTGGATTGCAGTTATGCTACATCTATTTGGAAGCCCAATGCAATGGCCAAACAACCCACGCTCGAAACATAGGCGTCTGAGCAAGTTATCTATCCTCAAAATGTAGTTCAAATGGGCCCCCAAAGAATCATTGGCTTGTTACTTTTGTCTATTATAGCAGAATTGTGCATAGATGACCACTTGCTATGCACAAGGAAAAAATAACAATGATTGTTGCTCTATGTTCATTTTTTTTTTGTGTCTGTCCCTGCCTACTTGAAAAACATCCACGAAAGCATCATCCATGTGTCAAAAAAGTTCGAAGAGGACAAGATTTCGACTGAGGCTCGTATGAGCCGGTATACTGGTGCTTCAAAATGAGAACCTAAATCGGGTTCGGCATACCGCTCATGTGCTAACATCATATTGCCAGTATATCGATCATACTGAGCTGAGCAAAAGTTACGGTTTTGGATCAGGTTTGATCAATTATCGATGGTCCATAGTGTCTCAGATAGTGGAAGAGGATTATATCGTTATCCCTTGACCTTATTGAAAACTACTAAGGTGTGAATTACACATATCAAACTTTCAAGAAGGGTAAAAAGAAATGAAGTCCCTGGTTGATTCGGAAGAGTTCGTTGGAGAAGATCCACATCGGTTCATCTTCGAGTTCTCGTCTTCGACAACTTGCTTTTTTATTATAATCTATTCCCACTTGTTGGCACTGGATCGAACCCTAACCCTAACCCTCCCCCCCCAGCCCCCTCCTCACCCCCAGCCGCCCTCACCCCCCCCCCCCCCGTCCTTCCCCTCCAGCCACCCACCACTCACCAACCGACCACCCCCCAGCCCCTGCCCCTCCCCCCCCACAGCCCCGCACCCCCCAACCACCCCCAGCCCACTCCTCACCCCCAGACGTCCTCACCCCCTGCCCCTTCCTCCCCAGCCACCCCCCACTCACCACCACCCGCATCCCCCTGCCCCTCCCCCCAGCCCCTCATCCCCCAACCACCCGCACCCCCTCCCCCCGTGCCCCTTCCCCCGAGCCACCCGTACCCTCCCAACCACCCACAACCAAAATAGAGAGAGAGGGGAGAGTTACGTACCGGAGAGGGAGGAGAGTTCGCCGTGCCGGAGAGGAGAGTTCGTCGCGCCGAAAGAGAAAGTTCGCCGTACCGGAGGGGAAAGTGAGAAGAGAGAGTGAGAGAGTGAAAATGGGAAAGAGGGGGAAACGAATCCGAGGGGCGGATTTTAATTAAAATTTAGCGATATTGTTAGGAACGTCGCTAAATTCGTCACTATTAGCGACGTAATGGCGACATTTAACGACGAAAAGCTCATTTAATTAATATACGTTATTGGCACGTCGTAATTTTCGTCGCTAATAGCGACGTTTAACGTAAACGTCGCTAAATTACAAGAATTAGCGACGTTTTAACTAACGTCGCTAAATTACGTCGCTAATATAGTATATTTTAGTAGTGTGATCTTTCTACTTGTCTAGGTTCTTTTCAACAATTCATATGAAATATGACAGCAGAATATTTCATAACCAACTTACCCATCACCGACAGTCATCCCTGCATAAAATAGGTTAGCACAATTTGCATATATATAAAGCATTCTTATTTTCCATCCCTGCATGTTAGGCTTGCAATAAATCTCTGTCTATATGCATGACCTAGCTACTGTGGTCCATGGGTATTCCCATTACTAGCAATTGGAACGTTCTAGCCCATAAAAGTCTGACACCCCCTCTTACTGTGGGGACTTATAGCCCCAGGTGTTATGTTCTCTTCCAGGCTGATCGATTCCAGGTGCCCCCAGAATCGATCGAAAGATTACCGCCTTGTGCACAAGTTGTCTAGACCATTGCGAATGCAGCTATCAAATAATACTACTATGCACGAGTTTAGCAATATGTAAACATTTTTACCTTATTCTTCTTCTTGCACGGTCAAGCCATGATTTCCATACCGAGCTCTCTCTTTTAGGCAATTAATAAGAGCATACAGTTCATATTGAAGCAAGCAAGCGACAGTTCCAATTTACATGTGATTCCTTCATTTATCTTCTCTTATCTTTTGTTACAGTGGTATCATTGATCACTGGAACGCAATAAAAGAGTGGACTATAGATCATTTTCTTAGGGCATACAAATAAATGCAAGTCCGATTAAAGTAACTCACCAAGATAAATCTTAGTTGAGAGAAGGAGGAACTTCACGCGCTGTTCATGTTCTGTGTATGTCTATGCGTCCTCCTGTATAGGCACCAACATTTGATTAGCATACTTCGGTCTCTTTATCTCAAGATTCGGAATGAATGTGATATGCAATGAAAGCGAACAATAAAAACCAATCATCGAAAACCAACACAAAAACCATTCATCAAAACCAAGCAGTGAAAGAAAATATCCAACGAAAACTATTGGACTCATTTCAATAGAACCTGATCCATCAGTTAGAAAAGTTCGTTACATTTCATCCATGATCAATCGACACCGGCAAAGTTTTCCCCAAATACTCAGTTTGAGATTGAGTTAGCAAGCCGTCGGTATTACATAGTGGGCCGCGAGGAGCAGGGTACTACATAATAACCCACTGAGAAAAAAATTTGTCCTTAAAACTTAAGAAATAAACTCACCTCCACTAGAATTTCCATCTGTATCAAGTAAGGTGGAGAGATTGTATCACGACCCGCACCCAGTGTAAGGGCATGAGAAGTGGTTACATCCAGCCTACGTCGCAGTATCGGCAGTAGAACGCTATCCTAGGTCACATACATCTAACAGTTATAAGGTATCTGTACAGTATATACACTCCGAATGGAGGTGACATGATAAAGTACAACTCAATCACAACTAAGGAAGAAAGTACGATAAGATAGAATAGGTGATAACACAGAATCCACAGATAATAAATATAAATAAGAGAGCTAGCCCAAAGTCTAAGATAAA
Organism: Iris pallida; assembly: GCA_029216955.1. Lineage (NCBI taxonomy): Eukaryota > Viridiplantae > Streptophyta > Magnoliopsida > Asparagales > Iridaceae > Iris > Iris pallida. Next base: position 10,289,220 of record JANAVB010019600.1, read on the forward strand.
CATCTCCACAAATTCATAATACAATCTCCAAATAAATACCAGTGTATCCAGCAAGACATGAAGATAAATAGAACTAGTCTAGCTAACTAGCCTAGTCTATTGGGGTAGTGTCGTCTGCAAGTGCTGGGTCCTCCTGAGAGTCCAGCTCACATGTGTCGTCTAGGCCTGCTCCATAATAAGTGGGACAGAACTCCTTAGTGCCGTCTGTAAAATTTTCAGCAGGTCTAGTCAGAACGGGAGCGAGCACAGTACATCTCACGCAGTTCATAATATGACATAATATATAAAATACGCAATAGAGTAATATACATGAAACGCTGCAGAATATACATGAAGTAAAAGATAGAGTTGTAATATAAATAGATACTATAAATAGAGAACTAACAGTGAACTAGTGATTTAGAGTACAAGATGAACATATGAACGGCTTGAATTTGTACATGAGTAATCTAAGAGTTTGCACATGAGTATACTACTTTGGAATTGTTCACATGACCATTTATACTCCCCCGTACCATAATCAATATACAAGGATCCAGACAGATTATGTTATTGCACATGATATCACAAGAAGGCCCATAATAGGGTGCACATGATTGTATACATGAGGGCTCCGTGAACATGAGAGTATATGAATCACGAGAGTGCACATGAATGGTAAAAGCACTAGAGTACATGATGAAAGTGAAACGCACATGACATACTGTAACCCGATGCTTCCGAGGAGGATAACATCTCATGAAGGGATCCATATAGTACCAATCCGTGTTAACATCGTGACAGCATCAAGTAAAGTAATCTAGAGCGTAAATGTAAATCCTATCAAGTATAAAACGATTAGAGAATGTACTCGCCTGATATCCTGAGTGTTTGGAAGAAATACTGCCTGAGGAGTGGTGTCTGGCTCCTAATCAGAACAGTACAAGTCGCAACATATCCAAACTGGTAAAATGTAACATTACAATACATTCTACATGATGTTGGGTTAAATCTAGACTAAAGGCAACCCTGGTCAACTTTAGTCAACTACCCTAGTCAAACTAGGTCAACTAGGTCAAACTAGCCCAGACAAGTCTTACTAGGCCTAGCCAAGACTATCCTAGCAAGTATACACCAATACAAGTCACACCTAGACTAATATAACCCAACACTCCTATGAATACACACTCCATGTACTATAGGCTATATTACCTGGCCATGAGCCATATACACAAATAGGCCACACATATATCAAGTACCATATATGCCTACCAATTTCCTACATGGCTATACACATACTATTTATGCAGGCAAGTGCAATATTTATATTATATTACATATATCACATTAGTGTATATATATATATATATATATATATATATATATATGTACACATATAGAAGATAGGGGGATCATAGAGTGAAGATATAACGTATGTGTGTGTACAGGTTTGTGAATGATAGGTATTAGGAATAGTGCATAGATGTGTGTAAATGTGTCAATGTGAGATTAGTGTCATAGGCTTATGTACATAGCAATGTGTGTACCATATTAGTGTCAATCTCAGAATTACCCATTTCCAGATTTTACATAGTGAAGTGTAGGCATGAATATTATGTTCTCATGTGTGTATAACATTGCATATACATGTATTCTTCAATTTCTAGATTTTGTGGTGTGAAAGTGTGTGTATGTGGACTGAAATCAGTGCTCACACCTGTGTTCTCAGGTTCCAATTTTTCAAAACAGTATGAGTGTAGATGGTGTGCTAGTGTATATATTGGTTTACATAGTTAAGCATACTGCTAAGGGTTCTAGCTAGTTCAGTTTGGTTCAGAATGCATACAGTCAAGTATATATTGTATTAACCCAACAAAATCCTGGATTAAACCCTAACATCACACTATATGATCCCAGCTTAGCATTTACATATAAACATGTATACATATATAATGTACTGTACAGTCACCATTTCTCATGTATCCAGTTACGCATTCGAATCCAATACAAACAACACACAAGTCCCCACTCAGCCACATGAAATTTAGTATGTAAACACAGCTAACACATGCATTATATCAATTAAATATGAAGTTAAACATTCGAAATAGGGAAAGAATTCTGACATTGAAACTGTATCAGGAATTTTGGGAAACATGGTTTTGATTTAGAAAAACAAGTTAATATGCAAATATATTGGTTGGTAATAGTAGTGTCATGTGTGTACATGTCCAGGCATACAGTTGTGTCCAAGAAACTGGACACAATCGTGTCCAATCACAACACACAAACACAGACACAAACTGTGCACACAATCATCGTGCACGTGTTCACTAAGGTCGTGGACACGACACACGACACGTGTGGCCACGCGGTCATGTCCACGTGTAGCCTACTTGTCAGGCTACACATACAACACCCTGCGAGGTGTCCACGATGTGTCTACTGCGGACACGAGCGCGTGTCTGTGGTGTGTGTCTGCTGACAGTGCACGACAGTACAAATTACGTGCGGGTCGAATTACTCCTAAACCAATCAATAAGATCCTATAAAATTTTATAGGCCTCGTGTCAGTCACCCAAGGAGTGTCCACACCAATTTTGGTGTCAAGAGGTGGCATGTCCAGTGAGAACTAGGACATGGATAGCAGGACAGCCTGGCTACACGCACGTGGGGCGTGTCCACGACCCCAAAACGACACGAACTGGACACGATTTGTGCTCAGTCAAAAAGAAAGTGATAAGCCACCTCAAAACACGAATTTCTATTCAAATACATTTTGAAAACAGTGATAAAAATCCCTCTGTGGCATTTCATCGAACACATCAAAATATAGACAGATACATGTCCGATACGGACACGAAATGGACACGACTCAATACGAAACCAATACCTACAGCTAGGGGACACCTAGGTCTATGCAAATAGGCAAAGAAATCAGAAATCTAATGGGTTAAGAGAGTGTTACCTATAGGTTGTTCTTCCTCAAGAAAACATCCAAAATGAGGATCCCTCCTTGCTAGCTCAATGCTCCAAATTGCTACAAAACTGAGATTTCTCTCCATGAATACAAAATAGGGCTAGATTAGGATCATATGCAAAAGACTAAAGTAAAAAAGGATTAAAAATGAAGAATCTAGGGATTGGGGAAGAAATGACATTACCTCTTTCTATTTTTAGAAAATATTTCCTAAAGAGGCAAGTCCTATAAAGAGGGATATATATAGGGCTACCTAGGGTTTCAAGTGGCCGGCCAAGTCTAGTAATCTAGGGCTAGGGTTTAGGTTTGGGCCTTCTCCCTATGTAACTTAAAGGCCCAAATTGCTATAGGCTCAAAATTTCTATGTAAAAATCTAAGGCAAATATCTCCTTAGCCAATTATCTAGATATTTATAATATCGTCTTCTAATGGATTTACACTAATCATGATTAGGACCCTAAGACTAATCTAGAATAGGCTAAGCTTCTAGGTCAAGTCTCAAATCAACACTTAACACATAAATATTCTGACTCAAAGCCTGGGCTTGCGTATACTGCTGGGGGCTCTGCTGCTGAAACGCCTGGGACTGAGGCGGCAAGGGCCTCGTCAATGGATACTGCTGCTGTTGCTGGAATGGTGTTGGTCCTCTCACCGAAGAACTAGAAAGGTTGGACGATGATGAACCATCCCTATTCGGGCAGGATCCAACCCTATGGTCTGCTGCTCCACAAGCCAGACACAATTCCTGTGCCCTGCGACACTCTGCCACCACATGGCCTGGCTTCCCACAATGAGAACAACCCACTGCGGAAGATTGCTTCTGCTTCTGCTACTGAGGGTGCGTCGGAGTGGAATGCTGAACCGACGTCACTGAGGCCGCTCGCCTCGGAGCTCCAATAGTTAAGGCCCTGGCTGCCGGGGCTGGTGCTGAAGACTGATTCATCTGGCCGTGAGATCTCTTCCGACCTTCAACCCTGTCCACAATCCTCTGGGAGGTATATTCATGCCTCCGGGCTGCTCTCAAGACTGCATCAAAAGTCTGATGCTCAAACTGCTCAACCGCCAATAGAATCTCCAGGTGAAGCCCTTGCTAGAATCGCTGGGCTCTATCATACTCGGTTGCCACTAAGGTGGGAGCAAACCGACTGAGCCTGGAAAACTCGGTCGCATATCCGTCGACCGTCCTGCCACCTTGCTTCAGATTGGTAAACCTCGTCTGCAGGTCGTACCGAGCTACTGCATCGAAATACTTGGTCTGGAATCTCTCTCTGAACACTGCCCATGGAATGGGTGCTGCTAATCTAATAGCCTGCGCTGTCCACCAGCTGCGGGCAAGATCTAACAACTGCAGGCGCACAACGGCCACCTTCTCGTTCTCTGGGGTCCTGGCTGCTTCTAGAATCACCTCTGTGTCCTGAAGCCATGCATCTGCCGCGATAGTATCTTCACTACCGTCGAAGAAGGGAGGGTTCAAGCGCTTGAAGCTGTTGGCCGCGCTGTTACCCTGATGACCTCCTCTGGTCAAAGCATCCGTTACTGCCTATTCCAAGGCATCTCCACGACGATCTTGGGAAGCTATCAAGGTCCTGACGAGTCCTACCAAAGTGCCATCATCAGGTTCTACAGGTTGAACTGGCTGGACTGGTGGCTCTCCGCTAGAAGGTACGACTCTGGAGGCTACTCCAGAATGCTGGACTTGATCTCCAGGTTGCTGCTGGTCCGCGGGAGGTGCTCCGCCTTGCTGATCGGCCGGGTCAGGTACTATGCCGCTGAAGAAGACGATATAGGGAACAATAAGGAAGGACCAGGACAGAGCAACGATACAAGCATATGATCAGGACAAGAATCCAGGGATTCAGAAGATACGAGCAGAGATCAAGGACGAATACTGATTGAGACATCTATTCGGTAAACCCTCACATATCTTGATTTACAAGACCTGCATGGGCCACCACTTAAACCATGTCACACCCCAGAACCAGAATACTGGAGAGCGGGGGCAGACATAGCCAGCTACGTATATGAAATGAAATCCATCTCGCTATACGGTCACGGCTGTCTAGATACATGAGGGTTTATCTACAAGCCAACAGTCTCTTAAGGTCATGAACAAGCCTAGTGTCTCAATCATAAGCAAGTAAGTAAAAGTCACAAGATGTATGATCATTAAGTATACAATAATAAGGCGTCCCAAATATTACATATTCAGCTGATCATGAAGCTAGTCGTTACAAAATGTTAGGACTAGCAAGAGTTTAGTCATACATGATCAACCCTAGGATCTGTTAATCATGCTACAGCCCGTAGGCAGACAGTAAGTAAGTGCAACCGAGCTAAACAGGTGCTCGTCGGCTAAACGCCTCAAAAGAATATTTTTACAATAGAGTGGGAGAGCCAAAAATAACCCACTCGTTGCCAGGATTCCTTCTAGTGTTCACCATCTGGCAGGAAGGTCGGTAGATCCTCTGAAGCTGCTCCAAAATCTGGCCACACAAAACCAGCTGGGTCAGACCCCAGAAAGAGCAAGTGCCACAAAGGAAGCATCACTTAAGAACTAAAACCAGCAATCAGCACAAGATATAAATAAAAGTAAGAACTGGAAATAAAGAAAATACGCCAGGATGATATACGACGAGATAACCATGAAACTATTCAGATAACCAGGTTACAACCCGTAAACCAAACAAGGACCGGGGTTGTAACCCTTCGTCTGAACAGAACTTGGAATTCTCACCATTTATCGGTAAAATAAATACAAGCATTCTGGTCATGCAGCAATCTGGAACAGGATCAGGACAAGGCTAGACAGGTTAGACTCCATCCAATCATTTCACGGCCAAGCAAGAATTACGGCTTGATAGTTTAACTAACTAGGGTTGTCACAAGCCTAATTACTAACAAGATGCAGCGAGATTATTCCACAGCCACAAGCCCTGCAGACCATCCAGGTTACCCAGGACGAAAGATTATGGTGGAATTCAGGTGGGTATATCGTCCAGGAAACGCATGTACCCTTAAGTAGCTGGAAGGGTGCAACACATGACAGTGTGCTGGAAATGTGCCCTACTCGACGGCAGGCTGCAGATCCCAAGCGCGCCCAGGTAACGGGATTGCCTGTAGCTGGGAAATCTCTTCATGACTAGTGTATTATCTAGTTATTAGCCTTAGTCCATTTTAGTAGGTGCTCCTGACCGTGGTACTCAGGAGTCCCATCCTAGACATGATGCAAGACAGGACTGGTTTAATTATACAAGCACAATCGCCCACGGTGTCCAGGTTATTATACAGGTCATGTCATGTCAAGTAGCCGTCGCAACAGCTTATCAAGATATAACATGTCAGGTTATCAGGTCAAGTGTATTAGTCAAGAGTGCACCACGACGGGCCACTATCAGGTCATGTCAGGTTACTCATGTCGGGAGTGCACCACTACGGGTCACTATCGTATCAGGCTCAGTTATCAATTCCAAACATATCAAGTAAATTCGTGATTATCAAGTTTATGACAAAAGGCGTAAGGATATAAAATGGACGTAAAATATCTAATAAAATATCAATATACAGGGCTATAAAAGAGCCAAGCTTAAGGAAAGTAAAATCAAATCTGACACGCTGACATAAGGCCAAGTCAGCCAAAGGCCATACGCTCAGTGCAAGCTACGCTCAGGCCAGCGTACACCTTGCTCGCTTAAGCTAGCGTACCAAGGCACACGTACGCTCAAGCTACAGGTCAGTGTACGCTGAAGCTAGCGTACCAAAGGGTCCATACACTGCCAATGGAAAGCGTACGCAAGGGTCAGCGTACACAAGGGCACGCTCAAGCTACAGGTCAGCGTACGCTCAAGACTGCGTACGCTTGAGCTAGCGTACGAAAGGGTCTAGGGCACGCTCACGCTAGCGTACGCAAAAGACACGCTGCCAACAGGCAGCGTATCAAGGCTAGCGTACGCTCGCTAAAGAGCAGCGTACCAAGGCTAGCGTACGCTCGCTAAAGAGCAACGTACCAAGGCTAGCGTACGCTCGCTAAAGAGCAGCGTACCAAGGCTAGCGTACGCTCGCTAAAGAGCAGCGTACAGCTCAGTGGCGTAAGCTAAAAAGCTAGCTCACTGTTCACTTTCTTCTCCAAATGGCAAGAACAGCAAGAACTCTAAAGTTGAATCTAAGCTTCAATAGTCCATATCTTGATCAAAACAAGTCCGAATCCAACTTTTCAAAGGTCAAAATTGGGTAGAATGAAATTTTCCACAACATGGAACCATCAAAACTCGAAAACAAGCAAGTTTGATAGATCAAAACACCAAAATCCGAAAATAGAAAGACTCTAGATCTACAAGAATTAAAGCCTTAAAATGGAAAATGACAAGTTCTAATGTGGTTTAGAATCATGAGGAGAAGCTAATGAAACCATAAAAAGGGGTTCTCTTGCGGAAGCAAGTTGCACTTGCATATGGTGTTCTTGGTTGGTGGAGAAGAGTAATGGTGGAGGAAGGAGAAGTAAATGAGAATTATGGAGGAGAGAGAAGGTTGGTGGGGATAATAAAGAAGGGGGTTGTGGTGGAAATGAAGGAGAAGCATAGGCTAAGGTGTTCCACCCTTGGCCCATGATGAACCAAGCATTGGGCCGGCCGAACCAAGCCAACCCAAACCGAGAGTTAAACCAAGCCGAGAGCTAAACAAGGAATCAGGCAATACAGAATAAAATACGTATACGTATCCCAAAATACGTAATACGAACACAGGCATTATAACTCTACCCACCTTAAAAGAATTCCGTCCTCGAAATTTAATCAAGAGGCTAGAGGAGCAATGACAAACTACATTAATAACGAGCAAGCTATACTAGGCAATCAATCAATCATGCAAGCAAGGAATCGATGGCAGGAGGCATAAGAAAGACATTATACCTCACGAGTCAAACAAGTTGGGATATCGTGATCGGATATCATCCTCACGCTCCCACGTTGACTCCCCCAAAGAGTGATGACCCCAAGCAACTCGGACTAACTTGATAGTCTTATTCTTGAGGATCTTCTCTCTCCGGTCCAATATAGACACGGGCCTCACCTCATACGAAAGGTTGGTACCAACAACCAATTCCGAATGATCCAGGATGTGGCTCGGGTCCGGGATATACCGTCGTAATTGGGATACATGGAATACGTCATGCACCTCGCTTAGCGACGGCGGAAGAGCGAGACGATAGGATACATCTCCTACTCGCTCCAGAATGTCGAACGGCCCTATATACCTAGGACTAAGCTTTCCCCGTACGTCGAAACGAATGACGCCACGGTTAGGCAAAATCCTCAGGAATACATGACCGCCGACCGAGAACTCGAGAGGACGCCGATGAGAATCCGCCCAATGACGCTGGTGATCTTGGGCAACTCGAAGATGATCTCGGACTCTCCTGACCACCTCAACTGTCTGGGCAATCATTTCTGGACCAAGCATCTGTCTCTCTCCAACATCATCCCAAGCTAACGGGGATCTGTACTTCCTGCCATACAGTGCCTCGAACGGTGCCATCTAGATACTGGCTTGGAAACTATTGTTGTACGAGAATTCCACCAGGTGCAAGTGATCTTCCCATGAACCACCGAAGTCAAGTGTGCAAGACCGCAACATGTCTTCAAGAGTCTGGATCGTGCGCTCCGACTGGCCATCTGTTTGCGGGTGATATGCTGAACTGAACTGGAGATGAGTTCCAAGCTCTCTTGCAAGCTATGCCAAAAGTGCGACGTAAATCTTGAATCTCGGTCCGAGGTGATATTGACTGGCACACCGTGCAATCTGACAATCTGCCTGAGGTACATCTCTGCTAACTGAGCCGTCGACTGACCAACTCTGAAGGGAAGAAAGTGAGCCACTTTCGTGAGCCGGTCAACTATAACCCAAATAGCATCTCTACCAGCTGGGGATCTAGGTAGTCCAGTCACAAAATCCATGGTCATATGCTCCCACTTCTATTCTGGAATCGGTAAGGGCTGAAGAAGTCCAGCCGGCCTCTGATGTTCGGCTTTAACTTGTTGGCAAACCAAACACAGAGAGACAAACCGAGCTATCTCCCGCTTCATGCCATTCCACCAGAAATGCTGTCGGATATCACGGTACATCTTCGTACTGTCGGGATGGATGAAATACTGCGAACTGTGCGCTTCTGACATGATCTCCTACCGGATATCTCCGCTGGGTACACAAAGACGCTTACCATGTCGAAGTGTACCATCCTCATGAATGCATAAATCTGGTCTTCATCCTGCCTCACACTCTGCTCTGAGTCGCTGAAGTTTAGAATCTGCCGACTGCGCCATCCGGATCCTCTCGACTATAGTGGACTGAACTTGCATACTGGCCATCAATGCCACACTAGAAGGGAGAATAACTTCTATATCCATCTTCTGAAGATCTGCTAACAATTCTGGCTGCGCTGTTAAAAAATAAGCTCCGGCTCTCCTGCTCAATGCATCTGCTACGACATTGGCCTTCCCAGGATGATACTGCAGGTTGACATCATAATCCACAAGAAGCTCCAGCCACCTTCTCTGACGCATGTTAAGATCCTTCTGGGTGAAAACATACTTCAGGCTCTTGTGGTCGGTGAAAAGCTCCACCATGTCTCCATACAAGTAGTGCCTCCAAAACTTAAGTGCAAACACCACTGCTGCCAGCTCCAAGTCATGGGTTGGGTAATTCCTCTCATGATCACGAAGTTGTCGTGACGCATAAGCTATTACCTTCCCATGCTGCATCAGAACACATCCTAAACCTCTTCCTGAAGCATCACAGTACACTGAGAATCCTCCGGTCCCATCTGGAAGCGTAAGAATAGGAGCTGTTATCAGGCCTCGCTTCAACTGCTCAAAAGAACTCTGACACTCTGCTGTCCAAGCAAACTGTGCATCCTTGCTGGTCAACTGCGTCAATGGCGCTGAAATTCGAGCAAAAGTCGAAACAAATCGCCGGTAGTAGCCGGCCAATCCAAGAAAACTACGAACCTCTGCAACTGTGTTGGGCACTGGCCATGACTCAATAGCCACAATCTTCTGGGGATCCACTTCTACTCCTCCTCGAGTGATGATATGACCCAAGTACGAAATGCGATCGAGCCAGAACTCGCATTTACTGAACTTGGCATATAACTGGTGCTCTCTAAGGATCTGAAGAACTATACGGAGATGTTGCTCATACTCCGCCTCACTCTTGTTGTAGACCAGAATGTCATCTAAGAACACAATCACAAACTGATCCAAGTAAGGCATGAAGATGCGATTCATGAGGTCCATGAATACTGCCGGCGCATTGGTTGCTCCAAAAGGCATAACAAGGAACTTCCAATGCCCATATCTCGATCTAAAAGCTGTCTTCGGGATGTCTTGCTCTCTGACTCTGATCTGATGATAACCTGAGCGCAAATCAATCTTCGAGAATACTGATGCCCCTTTGAGTTGATCAAACAAGTCATCTATCCTTGGAAGAGGGTATCTGTTCTTGATTGTCACTGAGTTCAAGGTACGATAATCAACACATAACCTGGACATACCATCCTTCTTTTTCACAAGAAGCATCGGGGCTCCCCAAGGCGATCCACTAGCACGAATGAATTCCTTGGTTCTGAGTTCTTCAATCATCTTGTACAATATCTCCAACTCTGATGGCGCCATCCTGTAGACTCTCTCTGATACTGGGGCTGTTCCAGGAATCAAGTCTATAGTGAACTCGATCTCCCGCTCTGGAGGCATACCTGGAAGTTCTTCTGGGAAAACATCTGGGAACTCATCAACTATCCTGGGCAACTGAACTGCTGCTACTGCCATCCGCAATACTGGAGGAGATGACTCAACTTCGCCTCGGGAGAAAGAAAACTCCGGCTCTCCTGGAATGCTAAAAACAACCCTGCCAAGGTGGCAGTCTATCCTAGTATACTGGTTCCTCAACCAATCCATCCCTAAGATCACATCATAATCGGCCATCGGGAATTCTATCAATCTAGCGGGAAACTCTCTACCGCTAACTACGATCCGACACGAGAAAAACACTCTATCTACTCCCATAAGTCCGTTACCAGTAAGTATATTGAGCCTTACTAATAATGACTCGGGCTCCAATCCTACCCGTGTCGCAAATCGTGCAGACATAAAAGAATGCGATGCACCAGAATCAAATAAAGCTGAAGCTGGAAAGGAGTTGACGAGAATAGTACCTGCCACTACCTCACCTGGTGCCAACTCTTCCTCCACGGTCATCACCATAGCCTGACCGTGCCCTCGGGGTGCTGGTCCCCTCTGCTGATATCCTCACTGCCTATTCTGACTCAAAGCCTGGGCTTGCGCATACTGCTGGAGGCTCTGTTGCTGAAACGCCTGGGACTCAGGCGGCAAGGGCCTCGTCAATGGATACTGCTGCTGCTGCTGGACTGGTGCTGGTCCTCTCACCGAAGAACTAGAAAGGTTGGACGATGATGAACCACCCCTATTCGGGCAGGATCCAACCCTATGGTCTGCTGCTCCACAAGCCAGACACAATCCCTGTGCCCTGCGACACTCTGCCACCACATGGCCTGGCTTCCCACAATGAGAACAACCCACTGCGGAAGATTGCTTCTGCTTCTGCTGCTGAGGGTGCGTCGGAGTGGAATGCTGAACCGACGTCACTGAGGCCGCTCGCCTCAGAGCTCCAATAGTTAAGGCCCTGGCTGCCGGGGCTGGTGCTGAAGACTGATTCATCTGGCCGTGAGATCTCTTCCGACCTCCGACCCTGTCCACAATCCTCTAGGAGGTATACTCATGCCTCCGGGCTGCTCTCAAGACTGCATCAAAAGTTTGATGCTCAAACTGCTCAACCGCCAATAGAATCTCCAGGTGAAGCCCTTGCTGGAATCGCTGGGCTCTATCATACTCGGTTGCCACTAAGGTGGGAGCAAACCGACTGAGCCTGGAAAACTCGGTCGCATATCCGTCGACCGTCCTGCCACCTTGCTTCAGATTGGTAAACCTCGTCTGCAGGTCGTACCGAGCTACAGCATCAAAATACTTGGTCTGGAATCTCTCTTTGAACACTGCCCATGGAATGGGTGCTGCTAATCCAATGGCCTACGCTGCCCACCAGCTGCGGGCAAGATCTAACAACTGCAGGCGCACAACGGCCACCTTCTCGTTCTCTGGGGTCCTGGCTGCTTCTAGAATCACCTCTGTGTCCTGAAGCCATGCATCTGCCGCGATAGCATCTTCACTATCGTCGAAGAAGGGAGGGTTCAAGCGCTTGAAGCTGTTGGCCGCACTGTTACCCTGATGACCTCCTCTGGTCAAAGCATCCGTTACTGCCTGTTCTAAAGCATCTCTACGACGATCTTGGGAAGCTATCAAGGTCCTGATGAGTCCTACCAAAGTGCCATCATCAGGTTCTACAGGTTGAACTGGCTGGACTGGTGGCTCTTCGCCAGAAGACATGACTCTGGAGGCTACTCCGGAATGCTGGACTTGATCTCCAGGTTGCTGCTGGTCCGCGGGAGGTGCTCCGTCTTGCTGATCGGCCGGGTCAGGTACTATGCCGCTGAAGAAGACGACATAGGGAACAATAAGGAAGGACCAGGACAGAGCAACGATACAAGCATATGATCAGGACAAGAATCCAGGGATTCAGAAGATACGAGCAGAGATCAAGGACGAATACTGATTGAGACATCTATTCGGTAAACCCTCACATATCTTGATTTACAAGACCTGCATGGGCCACCACTTAAACCATGTCACACCCCAGAACCAGAATACTGGAGAGCGGGGGCAGACATAGCCAGCTACGTATATGAAATGAAATCCATCTCGCTATACGGTCACGGCTGTCTAGATACATGAGGGTTTATCTACAAGCCAACAGTCTCTTAAGGTCATGAACAAGCCTAGTGTCTCAATCATAAGCAAGTAAGTAAAAGTCACAAGATGTATGATCATTAAGTATACAACAATAAGGCGTCCCAAATATTACATATTCAGCTGATCATGAAGCTAGTCGTTACAAAATGTTAGGACTAGCAAGAGTTTAGTCATACATGATCAACCCTAGGATCTGTTAATCATGCTACAGCCCGTAGGCAGACAGTAAGTAAGTGCAACCGAGCTAAACAGGTGCTCGTCGGCTAAACGCCTCAAAAGAATATTTTTACAATAGAGTGGGAGAGCCAAAAATAACCCACTCGTTGCCAGGATTCCTTCTAGTGTTCACCATCTGGCAGGAAGGTCGGTAGATCCTCTGAAGCTGCTCCAAAATCTGGCCACACAAAACCAGCTGGGTCAGACCCCAGAAAGAGCAAGTGCCACAAAGGAAGCATCACTTAAGAACTAAAACCAGCAATCAGCACAAGATATAAATAAAAGTAAGAACTGGAAATAAAGAAAATACGCCAGGATGATATACGACGAGATAACCATGAAACTATTCAGATAACCAGGTTACAACCCGTAAACCAAACAAGGACCGGGGTTGTAACCCTTCGTCTGAACAGAACTTGGAATTCTCACCATTTATCGGTAAAATAAATACAAGCATTCTGGTCATGCAGCAATCTGGAACAGGATCAGGGCAAGGCTAGACAGGTTAGACTCCATCCAATCATTTCACGGCCAAGCAAGAATTACGGCTTGATAGTTTAACTAACTAGGGTTGTCACAAGCCTAATTACTAACAAGATGCAACGAGATTATTCCACAGCCACAAGCCCTGCAGACCATCCAGGTTACCCAGGACGAAAGATTAGGGTGGAATTCAGGTGGGTACATCGTCCAGGAAACGCATGTACCCTTAAGTAGCTGGAAGGGTGCAACACATGACAGTGTGCTGGAAATGTGCCCTACTCGACGGCAGGCTACAGATCCCAAGCGCGCCCAGGTAACGGGATTGCCTGTAGCTGGAAAATCTCTTCATGACTGGTGTATTATCTAGTTATTAGCCTTAGTCTATTTTAGTAGGTGCTCCTAACCGTGGTACTCAGGAGTCCCATCCTAGACATGATGCAAGACTGGACTGGTTTAATTATACAAGCACAATCGCCCACGGTGTCCAGGTTATTATACAGGTCATGTCATGTCAAGTAGTCGTCGCAACAGCTTATCAAGATATAACATGTCAGGTTATCAGGTCAAGTGTATTAGTCAAGAGTACGCCACGACGGGCCACTATCAGGTCATGTCAGGTTACTCATGTCGAGAGTGCACCACTACGGGTCACTATCGTGTCAGGCTCAGTTATCAATTCCAAACATATCAAGTAAATTCGTGATTATCAAGTTCATGACAAAAGGCGTAAGGATATAAAATGGACGTAAAATATCTAATAAAATATCAATATACAGGGCTATAAAAGAGCCAAGCTTAAGGAAAGTAAAATCAAATCTGACACGCTGACATAAGGCCAAGTCAGCCAAAGGCCATACGCTCAGTGCAAGCTACGCTCAGGCCAGCGTACACCTTGCTCGCTTAAGCTAGCGTACCAAGGCACGCGTACGCTCAAGCTACAGGTCAGCGTACGCTCAAGCTAGCGTACCAAAGGGTCCATACACTGTCAATGGAAAGCGTACGCAAGGGTCAGCGTACACAAGGGCACGCTCAAGCTACAGGTCAGCGTACGCTCAAGCTAGCGTACGCTCAAGACTGCGTACGCTTGAGCTAGCGTACGAAAGGGTCTAGGGCACGCTCACGCTAGCATACGCAAAAGACACGCTGCCAATAGGCAGCGTATCAAGGCTAGCGTACGCTCGCTAAAGAGCAGCGTACCAAGGCTAGCGTACGCTCGCTAAAGAGCAGCGTACCAAGGCTAGCGTACGCTCGCTAAAGAGCAGCATACAGCTCAGTGGCGTAAGCTAAAAAGCTAGCTCACTGTTCACTGTCTTCTCCAAATGGCAAGAACAGCAAGAACTCTAAAGTTGAATCTAAGCTTCAATAGTCCATATCTTGGTCAAAACAAGTCCGAATCCAACTTTCCAAAGGTCAAAATTGGGTAGAATGAAATTCCCCACAACATAGAACCATCAAAACTCGAAAACAAGCAAGTTTGATAGATTAAAACACCAAAATCCGAAAATAGCAAGACTCTAGATCTACAAGAATTAAAGCCTCAAAATGGAAAATGACAAGTTCTAATGTGGTTTAGAATCATGAGGAGAAGCTAATGAAACCATAAAAAGGGGTTCTCTTGCGGAAGCAAGTTGCACTTGCCTATGGTGTTCTTGGTTGGTGGAGAAGAGTAATGGTGGGGGAAGGAGAAGTAAATGAGAATTATGGAGGAGAGAGAAGGTTGGTGGGGATAATAAAGAAGGGGGTTGTGGTGGAAATGAAGGAGAAGCATAGGCTAAGGTGTTCCACCCTTGGCCCATGATGAACTAAGCATTGGGCCGGCCGAACCAAGCCAACCCAAACCGAGAGTTAAACCAAGCCGAGAGCTAAACAAGGAATCAGGCAATACAGAATAAAATACGTATACGTATCCCAAAATACGTAATACGAACACAGGCATTACAGCGTCGGCGTCTTCGCTTTCCACCAGTCTTTTGTCCGCAGCCGTAGTAGCAGAGCGGCACACATTACTTTCTTGCTACTCGAAACTCCCACAAATGTGAACAGACTCTCCATTTTATCGATCCAGTCCATTACCTTATCTGGTGATGTCCTGCCCTCAAATTCTGGAGGTTTCACATCCAAGAAGTCCTTTGGGTTAAAAGAAGAGTGCCTACGCGTCGGTTGGGTTCGTCACCATCTACAGGCTCAATCTCGGGTGTGCCCGTCGGTTTGGTAGCTGCGGTGGTATCTCGATTTCCTGCTAGCGAAGTTATGAGCTGGGTCAAGGCATCCAGTTGTTTTTGCTGGGCCTCCAGTCGGGCCTGTTGCATCTGTCTATGCTCCTCATTATCCTGTCTCTGTAATTACATCATGGTCATGATCCGCTCTATCGGATCGGTCGAGCCAGATAGTCGAGGAGGAGCCATTTCTCTACAAAAGATTATAACTTTTGTCTGTCTTATAAAATATTATGGACTTATTGTATGGGGCACTGTTTTTCATAACTCAAAATCAGGACCTTTTGAAAGCCATCAATACTTTATATACTTTTTCGAAAACGTTATTTATAAGAGGCCAAGGACGTAAAACCGTGCTCTGATACCACTTTGTTACGCCCTGATCCAGTTAGGGTCGTTCGTCCTCGCTTTGATCCCTGCGGGATCGTTTGTCCTCGCTAAGGTGTGGTGCCGTGCAAGCCTAAGTTGTACTTGCACAAGGCTAGTACCTGCACAAAATAACTAGACAAAGCAAAACACACGCACACAGCATACATAAACCAATATTGAACATGGAAGCTTTGAAATGAAGATACTTCTTTTATTGATAAACTTGATAGGAATACAAGTACAAAGCTTTGTAAATGCATATTGCCTTATCTTGGCTACATGATTCTTTTTAAAACTCTCTTTTGAAATTAGTCGCAATGCCCATACAGCATATCCCTTTATTATATGCTGGAAATATAAATACACCTTCAAAAAAAGAAACTTGTAACTTGACTGGAAATAAAAAGAAGCTTGAGGCAATCTACGAGCTCTACTGGGCTAGACGAGCTTCAGTGCCTCACTTAAAATCCTCATATTCTCTTGCTTTCTGAAAAGAATGCCCACAACGTGGGTCAGCACACATCATATACTAGCGAGCGGCTCTTCGTCGAAACTCACAAATATCTGCACTAAGTCAATATGTGAAGCTACATATTTACTAGTGATCTTTCTACTTGTCTAGGTTCTTTTTAACAATTCATAAGAAACATAATAGCAGAATATTTCATAACCAACTTACCCATCACCGACAGTCATCCCTGCATAAAATAGGTTACACAATTTGCATATATATAAAGCATTCTTATTTTCCGTCCCTGCATGTTAGGCTTGCAATAAATCTTTTTCTATATGCATGAACCTAGCTAATGTGGTCCATGGGTATTCCCATTACTAGAAATTGGAACGTTCTAGCCCAACTACTAATAGACTGACACCCCCTCTTACTGCGGGGACTTCTAGCTCCAGGTGTCTTGTTCTCTCCTAGGCTGATCGATTCCAGGTGCCCCCAGAATCGATCGAAAGATTACCGCCTTGTGCACAAGTTGTCTAGACCAATGTGAATGCAGCTATCAAATAATACTACTATGCATGAGTCTAGCAACATGTAAACATTTCTACCTTCTTCTTCTTCTTGCACGGTTAAGCCGTGATTTCTATACCGAGCTATCTCCTTTAGGCAATTCATAAGAGTGTACAGTTCATATTAAAGCGAGCAAGCGACAGTTCCAATTTATATATGATTCCTTTATTTATCTTCTCTTATCTTTTCTTACTGTGGTATCATTAATCACTGGGACGCAACAAAAGAGTGGACTAGAGATCATTTTCTTAGGGCGTACAAATAAATACAAGCCCAGTTAAAGCAACTCACCAAGATGAATCTTAGTTGAGAGAAGGAGGGACTTCATACGCCGTTCACGTTCTGTGTATGTCTATGCATCCTCCTTCATAGGCACCAACATTTGATTAGCATACTTCAGTCTCTTTCTCACAAGATTCGGAATGAATGCGATGAAAGTGAACAATGAAAACAAATCATCGAAAACCAACACGAAAATGCATTCATCAAAACCAAGCAGTGAAAGAAAATATCCAACAAAAACTATTGGACTCATTTCAATAGAAGCCGATCCATCAGTTGGAAAGGTTCATTATATTTTATCCGTGATCAATCGATACTAGCAAATGTTTTCCCAAATACTCAGTTCGAGACTGAGTTAGCAAGCCGTGGGTATTACATAGTGGACCGCGAGGAGCGGGGCACTACAAAAACAATATCAAGTATGATAAATTTAATACACATTAGGACTATGTTAAGTTTAAGTATAAATACTATAGTGATAGCATGCATGAATATTAGAGATATCATAATGTTAGACTTAATTGAATAACCAAAATAAAAAAACATAATTAGATCATTAGTCTAACAATTTTCTCATGTACTGTTAGGAACAAGATTAGACACCATTTAGGATTAGGCCTTGGTCAAACTCCTAATTAATTCTAGTCTGGTAAAGGAACCTCAAGAATATTCTATGTATAATTGATGTATTTGGGAAAGATATGAATTATCAAATCTTACCATAAAATGAGCCAAATTGATTCTTAAGGAAACCAATCACTCCCCAAGAGATGCAAGAGGAAGAAATAAATACACCTTAAAATTTTGTATTAACCAAAAAGTTCCCATGATATCTTCCCCTTTTCTCTTGTAGTTGTTCTTGGCCAAGTCGCAACCAAACCGGTATGTCAATCCTAAACCGGTTAACAACATCAAATATTGTTATTCTTGTGGCATTTTTTAGAGCGATCGACATGGGATTGGTTTAGGGTTTGTGCTACTTTTTGAGAATGAGGAGTTTTTTTTATTGTTGTTTAGGCTTTAGAAGGAATTCTTAGATCTTCTACTTGGTTAAGATTATTCATGATCATCTTTGAAGGATGGATGCTTGTATGACTCCATGCGATAAATTCTAACCTATCTATTGATTAGATTAAGGGAATGTTTTGTGTGTGTCCATACAACAATCTGAAATATGGTAGAGCTCTTTATGATTTTTCAACTCTACCTAAACTCCCTATAACTACACGTTATTTGGCCCAACTTCTTGACCCCTTTATTAATAGTGTAAGGTCATGTTTGGTTGGTCGTAAATAAAATTACATGAAATATTTGTTCAATCATTTACGTCATTTTTATTGTTTTGTTTGATGTAAATGATAGACTTGGTGTAAGTGTGACAAATGTTGCATCAAATCCTCAAACTATCGCAGTATTCTTTGCCACAAAATAAATGTAACACAACTTATGATGAAAGTTATTACACTACTTATACGAGTTGCACAATTTTCTTCTCATTCTCTATTCATTTAAGTCACAATCAAACAATGAATTTATATTTACAACAACAAAAGTTGCAATCAAGTTTTAAATTACATCTTTCCAAACAATGAATTTGTGATTATAACAATATCATTTCTAAATAATAATAATGAACATTTTTAAACACCCAAATGACCTGATCATGTGAAAATCTTGCAATAAACTCAATTATGGAATTTTACAATAAATTCTGCAAATTTGAAAAAAAAAATTATTATTAAATAGTTGTAAAGAGACCTATATATTTTTGTAAACATTTCTAAACAATTGTATGCATCTCTAAACAATTTTAAACATTTTATAAAATTGTAAATGTTTTTGAAGAGTTGAAAATATTTCTCAAAAATTTGTAAATACAACAAAAGGGAGTGAGGCAAAGTGGTCACTAAAGATTTTATATTTTTCACATGTTAATTTCTTTTTCCTCGCAAGAGATTACAATAAAAATATTCAAATGACTAGATACAATATTGAATTCGGGTGAAACCAGTTCAAGGAGCGGTCCAAGGACGGGTCAAAGAAAACTAGTCCAAATAATGGGCTCAAGATGGTCCAGAGAGCTGTGTCATATATTATATATTATATATTATGGATAGTGAATTTGGTCGGAGTTGAAAAGTCATAGGAAGCACCACCTTATTCAAGAAGTTGGAGTGATGCACACAAAAGGTCTCGTAGATTAAATTAGTGTCTCTAGATCAATAGATGCTTCAAACAAAATATTTTCATATTGAACATATTACGATTTATTGACTAGTTCAATGATCCATATGGATGATGTAAGACTTTCTAAAGCGTCATCTAAGTTGATTCTATGACCAACATTAATAAACAACGACCATATGTATGTGTGAAATGTCACATATCGATTTTGGCGTTGAGGATAAAACTCTGAATTTCAATGTGTGTCGATATGCTATATATTTACATATTCTTATTTGATGCTTTAAGATCTTGCATCCGACTTACTAATTACATAACAAATTAAGAAAGTTATACATGAGAAACTGTTAAGATCTATATAGTTCTAGTGACTAGGATTCCACAAATATAATAAATACATAATTCTAAGCATCAATGAATAATCCATTGATCATCTTCCATACCATGATACCTTATTATCTGTTATATCATCTATCGAATAATTTACTGACCACCCAAAGTTCCATCTCTTGGCATTCGTAGATAATTTAGTAAACTGATCCATTGAGTGAAAAATCGACCACCCAAAGTTCCATCTGATGTAATATGACAAATCAACTAACAATTGAGAATGGTCAACTAATCTACCACGTGGCTTGTAATCCGACAAATAACTTCATTGGGTTCAAAACATTTACAAGTATAGTTGATGCGTATTATTATCTTAGCTCTTCGTCTATATTCTTTTGATGGTAGATAACTTGATATCTTTTATTGCACGGTCATAAACTATATATAACATAATAGTTGAAGTTTATCTACCACCAACTGACCGTACATTACATATATAACGATACTATCTCTCTCTCTCTCTCTTTCTCTCTCTCACCCATAAGTACGTGCAAGTCGATGTGATCAGGTGATAAAAACTTCTTTTTTATGGAGATTATTCTAATAAGCACATTAGTGGACAACTTCTGCTATGAAATTTAAATTCAGCTTATGAACTAAGGTCATATCATCTAAACAAAAGCTTTATTTTCTTTTCAATTTCAGTCCATGTTTGTTTAGACCTAGTAGCATTCATAGCGAGTCCTTCAACCAATATCTTATCACTCCTAATTGTTACATCTAATCTTGTTGTACGAGCTTAAATTGTAACATAAAAGATAAAACTATCTTATTCAAAGGATTAATGGACAATGACGACGATATTCATGTATCATTTTTGTACGTAATTCTTGAATTAGAACTTCCATAAGAAACAACATTGAACCAAAAAATGAGAAAAAATTGTCACCAAAAACTGGGAAAAAAAATAAACCATAACAAGTCTTTTACAAATTTCATCTACACCGAAACTAAAGGTCATATCGTCTACAACAAAACTCTATTTTTCTTTGAAAATTTTGATCAAAATTTGTTTAGACCTATTCCTAGTTATAGCAAGTCCCAATTGCATCTACCTGATTCCATGAACTTAAGTTGTGGTAAAACTCTACCTACCCACAATTGGCCTTGACTATGGTAATTTACTTATCGTTTTCCATATGTAATTCTAAAAATACTTTAAATTTATCCTATCAATAATCTTGGATACATTATTCACCTTTTACTTATCCAGCTTGCACATTAAAAATGGAAATACATTATGGACAAGATTCACACAATGGGAATCCCCTATAACTAATTGTGGGAGATCAGGCCGGCAATCCAAAATCAAAGTATATATCGGCTACTGATAAAAACGCCAAAATATCGGGTCATGCAGTGTCTGCTTCTAGTGCCACTTCCCCATATAAAAATCCACCCCAACCTCCTAAATCTTCTCTCAAGCTTTGTTCTTGTCACCTCCTCCTCCTCCTCCTCCTCCTCTTCTGACAATGGCAATCTATGGATCTCTTGTCCCTTCTCAATCAATAGCCTCTTCAATAGTTGTGAGGCCTCTGGTTCCAAGAAGCACCAGCTCCAGACGACAGGTAGCTACTCAGTCCCTCTTCACCTCCTCTTCTTGACAGAAAGCTTTCCTCTTTTGTCCTGGGAATGTTTTTCTTAATTGTTTCAGCCTCATCTCTGAATTCCAACATCTGGGTCTTGGTTAGTTTTTCTTATTACAGTGTTTTGGTTTCAGAAAGTTTTTCGTCCTTTTTTTTTGGGTTCAGAGAAATGAGTTTCCTATGGTTTCGATCTCATGATTTTGAGAATACAACATCTGGGTCAAGTTTATTAATTTCTTCATATTACAAAGTTTGGTGACGGAAAGCTGTCACCTTTGTTGTCCAGAGAATGTAAGCTGTCACCTTCGTTGTCCAGAGAATGTTGTTTGTAGGTTGTTTCATTCTCTTGATCTTTCATAATTGGAACATCTCTTCGTCTCCTTTGTTTGTTCAGGGAATGTTTTTCTCATGGTTCCTATCTCATCTGCAAAATATACAATCTGGGTTTGATTTATTTCTTCCTTCCTATTTCAGTTTTTGGTGACAAAAAGTATTCTCCTTTTTTGGTTCAATGTTGTTTCTCATCTCTGAAATCTACCATCTGGGTCTGCTTTACAATTTCTTCCTATTACAGCTTTTTACAATGTTTCAGTTACATGTTATGGTATCATATTTTAATTTTGTAGTCTGGCTCCACCATTTTTCTGGCGACAAATGATATATATAAAGCACAGTGTTTGGCAGTCCTGTGCAGGACTAAAATAGCAAGGTTTGGTAGTCCTGAATATGCACGCGACTGCCAAAAGTGTATCATAGTGCCCTTATCATTCGACTTTTCGGCATACAGAGTTTGAATTCAGAAATATGCCTTCTTTCTGGCTTCTAAGAGAGGCAGGTATATTATGAATGTTGTTGTCCTGACTTTTAAGTTGCTATTTCTAGTCTTAGTTTCATGTGAGGGCCACTTGGTGTTATTAGGAAATAAGGATAGGCTGCTGGAAGCTTGTTTTCTCAGGGGAGAAGCGTGTTAATGTTGCTTTTTTCTCTCACCTTTAGAATCTAGTGAATATAAGTGTTGTTTGTCACAAAGATGCCAATTAGTTTTCCAGGGTCTATCAAATTTCCTGATATTCATAGAGTTGGTGTGAGATATCTACTTTCTTTTCTTTTCTTTTAATTTCCATTATAATGGAGTGTGCTATCAGAAAAATGTAAATTTTGGAATGGTTTGTCCCGAGTTGTAATATTTCTACTACTGGTTTGATCAGTTTCATGTGAGGGCAAGCGGATCCGATGGAGAGAAGAAGTCTCTTGTCAGGAAAGAAAAGGGTAGTTGGAAGCTTGATTTCTCAGGGGAGAAGCCAGCCACCCCTCTCCTGGATACTGTCAATTATCCTGTCCACATGAAGAATCTCTCCACCCAGGTTATTTTTCATTTTTATGTTTCAATTTGTTCTTTCGTGATGAGTCGGTGGTTAATTAGTATTGATATGTTTTGTGAATTTTCGATAGGATCTGGAGCAATTGGCAGCAGAGCTGAGAGTGGACATAGTGCACTCCGTGTCGAAGACAGGTGGGCACCTGAGTGCCAGCCTTGGAGTGGTGGAGCTCACCGTGGCTCTTCATCATGTGTTCAATACACCTGAGGATAAAATCCTTTGGGATGTAGGGCATCAGGTAAAACAAGAAGAAGTAGATTTTGATGTGGTTGCATTTTCCTTTTTGCAATACATATATTGATTTGTGTGTTTGATTCAACTTATAGGCTTACCCGCATAAGATCTTGACCGGGAGAAGATCTAGGATGCATACCATTAGACAGACCTCGGGGCTTGCAGGCTTTCCCAAGAGGGATGAAAGCACACATGATGCTTTTGGGGTCGGCCACAGCTCGACAAGTATCTCTGCTGGTCTAGGTAATTTGATCTCTTTACTTAGGACTCTTTATTATATTATTCGGCTTACTCTTCTTATATATTTTGGGTTATATGTCTATGTATATTGTTAGGAATGGCGGTCGGGAGGGACTTACTGGGGAAGAAGAATCATGTGATCTCAGTGATTGGAGATGGAGCAATGACCGCAGGTCAGGCCTATGAGGCCATGAACAATGCTGGCTACTTGGATTCCAACCTTATTGTTGTGCTGAATGACAACAAGCAAGTTTCTTTACCAACTGCGACTCTCGATGGACCTGCCACTCCTGTTGGGGCTCTCAGCAGTGCTCTCACCAAGCTTCAGGCCAGCACCAAGTTCCGGAAGCTTCGTGAAGCGGCAAAGGTGAGATCCCATATCAATCACACGCTTCTCCTTATTGGTGCAACCACTTGTTTCTCATTTATATGTTATCTAGGATTATATTCACTAAAAGTCCAACTTAATCTGGCAGGCTTATTCCCATGGGATAAAATATATGAAGCAATACAAGATAATGGTGTCATGTAATTATTAAATTCGGTACTATTTACAACATTTAAGTGATCAAGGCATTGCTAATGGCAAGAAAACACATGTTTCCCATTTTGGGAGTTGTTTGCAATGATTGAATTCAACAGCTAGCTACTGGCTTATTTTATATGTAAGGTTATTGGCTCAATTCAAACTTCAAAACTAGATTATGGATTGTTTGCGCGTATGGTATTCTTCTATCAGAATAATAGTAAACTACCTTTATCATGAAGGAAATATTAATTATCCAACTTTTTTGTTTATATTTTGTTGTCCCATCTAAGTTCGCAAGGAAATCTAACACTAGTATGCAGATTAAAAACTAGTAAGATATGTTATATTGTATTAAAAGGCTACGTCATGCAAAGATAAATAAAAATGACGCATCCGCAATAAAACGACACCAGCAATAATGAACACAAAGACCGATTCTTGCAGAAAATAGAAACCACAAGATACAAAACAAAGAAGAAAGAATATAAGAGGAAAGTCGTAACGAGTAAAACCACCGAATGAGTGAGATCACTACTAAATAGGCTATAACATTTATTTTCTTATTTGGAAACGCCATATGATTAAGATTTTGATTTGGAATTTTCCCCAATCATATTATTACTAGGATTACCATATATGAGCCAAATCCCAACAATCACCACATTTTATCATATTCGCCATCAAACTCAACAAGCATCGAGCAACCTTCAATCTTCAAATAGTAGTCTTGATCTCATTAATCCCCCCTCCCAGGACACCAGTCGCCTAGTCATAAGTCGACTCTGAACTCGAGTCGAGTCGAGCTCGAATTCGTACTTCATCTCCGTTGCGTCGCTCACGTTAGACCATTCCGAAATAACCACCATCGCACTCAAATCAATAAATCGGACTCGCTGGTCTCGAGCCATAGAAGGTTGACCTACTACAAATGAAGCATCTCAAACATCCAATCCTATCATTGCATAAATCATAGGAACGCCACCTTGCACGGTGTCCCCTATAAGACGGTAACTAATAGCGCATTTCTCTTCCTTCATGAGCATGGTACAACCACATGTTACCCTTAGAACTCGACTCCCCACTGAAAAACCACAGCCCGCAGAGTTTAACCCATACAACGATATAAGATTCTTGTGTATCTTCAGTACGTACCGTACCCCACCAAGCCTGCACACCATGACATAATTTATCTTAATATCTATTGTCCTTTCACGACAATCCCACAACCTAAGAGAACAGTACCAAAATTCTTCTTCGGAGAAGCAAAACAAGACACATCTAAGGAAATACGTAGAGAAGTACCATAATCCAATATCGAGTCATAGGTAGCTTCCTTACACTGGGAGACCACGAGAAGATTGTCCAAAATGTCATCATGCACTCGTGCAACCATCACATCTTTTGATCCATTTTCTTCTCCACATACTGCAGCTAGTTTCTTCTGATGAAAGCAAATTTTTTGCAATAATAATATGCGTCGCCCTTCTTCCTTGATGTCGATTGAGATAGTGTCTTTTTTTTTTATCCCTTATCAAGAGTCTTTTCTATTCCGTCTACCACTACCAACGAGTGTTTACCCTCAAAACTAAGACTTTTCAATAATTGAT
Source organism: Iris pallida (assembly GCA_029216955.1). Classification (NCBI taxonomy): domain Eukaryota; kingdom Viridiplantae; phylum Streptophyta; class Magnoliopsida; order Asparagales; family Iridaceae; genus Iris; species Iris pallida. The sequence goes on from JANAVB010019600.1 coordinate 10,314,787, forward strand.
TAGATAAAAGTGATATAGTGACTTCCTCCAATTTTACGGTATCCTTCTTATGCAGAAGTATAGTCACTATGTAGTCATACGAAGTGAAAAACGAGATATGAAATAATAGAGCCTTGTCTTTTTTTTTTCACTTTTGCACCAACAGTGTGAAGTTGGTTCAAAAGTTTGTTGAACACATTCAAGTATTCTAATAGATTTTCACTTTCCTTCATCATCAGACAATATAATTACTGCTTCAGGTAGAGCTTTGTTGTGACAATTTTCCATATACAACTTCAACAGCTTTTCTAAAATTCGACCACAGTATCATCTCTATGATATTGAAGAGAACATTCTCAGTCAAGCACAACATGATGGAACTCATAGCCTTCATCTCATGTCCTCTCACCCATTATCCTTCACTCTCTCCGACTTCTTGTATTTCTCAAACAAGACTTTGTAAAGGCTTTATTGAACCAAAACATCATTAATCCTTCTCTGCCACAGTCCGAAGTTTTCTTTGCCATTGAACTTTTCAACTTCTATTCGTTCGAGCATTGTCATAGACTTCGTCACCATTGCCGATCTTCGAATCTTCAGTCGAATTGTTGGAAATAAAAGAGGAAACTATTTTCCAAGATACGCTTGCACGATGAACCTTTACCCGCAACATCAAACACAGCAACCGACTCTTACATGGAATGAAAATCACAAGTTACAAGACAAAGACACAATACTATAAGTGGAAAGTCTTAACCAGTAAAAAGAACCGGGAGAGCGACATCACTACCTAACAAGGTTGCAAGGTTTTACAAAATCACTACAACTTCATAACCCTCAATATCAGATAAAATACACAGAAAAATGAAGAATTCCAGAGATCACGCCCAAGAAGATTTGAGAAACTCACTCTCTCTTTTCTTCAACCACTCCATTTCTTCTTCCTTTCTTTCTCTCAACCTATTGATGGCTACCCAACCCCTCTTTTGAGCATAGTCAGGAACTCTAGGCCCCCTTTATATAGCATGTCATGTCTCCATATATAGGAATCAAATTCTAAGTAGGTGTTCTTATTTGGAAACCCAATAAGGTTTAAGTATGACTTTTCTCTAACCCTATTATTACTAGGATTACCATATAGAGCCAAATCCTAACAACGACGAAGAATAAGTTCTAATTTTTCAAAATAAGGCCACGTATATGAATTGTTATGTGCTCGACAAAAGTTTCAAGTATCATTACTAAGTGCGAAAACTACCCCTGCTTAACAGGTAATTCCCCCGGAAGCAGTATGTTTTCAAGCAACTTTAATGAACCATGTCAAACTAATTGGATCTATGTTTTCACAGAGTATTACGAAGCAGATTGGAGGACAGACACATGAGGTTGCATCTAAGGTAGATGAGTATGCAAGGGGTATGATCAGTGCTTCAGGCTCGTCATTGTTCGAGGAACTTGGTTTATATTACATCGGTCCAGTAGATGGGCATAACGTTGAAGATTTAGTTACAATTTTCCTGAAGGTGAAGGCGATGCCCGCCCCAGGGCCTGTCCTCATTCATATTGTCACAGAGAAAGGGAAAGGTTATCCCCCTGCTGAGGCTGCCGCTGACAAAATGCACGGTAAAAGTCTCTTCAAATTGCGTTGCCACTATCTGCATTCAACTTTTACCAAACTCCTTAAGAAGACTTATTTCCTGTTGTTTTAGGTGTTGTGAAGTTCGATACTAAAACTGGAAAGCAATTCAAAGCAAAATCGCCAACTCTTTCATACACCCAGTACTTTGCGGAGTCCCTTATCAAGGAAGCAGAAGCCGACGACAAGGTTGTAGCCATCCATGCTGCTATGGGCAGCGGGACTGGCCTAAACTATTTCCAGAAGAAGTTCCCTAGCAGATGCTTCGACGTGGGAATTGCAGAGCAGCACGCGGTCACTTTTGCAGCTGGTCTGGCTACTGAAGGCCTAAAGCCTTTTTGCGCAATCTATTCTTCTTTCCTCCAAAGAGGTTATGACCAGGTATTTAAACATGTGGATACAAAATTTCAGTTTCAAATTATTTGTGATCTGGAAGATTTCCTAACTAGTAAGAATATGGGACTCCTGAAGGTGGTACATGATGTTGATTTGCAAAAACTACCAGTCCGGTTTGCTATGGATCGAGCGGGTCTTGTTGGTGCTGATGGGCCTACTCACTGCGGTGCCTTTGACATCACTTTTATGGCGTGCTTGCCCAACATGATTGTGATGGCACCGTCGGACGAAGCTGAGCTGATGCACATGGTCGCTACAACCGCAGCTATTGATGACAGGCCGAGCTGCTTTAGGTTCCCTAGAGGAAATGGAGTTGGAGTAGCCCTTCCTCCTGACAATAAAGGCACCCCTCTTGAGGTACAACTCCTCTTCCTTTACTGTTACATCCTCATTGATCATCCTGAAGTAATAATCTAAGTGATGGAAGCTAATATGTGATGTCTCTTAACAGATCGGAAAGGGAAGGATTCTGATGGAAGGCGACAGAGTTGCCATTCTTGGATATGGTTCCATAGTCCAAAACTGTGTGAAAGCTGCTAACTCGCTGAAAGATCATGGCATCTACGCCACTGTTGCCGATGCTAGGTTCTGCAAGCCTCTTGATGCAGAACTCATAAAGAGACTAGTGAAAGAGCACGAGTTCCTCATCACAGTAGAAGAAGGCTCAATCGGAGGTTTTGGTTCCCATGTGTGTCACTTCCTGAGCCTGAATGGCCTCCTGGATGGGAACATCAAGGTGAGTTTCAATCCACATTTATATTTTGATACGCAAATGATCAATCTATGATGCTAACCGGAGTTTCCTTATATGCATGCAGTTGCGACCGATGGTTCTTCCTGACCGATACATCGATCACGGGTCTCCCCAGGATCAGATGGAAGAAGCAGGGCTCTCCTCGAAGCATATCGCAGCAACAGTGTTCTCTCTCTTGGGAAGGCCCAAGGAAGCATTGAAATTCAAGTCATGAAGACTCCCTACTTATGTGATCCATCCTAATGTACCTAGTGATGCCGTTACATGGATCCTCTGCTTGTCTTGGTGGAAGCTAGGGAGTGATGGATGTCAAATATGTCGCCTCAAACTCCGATGATCTAGCTACTTATATGTTTATATTTTTATTTTATTTTAGTTCTGAAGGAGTTAATTCAGTATCTTCTTCTCTCGCCTAATCTTATAGTTGGAAATATTTCTTGAAGTAGACTGACAATCGAGTTCTTGTTGTCAATGCCTGTTATTCTTCATCATCAAATAGCAGCTCATCTCACAAATGTCAGTTCAGTTGTACACATTAGCTGGTGTCAAATTTGTACTTTAGATAGTTAAAAGTATAATCGCTTGCACTTGCTTGTAGTATCACTTTATGGGTTTGCCTCAAGAAGTTTCTGATGGAGATCTTTAATGAGTTACATGTGGAAAGAGACGTTGACCCACAAAGGAACTTTTTTGGACACCAAATCGAATAAATAAAATAAAGTTCGAATAAATAAAATAGAGATGTTGGTTTAATTTAGAATTTTTTTTACATGATGAGATTAACACATAATTGTGCAATCAAATTAGAACTAAAGTTGCCAATACTTTCGCCTCCAACAGTGTTTCTCAATTGTTTAGTTACATGTTTAATATCGTTTTCTAAACAATATTTAGAGGCTTAGAGCTTTCCAAAAAAGTAAAAAAAGGCAAAAAAGAAAAATAGAATATATTGTTGGTCGTAGAACAAACGTGGAAGCAATGCCAACCAGATGATAACGAACCAATGTCTAACAAAAGCGCCAAGATAAAACAAAAACAGTATTTTCGATGACTATCCTGGACAAATTTTAATCTTTATAACTCTAAAAAGATACAAATTGAATACAAATTATTGAATCATTTGTCCAAAAGTTCAACCCCATCACCAAATTCAAGAAAATTGCAAAATATTACTATAAAATCACTCACTCAATCTCGTAGTGATCTCCCTGAACGAAGAAGAACTCTCTCTGAACAAATCTCCTCTTCCAACTGTCTCGAATGATGAGCCCTACGAGCAAAACAGGACTTGCACCATGAATCTCCCGTATGAGCTTCTCCATGCTAACCACCCTCCCCCCCCCCCCCCCCCCCCCCCCCCACACACACACACACACACACATATATATATATATATATTTTTTTTATATATATATATATATATATATATATAGGTTGAGAACCCTAATTTAGGGTTTAGAAAACTTCTAAAATAATCCAACACTAATCATGGTCATGCAGATTTGATCACACGGTCAAATTAAATGCTGACATGGGCCTTAATCTGATTTGCTCGCAGACATACGACATACAACAGGTATACTGTAGTATACCGTCGGTGTAGCGGAAAGCAAATAGAACATGATTCTCGAACCATAATTTGTCGAATAGGTATAATGCTGGTATACTGCACTACACAGTCGGTATACCACTGCTATTATTTTTGTCAGTTCAAGCCTGGTTCAGCTACCGATTCTCTGTTGTCTTCGCCGCAACTTTCATCGATGTTTCATGACGTCCATACTATTCTTCCAGATACCTCGAATCGAGGCTGGACCGCAACATAACTCCCCCTCCAATCTGAGTAGAGGTGTTGACCCCATGGCTCCTCAATTGAACTCCATGCCCATTGTCCCACGACTGAATTCATGCCCCCTTGTCATTGATCTCTGATCCCCCGGACTGATGTGCATCTTCCTTCGTCTGTAGCTCCTCGACCACCATGTCGATGCTAGATGTCACGACCCGCATCCAGTGTAAGGATAAAAGTGCGTAACAGCGCCCAGCCTACGCCGCAGAATCGACGGTAGAACGTTGTACTAGGTCACTATCTAACAACTCACACAAATATATAATATACCTGTCACAATCTCAACTCCGAACGAAGGACAAGTATAGATATAGTAAAACTCAATCACAGTCTAAGCACGATAAGATAACACAGGAGACTATAACTAAAAGATTAAACAACAACAAAATATAAACTACTAAATAATAATATCTCCAACAAATCTCAAACAAGTCAATATCTCAAGTTATTATAATTCAAGTTCTAAACATGAAAACTAAACCAAGTCTACTAACTAGTCTCCCGATCACTCCTGAGAGTCAGAGCCCAAAGTAGCTAAGCCATCTCCTGGTCCATAGTAAGTAGGGAAAGTATCCTCGGGGCAAACATCTGTAATATTTTGTCAACGATCCAGTCAGGAAAGGAACAAGCACATCTCATCTAGAAATCTCAAGTAAATGACAAAGACTATAAAGCAGTCATAGACAGTTATATTGATGAACATGGTAAGTTTAGACATGTAGTAAAGTAGAACAACAGTTTAAACAAGTCAGGAGAGCATGGCTGTAACACCGCAGTCTCAAAATACATAGGACTAGAAACATAGACATGCCAGCTGTATTCATACGAAGTACATGGACCTCGTATGGATACATAAGCTGTAAAGTGCAGTAAACCACAACTAACTAATCTCATCCACAAAATATAAGAATAAAAGATATCATATAATGATAATAAATTATCTTGATACAATATGTTGGGTGGAGACACATCCACCACCCAACCAAATAAAAGGAAAGAAGTACATGATATAAAATGATTTGACGAAGGTAGCAAGATAGATCCAAGGCACGTCATCTTCGAATAAATGTAGAAGACCACGACTTCGACTAGAATACCTGCGGAAGACAAGAGCACACACCTGGAGAGATAACCAGGTCCTCAGAGGGACGTAACAAGACACATAATATCATGCCATATAAACTGAATAAATATTGCTCAAATAAATAAGTCAATTGAATTATAACATGGTCCATTACACACCTATTGAACTAGCTTACCACCCCCCCAACCAAACAAGGACAGAAAATGGAAAACTAATTCACAGTGACGTATCTTTCCATGCTATGAATCCAATATGGTATCCGGACCCCGACAAGGTTCAACACCTTCTCATCGAAGTAGTAAGCCACACCTACAACCAAACAAGGACAAGGTGTGGCGAACTAATTCGCGACAAGTTATTGTTCCAAGCCACGGTCAGATATAAGTACCCAAACCAAGAGTACTCATACCTAACGGATAAGGGCGCCTAACCAAATCTAAGTGAATGCAGTTTTAAGAACAGTTCATGGTCGCATGACTACCGGGTCAAGTCAAGAAAAATACAGTACCTCAGTAGCGAGTCACAATACCATATACTATTCCTCAGTATCGAGCGAGTCTATAGCATATAGTCTACCTATCGTTCCTCAGTAGCGAGCGAGTCTACGATAGATAGGGTGGTAGTCAACTTCCAATCATGTTCTTTCCGCCCAACGCCAACTCATAACTGCTAAGTCTTCTAGCATGCAACTCTATTAGCACTTATTTTCTAACGCACGGCTTATACGTACTGGTGGCCAGCCAATCACGCATGTTCGAGTCCTATATGTGACTCACAACAATGTAGTATAAATGTGTCAAGGCCTATGAATGCAACACACAAGGTGGTCCCTTAAATCTAGGTTTAATATGTAAGAAAAATAATACATAGCAGGAAATATAACGGAACAGTAAATTCTAACAGGTTATGCCATGTATCACAGTTTATTTTGCATAAAAAAAATAATAAATTATGCATGAAATATGAGCTAAAATAAATAAACAGCAAATGGCAAGGTGTCTTGCCTGATAGGATGCCTGGTGTACTGCAATAATCAATGTGGCACGAACTGTGACTTTTTGGGTAACAACTACACAAGGTGACCTCTGATAGTGGCACAGACAGTTCCATTGGGTCCAGAATGGTTGAATTTGTTAGGGTCGATAGGAGGAAGGACAGAATTGGTGAGGGAACGGGAATAATGGGGTTGGTCATGGACAAGAAAAATCAAAAAAATTTGATAAATAAGAAATATATGATTTAGAAAATACTTATAGTCCTTGAAAAAGATATATATTTTATCATCCAAAATTATTATTTTTAGTTAGTTAGTAAAAATCGTTTTAGGTCAAAACTATACGTTGCTTAGAAAAAAAATATTTTACTTAACTACTAGAATATATACATGGTATTTTAAAACTATATCTTACTAGTAAAAATATGTTTTTAGAAAAGACTTACTCTATAAATATTGTAGTTTGAAAATTACACTTTTTATTAGTCAAATATTTTCAGGTAAATACTCGTAAGTCTAATTTTTTTTTTAAATAAAATCAAAATAATATCTTTAGGCGTTTTGAAATCCTTTTTTTTATAAGTGTAAGGTCAAGCCCAATAGTATATTTCTAACCTAAAAACCCATGTCAACTATTTATACAATAAAATTTATTAAAGCCTACATTTATTTCACATTCTAAAATAACTTTTAATAAAAAAAATTTATATATAATTCAACTAACAAAATTAACTCCAAGAAAATATTAATTGTGAATAACCATAACCACACATCTCTTACTTTTATACTAATAATATAAAAATAATAATAATAATAATAACAAAAGAAATGGAAAAGGAAAGTAATAGCAACAGCTCTCTGCTGTTTATATCAAAACGAGGAGAAAGAGAGAACAGAGGGACGAGGAAGTGGGAGAGAGAGAGAGAGAGCGAGAGAAACTGAGGAGAGAGGGAGAGGGTTTCGAGGAGACGGCGTCCTCCGGCGTCGGTAGTTCGGCAAGAGGCAGCGGCGGGGTGGTCCTGAGAGGGAGGAAGGAGGAGCTGGAGAGGAGCGGAGTCGCCGACGGAGGAACGACGATCGACGCGGGCACGAAGACGGCGGAGAAGAGGAGGGAGTCTGCTAGGCGCGACGCGCTGGTGCGGTCGGCGGCCTGCGGAGAAGGAGGAAGGAGGTTACGGAGAGGCGGTCGCCATGGGCGACGGACGGCTTGGTCGGGCTCGGCAGATCTGGACGACGGCGCTCGTCGAGGTGGGGCGAAGAAGCTGGCCAGTCCTGGGAGGCGCGGGATAGACTTCGCCGAGCACGGCCACCGAGTGCTGGCCGCGTGGATCTCGGCATGGGCTGACGGGTGCGGTCAGCTCGAGTGGTGGAGGTGGTGGTTCTCTTTTTTTTGTAAAGTCTTATGTGGTGGTGGCCGGTGGGGTTTTGGCCGT